>CM060393.1:36031719-36775375 GCA_030545235.1 Helianthus tuberosus
TAGTTGTTTAAACAAAACGTTGAGTTCATCGAACCAAAATTTGATTGAGCTTGGTTTGAAAGGTAGAATATAGTTTGCATATGTAAAAGGATATAAGGTACTCGTGGGTTATGCATAATGCATTTTGTAATGAATGGAAATGCTACTTTTGTTTTAAAAGAGTTTACGAAATCCAAGAATGGTCGGTCTCCAAGAAGTCTTCTTGCCCACGTGTTTTGTAAATTGGTGTAAAAGGTTTTTCAATCAAAGGTAAATTCATTTCATTAAACAAGAAGTTATGAATTTAGGGGGTTCTTGTGAAAACGAGGATCCTTAGAAAAGAATTTTAGCAACAAAACTTAGCGATTGTTAAAAGTTCTAACAAATGATTTGTTGATGTTAAAAAAAAGTCTTTGGTAAAACGATCATATAACATCCATAAGATCTTATAGGTGAAAAAGGAAGGTTGGTTTGATCCTCCGAGTGAGAATGAAAGTCTTTAGTTTGGTGATTTATATCATAAGTGCGTTTTAGTGATTAAGCCGAATATGAAGTTCATGGGCAAGAGATTCCTTGGACCGATTAAATTGATAGGTAGCATTGCGTAAGGTTTGAAAATTTGTGTAGTGAACGTTTAAGATATGTTTAAGAATCTCGTGCATAAGAGTTAAGTGAAAATAGGTTGTAGGATAGAAAGTACGCTTGATAAAACAATGTATTTGGAAATCGTATACGTATGTATTTTGAATAATGATAAATAATTTAGGTATAAAACATGATCGAGTTTGCATAATAAGATATTTTGAAGAGACGTTTTGGTAACGATCACCTAGGTAAGGGAATCACCCCTAATTCGTTGGTGAGGTCGTTTTAAGAAAAGGGGAGTAGAGTTAATCATCAAGGTAAGGAAATCACTCCTATCTCGAGGATATGTCTCCACTTGTCATTACAAGAAATATGAATTTAAATTACATGAAATCTTGCATATGTATAAATGTATGGAAAAGATTCAATATGTTGTGTGTGTGAGAAGAAAATATCGGAAGTAAATTCGAATTTGAAAGATTGCATCGCGTAAAATAAATAGTAAAACACGTTTGATTAAAATTCGGATGGTTCCAAAATGGAACCTTTGACTAACCAAAGTAGTCGAAAAGTCTTTCGAACTTGAGGAGCATGCTTTGGCCTAATAGGTGAAATACTCTCGCCGACAAGTCGGTTGACGGTATTTACCCTTCCAGTTACTACATGTCCCCAATTCAATTGAAATTTCGAGACTTGGCGGGATTAATGAAAATCAAGGAGTGGAACTAGTCGACAAGGTGCGGGTTTCACCCCTAACTTGGCGATTTAGTATCCTAAGTGTGGTTGGTACTCGTCGGGTCAAAAGTTAATTTCGACACTTTGGCGAGGGTCCACTAGAATTTGAAATTTGAATTTCTCCATCAAGGTGTGGATTTCACTCCTAACTTGGTGGTGAATTTCGTGTAAGAAGGAAAAGTAGAAGGATCGAGACTCATTCACCAAATTGTGGGTTTCACGCCTATTTTGGTGAAGTTGTCTCATTTTTGTAATATGAGTGTTGTCGGGTTTAAAATAAAAGTAAAATGCATGAGGGAAGTGTATGTCAAAGGAAATACATGAACAAGTATAAACACATAAGAAAGCATATCAAGAATGGTGCTTGGATAACGAAATGATAAAACATGTATTAACACATAGAGAAATATGTTTAAAGTAACACGTAAAGAATCGAATAATGAAGCAAGTATTAACACATAATAAGACAAGCATTAATGCATAAGAATAACATGTTGAATATTTCTCACGAGTGATACATATGTCTAAAATAGCATCAATAAGAAACAAATAAAGTATCATGTAGTTGTTCAAGCAAAACATACGAATAAGGCTCTAAAAACTATAGACTAGGTAAAAGCATGGCATTTCTACCTAATTCCCTATAGTTATGGCTCTGATACCAATCTGTCACACCCCAACCAATGGCGGAAACATCGGGATGAGACGAAGTGTGAAGATTGCTCGAGACATCATAACGCTAAATTGTGACAATAGAATTAAAGATAAATTGATTTCTTTCGTAAATAAATGTTACAATACATGAAAATTGAATTACAACATGTTAAATATAAAAAGAACAATACGACAACAAAGATGACATTTATACAACGTGTTTAATCTAAACGTCTATATGTGTATCTAGGTATCAACGCTACTTCATTTCATAGCATCATCATCCTCAACCTGTAACATGTTTAAAATAAAGTTCAATGCAAAAGCAAAGGCGAGTATACAAGTTTGGTACATACATAGCAAAAGATAAGTTTCGAACAATTCCTCATAGCAAGCATGTGATCCAAGATATCCACTAAATATGGCATGTGTCTAACATATCAAACCAAGAAAACGCAATATGCTCATGACATTACCCCAAGTTTCGGGCGGGTCGTTAATCCTATAGCGCTACATATGTCAAGGTTTGGCTCGTACGAAGTTAATGATAAGTTCTACACATAAGTCTCACCCAAATTTATGTATCAAGCAATCACGTATACAAGCATGTTAATAGGAATGTTCATGTGTTTAAGCAAAATGTTCATGTGCAAGTTTGTTGATAAGTAAACATGTTACACCCCAAAAGTGTAAAAGTAAAAAGGGGGAAAATACGAGTATACTCACAAAGTTTGCATATGCTTTCCGATTATCCAATTAATGACGAGTTGATGAGGTTAAAAGATTGAATGTGTAAGGGTTAAAGTTCAAGTATGCATAGAGACAAGATTCGGTATTTAAAACAACATAAAAATAAGATATGAGAATAACATGTGAAAATAATCATCTTCAACACTTAACACTTGTATGACACTTGGTAACCACAAGGGTTATGATAATGTTTTCATGAGTTGAACACCCATAAGAATCACAACAAGGTTTAGGTCTTATATGATGTTCTACTACTTTAACATGTAAACACGAGTTCAACATCAAAGGTTCGAATGAGTGTATATATATATATCTATTGCATATTATTTAGTCCAATAATTCAAGTAAGAGGTAGAAGATTAGAATCTTCATTTAGGCACCTCGAGTAGTCATGGATGTCAAGTATGGGGTAGGAAGAACTAGCTTCCGTTTAGGAACCCCTTGTATGTTCACCACTTCACTTGATGTAAAAACAACCAAGGAGGGTCACGAACTAGGATTAGTACAATAATATAAATAACCTAATCTATGAGAAATCATCAAATCATGTGAGGATTCTATGTAGGACAACCCAAGTTGTTCCATAATCACTCATTCATCAAGATCTAAGCTTGACATGATTTGTGGGTTGAAAACCCTATCAAAACAGAAAGTATTTGAGGTTTAATCCTCTGATTTCAAGTGTCTCAACCATGTTTTTAAGCTTAACCAACCATACGAGAGGTTGTAAGCATTAGGACATTGGTGTGAGATGTGTTAGACACAAGTTGGATAAGTTTAAACAAGTTTTTAAGTAACATCAAACAAAACAGAAAGTTTTTGGATCATTTCAGGGGATTTCCAGGTCTGATTTCTCCAAGGAGAAATCAAGGAATCATACCCTATGATTATCCAAGCAAGTAGGAAGAAGAATCAAGCAATTTCGTTGAGAAATGAGCAAGTTATGCTCACTTTAGTACAAGTGTATAAATCTGCCCGAATCTTGAGTTTGCAACTGATTTGAGAGTGAAATTGAAGTGATTTGAGAGTGTTGAAAGTGTAAAAAGGGTTAGAGAGGGTGTGTATTTATAGTGGAAGAGTTTAGAGTTGATTGGAGGTGATTAGAGGTGGATTAGAGGTGATTGGGTGAGGTTGGAACTTGGGATTTCGTGCATTTTCGCTGAAGAAACACACAATCTGTCGAAACAAGGTTCTCGCGTAGCGCTAGCACTAAGGCCTTAGTGCTCGCGCTACGCCACTGCATGGCTTCTGAAATTTAAGTTTGATTTTTGACATTTAGGCCCCTGTAGTTTATATTTTAGGGTTTTTAATGTGTCTTAAGGACTAGACTTGCCATTTAAGCATAGTTTAAGGCCAAATAGGGTATGAGGAACATAATCAAAGTATAATTAAGTGTATGAAGGTCGTATACAAGTATCGTTTACGCTCAAAGCATGTTTTATGCATAAGTTTCACATAATTGCAAGTTTAGCACATAGTTCCCAAGAATTACGAATAAGTATCAATTGTTCCACGAAATTGAATGTATGAGCATATATAAAGTGTGTATAACATGTTTGTAACAAAATACGAGTTTCATTAATGATCCAAGTCTCGGATTTTACACCGCTTTTAATGAAAGAACGATTACAAGACTACGAAGTTTCCAAAAATAGTTTTACAAGCGATGGTTTCTAAATATAGAAAGTATGAAAACGCGGGGCGTTACAGAAGGGCATTTTTGTCCTTTTAAATAGGAGTGAAAATGACTTGTGGCACCTTTTTTTTTAAATACAACAAAAAAATATAGTACAAAAAAAAATCTAACACAAAAAATCTAGTACAAAAAATATAGCACAAAAAATGTAGTACAAAAAAATATAGCACAAAAAAATGTAGTACAAAAAAATATAGCTCGAAAAAATTCAGCAAAAAAATGTGGTACAAAAAAATCCAGCACAAAAAATTGAGAAAAAAAAATTAAGCAAAAAAAAAAACAGCACAAAAATTTAACACAAAAATATAGTACAAAAATTCAGCACAAAAAAAATGTTATATAACATAGAAATACAACACATTTTAGTGGGTTTTTAGTCTTCATATTTTATATAGCAATATCGTACTCAATTTAAAGATAAAAAGACGCTCGATTTCACGGTGAAATTTTTATGAAAAAATAATGTCGTATAAAAAAGTTATGAACGTTTAAAAAATGGGGGTGGAATATGCATGCGTTTTGCATGTGGAGAGAGAAAGTCCATAAATAGGATTTTCCCAAGATACCCTTGCACTCCTCTTTTCTCCTACATTTTCATATTAACCATTGATTTGAAAAATGAATGGTTAAGATTCATTCTCATCCTACTTAGGAAAAATAAACTTTTTATTTGATCTTACCCTATATATATATATATATATATATATATATATATATATAAGTGAATTATTAATCTATACTACCTTATTAAGAAAGCTAGGTTTTATACCTTTATGGTAATTTTACATTGTGTACACATCTTCAAGCAACACATATAGGAGAGCAAAGCCATTTTAGAGGGGGTTAAAGCTCAACATTCTTCAAAGATTTAAGACGTCTAAGGGTCATTATAGGGATTTCATCCATGGAATTAGGAGAAGCCTACATTAATTAGGGAATATGTCACAAAATATTAACCAAGTTTCAAAAGTGTTCTAATTAGGTCACTCGTATCGTTTTTGTCCCAGTTAGATAACTTAACATTCAAATCGAGCCATGTTTTTTTTTTCCATGTGTCAAGAGAAAAACGGAGCATAAGATGCTAGGGTTGGATTATTTTAATATAAGAAAATATATTTATTAAAAATAAAAACACTTTAATTACATTAAAAAATAAAAAAAAAACAAGTTAAAATCCACGTTATCACTCGACGTTAGCATCAAATAAAATGGAAAAAAGAAACAAAAATCAACATCACCACGGTTACCTACGAAATGTATGAAAAAACCCTTAATTTTAATAAAAAATGAATGTTGAGTGACGTGATTGAAACACCTTTAAAACTTGAATGACCTAATTGGAACACTTTTAAAACTTGGTTACTATTCTACAAAGTTGCCCCCATTAATTATGTCAAACTTAAACCGTCCAGAGAAGGCGAGGGAGAGAGAACCAGAGAAGAGAGCGAGTAGCGGGGTTAGAGAGTGAAAGAGCGACGGGAGAAGGAATGGGGAGACCAAGCACGGCCTCTGGCCACCTTAAACCTGCAATAACGACGACAGTGATGTGATGGTGTCACTTGGTTAGAGCACGATGGGGGTTCCGGTGATGAGGTTGCAAGGGAATCCCAATCGTTACTCTTTCACCGTCGTTGAATGCCAATCGTCGCCTCCTTCACCGCGCTAAAGGTGTCATCGATTAGGTAGTGAAACCCATTGTCGGGGATTCTGAATCGACTTTATGTCTACCGTATGGCGAATGTGAATCGCCCCTTCGTTCAATTCTAACATCGTCTGCAACGTATGGTTTATATATATTTGCTCTCTCCCCAACCAATGATATATTAAGCTGATTATGAATCCATTGTTTTTGCATGGACATAGGGTTCTTCGGCTTACCATGTACATAGGGAGACGTGGGTATTATTGGACCAGGAGAGATGGGTCAATCATGATTCAATTACATTCAAATGAACCCGGGTACAACTCAGACGTGAAGAACTTTGTAGCCCATGCAACCCCAATACATCATGCAGCAACCTGTTTTTAGTTTCTAATTTTATCACATGCAATTTTATTTCTAAGTTACTTTATTTTATTTACCTTTTCAAAGTTAGGTTTTCCACTTCCCTAAGATGTAGCAACATGGGTTGTACCGGAATTTCATCACCTATGTATTGCGATTGAATGAATAAACATAGGCAGAGTGAAACTATTTAGAATTTGTTAATTCTCTTCTTCTTGAGATTTCCTTTCCAATGCTATCTTATTTTGGCCGATTAAGAGGTGATCTTTGGAATCCCGACATGAATTACATGGTGTTTTCTATATCGTAATTCAGCTTTGGAGTGCCCAACGGATGGAAAGAGTGGTGATTTTCTGTATCTCGAATCTATTTACAAAATCTCGTTCGGCCTTTGAACCACCAACCCTCTTGCTATCAAGAACCATCTAGTTGTGGAAACACTTGAACAATTCTCCATTCAAGATAACAAATTTAACTTTATTCCAAAACCTTCTTACAGGCAATAAGAGGTGATCATGACTTGCAAATCATATTTATGATCATACAAGCTTTCAAGGCAATGAATGCGGTACCAAAACAAGTAGCACCTAGGCGAATGACTTTTGTCAACCAAGTCTTGACCAATCTAAAGACCATTTGTGATTATTGATTAAAGTAAATTTTGGATATGTGAACGTAAATCTCTAGCAAAATCATTATACTTCGGAGATGAAGATGTAAACAATTCATACAGTTGATATTAGCAACACAGTCACCATCTTTTCTAGTTAGTCCAAATCATCAGCTACATCTTCTAGAGTTCTATCCGTAGTTCATCAGTGCATGTGGGTGAGAATTTTGTAAATCCATCAGCGTAGACCTATGTAATTATGTGAACAAATCAATGACTCGATGTAAGAGTTTCTATATTTATCAATAATTCTACCACTAATATCGAAAGCCGACTCATAAGCAGTTGTTGGGATTAGAATTCCTAAAACATGCTTTAACATGTGAAAAATGAAAAACAAAATCAGCGAAATTGGCTTCTACCAACCTAAAACATCAAAGGTACCATCCCCTTTTATCTTTCATTTTTTGCAGCCTCATCGCACAAATATATATCTAGTTCAATGTTATCAAATTAGAAGAAGACAAAGTACTAGTTAGCTCATTTAGTTTATCTATATTCATCGTATAATGATTAAAACTCCAATTATACTTCTTTCAGTTGGTCGTCGATTTCCTTATTTTTCTTAAAAATCATAATTCATACATCATAAGCTTACACAATAATTAAGATAATACATTTTATTTTGGGTATCTAAAACTAACAGCACAAACAACAACAAATTCACATTGACCAAAATTATCGCAATATTTATCAAACTTTATTTTCAAAAGCAATACTTGAACGGCATTTTTTATAGTTGCATGCATTGTGCAAAGTTTACCAAACAAAAAATTGAAGATCACATACATGAACTGTGAAAAATTTCTTAGGGGTTGTTTGTTTAACTCTTAACGGGGCTCTTAATGGTTCAGACCTCCTACTGGTTCAGCACTTAATGGTTCAGACTGTTTGTTTCACGGGCAGATGTCTGAGTGGTTCAGACATTTGCCTCTGAATGGTTAAGCATTATACCGAGTCTGAATGGTTAAGACCTCTAATCTGAATTGCTCAGATATTTGCCTCTGAATGGTTAGGCATCTATGTAGGACGGGAACGGGTACGGGACTGAGGTACGGGGGACGACAAAACTCAAAAATCCAAGATACGGATACGGCAAAAAAATATGTATAAAAAATAACTATTTATAATTTATAGAGTTAATTGCCATTTTAGTCCCTGATGTTTGTCCAAATTTGCCATTTTAGTCTAAATAGTTTTTTTTCGTCTCTGGGTCCCTGACTTTTCCCTGTTGTTGTCATTTTGATCACATACCCTAACTCCATCCAAAAACCCCATTTTTGACCAGGGGTAGTTTGGGGATTTTCATTTTGAATCTTTTCAATTGCCATTTTGATCCAATTCTAAAAAATTAAAAAAATTCTAAAAAATTAAAAAAATCATAAAAATAAAAAAAATTATAAAAAATCCAAAAAATTATAAAGAATAAAAAAAATTCTAAAAAATAAAAAAAATCATAAAAATAAAAAAAATTCTAAAAATTCTAAAAATCAAAAAACAATTACATATAAGCCATATAACAATTAAATTCCACTAATGTTTGTTAAAGGATTTCTTAATAAACAAATTATTAAACTCATCATCCATTTGGTCTTCTAAATAACAAAAAACAAACAGTAACATGCTTAGTCAAGGGGCGGGACACGAACCCGTGCCCTGTGCATGTTATGTTTCATTACAACGATCCAACCACTGTGCTATGTTATGATCTGGTTTCCTATTTAACATCAAATTAAATCTAAACAATACAACAATAATCTTTATCTTCTTTATCAAACCTAACCGGAACTCACACCGATTTCAAGTTGTTATAGGTTATCATCATCAGCGAAATGGTGGGGTTTTACTATAGACTTAGCAGTGGGTCGATTTATATAAAAAAAATCTTAGAGGGTAATTCGTTGTTTTCACATCAAGATCTTTTTTTTAAAAAACTTTCCGAATTTAATTCGATGTGGGGGAAACAGTTGTAAGCGTGTTTTTTTTGACGAGATGGAGTCCAGGTTCGTTATGGTTGAATATGGGAACTTCCATCACGAGCAATCTGGAAGGAAGTTTTGATAACCTTCCATGTTCGATATTGTTACTTGTTTGAGCGGCAACTTATTTAAATCCCTAGACTAATATATGTATAAATATGATGTGTTCGAAGTTTGTAACAGATCAACAACTGTGGTGGAATGGTCATGTGTGCGTGTTGTGTTCGAATAGATAAAACTTGAAAATATATTCATCTGGACGAGGAATATATCGTCATTTTTTGAATTTGAAACTTTAAAATATGTTTGTTTGAGTTTTTAGAATTTTTTTTATTTTATTTTTTTGAATTTTTATGATTTTTTAGAATTCTTTTTGATTTTTTAGATTTTTTTTATTTTTATTTTTATTTTTAGAATTTTTTTTTATTTTTATGATTTTTTTTATTTTTTAGATTTTTTTTATTTTTTAGGATTTCTTGGATTTTTTAGAGTATTTTGGATTTTTATATATTTTTTTATTTTTTAGAATTTTTTTAATTTTTAGATTTTTTTTTATTTTTATGATTTTTTTTTCTTTTTTAGAATTTTTTGGATTTTTTAGAATTTTTTAGAATTTTTTAGAATTTTTTTGATTTTTTAGAGTTGGATCAAAATGCCAATTGAAAAGATTTAAAATGAAAATCCCCAAAATACCCCTGGTTAAAAATGGGTTTTTGGATGGAGTTAGGGTATGTGATCAAAATGGCAACAAAAGTGAAAAGTCAGGGACCCAGAGGCGAAAAAAAAACTATTTGGACTAAAATGGCAAATTTGGACAAAACTTAGGGACTAAAATGGCAATTAACTCTAATTTATATATATACTTATAATGTTAGTTTTATACTTTTTATGTAATAATTTAAAAACTTAATGACCAAATGTAAACTAGTGAAAATAAAGGGTTAATGGATTTAAACACCCCAACTATGGCCATTTGGCCGATGGCACTCTCAACTTTGACTTTGGCTCACACCACTCCCAACTTAACACATGGGTTGCTGTGTCACCTCGTCGTTAAATAAACACTAACTGGGTTACTTATTTTTGCTGACGTGGCCATTTTGTCCAACGTGGCATGCTGACATGGCTTGTTTTTATGAGATAACATGCTGATGTGTATTGTTATTTTTTTTAATCTGATCCAAAAATTGAACCCCAACTACCACCTCCCTTTCTCCCTTTCTCAAGTTGCAACCCACCGTCACCACCTTCACCACCACAACCGTTGCACCCACCGTCACCACCACAGCTCCACCGTCACCACCACACCGCCCACCACCGCTGCACCTCTACATCACCACCACACCCACCCACCTATAAAACCTAAATCAATCCCCAAATCATTAAATTGAACCCTAAATCAAGCAAAACACTCAAAACAAGCACCCCTCTCTCGTGTCTGGTAGTCGGCGACCGGAGCCGATTACCGGTCGGCTTCCATCCTCCGGTGTAACCCCCACACAACACCCCTCGTTCTCCCTCTCTACTCCGACTAACCAGCCGGCCATACCCCCCTTCCACACCCTCCTGTTGCAGAACATTTAAACGGTGAAGACACAAGCGACGTATGGCGGTGGTGGAGGTGGAGCCGCGGCGGCGGTGGTGGTGGCCGACAGAGATGTCGCCCGACGAAGGCAGTAGCGGCAGCGACGTATGGCGGTGGTGGAGGTGGAGCCTTGTTCGATTCTGTTTTGCGGTGGTGGAGGTGGAGCCTTGAGCGGACATGGAACTTATATACATGCTGATGGGGCGGTTGTAGTGTGGCTGTTTCAGATCTGGGGTGGATGTTAGCAGGTGAGGAAGTGGTGGCGGTGATGGTTGATGGTGGCAGTTGTTGGTGGAGAGAGGGAGAGGGAGATGTACAGAAGGGGAGAACTAGAGTTGCTATTCGGAAAAATGGTGATGTTTGATTGTGAATTGTTATGCTGATGGTGAGAGACTCGAGGTGAGATTTGCAGGAATATGATCAAAATCATACTCTGAAAACAAGTGGCCTAATCTTCAATCCCTAATATATATATCTATTATTAAATATAATAATTATTATATAGATTTCTTTAAAAAATAATTGGCCACATCAGATTTAAATGACACATCATATATGCCACATCAGATAAAATTGCCACATAGGCTAAATTTACTAACCTGGTTAGTGAATACTTAACGAGGGGGTGCCATGACAATCAATGTGTTAAGTTGGGAGTGGTGTGAGCCAAAGTCAAAGTTGAGAGTGCCATCGGCCAAATGGCCATAGTTGGGGGTGTTTAAATCCATTAACCCGAAAATAAAAGGGGTTAAATGTTAAAACACATAAACTAAATTTACACTTTTTGTGTAAATTTTTACAAGTTTTGGGGAGTAAATAGAAACTAGTGAAAGATAGAGGGGCTAAATGTCAAAATACATACAGTTATAAAACCCTAAAGTCAAAAACACGCTGAACAGCCGCTGCCCACTATCTTCTTCATCTTCTTCTTCCTGGTTTCCTGGAATTTGAAAGTTTTTAAAACCCTAAAAATAAAAGGAAACATTTGGTTGACGTCCCTGAAACGTTTGGTTACCGTCCCCCAATTTCAAGATACGTTTTGGAAACGTCCCCAGCCGTCCCCACGGCGTTTCTGTCCCCAAACCGGGTACTACAGGCTCCTAGCCGTCCCCGTGCTTCATAGTTAGACATTATACTGGCTCTTAATGGTTCAGACCTCTTACCGCTTTAGCACTTAATGGTTCAAACATCTTACTGGCTCAGTACTTAACCATTCAGATATTGCCAAACAGCCTCATAGTCACATTATAAAAACATCAAATACTCCATATTCCATAATGAACCAATTTTAATTGCAAATCATTAACTTATGCATTAATTCAGGAATTTAACACAGTAGAGCAATAGTGGTGAGAGAGTATCAAAACCGGTTCCCATTTAGATGGTTTGTGGGCTAAGTACTCATGACTAACAACAAATATGTCCCTAATACTAACATAATTTAATCATTTGCAACTAAAATTTATTATTTATAGAGTATTTGTGGATTTTTTTAACGTAACTAAGAAAATTTAAGAGCCCAAGTATGTGACCTCAAATTTATTGTTCGGTAAGCTTTACACAATGCATTCAACCAGGGGCGGACCCAGTGCACAAGCAGCCTGGTCCCAGGCTACGGCTCAACTTTTTTCGGGTAGTGTAAATTTGTTATTTTTTTTTTTGATTTTTAGACTTAGGACACCTCTAAACAAGTACGAGGACACCCCTAAGAGTTAAGAGCATGTTTCTGCAGGGATTTTGTGGAGTTATAATGCCCATCAGCTGCTGTAAAGGTTCTCCTGTTGGTCTGCAGATGTTCCTGCAGGGAATTTTTTTTTTGGGACACCCCTGAGATTAGGTTCTGGTTCCGCCACTGCATTCAACTATAACAAAAATGTTACCCTTTAAGCATTCATGAGAAGATCATAATTGGCTTGAGCGTATGAAAACAAAATTTAACTAATATTTAATAATACCAGCGTTAGCATAATTTACCCAATATGATTTTTTTTGTTGTATGTGGCATTAGTTCTAAATCCCCAAAATATAATGTGTTAGTTATAGTTTAAGCTTTATATATAGTAAGAATTTAGAAAAAATTAAGGAAATTAAAGAACAAGAAACATCATTATAATTGTTTAATTTTTATAAGATAAATACAGATAAAGCATATGAGCAAAACAATACAATATCTTCTTCTAATTGGGTTGATAACGAGATGTATGCTAAAATACTCATGATAGTGAAGTCGATAATTGTTTAATTTTTAGATTGGTGGAAGCTTAATTCGAATAAATTCCTCATTCTTTCTCAAGTTGCATCTAAGTCGTTATTCAATACAAGTGGTAGAGTGATTGATAAATAAACTTTCTTAAGTTAAGGCATTGATTTGAGGCTTTGAGCACAAGATTCCTGCGGTGTACACAAACGGATTTACAAGATTCTCACCTTCACGAACTAAAACTATAGACATGGTTTATTCATTTTTTTTTTTTTTGATTTCCTAGTTTTATTGGATTAACAACAATGATCTTTTGGATCATAACATCAAAATTCTGAAGTATCAAATCCTAAGTGTAATAACAATTACTTCCATAGTCTCATTGGATTAACAATAATAATCCTTTGAATAATAAAACCAAAATTATCCTAAAATTCTTAATGAAACAATAACCTCCTCAGTTTTCCTATTGTCAAGATAATCAACATCCAATTTCCCCTACTAAGGCTGCACGGTATGGACCTCCGTCCTGGTCCGTCCTCCACCGGCGCCGGCGTCATCCCATCCCGCCCCCCTCCGTCTTCATCCCCCCGTCTTCAGCGTCGAGATGTCGACGTTCAGGACGATCCAAATGGTGGGCCCAGCTTTGTTTGTTTGTTTGTGAATGGGATTTGTACATTAGGCATTAATACTTGTACATAGTTTTGTGGGATAGGATCATCTAGGACCATCCTCCCATACCCTCTAGTTTTGTGGGATGTACCATCTTGGGAGGACTATGACGTGGCGCCTACGTGGTGGATCATCCTCTCTTGGAGGGGCATCACCATACCCTCTAGCCTAATCAACTTAAAGACAACCAAATCCTAACACACTACTTCACTTTTAACTTTCCTGAAGTAAACTTCTAGAACATAATCTCAGATCTAACAAATTTCTATAACAAAAACTCACAATTAACTGTCGCTAAACAGAACACGGAGCTTTGCGGCGAAAGTACCGGTGGAATCGAGATCTGCTTCAGCGAGAAGACTGCTCTTGATGTGATTCATGCGATCGGTGAGTGAATTGTGTTCTTTCTCCAAAGTGGCGGTATCGTCCTCTAGATCCTGAATTCGGTATTTTTGACCTACCGATCGCATGCTCAGCAGGAAGATTCCGGTCATGGCGAAGAACTGGATGAAGCTGTGTTTTTGTTTGATTGCGTTAGCCACGAAACCTAACGACTTTTTTGGCGTCGGAATTCCGGCGTCGGCGGCAGACGGTGGTGCCATGACGGTTTTGATCGGAGTTTTTGTTTTTAGGTAGGGTTTTATTGATGTTTATCTGCTATTTACATTGGGTTTGGCCCAATAGGGGACAAGAATCGGGCCGGAATAATAAGCCCAAACCGAAATTAAATCAATGAGGTGTGCATTTTAAACCGGGTCGGATTGTGTCAAATAATGTCATGCACAGTTTTTTTTTTTTTTTTTTAACCATAATCGGTTTAAAGGAGAGAAGGGATCGAGTTTGAGCGGTTTAAATCCAGGTAGAAGCCGGGATTTAACCGGTTTGGGGTTGGGTTTGACTTTGTTAACCGGTTTCAGAGTATGGGGTTATAGCCCGATTACAACCCATATGATTCGGTCATTCGGATAAGTCTGAACCAAGTTTTCTCAACAGGTTTCAAAACCAGGTTCAATTCCCGGCCTGTTTCTCTCTTTTTGTCTCACCTCAGAATCAAACTAGCGCTTTTATTTTTGTTTTTTTAAACATTTTTAGGGTGTCGGTGTTTTGTTTTTTATTTATATATTGTAAATGGAAACTCTTTCACCACTCATGTTGTAACGGTAGCATCACACACAGACACACATATCATATATCATGTTATATCTATTCTTTGTTAGGTTTAAAGGAGAGAAGGGATCGAGTTTGAGCGGTTTAAATCCAGGTAGAAGCCGGGATTTAACCGGTTTCAGAGTATGGGGTTATAGCCCGATTACAACCCATATGATTCGGTCATTCGGATAAGTCTGAACCAAGTTTTCTCAACCGGTTTCAAAACCAGGTTCAATTCCCAGTCTGGTTCTCTCTTTTTGTCTCACCTCAAAATCAAACTAGCGCTTTTATTTTTGTTTTTTTAAATATTTTTAGGGTGTCGGTGTTTTGTTTTTTATTTATATATTGTAAATGGAAACTCTTTCACCACTCATGTTGTAACGGTAGCATCACACACAGACACACATATCATATATCATGTTATATCTATTCTTTGTTAGGTGTTTTGGAGCCAAGGGTCTCGCTGGAAGCACCCCCCCCCCCCCCCCACAGGCCCTACCAATAGCTTTGCTATTTGTGGAATTTACTATGTATGGTTGTTGTTTATATTTTAAATGCAAAAAACTAACTTCGAATTTGCATTAAACAAATCTACATACGAGCCCAATGTTTTATCAACTTTTTGTTAAACATGCCATTGTATATATTTAACTGCAAAAAAAATAATAACTTCGAATTAGCATTAAACAAACCTACATAGGAGCCCTATGTTTTATCAACTTTTTGTTAAACATGTCATTGTATAGTTTGGTTGGTTCATGTAAATAGAGTGTTTTGAATTAACTTCATAAATAAAGTTGATTTAAACTTGCTACGTTCATATAAAAACCGATATTCTATTTCTTTTTAAAATGAAATATTATATTTAGTTTTATGTTTTTAACAGAGCCCTGAGAATTCGTGTACCTTGTTCGAACTCGAAAAAATATGCCCTTAGGCCTTAACGAAATTGAGTATTTGGCTCATTAAAGGTCTAAACCTAATGTCAAAGGGGTTAATAACTAATCTAAACCATAAAAATAGTTCTGTAAGGGGGCCTATGTTAGTGTTTGTATGTGTGTACCTCTTAAAAAATATTTTTACATATACATATCGGGTTTTTTTTTCATAAAAAAGCGTGCCCCTCGAAATATCGGGCCCTGGCCGGTGGTCTTCCCCGCCCACCCCCAGGGCCGGCCATAGTTTTTAACAGTGGTGGACTAGAAAATCTTTATAGGGGAGACGTTTCAAAAAGGAGGTAACGAAATCGAAAAAACGTCAAAATTTTTCAAAATTTTACCCCTAGTAACATGCAAGGTCCGCCCCCGATTTTTTACATGATAAGAAAAAAGTTAACCTAGCTATTTTATATACAAATATATAACTTGATGTTGCAATTGTCTTTACGGACTACGATGCATAACATTGGGACATAAGACTGCGGGGTATGGGGCGGGGGTTTGGGCGTGGGTTGGCTGAAAACGCCCAAGCCACCACCCCGGGTGGGCATGGGTTTGGGCGTGGCCCCTTTGGCGTGGGATTCAGCCCGGGCGTGGGGCGGGCTAGTAAGTGACATGGCATGCTCTAAATGGTCAAACCAAATTCATGCCCCCCAACCCAAGCCCCCAACCCAAGCCCCACCATACCCCATGGGCGTGGGTTTTGGTGGTGGGTTTTTTCCCATTCCACGTGTCAACATATGCCCCAACCCACGCCCCAACCCACGCCCCAACCCAAGCCCCCCATACCCCGCAGTCTAACATAGTAAACATTCACATATTATTATTTACAATGATATATCAATCGGATAAATAAATATCATGTCACAACAATGATCTCATATAAGTTTTATAACTATGTTAACATTAGATCTTGACATCATTATTAATTCCGTACATGTAACTATCCTCACATCACTTTATTTTTCTTTCAACTAATCTTCTTCTAAACGTATGTTTGCTGGTTACAGATAACATTTAGTGACAACAACTCAAAAATATAATCAAAAGCTCACATACAAGTATACAATCTGTAGATACGAATGATTATGCTAAACATAGTTACATTGATCGGCTTAGAATTCTATGTTTATGTTTTTTATTCTCGGCATTAACTATGAACTTCAACCTTTAATTTGTCAGCTAGTTATTATCGATTTATTTTGAATTTATTTTATAAAATGACAAGAAATGTTCTGTTGTTGTGAGTGCAAAAATGATTTATTATTGTTTTTTAAGAATTGCTTTATTTATTACTAGGTTATAACCCCGTGTATTACACGGGTTAAGTAAATAAAAAATCAAATAGTTAAAAACGAAGATTTAACAATGATAAAACGATATTTTTAAGACGTTTTTCTGATATCCAAACAAAATTTTGTGTCATGTATGATCAAAATTTGTGATTTTTGTCAAGTTTATAAATATGAAAGCATTTGAACCATCGATTAGAAGACAAACTGTATCATCGACTTTCTCAAGTTTATAAATATGAAAGCATTTAATAACCCAAGTTTTATTTACATAATAGTGGTCTTAATTTATTAGTAATGAGGTTTTTAAAAATATATTGTTTTTTATTTAACCGTTTATAAATTATTTTAAGGATTTACATTATAAGAAACCTATGTTATGCGAAGTTGCTAAGTAAGACATTTAAATTTTATTTAGGCCTTGACTAAATAGCTAACCGCCAGTGGCGAAGCTTGAATTTTTTTTACAGGGGGGTCGAAAACGTATATACCAAAAAAAAATCTATAAAACCGGGGGGTCGAAAACATATATACCCAAAAATATCTATTCGAAAACTACATATATATAACACTACTGGCCGAAAAGTTCGGGGGGTGGGGCGCCCCTCCCGTCCCCTTCAAAGCATCGCCCCTGAACCGCTAACTAAAGAATAATTTAAATATTAAATCTACATTTTAAAAATAATCATTCACATAATAGGGATATTAATTATAAGAGGAAAAAAAGAATTAATGAACTTACTTGATCCGCAAACTTAGCACTTAGGGGCTGTTTGGTAGCCTCTTAATGACCATTCAGATGCTACCTCTTAATGGTTTAAAACTTCTGAATGAATAAGAGGTAACCTCAAGTCTGAATGGTTAAGAGGTAACCTCTGAATGGTAAATCATCACATGTCACATTCTTCTACCTTCTCATTGGTAAAATTCTTAATGGTTCCATTAAGAGGTAGCCTCTTAATGACCATTCAGAGGCTACCAAACAGCCCCTTACTTTTAAACGTATGGAAATTTTTCGGTATCCATGATTTCTTAAATATTTGAAATATATATATATATAGGGAGCCGCTAGAATGAAAACCACCACGAGTTATGAGAACCACGAGAACCGCGCCCCGCGGGTGGCCGTTGACCACGAAATTTTTTTTACACCTAGATCCGTATATTTTAAGACCGGGTGTAAATTTTGGGTTCAAACGGCGCGCCCGAGGGGGTAGTTTTTTACGCCCAAAGTTTGGGTTTTTTTAATTTTTTTAATTTTTCTTTTTTTTTAACCAAACTTTGGGCGTAAAAAACTACCCCCTCGGGCGCACCGTTTGAACCCAAAATTTACACCCGGTCTTAAAATATACGGATCTAGGTGTAAAAAAAATTTCGTGGTCAACGGCCACCCGCGGGGCGCGGTTCTCGTGGTTCTCATAACTCGTGGTGGTTCTCATTCTAACGGCCCCCTATATATATATATATATAATATTATTTAATAATAATTATCTATAATTAAGGATGGTTTAGAATAATTACAAGTGTCCCTCCATTGGTTTCTTTTATTATATAGTATAGATTTTATTATTAAAACCTTATATAAATGGTTGAAAATAATCAAACCTTACCGAATTTGATGATTAGAATGTTTGTTTCAAAAAATATTAGATATATAGGGTGAGGATTAAATAGGAAGTTTATTTTGGATAGGAAATATAGGAAGTAAGACCGTGGGTATGGTGGGGCTTGGGTTGGGGGCATGAATTGACAGGTGGCGTTCCCCCCTAGTGACGTGTCCGTGCGGTATGGCGGGGCGTGGGTGCACTGCTTGGGTTGGTAGGTTATTAAAAAAAAATACAAAAAATTTAAAAAATTCACACAACATTTTTATAAAAAAAAAACCTAAAATTTTATTAAATTTTTAAAAATTACATAATCCTAAAAATTACATAATTCCTAAAAATTACAAAATAAAATAACCTAGAGCGTTAGGTAAATTTCAAAAAGGGCGAGCTTGTCGAACGCCTTTCGCTCCTTGCCTCGAAACTCAATGTTCGCCACCGCCACCTGGTCCTCGTGGCTTAACTCGCCGCTCGGAACGGCTTCGTAGTAGGCCTTGAAACGATCGAGCTTGGGCTGTAGCTCGCGCCATTTATGTTGGCACGCGTTGAGGTTGTGCCGGTCTTGTCCGACGTTATGTCGGTAGCTTGCGAATGCTTCCGGCCAATATCGTTTTTGGCCGGGTTGCCGCCCCTTCATAGCGTCAACGACGCTTGTGACGAGAGCTAATTCTTCTTCGTGGGTCCAAGAGATCATCT
Organism: Helianthus tuberosus; assembly: GCA_030545235.1. Classification (NCBI taxonomy): domain Eukaryota; kingdom Viridiplantae; phylum Streptophyta; class Magnoliopsida; order Asterales; family Asteraceae; genus Helianthus; species Helianthus tuberosus. The sequence continues at coordinate 36,050,909 of CM060393.1, forward strand.
TCTTCGGGTTGGGGTAGCGGGTTCGTGGGATCAAGTGGGTTATGGTTGGGTAGCCGGTGGGGTAGCGGTGGACAGCGACGGTTTGGGATGGGGTAGCCGGTGGGATTTGGGGTTACATTTATAGGGGATGTTGGGGGTTGGGGTGACCGCTTGGCTTGGCCAAACGGTTGGAATTTAAAATTCAAACCCGCTATGTGTAACACCTCGTAAATTCATGTCAAATATTATATCGACACGTGTCATAAGCTTTAAACGTGTAAAGGATAACTTTAGAGGGACTAAAGTGGATAAACAAAGAAAGTATGTGAATAAAAGGATTCAAAATGTCAACATCAGATAAATATACCTTTCAACGATCCTACACGATGTTTATACTCTTAAACGGATGAATTATGAAGCGTACGAAGCCGTTTGTGAACGAAAGTGAGAGTTTACAAACCACAAGGGTTAAAAGTGTCAACATGTTTAATTTATACCTCTGAGTGAACTTTTAGCAAACCCAAAGCTTTGTAACGATTAATTATGCTCACTAGAATAAGTGATAAAAATTTCACAAGGTTTCGATTCCGTATGAGAAAGTTATGCTAACATTCGTATATGAGGGGTTAAAAGCGTCAACGTTGAAATTTAAGGCTTTTCGGGTGAACATAAAACTAACCAAGGACTTAACAAAGTTTGGTTATGTCTTAAGGTCCTTAAAACTCAATTTGGAGGGTTAAAAGTGCAAAATGGGAAGTTAAAACCACTTTTAAAAGGACCAGTGGCTAAAGTGCAATTTCTGAAACATTTTTAACCTGACCTGTCACGGCCCCCGACCCGGTTTGACCCGTTTTAGGAGCTGCGGGACAGAAATCCCGTGGTATTTATTTAATTGAGTTTAACAGCGGAAGTTTATCATCAGGATCTTTTTAAAGCTAAAATTTTTCCCGATTATTTTATTTCACAACTCGGGATAAAATCCCGGTAATTTACAATACTATGATTTCACGGAGAAATCTTTATTTTATAAAACATATTTCTTTATTTTATAATGAGCCACTTTCTTAAGCTTGTAGTGCTCCACAACACCTTTCCTGAATCACAACAGATCACCTGAAACATGTTTGAAAAATGTTTTGTCAGCAGGAAATACTGAGTGAATCATTCTATTTAATAAAACAGACTTGTTTGTTATAATTTACAGTATTAAGGGTGATTACATTGTTTCTATATCAACCCAACTACCCACGGTATTTGTCACTCGACCGGATCTGTGACTATGGTCATATCCCCCATTGGCTGCCCCAATGGTGACGATTATCAAGTAATGTATACAAAACCCCACATACCTGTTGTAACTTGGTGATTACAAATACTTAATCCCCGTAATTATAACTTTGAAAATAAACATGCTTTTATAAACAAATTTGATAAAAAGAGAGAATGACTCACATTGCAGATTTAACACGGATAGAGTTTAATCTACGGATTAGCCTTGTTAACCTAATTTAAATAACAATGCACACAAAACTGGGTTAGTAATCAATACAGCATTTACGATAACTCACGAGATCAAACCCTCACATTGAATGACAAAGTGCGATACTTAAACATCCATCGAATTAACGACGAATGACAAAGTATAACCCTAATGTGGGCAGCACTTAAACATCCATTGGATATATTGATCGATCGGATAATGAATCGTAATAGCGATCGAGTTATTACCCTGTTTTGCGGCAGCACTTCGTGAATCGTGTGTGTTTTGTAGTAATTATACTATATCTCAGCGTCTATTGTGAGTTTTTACGTCGAACAAGTGCCTGAAACCAAGTCCCACAGTCTACTATTTATACATGAAAAATGGTCCCTGTCGCGTTTCGCGACAGGTCCCCTTGTGCCTGTCGCGTGGCGCGAGGGGTGCCAATCTACCCTAGGGTAGCCTTGTGTCCCAGTAGGCTTGCTGAGTTGGTTTTGTGTTATTTCGAATTTTTGACAACAAACTGTATAGATATTACCGATTAGGGTTTAACCCCCCTGAGTTTTAGGGGCCCTGATCCTAATTCCGATTGTTCTGAAAATTTCAGGGATTATGCAGAATTACTTGGGTGTCTCAATTAGGGTTTCCTTTTGGATAAACTAATAAAATAAATATTTGCATTTTTATGATTTTTGGACTATTTTGGGCATTTTCTTTTAGGCCGTGTGTTTGGCCCGTTATCTTTTTTTAGGCCCATTTCGAATTTCGGTTTCTATTTATATGTCCCTCTAGTAATATGAATGAGCAGAATTGATTTTTGAAATTATTGAATTTTTCACTTCAAATTCCGTGGCCTTTGGGTTGCAATTTGGGGGTTGGGGAAGAACACACGGGTATTCTTAGAATCAACGTGTTTGATCTTCGTTTCCGTATCACGCGCTACATCAACCTTCCATTTGGTAATTGCCTCTATTTTAGCAGGATCTACATGAATCCCTTCGTGATTCACCATGTGTCCTAAAAACTGCACTTCTTGTAGCCAAAATTCACACTTCGAGAATTTGGCGTACAACTTTTCTTTTCTTAACAAAGTTAAGAGTATATGCAAGTGCTGACAATGTTCGTCCTGACTTTTTGAATAAATAAGTATATCGTCTATGAAAACAATTACAAATTTATCCAAGTACGGTTTACAGATCCTATTCATCATGTCCATGAATGTTGCAGGTGCATTAGTTAACCCAAAGGGCATGACTGTAAACTCGTAATGACCATACCTAGTCCTGAAAGCAGTTTTAGGTATGTCTTCTTCTTGTACCTTTAATTGATGATATCCGGAGCGTAAATCTATTTTAGAAAAATATCTAGCTCCTTGAAGTTGATCAAAAAGATTAACAATCCTAGGTAATGGGTATCGATTCTTAATTGTAACCTTATTCAATTCTCTATAATCGATACACATTCTCATCGAACCATCCTTTTTCTTTACAAACAACACTGGAGCTCCCCAAGGGGATGAGCTAGGTTGTATGAATCTTTTACTTAGTAATTCATCTAATTGTGTTTTTAGTTCTAACATTTCGGTAGGAGCTAACCGATAAGGTGCCTTAGCTATCGGTGTAGTTCCAGGAATTAGATGAATCCTAAATTCTACTTCCCTGTCTGGTGGTAATCCTGGTAACTCTTCTGGAAATATATCCGGGTATCTTGAGACTACAGGGATCTCCTTAAGTTCTTTGTTCTTAGTATTAATGATTACGAAATCATATATATTATTCCTTGCTTTCGTTCATAACTAGCAACTTTCATTACTGATATGAACTTCATGGGCTTACGTGGTTTATCTCCTGTAATCGTGATTACTTCTCCAGTAGGTGCCTGAATTTCTACAGAATCCTTATCACAAAGGATTCGAGCATGGTTGGCTATTAACCAATCCATTCCTAACACAACATCAAATTCAGCTAATTTCATAGGTAACAGATTTGCAGAAAATTTATGACCTGAAAGTTCTATTTCTACTTTTTGCAAAACCTGATCTATTTTAACTGAATTCCCATATGCGGTTTCGACTGTAAAAATATGCCTAATGTTGGTTAAAGGTAACTTAAGAGCTTGACAGAATAAAGTATTTATAAAACTTTGGTTTACACCAGAGTCAAATAATACTTTTGCGTATACCTTGTGAACTAAGAACGTACCAGCTATTACATCTGGAATGAGTTCTGCTTCTTGAGTGGTTAGCTGGAATGCTCTGACATTCTTCTTAGTAGCTCCGTCGGTCGCCTTGGTTTTGTTGTCTGTAGGCTTGACCAATTTAGGACATTCTGTTTTGAAATGTCCGGTTTCTCCACAATTATAACAAATTGTGGATTTCTTCCTGCAGTTTTCTTCACGATGTCCTACAGTTTTGCAAAAATTGCAGGTTATATCGCATCTTCCATAATGTTTCTTTTTGCATTTCCTGCAGTATGATGGAGTTGGAGATTGCCCTAATCCTCTTCTCTTGAAGCTGTTATTATTACCCGTACGAAATCCTTGGGTAGTTTTCTGAGCCAGTTCCTTCTTCCTGTTTTCATCTTGCGTGCGTACCAGTTCGTCAGTTAAGGTATTGGCTAATTCCACAGCATCGTCAATCGTACGAGGTCTCGCAGCCTTAACAATGTTGCGGATTTCGCTAATTAATCCCCAAATGTAGCGAGAAATGAGTACCGGTTCTGGCGAAGCCAGTGTTGGTACCACTCTAGCATATTCGAAGAATGTCGAAGTATACCCTCGACAGTCCACATTCACCATCCGATGGTTTAGGAACTTATTTGCCATTTGATCTTTTTCATACTCGGGACAGAATTTTCTTTCTACAAGATTCTTAAATTCTTCCCATTTCATGGCATATGCCTCAATCCTTCTTTTAGCTTGTATCACAGTGTTCCACCATTCTAGCGCCCCTTCTTTAAAAAGATTGGAAGCATACATAACTTGATCTTCCTCAACACATTTACTTATAGCAATTACTGCCTCAGTTTTCTCTAACCAACGTGATGCTGCAATAGCCCCTTCGTTACCTGCAAACTCAACTGGTTTACAGGCAAGGAATTCTTTGTAAGTGCAACCAGGTGTTGCAGTTTTCATTTTCTTGAAAATTGGGGCTTGCAGATCATTATTGTTATTAACATGATTTCCGCCTCCGTATATACTGTTACTAAAGTTGTCGCCTTGAGTACGTTTACTAGGAATGATTGATTGAGGTTTAACAGGTTTTTGAACAGCAGCAACAATTGCTGGAATAGCATTGGCTATTCCTTGTGCAACAATATCCTCTATATCTTGCCTATTTAACAATTGTTCTTCCTAAATTGGCTCAGATTGATTTACTTCATTTACTGGTTCATTACCAATGTTTGCCATCTGATAATTAATTTATAGATAAATAATTAGTATAAAAGAAATAATCCAATGTCACAATTAATTACACATAATCACGAAAACGAATATACAAACAAAATTGTAAATTTTCTAAAATTCCATTTGTTTTATAGATTATATCATGCCTCTATATACAACCGTTTTATTATTTCTTTTACACATATTGATTTTTATTAATATTACTATTACACAATCATACTCTTACTACCCACTTCTCTCTCTTCACTTGTTTTCCTAAAAACGAAGCTCCTTTTCATCATATTTCCAGGCAATTTGTCCTCCTATCTCTCGGATCCTATTCCCAGCATCCATCAGCTCTTCACCAAAATGGCGAAGTTTAGCCATATTCTCGTTACTCATCGGTGGATTTGGTAGGGGTTCTGGATCGAATTGTGGGATAAAGGAATAAGGTCTGTTGACAATGTTTTGGAATTGCCAATCATTTGTCCACCATTCATCCATTCCTAAAGGTTGGGTATGGATTATGGGTTCTGAAATTGCTGGTTCAAGATTTATAGGGATTTGGGTTTCAATAGGACGAGTAAAAACATTTGTATTGACAGGCTGAATAGTATCACAGCTTGCCAATATAAAATCTATTTCCTCCTGAAATGTCATTTCCTGATTTCGTTTAGAACTTTCTCCAATTTCCATCTGAGTTTGTCTAGTACCTTTTCCAACCTCCGTTTCTATTTCCTTAGAGTATTCCTCAAATTGTATTCCCATTTGCCTAGATTCTTCCCTGACTTCAGTCTCCAATTCCGGCTGTCTAGAACTTTCCCCGGTTTCAATTTCTTTTCCTTTTTCTAAGGGATTATTTATTTTAGGAAGTCTTTTAGCTGGCTTTTTCCTACGTAGACGACTTCCCCACACGTATCTCCTTCTTTTCTTTGGTTTTGGCTTTTCCAAAGGTGGAGCGTTGAATTCTATTGGTTGTTCCACATCAGGAAAGTACCCAGTAAACTCTTTGGAAACTTCTATGTTTACGGGGTAGAGGTTGAGATTCTCTAGGGCTCCAGATAACTCATTCATGCTGTTTAAAATAAATTAAAAATTTTATAACAACTTTCAAAATAACCTTCACATATTATTGCATACCATATGATTACAAAACAACTGAAATTGAAAACATACTTATGTTTTATTGTAAAATTATTTATTTACTGGATGGATTTTCTAGCTTGTAGGAGATATGGTTTGCTAATTAATTTATTTAGAGATCTGCATTTACTGCTACTGTAGCTAACATATAAAGATTTGCCCATTTTTCATCTAACTTGTCTTCCCAAGGTGATTTACTGAGTAATTCTTGGTTTTCCTTTTTAACTTTCTTTTCTCGGGATTTCCTTAATTTCTCCTGACTTTTTCTAATAATTAAGCTTCTTTTATCAGGAGAAAGTGGTTCCTCGTATTGGGCTTTTCGAACGAATATTCCTTCTTCAGGAGTTTGGGATGAACTTCCTTTTTCATTTGATGACCTATCTAATTTAAGATAGATGTTTGAAAGCTTTTGCTTACCCATACTGTAACTAACAAATAGTCAGTTAATAAAACACATAATCACATAATAGTAATCAGGAAAAATTAAGTATTTCTAAATACTTAATTAGCTTAACTCAGTGGCTCTGATACCACCTTTTTCTGTCACGGCCCCCGACCCGGTTTGACCCGTTTCAGGAGCTGCGGGACAGAAATCCCGTGGTATTTATTTAATTGAGTTTAACAGCGGAAGTTTATCATCAGGATCTTTTTAAAGCTAAAATTTTTCCCGATTATTTTATTTCACAACTCGGGATAAAATCCCGGTAATTTACAATACTATGATTTCACGGAGAAATCTTTATTTTATAAAACATATTTCTTTATTTTATAATGAGCCACTTTCTTAAGCTTGTAGTGCTCCACAGCACATTTCCTGAATCACAACAGATCACCTGAAACATGTTTGAAAAAGGTTTTGTCAGCAGGAAATACTGAGTGAATCATTCTATTTAATAAAACAGACTTGTTTGTTATAATTTACAGTATTAAGGGTGATTACATTGTTTCTATATCAACCCAACTACCCACGGTATTTGTCACTCGACCGGATCTGTGACTATGGTCATATCCCCCATTGGCTGCCCCAATGGTGACGATTATCAAGTAATGTATACAAAACCCCACATACCGGCTGTAACTTGGTGATTACAAAGACTTAATCCCCGTAATTATAACTTTGAAAATAAACATGCTTTTATAAACAAATTTGATAAAAAGAGAGAATGACTCACATTGCAGATTTAACACGGATAGAGTTTAATCTACGGATTAGCCTTGTTAACCTAATTTAAATAACAATGCACACAAAACTGGGTTAGTAATCAATACAACATTTACGATAACTCACGAGATCAAACCCTCACAACGAATGATAAAGTGCGATACTTAAACATCCATCGAATTAACGACGAATGACAAAGTATAACCCTAATGTGGGCAGCACTTAAACATCCATTGGATATATTGATCGATCGGATAATGAATCGTAATAGCGATCGAGTTATTACCCTGTTTTGCGGCAGCACTTCGTGAATCGTGTGTGTTTTGTAGTAATTATACTATATCTCAGCGTCTATTGTGAGTTTTTACGTCGAAGAAGTGCCTGAAACCAAGTCCCACAGTCTACTATTTATACATGAAAAATGGTCCCTGTCGCGTGTCGTGACAGGTCCCCTTGTGCCTGTCGCGTGGCGCGAGGGGTGCCAATCTACCCTAGGGTAGCCTTGTGTCCCAGTAGGCTTGCTGAGTTGGTTTCGTGTTATTTCGAATTTTTGACAACAAACTGTATAGATATTACCGATTAGGGTTTAATCCCCCTGAGTTTTAGGGGCCCTGATCCTAATTCCGATTGTTCTGAAAATTTCAGGGATTATGCAGAATTACTTGGGTGTCTCAATTAGGGTTTCCTTTTGGATAAACTAATAAAATAAATAGGAATTTTGATACGAGTTGTTACATGACCCGGGCCTCATACCGGCCGCGTAAGACCTGTGTGGTCTTTTACGCGGGCCGCGTGACAGTGTACAGCGAAGAAAAAACAGGCAGATTCCTTTAAAACCCGTTCCACCGCCTTTCAAGGTCTGAATTCGAATCCAGGGACTCCTCCAATGGTATTACGTGCAATAGGGGCACTTGTACTGATCTGGAATCACCTCATAGACTTGTTTGGCATGATCCTAAGTGATTAAACTCACTATATAAGAAGTCCTTGGTTGCAACATTTTGACATTCACTTGAAAACTTTCACAACTCTTGTTCTGAAGATTCCTGGAGCTCAAGACCACTTCCTAGAGATCATTAGTCGTGCATAGGACTTCAGTAAGTGTCCTTAACCTCTCATAATTCAGTTTTACTTAGTTTAATGGCCTAAAGTAAAACCATCGTAATTAAGGTTTGACTTAGTGATTAATCACTAATGGTCCAGTCAATTCTCGAATTAAAAGTACCTTTGAGTTGGTAATTATGTGGGTAATAAACCCTTAAAAAGGCACCCTCTGATTCCCACTCTAACTAGGTCAATTGTCGGGTCAAAGCTAATTATAAAAAGTCAACAGAAAGCAATTTTTCGCATAAACATATAATTAACAATGTAGAAGCTATGGAACCTGTTTTATCATTCATATAACTTGGTAATTAATGTAAGAACATGTTCAGCCCGACAATTTTCAGTTTAAGCTCGGTTCGGAACTGAAAGTCGCAAAAGTAGACTTTTGCTTTGACTTTAACTTCTGACCCAATGTAGCATATTTTAGAAATGCCTTAGAGCTCTATTAGGACCAGGTTATAGATTGGTGTAACCCTCTGAGGTAATACAACTTGGTTCATTAGTTATTTGATTCATATGCATGTTTCCGTTATATGCCTAAATGTTGACCATAATGCCCTTTTGACCATAAAACGAGATTTTTGGAAATGTGAGAGGAGAAAAACCTTTATTACTGATTTATAAACTTGTCCTAAAAATTTGACATCAGTTTGAGGTCTAGATTAAGAGTTATGCTCAATAGCGTAATTAGAAAGCTTTTTATTAATTAAACGACGTAATTAGCATAAAGCCTATCTAAACCCAATTTTTGATACCAAACTTTTTACCCAATGATGTAAAATAATATTTTGGGATTTTTAAAGATTTTTATTTATTTTTAAGCTGAGCATAACATAGGGTTCATGCCTTAATTCGGTAATTGTCGGTTTTGCCCTTTTGGCCTATAAAATGAGTTTTACATAATATTTTGACACCAAAATTTTTGCTACTGATTTTATAAGATAAATAAAATATTTTGAACCTTATGAACGGATCAAAAACTCAGATTTCCTGTTTAAACCCGAAAATCGCTTAAAACCGACTTTTATGCGTTTTAAGCGCATAGTATGGGTTAAAACTATTTTTAACATATAAAACTTGATACCTACTGATGTTTTAAGTAAATTTTGATAATTAAACAGTAAGCAAAAGTTTTAAACTCAGATTTCCAGATTTGACCTTTAAAGCTTATGTGAAATTACCAAAATGCCCCTACGGTGCATAGTTTGGTTATATTAGATAAATTTCACATATATGCAATACCCTACTGTTATGACTTGTAAAAATAAATATTTTTACTGATTATATCAGATCTGAAACTCAGATTAGTATCTAAACTCTTTTATAACCTTTAAAATGACCAAAATACCCCTACGGGGCCTAATTTGAGTTTAAATCCATTTTGGGCATAATGGAAGGTATCTTACTGATATCACAACATATTTAAGGCATATTAACTTAGGAAACCTGTTCATGACTCATTTGGTTACCCATTACGCATTATTCGCGTTCGGTGCGGTTTATGTAAGTAGTTTGCATAAACTAGCCGAAACGGATCAAACCTTATCCTTTTTGTCTCAAAATCCAGAATGTGGTTAGTTTACCCATATTATACAAGTATTCAAACTTGTCGGGTCTAAACCACATTCTAATCCGGTCTTCGCTTAATCGTGCGTTTTGAACCGTATATCTTCCTTTAAAACTAACAGGTCTAAGTTTAGACTTAATTAAGACCCGTTAGGAATCTAATAGGTTATTAAAACCTTCGTTCCAGATTAGGAAGACCAGTAAAAGATACTTGCACTCGCTGATTTTGATATATACTTGCTCAGGTAAATACTTTTAACTTATTTTCCCTTATACGGGCTTGGGATACGGTATATAATAATATCGCTTGGTCGGGTATGTGACATTAAATCAGATTGTGATTAATAAAGTTACATAACCTGTTTTAATCTGTTTTATTTGGTACATGGCCCTTGAGGGGTTAAATGACCATGTCCCGGATATCCTTGGCATCATTCTTTGAAATGGCCATGACCTAAGCACGGGGTGTAGGCATACACCTGACAGTTGCATATGTAAAAAGTGGTAACCCACTTAAAGGAATCAACCTTGTGGGCATTATACCTGTGGCGTGTCAGTTAATCTTGTCCGGCTCTTCTAACCGGCCCTGACGGACGACAAATAAGTAAAACTGTATACAAGATTATTTTAAATAATTATCCCAAGTTATAAAGATATTTTGTGCCTTGTGCATTCAAATCAAATTTTTAAATATTTTCAAAATGAGTCGGTTAATTGTATTTACCAGTGTAAACTGACGTATTTTCCAAAAAGGCTAAGTGCAGGTACTACATGGAATAGACTGGCTACTCCTAGCATCAATAAAAGTCTTGCAAGCTTAAGATGTTAAAGTCTGTTGAACAATGATCCATTTTAACTTTTGATCCGCCTGTGGATCCTTACAACCGTTTTGTGATACACTTGATATTACTTTTATACGGTTTATAATGAAATTATCTTTCGACTTCCGCTGTGTATATAAACTGTGATTATATAAATTGTCTTTGATATCAACTACGTCACGATACTCCCCACCGGGCCCACCGGTAATACGTGGAAATATCGGGGTGTGACACTATGACATGGCGGTGGACAGCGAATAGGAGGCCGCCACATTGTATCTCAAGCCCGCCCCACGCCTGGCTTCAAACCCAAGCCCCAAGGGCCACGCCCCAACCCAAGCCCACCCGGGGTGGTGGCTTGGGCGTTTTCCCCCAACCCAAGCCCATACCCCATAGTCTAATAGGATTAGGACATGTGGCAAAATTTAAAATAAAAAGGAAGGGTATTTTAGTCAATCGTATCCTTTCTTCTTCCTTCTTCTCCCCAGTAACTTCAAAACCCACCATTTTCAAACCCCACCATCTTCAACAATTTCTTCACTTTCTATCTCAATAATCACTACATTATAGTGCGATTTTCATCACCAATCAATGATTCAAACACCTGATCAACGTGTTCTTCAGCTTTTTTGAAGAAACCCAGTTTAATTTCATACAATATCTCATTTTTTTCCCCGTGATTTTGAAGATAATCACTCGATTCGTTCGATTCGATCGCTGATAAGTGTTTCTATCATTCAAATTTCGTTAATCGTTGAAGAAATCGGCTCCGATCCATGTAAGAAATTCTTTAATTTCATTTTTACTATCTGGGTTTTTGATTTAGTCATTGCGTTTTACGATCTTGGTGAGGGTCCGGGGGCAGCGCCCCTGGGAGCATGGTCCAAGGGGCAGAGCCCCTGGCAGCTTAAGACATTTTTATGTGTTTTCTGGCCATTAAGTGTTAGAAAACACATATTTGAAGTGTTTTTAGTCATTGCGTTTTAGGTAAAAACACATTTTTAGGTGTTTTCAGTCTATTGCGTTTTAGAGAGAACACTTTGTTTTGTTTTTTTAGGCCAGTGCGTTTTAGAAATAAGACATTTTTAAGTGTTTTCTGGCCATTGCGTTTTATAAATAAGACATTTCTTTGTGTTTTTGTTGCATTGCGTTTTATAAAACAGACATTTTAAGTGTTTTCTGGCCATTGCGTTTTAGAAATAAGATATTTCTTTGTGTTTTTGGTGCATTGCGTTTTAGATAAAACACATTTTTATGTGTTTTCAGTCCATTGCGTTTTAGAAAGTACACTTTCTTTTGTGTTTTTAGGCTATTGCGTTTTAGAAATAAGAAATTTCTTTGTGTTTTCTGGCCATTACGTTTTACAAATAAGACATTTCTTTGTGTTTTTTGTGCATTGCGTTTTAGAAAAATGTCATTTTTTAGGTTTTTTTTTCCATTGCGTTTTACGCAACTGGGTTTTCGATTTTTTTTTCTCGAAAATATAGCAATAGTATACTCGTTTTAAAGATAAAAAAACGCTCGTTTTTTGGTGCAATTTTTATAAAAAAATAATGTCGTATGAAAGAGTTATTAACGTTTAAAAATTGGGGGAATTAGAGGAGAGATAAACTATTGCCTTGGATTGACTAGAATGCCACTAGACAAACCAACGCGCCTCCTTTTTTCCTTCATTTTCACTAATTTAATCTTAGCCCTTGATTAAATAAATGGATGGTTAAGATTACTTTCTAGGCTTCCTACCCGAATAAACTTCCTATTATATCCTAACCCTAGATATATAAATTAAAACTTATAGAATATTACAATTCTGAATAGATGATCTTTAATTGTTTATTAGGTCGATTGTTGCGAGAATATTACAATTCTGAATAGACGATCCTTGAATGTTTATAAGAATATGTGTAGTGGAAGACACAAATAATGCCTCTATCCCTGGGCGTTTTGCATCATGTTTAGTCCAGTCAGCAATGGGGCATTATGTGGCGTTTTTCTAAAATGAGTGCAGCGGTGATGTGGACATTGTGGGACATTATGTTAAAAGAGGTGTAATAAAATTTAAATAAAAAAACATCAAAATGTTATATTGGCCTACCAAAAAGGGATGCACGATCATTGGCCAAAGAATTAGAACTTCGGTGTGGAAAAAAGGACGTCTCTTGCATTTTTTTGTGAAAAAACGCCCAAAAACCCCACATTACGGGTGGTCTAAGTGGATTGTTGCGAATTTAATAAATACTCGAATTTAAGTAGAGAATTGCACCACAATTTCCTATACATACATTTACCAAATGGGGAAATAGTGCCAGGCAGCTGCCTGGCACTCCCCCATTGGACCAGACAGTTTATTATTTTATATCTATTTTAAATAACGTTTTTGCTCCGGTTTAAAATTACCGTTTTGCTCCATCTCAAAATAAAATTACGCTTTTCTCCCTATCTCAAAATTACGATCTTGCCTTTGATTAAAAATTACGATTTTGCCTGGCACTCCCCCATTAGACCAACCGATTTATTATTTTATATCCATTTTAAAATTACGTTTTTGCCACTCTTTAAAATTACGGTTATGCCCCCAGCTCAAAATAAAATTACGCTTTTGTCCCCAGCTCAAAATTACGATTTTCCCTCGATTCAAAATAAAATTGTTGTTTTGCCCTCAACTCAGAATTACCTTTTCGCCCCAGTTCAAAATAAAATTTTGTTTTTGCCCCCAGCTAAAAATTACGATTTTGCCCTTTGTTCAAAAATATGATTTTTCCCCGTTTAAAAAATTATGATTTCGCCCTCAGTTTAAAATTAAGTTTTTCCTCAGTTCAAAATAAAATTACCGTTTTGCCCTCGGTTCAAAATAAAATTGTGATTTTGTCTCCAACTTAAAATTACGATTGTGCCCTTAGTTCAAATTTATATTACTCTGTTACCCCAAGTTCAAAATTACGAATTTGCCCCTGTGAAAATTTACAATTTTGCCCCTGGTTCAAATTTACAGTACTACCATCACTTTAGCTTTTGGCAAATTACGATTTTACCCCAGTAAAAAAAATACAACTTTCCCTCGGTTAATAATTACAATATTACCATTGTTTTAGTTTTTTTTAAGTGTTTTGTCTTAATTGGTTGACTCGATTTAATTGTTTTTCGTGTCAATGAGCTGCCTTACACTCGCTTATTATTCGGCCATCGCCCCGCAACGCGGGCGGGGCATTAACTAGTATACATTGGTACGCAATTTTTTGAAAACGAGATAGACACCTATATAATTGTTTCATATATTTATAGATTAAATAAAAAGATTTTTTGAGATTGGTAATTTACACGTTCTCTAACCTACTTCTAAATCTATAAGAATGAACATTTTTACAACATACCGCTATAAGTTCTTTGGTAGTTAATATATGACAAATTGGATTTAAATAATCCGAACTGACTCTTTTTGACCGATAATAATCTCAACTCAGTTGTTTATCCACAGTGGTCCGAACTTTTCCATTTTTTTGTTTGTAAAATAGTCCGCCATTAAAAAACATAATGAAGTTAAGTTTTTTTTCCAAATTACAAATCGATGTTTTCGGGCGTTGGATCAAAATGAGAATACGAGTAACTTACCTCGAAACAGTGCTTTAAACAACTTGATTTTTGTTAATTAGAAGTTCAAACACCCGAATTTAAGCATCGTTCAAGGAGTTTAGAGTGTTGTTTCGAGGTAAGTTTTATATTAATGGATTCGTATCCTCGTTCTGATCAGAAGCCCGAAAACATCGGTTTGTAATTTGAAACAAAAAATCTTAACTCTGTTATGTTTTTTTTTAACGGCAGACTATTTTACAAATACAATGGAAAAGTTCGGACACTATGGATAAGTAACTGAGTTGGATTTTTATCGGTAAAAAAGAGCCGGTTCAGATTATTTAAATCCAATTTGCCATATTAAATAACTTATAGTCTAACGGGATGAAAGTGTTGAAAATGTGTCCTCATGTTAAGATTTGAATTATGTGGTAAACACATTAGTAGATTTGAATTCTGTGGTAAACACATAAGGGTGTCCGGGGCGCTTTGCTGGGAGGGGTGCGGTGAGGCGAGTCCCCGAGCGGGAACACCGCCGCCGACCCCTCGGGGAGGCTAAGCGGGGAATGGGAGCGGTGGGTGTTCACCGATGAGAGATCCATTTTCAAACGGCTATATAGCCGTTATATATATATAAAAAAATTTCTCCTAAACCCTATAAATACTAACCCACTTCAATCTTTTTTATTTTTCAAACCCAAAAGAACTCTCACTATATTACTCTCATAAACCCTTCAACTCATCTAATTTTTTACCCAATCTTAAAAAAAATGGATTCCAAGTTCCCGTTTTTTTCTCTCCTGCCCGACTTTCCCGACGATGAACTTTCATCGTCAAGCGATAGTAGTTTAATTTTCTTCCAAAATCTCATCCAACAAGCGGAGCTACTAGACACGGCATCGTCTAGTAAAAAAAAAGTTGTCCGTCGAGATCGTGTGAGAGGCCACGAAACACTCATGGCCGATTATTTTGTCGATAATCCAAAATTTAATGCCGATATTTTTCGTCAGAGGTTTCGTATGTCCAAGTCTTTGTTCCTAAAAATTGTTAGTGACGTGGAAGCGAATAACGAGTGGTTTCAAGAGGGCTTGGACGGGAGAATGAAGAAAAGTTTTACGGCGTTACAAAAGGTTACTTCTGCGATTAAACAACTTGCAACCGGTAACCCACCAGACGAAAACGACGAGTATTTAAATATGGCTGAAAGGACCTCTCGTGAGTGCCTTGATTATTTCTGCGAGACGGTCTGTAGAATGTATGCCGGTGAATTTCTTACGTAGACCAACGAGCCACGACGTTGCGCTATTGTATCAGGCTCAAGAGGAGAGACATCACCTACCTGGTATGTTGGGTAGTCTGGATTGTACACACTTCGTCTGGAGAATGTGCCCCACAGAATTGCGTGGACAATATATGAGAGGCGATCATCAATACCCGACAGTTATGTTAGAGGCGGTGGCGTCTCAAGATTTGTGGGTTTGGCATGCTTTTTGTGGCCCGGCGGGTTCACAAAACGACATCAACGTGCTCCAACAATCACCGTTATTTCTTACTCAACGAAACGGAACGGCGCCAACGTGCTACACCATTATTTTTCTTTTTTTTACCACCTACCCAAAAAATCCCCCTAGTTAGCCCCTTTGAGCCTAAACCTTTTCATTTCATAACCCAAACCAAACACCCTTTCACCCACCAAAACCACCTTTTTATTTTTAATCTTTTGTTTTAGTAACAAGCTCGGTTTTTCGTATGACTTTTCAAATATATATATATATATATATATATATATATATATATATATATATAAATATATATATATATATGTTGATGATGAAGCAAAAGAGAAATAAACAAACAAGTTTATCAAAAATAACTTTGTTTGAATAAAAGCTTCATCAAAATAAAAGTTGCAAAAATAATAAGTCCTACGAAAACCGACGCTTTTTACGCTTTTCGCCCTTTTACTAACCACTAACCCAACCACCTACCTTTAACCCAAGCCTAACCCTTCACCTAAAAGTCCTCTTGATATTTACAAAGGTATATAGTTAAAAAGGAGGAGGATTGATTGCTTGGCAAGCCTATGGTAGGAGTAAGTTCCATGCCGCTCTCGAGTGATTCACTAAAATACATTTTCGGCCGAGTGTTGAGTGATCCCCGTGAGGTATGTGAACTTATATATAAATAAAATTTTAAAGAGGCATGTTATGCCCTAATAAGTAATTTATCTTATGAAAAGTTTTAAATAAGTCATGACGAATATGACTGTTAATAAATAAAAATAAAACTTGATAAAGAATCTTGGAAATCCCGACACTCTATGACAAGCCCAAAAACATTCTCTTCTACCCATTCCATTTGGGAGTGTAAAGCCACATTATAAAGAGTTTTGCTTGAGGACAAGCAAAGATTCAAGTGTGGGGGTATTTGATGTGTGCAAAATGCAACATATAAATTACATCAATTGTGGCATAAAACCAACCATTTTTTAGTACTAATGTTGGAAAAAAGTGTGCTTTTGTCTTCCTTTTGTATTTTCAGGATTAAATGAGCTCAAATTAACAAAAGAAGCAAAAAGGCAACTAAATCTAGCATAAATACAAGAAAAGGAACAAACGTGACATGCCCAACCCCACGACAGCATCTTCCCAAGCAAAACAAGAAAACAGAAGGCTGGACACGCCCCGTGCTCAGTGAACACGGGGGCGTGCCCAAGTGACAGCAGAAAAGACATAGTTGTAGAAGCTTCTATCGCCCATCACGGGGTCGTGCTCAGCGGACATGGGGCCGTGGTCAACTCTAAGATTCGCAGAATCTGGGAAATCTTGATAGTACAGATTTGCTACTGCACACGGGGGCGTGCCCGGTGAACACGGGGGCGTGCCCGGTGAACACGGGGGCGTGGTCAACTAATGCAGACAAGCTGCAATTAATGAAGAAAGAGAAGGATGTGGACACGATGCCGTGCCCACTGGACACGAGGCCGTGCCCGAGCTCCTGTTCAGCCTATAAATTGTGACAACTGGCACCAAACCGGTAATTTCCGTACACTTTAATTATTGCTTAATGACTGCAATTATGTGCTTATATGTCAACATTGACTGATTACATGCTAAACAAGTGAATTCATGCACGTTGTATACTACAAAATATTGCTTTATGCATAAACGAGAGCGTTGCGTCAGAAATACTAGTAAACTCACCGGTAAGACACACAGTGTCAACAGAACTGCAGAAAGCAGTCAGACAATAAAATTGGAGCCTAGGTGTAGGTACGACAACAAGAATACATTAAAACCCAAGAGTACATACAAGGGTTTAATATATATACTCTCCGGAAGTAAAAATAAGCACTAAAAAGCACCCGAAACGCACTTTAAGTGCATAATTTTATATAATTCAGCAATAATTCAGCTTTTAGCACACGAATATTATGCAGAAAATATAATTTTTTCAGTCAGAATATTTCCCTAAGTGCCGGGAATCGAAAGTGTTACAAAAAGATACTTAAAAGACACTAAAAGGTGCAAATTAGCACTTTAACGAACCGGTATATAACCGAACAATCAGATATTACCCGGAACACCAAAATAATGCTAGAAGCATTGTTTTTATTTTTCTAAGCTAGTTAGGGTCCCCGAACACCCTAACACACTATATATTACATAACACACTTAAACCACTAATTATTCCACTAAACTTCCAACTAATTAGTTTAACCTACCATTACATCCTAACTAAACCAACCCCCCCCCCCCCCCAAAACCGGTTGTGAAGGGGGTTCCCCCACTTGATTTTCTATGAATATAAAATAAGATCATGTATGGTACTAATGTAGCACATTATCTAGTGGTTAACAAGATGTTGGAGGATTCCTTTATAAACCACAAGGCCACCACATTTCTATAATCATCTTCATCAACAAACTACTCCTCCCTTCTCCCTCCCCATGCTCTCGGCTCAAGCATAGCATCACCACCACCATTATTTCAATTCCATCCAATCCATTTCCAAGTATACACAAGGTGTAAGATGCAAGAATAGGAGGATTGGTGCTCACGGAACTTGAAGGACCTCCTTCATTTGCTTTTATCCACTTCATTTGTCCTCTTGAACTCCCCTAGCCTTGTGCTAGTAGTAAGTGCTTCTAACCATCATCTTGTTCATGTTTATGGTGGTTAATAGTGGATTGAATGGTTAAAAATTAAGAAACACTAAAGAACTTACATAAAAAGTCTTGAACATAAGGTGATTAGGGTGGATAAAGAGTAGATATGTGTGTAAATCAGGTGAATCTTGTATGGTTGTTATTATTTGATGTTGTTGTTAGTAGAAACAAGATGGATCATCATCTAGACATACTAGTCCATGTTTGAGAACATGAACTAGTAGGATGAAAAAGTTAGAAAGTTGAAGGATGATGGATCCATCCATTCATAAGTCTTGAACTTGAGTAAATAAATTTTTTCTTGTAAAATAAGGCTCTAAACATGTAGATCTAAAGATCTACAAGTGGTTTTTCGGAAGAACCAAGTGAAAGATTCAAGTCATGTTAAAACCCGGATATTTTATGAACTAGAAACATTTTTAGTAAATAAACAAGTATGTAAACACTTGAGCAACAAGAAATTTAACAAAGAAGTATTTTTTGAAAATCTTGACTAGAAGTTGTAAAACTCCAAGTTCTTTAAAAATAAAGTTTTTGAGAAACTAATTTTATTTTTAAAGATAACAAGACTTACTAAATGAGCTAGTAGGTTACTACACACTTTTGTAAATTCTCAAGTTCATGAAATAGAGAAATTAGTATATATTGTTGTTGATTGTTGTTGAGAAATTGGCTGTTGATGATTTTAAAAAAATAAACACATGTTTTGAAAGCATGGGAAACCTCCATTTTTAGGGGAAACTCTGTCAAAATTTTTATAAATTTTGACACTTAGAAAAATATAAGTTTTTGAGAAACTTATTCTCTAAAAATGTATTTAAAAATATTACCAAGGCTTCCCTAATTTTTAGTGATAAGAAATGAGGATTTCTTCAAGAATAAAAAATGGATATTAAGTATGTATATTTTTGAGAGAAAAATATATATTATTTGATCACCAACTTTTGTGCTAAGTGTATATAGTATGTGTTATACGTGCTAGTGTATTAAGACTTAAAAATACACTAAATACTCATGAGAAGTATAAACACAAAAATACACATACAAAATACAAGATACATAATTCGGGTGCAAAGTGCAAAACACGAGATACTTATATCAATTTTTGAGAAAATAATATAAGTAAGATACTTAGTTAAATATATAAAATATTTTTAACACAACAATAGGAATACAAAAGAGAGTGACTGTACTTGTGCGACGCAACTCTAGTGACTAAGGTTAAGAAAACGCGTATAGGTCACGACGTTAATTAAGCAAATCCGGTGAAGTTTACGACACAAGGAACGCAAAGTTGTGAGTTCATGCTCCCCCTTTTCTTTTAACTGTTTTCAGTTTTATAACTTCGGGGGTGAAATACATGTACAAATGTTATAATGTTTATAAATGGTATGATAACAAGAAACGCACTTGGTGAGGACGAGAACCAAGTATGATGCGTTATGAGAAATGATACGAGAAATCGTGTCACGAATAGGGTACATAAGCACCATTAGTCAACAATATACCTAGACCGCAGAACAAAAGGTTAGATCTAACGGGTGCCGGGCAGCCACACTCTCGGTGAGGGCGAGAATCGAGTAGTGCTTTTGTGTCTCAGAATATGCCAACTAGAAAAATGCCTAAGGTTTGGTGACTTCCTATGTCGTGTCACATGTTAATAGCCTTGCAACCCATTAACAAATCCTGATACTTACAGGAATACTTTATTTACATAAATTTATACCATACTAAAACTTGATTTATACTTGAAGTACGTGGGGTACTCAAGAAAACTTGATTTATACTTGAGTACGTGGGGTACTCAAGAAAAACTTGAATTATACTTGAGTACGTGGGGTACTCAAGAAAACGGGAATTATACTTGAGTACGTGGGGTACTCAAGAAAAACTTGAATTATACTTGAAGTACGTGGGGTACTCAAGAAAACTTGATTTATACTTG
Organism: Helianthus tuberosus; assembly: GCA_030545235.1. Lineage (NCBI taxonomy): Eukaryota > Viridiplantae > Streptophyta > Magnoliopsida > Asterales > Asteraceae > Helianthus > Helianthus tuberosus. The sequence continues at coordinate 36,071,231 of CM060393.1, forward strand.
AAGTACGTGGGGTACTCAAGAAAACTTAATTTATACTTGAAGTACGTGGGGTACTCAAGAAAACTTGATTTATATATGAAAACTTGATTTATACATGACACAAACTATGTTTTCATACAAAGTATACAAACGTGAAATACAAAAACTGCATGAATTCACACCAACATTATGTTGACGTTTTTCCAAAACTCAGATGTATTTCAGGTAACTAGGATGGATGTGCGCGTGGTCTTACTCATGCTCGTGGATGTCGCTATGTTTATCATTAAATAAAGCTGTAACTTTTAAAACAATATGCTATCTGGTGTTGTAAACACTTGACTTATGTTTTCAGAAATGAAATGTTTTGAAGTTACTTTTGAGCATGTAGTATGTTTACTCTTCGTATGCAATGAGAACCTTTCATGATCACACCTCGTGCTTCCGCTGCAGAAAGGGGTGTGACAGATTGGTTTCAGAGCTACGATTGTAGTGAACCAGGATTCCTTCTCGAGTCTAGTCTACAATCTCTAGGATCCTTTCACGAAAACAATTTTCCAAAGAGTTTTCATTGCATAAAACGTCCCGCGACATCCACTACCTGAAACTGTCTACATGAGTCTAGAAAAGACACTACGAGACTTAGGGTGCACTAGAGTAGCACTCGTCTGTGATTGAGAGTTGATTGCTATTATGTGTGATAATTAGCATATACTAGAAGTAGAATGTCACAAGTATACGTGACCTTACCTGAAAGCGATGGCCTATCTGAGGGAAGAAATACGAGGATGAAACGAACTGTGCGGACTGTGCAAGGAGTTACGTAATTATGGATGCATACATAATTATGGAATTCAGTGCACAGGAACCACAGCAAGTCTTGTCACGTGTAGATTCCCTCAGTGCAAGCCTACTAAGTACTCTGCTAGAGTAATAATTGTTTGATGCCACTTATGTGGTATATGCCTGTGTATAGATATACTACTACTGTCTAGTATGACGATATCAAACAAATGCCTAAACCTATTGGGTTGTGTTCGTCAGAACATGGCACCCAGAAGAGCCGTGAACGCTCGTGACCAACCTCCTCTTCCCCCACTGCCATGAACCGCTGAAGAGCTGAACACTCTACTGGAAGAAAGGATCTCCGCTGCTATCGCCCAGTACGAGGCGAACCGTACTCAAGACAGTGGAGGACCAAGCAACGCTAGACGTAACGGGCATGGAGATTCGTCTGGAGGAAACACAGCTCAAGGCTGCACTTTCAAGCAGTTCCTCGACTGCAAACCGATGAACTATGACGGCACAGGAGGTGCAGTAGCATTTGTATGCTGGACGGAGAAGACTGAAGCTACTATCCGCATGAGCAAGTGTACCGCAGATCAGCAAGTCACCTTCGCTACTGGGCTGTTTGTCGAAGAAGCTCTGACTTGGTGGAACTTACAAGCCCAAACTTTGGGCGATGATGCCGCTTATGGCCTAACGTGGGATGAACTAAAGGAAAGAACCGGAATGGAAATGGTGTTAGTAACAAGAATGGTAACGGGAAAGGGCGGAACCAAGGATGCTTCAGATGTGGAAGCTATGATCATTTCATGAAGGACTGCCCAGAGAGAAACAATGCTCAGGCTCGAGCATTTGTGATTGGAGCAAAGGACGCACGCGAGGACCCTAATGTGGTCACCGGTACGTTTCTCATTAACAATCACTTTGCATCCATATTATTCGACACTGGCGCCGATTATTGCTTCATGTATGTGGAATTTAAAAGCATGCTTGGAATAGAATCTAGTAGATTAGAAATTCCTTATTCCATAGAACTAGCCAATGGTAAACTTGTTGAATCGGGCGAAGTTGTCAGAGGCTGCACACTAGAACTTGGTGAACGAAGATTTAGCATCGACCTCTTACCTATTCAATTGGGTAGCTTCGATGTAGTAGTCGGAATGGACTGGTTGTCCAAGAACAAAGCTGAAGTTGTAAGTCATGAGAAAATCATTCGCATCCCTTTTGCGAATGATGAAACTCTCATCGTGCGTGGAGAAAAACGAGACGTGCCTCTTCGAATCATCAGCTGCATAAAGGCACAGAAGTGCTTAAGGAAAGGATGTGTTGCCTTCCTAGCACCCGTTATAAACAAGAAGGCTGAGGAGCTGAAACTCGAAGACATTCTTGTGGTGAAGGAATTCCCTGATTGTTTTTCCCGAAGATCTGCCAGGACTACCTCTGCAATGACAAGTCAAATTTCATATAGACTTGGTTCCAGGAGCCGCTCCTGTGGCCAAGGCCCCCCCTATCGACTTGCGCCATCCGAAATGCAAGAATTGTCTACACAACTTCAGGAGTTGTTGGATAGAGGATTCATAAGGCCAAGCTTCTCACCCTGGGAGCTCCAGTATTATTCGTGAAGAAGAAGGATGGAACACTGTGGATGTGTATCGATTACAGGGAACTGAACAAGCTCACTATCAAGAATCGGTACCCGCTACCGAGGATTGATGACTTATTTGATCAACTGCAAGGATCAAGCTACTATTCCAAGATCGACCTTCGATCTGGATACCATCAGCTGAGAATCCAAGAGGAAAGCGTACCCAAGACTGCATTCAGAACACGCTATGGGCACTACGAATTTCTTGTGATGCCATTTGGGCTGACGAATGCACCAGCGGTCTTTATGGATCTGATGAACCGCGTATGCAAACCATATCTCGATAAATTCGTGATTGTATTTATCGATGATATCCTGATTTACTTGCGAACGAAAGAAGAGCACGGGCAACATCTCAGAACCATCTTGGAACTACTGAAGAAAGAGAAGCTTTATGCAAAGTTCTCGAAATGCGAATTCTGGATTCGCGAAGTACAATTTCTTGGTCACGTTGTGAATGAGAAGGACATTCATGTAGACCCGTCCAAGATAGAAGCAATAAAGAATTGGGAAGCTCCCAAGACCCCAACTGAAGTTCGTCAATTTTTAGGCTTAGCGGGCTATTATCGGCGATTCATCAAGAATTTCTCAAAGATAGCTCAACCGCTAACGACCCTTACACAGAAAGACAAGAAATACGACTGGGGTGACAAGCATGAAGAAGCCTTCCAACTACTCAAGAACAAGCTATGCGATGAACCAATACTATCATTACCCGAAAGCACTAAAGACTTCGTGGTATACTGTGACGCTTCACGACAAGGCTTGGGTTGCGTGCTCATGCAACGCCAGAAAGTTATCGCTTACGCTTCAAGACAATTGAAGGTGCATGAAAGAAACTATACCACTCACGACCTGGAGCTAGGTGCAGTGGTATTCGCCTTGTAGATCTGGCGACACTATCTATATCGTACTCGATGTACAATCCTCACAGATCACAAAAGCTTACAACACATATTTGATCAGAAGGAAATGAATATACGCCAGCGGCGATGGGTCGAGCTGCTAAATGATTACGACTGTGAGATTAAGTACCATCCTGGAAAGGCAAACGTTGTAGCAGACGCACTAAGTCGAAAAGAAAGGGTTAAGACCCTAAGGGTTCGAGCATTGGAAGTGACTATTCGAACGAACCTCACTGCATGCATTCGTGATGCACAACATGAAGCTCTTAAAGGAGAGAACCGTAAAGCTGAATACCTCTGGGGTATGCTGAAATACACGGTGCCAAATGAAGAGGGAGCCTTATACTTTAAGAAGCGTATTTGGGTTCCACTCTATGGTGGCATACGAGAAGTCATCCTTGATGAAGCGCATAAATCGAGATACTCGATCCATCCAGGATCGGACAAGATGTATCAAGACTTGAAAGAGTACTATTGGTGGCCGAGACTCAAAAGCGATGTTGCTGTTCATGTTGGAAAATGCCTAACATGTGACAAGGCTAAGGCAGAATATCAGAAACCGTCCGGCCTAATACAACAACCAGAGATTCCCGTGTGGAAGTGGGAACAAATCTCGATGGACTTCATAACGAAATTACCCAGGACCCCGAGAGGGCACGATATGATATGGGTGATAGTCGATCGGTTAACGAAGTCTGCGCACTTCCTACCGGTCCGAGAAAAAGGCAGCACTGGAAAGCTTGCTGAGACATACTTAAGGGAAATTGTGGCACGTCATGGAGTGCCAATCTCGATCATTTCAGACAGAGATGGACGCTTTGTCTCAAGAATCTGGCAATCATTTCAAGAAGCCTTTGGATCTCAAATAGATCTAAGCATGGCCTTCTATCCACAAACAGACGGCCAGAGCGAACGGACTATACAAACGTTAGAAGATATGCTTCGCGCATGTGTCATGGATCTGGGCGGCAGCTGGGACACTCATCTACCTTTAGTTGAGTTTTCCTACAATAACAGTTATCATACGAGCATAAAAGCCGCGCCGTTCGAAGCTCTGTATGGCCACAAGTGCCGATCGCCCTTATGTTGGGCAGACGCTGGAGATAAACGTATGGTTGGTCCTGAACTTGTGCAAGAGACAACCGACAAGATTATGCAGATCCGAGAGCGCATTAAGACGGCCCGAGATTGACATAAGAGCTACGCTGATCTAAAACGAAAACCAGTAGAATTCGAGGTGGGAGACAAAGTGTTGTTAAAGGTCTCACCTTGGAAGGGCGTAGTAAGATTTGGAAAATGTGGAAAGCTGAATCCACGATACATCGGGCCATTCAGTATATTGGAAAGAATTGGTACCGTGGCATACAAGCTAGAATTACCGGAAGAACTTAATGGAGTACATGATACGTTCCATGTATCCAATCTCAAGAAGAGTCCAACACAAGAAAACGTGATCATCCCGGTGGATGAAGTGCATATTGATGACGCCCTCCGATTTACAGAACAACCCGTTGAGGTTACCGACTGGAAAGTCAACAAGACCAGGAGGAGCACTGTTAAACTTGTCAAAGTACGTTGGAGCTCTAAGCACGGACCCGAGTACACATGGGAATGTGAAGACCAGTTCAAAGAAAAGTATCCCCACCTATTCAAGAAGACTCCAGCGAGAGTTAGTTCAGCCTGAATTTCGGGACGAAATTCTTTTAACGGGGGGAGACTGTGACAACTGGCACCAAATCGGTAATTTCCGTACACTTTAATTATTGCTTAATGACTGCAATTACGTGCTTATATGTCAACATTGACTGATTACATGCTAAACAAGTGAATTCATGCACGTTGTATACTACAAAATATTGCTTCATGCATAAACGAGAGCGTTGCGTCAGAAATACTAGTAAACTCACCGGTAAGACACACAGTGTCAACAGAATTGCAGAAAGCAGTCAGACAATTAAATTGGAGCCTAGGTGTAGGTCCGACAACAAGAATACATTAAAACCCAAGAGTACATACAAGGGTTTAATATATATACTCTCCGGAAGTAAAAATAAGCACTAAAAAGCACCCGAAACGCACTTTAAGTGCAGAATTTTATATAATTCAGCAATAATTCAGCTTTTAGCACACGAATATTATGCAGAAAATATAATTTTTCAGTCAGAATATTTCCCTAAGTGTCGGAAATCGAAAGTGTTACAAAAAGATACTTAAAAGACACTAAAAGGTGCAAATTAGCACTTTAACGAACCGGTATATAACCGAACAATCGGATATTACCCGGAACACCAAAATAATGCTAGAAGCATTGTTTTTATTTTTCTAAGCTAGTTAGGGTCCCCAAACACCCTAACACACTATATGTTACATAACACACTTAAACCACTAATTATTCCACTAAACTTCCAACTAATTAGTTTAGCCTACCATTACATCCTAACTAAACCAACCCCCCCCCCCCCCAACCGGTTGTGAAGTGGGTTCCCCCACTTGATTTTCTATGAATATAAAATAAGATCATGTATGGTACTAATGTAGCACATTATCTAGTGGTTAACAAGATGTTGGAGGATTCCTTTATAAACCACAATGCCACCACATTTCTATAATAATCTTCATCAACAAACTACTCATCCCTTCTCCCTCCCCATGCTCTCGGCTCAAGCATAGCATCACCACCACCATTATTTCAATTCCATCCAATCCATTTCCAAGTATACACAAGGTTTAAGATGCAAGAATAGGAGGATTGGTGCTCACGGAACTTGAAAGACCTCCTTCATTTGCTTTTATCCACTTCATTTGTCCTCTTGAACTCCCCTAGCCTTGTGCTAGTAGTAAGTGCTTCTAATCATCATCTTGTTCATGTTTATGGTGGTTAATAGTGGATTGAATGGTTAAAAATTAAGAAACACTAAAGAACTTACATTAAAGTCTTGAACATAAGGTGATTAGGGTGGATAAAGAGTAGATATGTGTGTAAATCAGGTGAATCTTGTATGGTTGTTATTATTTGATGTTGTTGTTAGTAGAAACAAGATGGATCATCATCTAGACATACTAGTCCATGTTTGAGAGCATGAACTAGTAGGATGAAAAAGTTAGAAAGTTGAAGGATGATGGATCCATCCATTCATAAGTCTTGAACTTGAGTAAATAAATTTTTTCTTGTAAAATAAGGCTCTAAACATGTAGATCTAAAGATCTACAAGTGGTTTTTCGGAAGAACCAAGTGAAAGATGCAAGTCATGTTAAAACCCGGATATTTTATGAACTAGAAACATTTTTAGTAAATAAACAAGTATGTAAACACTTGTGCAACAAGAAATTTAACAAAGAAGTATTTTTGAAAATCTTGACTAGAAGTTGTAAAACTCCAAGTTCTTTAAAAATAAAGTTTTTGAGAAACTAATTTTATTTTTAAAGATAACAAGACTTACTAAATGAGCTAGTAGGTTACTACACACTTTTGTAAATTCTCAAGTTCATGAAATAGAGAAATTAGTATATATTGTTGTTGATTGTTGTTGATGATTTTAAAAGAAAATAAACACATGTTTTGAAAGCATGGGAAACCTCCATTTTTTGGGGAAACTCTGTCAAAATTTAAATATAAGTTTTTGAGAAACTTATTCTCTAAAAATGTATTTAAAAATATTACCAAGGCTTCCCTAATTTTTGGTGATAAGAAATGAGGATTTCTTCAAGAATAAAAAATGGATATTAAGTATGTATATTTTTGAGAGAAAAATATATATTATTTGATCACCAACTTTTGTGCTAAGTGTATATAGTATGTGTTATACGTGCTAGTGTATTAAGACTTAAAAATACACTAAATACTCATGAGAAGTATAAACACAAAAATACACATACAAAATACAAGATACATAATTCGGGTGCAAAGTGCAAAACACAAGATACTTATATCAATTTTTGAGAAAATAATATAAGTAAGATACTTAGTTAAAAATATAAAATATTTTTAACACAACAATACGAATACAAAAGAGAGTGACTGTACTTGTGCGACGCAAGTCTAGTGACTAACGTTAAGAAAACGCGTATAGGTCACGACGTTAATTAAGCAAATCCGGTGAAGTTTACGACGTAAGGAACGCAAAGTTATGAGTTCATGCTCCCCCTTTTCTTTTAACTGTTTTCAGTTTTAAAACTTCGGGGGTGAAATACATGTACAAATGTTATAATGTTTATAAATGGTATGATAAAAAAAAACGCACTTGGTGAGGACGAGAACCAAGTATGATGCGTTATGAGAAATGATACGAGAAATCGTGTCACGAATAGGGTACATAAGCACCATTAGTCAACAATATACCTAGACCGCAGAACAAAAGGTTAGATCTAACGGGTGCCGGGCAGCCACACTCTCGGTGAGGGCGAGAATCGAGTAGTGCTTTTGTGTCTCAGAATATGCCAACTAGAAAAATGCCTAAGGTTTGGTGACTTCCTATGTCGTGTCACATGTTAATGGCCTTGCAACCCATTAACAAATCCTGATACTTACAGGAATACTTTATTTACATAAATTTATACCATACTAAAACTTGATTTATACTTGAAGTACGTGGGGTACTCAAGAAAACTTGATTTATACTTGAGTACGTGGGGTACTCAAGAAAAACTTGAATTATACTTGAGTACGTGGGGTACTCAAGAAAACGGGAATTATACTTGAGTACGTGGGGTACTCAAGAAAAACTTGAATTATACTTGAAGTACGTGGGGTACTCAAGAAAACTTGATTTATACTTGAAGTACGTGGGGTACTCAAGAAAACTTGATTTATATATGAAAACTTGATTTATACATGACACAAACTATGTTTTCATACAAAGTATACAACGTGAAATACAAAAACTGCATGAATTCACACCAACATTATGTTGACGTTTTTCCAAAACTCAGATGTATTTCAGGTAACTAGGATGGATGTGCGCGTGGTCTTACTCATGCTCGTGGATGTCGCTATGTTTATCATTAAATAAAGCTGTAACTTTTAAAACAATATGCTATCTCGTGTTGTAAACACTTGACTTATGTTTTCAGAAATGAAATGTTTTGAAGTTAATTTTGAGCATGTATGTAACAACTCGTATCAAAAAGTCCTAATTATTATTTTATTTTGACCAAAAGGAAGCCCTAATTGAGACACCCAAGTAATTCTGCACAAACCCTAAAATTTTCAGAATAATCAGAATCAGGATCAGGGCCCCTAAAACTCAGGGGGGGTAAAACCCTAGTTACGATTATCTAAATAACTTGTTGTCAGTTTCGAATTTTACGATTTCGTCAACTCAGCAAGCCTACAAACACACGTAGCTACCCTATGAAAATAGGTGACCCCTCGCGCCACGCGACGCCCAGAGGGGTACCCCTCGCGTCACTCGAGGGGGGTCAAATTTTGTGTATAAATAGAGGGGTTTGGGACTGGAATTTGGGCACTTGAACGACGTAAAATTTCGCTACGTACACTGAGTTACGTTGTGTTTACTATCAAAACACACACGATCACTAATTGCTGCCGCAAAACAGGGTAATAACTCGATCGCTGATACGATTCAATGTCCGATCGATTAAACTATCCAATGGATGTTTAAGTGCTGCCGACATTAGGGTTTATGCTTTGTCATTCGTCGTTAATTCGATGGATGTTTAAGTATCGCACTTTGTCATTCGATGTGAGGGTTTAATCTCGTGAGTTATCGTAAATGTTGTATTAAGTTACTAACCGAGTTGTGTGCATGATATTAATTTAGGTTAAAAGGCTAATCAGTAGGCTAGGCTCTGCTCAAATAAATCTGCAATGTGAGTCATTCTCTTTTTATCAAATTTGTTTACAAAAGTATGTTTGTTTTCAAAGATTATAATTACAGTGATTAAGTTTATGTAATCACCAAGTTATAGCCGGTATGTGGGGTTTTGTATACATTACTTGATAAACTTCACCATTCGACAACGAGTTAGCCAAGGGGTGATATGACCATAGTCACAGACACCATCGGGCTAAGAGGCTACCATATGGATGTTCGAGTGACAAATACTGTGGGTAGTTGGTTGATATCTGGAAACATTGTAATCTCTCTTAATACTGTAAATTATAACAAATGGGTCATTTTAGTAAATAGAATGATTCACCAGTATTTCCCGCTGACAAAACCTTTTTCAAACATGTTTCAGGTGATCTATTGTGATCCAAGAAAAGTGCCGTGAAGCACTACAAGCTTAAGGAAGTGGCTCAATATAAAATAAAGAAACATGTTTTGTAAAATAAAGATTTCTCCGTGAAATCTTATGATTGTAAATTTTCGGGTTTTATCCCGAGGTGTGAAATAAAATAATCGGGAAAATTGCAGTTTAAAAAAAAATATCCTGATGAAAACTTCCGCTGTTAAATAAATACCACGGGATTTTCTGTCCCGCGGCTCCTGAAACGGGTCAAACCGGGTCGGGGGCCGTGACAGAAAAATGTGGTATCAGAGCCACTGATTTAAGCCAATTAAGTATTTAGAAAATACTTAATTTTTCTACTTGTCATTTTGTGATTATGTGTTTTCTTATTTGAATATTTGTGTACAGTATGGGTAAGCAAAAGTTGTCAAACATCTATCTTAAATTAGATAGGTCATCCAACGAGAAGGGAAGTTCATCCCAAACCAAATCCTCAAATCATTCTGTAATTCCTGAAGAAGGAATATTTGTGCGAAAGGCACAATATGAGGAACCACTTTCTCCTAATAAAAAAAGTTTAATTTTAAAGAAAAGTCAGGAGAAAATAAAGAAATTCCGAGAAAAGAAGATTAAACAGGAAACCCAGGAATTAACCAATAAAACACCTTGGGATGACAAGTTAGATGAGAAATGGACAGATCTTTATATGCTAACTACTGTAGCAGTTAATGCAAATCTTTAAATAATTTGACCCAAGTCTTAGCACCTTTATCACCTACAGTGCAGAAACCTTATTCAGTAAATAAATAAATTTACAATAAAAACCTCGTGTGTTTTAGTTTTCAAATGTTTTGTAGTTACCCAGTCTGAAATAATGTTTAAAGGTTTTCTATGAAATTTTGTTATAAATTTTTTTTAAATTAGTAATTGTGTGTATTTTGCATAACAGCATGAGTGACTTGTCTGACGCCCTTCAGAACTTAAATCTCTATCCGGTAAAAATAGAGGTTTCCAGATATTTCAATAGGTATATACCAGATATAGAAGAACCTATTGAATTCAATGCTCCACCTCCAGAGAAACCCAAGCCCAAGAAAAGAAGGAGATTCGTGGGATGGAGACGTGTGCGTAGGAGGAAACCTGCCACTAGAAAGATGCCTAAATTAGAAAATCCCTTAGACAAAGGGAAGAGGATTGAAGTCGGGGAAGAGTCTAGGCAGATGGGATTACAGTTTGATGAATATTCTAAGCAAATAGAAATGGAGATTGGGGGAGGTTCTAAACAAACCCAGGTAGAAATTGGAGAAAGTTCTAAGCAAACCCAGGAAATAACATTACAAGAGGAGCTAGATTTTATATTGGCAAGCTGTGATACTATTAAGCCTGCCAATACAAATGTTTTTACTCATCCTATTGAAACTCAACTCCCTATAAACTTAGAACCAGCAATCCCAGAACCTATAATTCACACCCAACCTCTAGGAATGGACGAGTGGTGGACGAATGATTGGCAGTTCCAAAACCTGCTTAACAGTCCTTATTCTTTTCTTCCTCAATTTGACCCTGAACCAATACCTAATCCACCTATGAGCAATGAGAATTTAGCTGAACTCCGCCACTTTGGCAAAGAACTGATGGATGCAGTAAATAGGATTAGGGAAGTAGGAGAACAGATCTCCTGGAAGTATGATGAGAGGGAGCGCCGTTATTAAAATATTAGCTGACGAGGGATAAGGGGGTTATGAGACTGTGGTTGTAAATTAGCAATAATAATATAATCATGTGAAATAACCTAAAATAAAACTTTGTAAGATAATGGTGTGTATTAATGCATACTATTAAATATAAATGGAAATCGAGAAATCAAGAAATCGATAGTTTTGGCTATATGTGTGTATTTGAAATTTATATGATTGTTTTATGTATAATTGTTATTTAAATCAATACTAATAAATTATATATACTATCAGATGGAAAACGCTAATAATGAACCAGTTAATGAGGTTAATCAATCTGAGCAACACCCGGAGGATCAATTTCTAAATAGGCAGGATATAGAAAATATCATTGCTCAGGGAATAGCCAACGCTATTCCAGCAATAGTTGCTGCTGTTAAAAATCCAATCGAACCTCAACAAATCATTCCTAGCAAACGTATTTCTGAAGATAACTTCAGTAATAGCGTAAATGGAGGCGGTAATCATACTAATCACGATAATAATCCACGGCAGGCTCCGCTCCCTAAGAAAATGAAAGCTGCAACACCTGGTTGCACTTACAAAGAATTTCTTGCTTGCAAACCCGCTGAATTTGCAGGCAATGAAGGAGCGACTGCGGCACTGCGTTGGTTAGATAAAACCGAGGCAGTAATTACCATAAGCAAATGTGCCAAGGACGATCAGGTCATGTACGCGTCAAATCTTTTTAAAGAAGGGGCGCTAGAATGGTGGAACACGGTGTTACAAGCAAAAGGAAGAATGATGGCGTATGCTATTAATTGGGAAGAATTTAAGAGTCTTGTTGAAAGAAAATTCTGTCCCGAATATGAAAAAGATCAAATGGCAAATAAGTTTTTAAACCATCGAATGATGGGTGTAGATTGTCGCGGTTATACTTCGACATTCTTTGAATATGCTAGAGTGGTACCAACACTGGCTTCGCCAGAACCGGTACTCATTTCTCGCTATATTTGGGGACTAATTAGTGAAATCCGTAACATCGTTAAGGCTGCTAGACCTCATACTATTGACGATGCTGTGGAATTAGCTAATACCCTAACTGATGAATTGATACGTACAAGAGATGAAAACAAGAAGAAGGAATTGGCTCAGAAAATTACCCAAGGATTTCGTGTGGGTAATAATAGCAGTTTCAAGAGAAGAGGAACATGGCAATTTTCAAATCCGCCGTTCTGCAGGAATTGCAAAAAGAAACATTATGGAAGATGTAATGTAACCTGTAATTTTTGCAAAATTGTAGGACATCGTGAAGAAGATTGCAGAAAGAAAACAAGAGTCTGCTATAACTGTGGAGAAACAGGACATTTTAAACCAGAATGCCCCAAGTTGGTTAAACCAGCAGACAACAAAGCCAAGATGGCCGATGGAGCTACCAAGAAGAATGTTAGAGCATTCCAGCTAACCACTCAAGAAGCAGAACTCATTCCAGATGTGATAGCCGGTACGTTCTTAGTTCACAACATTTATGCAAAAGTATTATTTGACTCTGGTGCAAACCAAAGTTTTATCAATACTTCATTCTGCCAAGCTCTTAATTTACCCTTAACCAAACTTAGGCAGATTCTTACAGTCGAAACGGCAGACGGAAATTCTGTAAGCATAGATAAAGTTTTGCAAAAAGGAAATATAGAACTCTCAGGTCATAAATTCTTTGCAAACCTGTTACCTATGAAATTAGCCGAATTTGATGTTGTGTTAGGAATGGATTGGTTAGTAGCCAACCATGCTCGAATTCTTTGTGACCAGAATTCCATAGAAATTCAGGCACCCACCGGAGAAGTAATTATGATTTCAGGAGATAAACCGCGTAAGCCCATGAAGTTCATATCAGTAATGAAAGTTGCTAGTTATGAACGAAAACAAGGAATAGTATACATGATTTCAGTAATCATTAGTACTAAGGGTAAAGAACTTAAGGAAATTCCTGTAGTCTCAGAATACCTAGATCTATTTCCAGAAGATTTACCAAGGTTACCATCAGATAAGGAGGTAGAATTTAGAATTCATTTAATTCCAGGAACTATACCGATAGCCAAGGCACCTTATCAGTTAGCACCCACAGAAATGTTAGAACTGAAAAAGCAATTAGATGAATTACTAAGTAAAGGTTTCATACAACCTAGTTCATCCCCGTGGGGAGCACCAGTGTTGTTTGTAAAGAAGAAGGATGGTTCAATGAGAATGTGTATTGATTATAGAGAATTGAATAAGGTTACAATTAAGAATCGATACCCATTACCTAGGATTGATGATCTATTCGATCAACTTCAAGGAGCTAGATATTTTTCTAAGATTGATTTACGCTCCGGATATCATCAGTTGAAGGTACAAGAAGAAGATATACCTAAGACTGCTTTCAGAACTAGGTATGGTCATTACGAGTTTACAGTCATGCCCTTCGGATTAATGAATGCACCTGCAGCATTCATGGACATGATGAATAGGATTTGTAAACCGTATTTGGATAAATTTGTAATTGTTTTCATCGACGATATACTTATTTATTCCAAAAGTCAAGACGAACATAGTCAGCACTTGCATGCACTCTTAACTTTGTTAAGAAAAGAAAAGATTTACGCCAAATTCTCGAAGTGTGAATTTTGGTTGCAAGAAGTTCAATTCTTAGGACATATGGTGAATCACAAAGGGATTCATGTAGATCCTGCTAAGATAGAAGCAATTACCAAATGGAAGGTTCCACAATCCGCAATGGAAATTAGAAGTTTTATAGGTTTAGCTGGATATTATAGACGGTTTATTAAGGATTTTTTCCAAGATAGTTGTACCATTAACTAAGCTAACCTGTAAAGCAGTTAAGTTTGAATGGGGATCTAAACAAGAAGAAGCTTTTAGGATTCTAAAGCAAAAGTTAACAAATGCTCCAATCTTAACCTTACCAGAAGGAACTGAAGATTTTGAAGTATATTGTGATGCTTCAAAACTAGGATTTGGATGTGTGCTAATGCAACGCAAGAAGGTAATTGCGTATGCTTCAAGACAATTGAAAAAGCACGAAGAAAACTATACGACTCATGATTTAGAATTAGGAGCCGTAATTTTTGCCTTGAAGATCTGGAGACATTATCTGTACAGAAGTAAGTTTACTATCTATACAGATCATAAAAGTTTAAGATATATATTTGGGCAAAAAGAGTTAAACATGAGGCAAAGGAGATGGATGGAAATCCTAAGTGATTACGACTGTGATATTCAATATCATGAAGGAAAGGCAAATGTAGTTGCAGATGCCTTAAGTCGTAAGTACCATGAGAAACAACGATGAGTTCGTGCTCTCAGATTAAATCTACAATTAGATTTAATGGAACAATTGAAGAATGTTCAAGCTACAGCAATTAAGGATGATGCTGAAGGAATGAAGGGACGAATAAAAGAATTAGAACAAGGAGCTGATGGAATTTGGAGATTCCACAAAAGAAGAATTTGGGTACCTAAGCAAGGAGAATTAAGAAATAAGATTTTGGAAGAAGCTCATAGATCTAGGTATACTATACACCCGGGAAACAATAAGATGTACCAAGATTTAAGAAATAACTTTTGGTGGATAGGAATGAAAAAGGATATAGCCCGATATGCTTCTAAGTGTCTTACTTGTTCACAAGTTAAGGCAGAACATCAAAAACCTTCAGGTCTACTACAACAATTAGAGATGCCTGTATGGAAATGGGAACTCATAACAATGGATTTTGTTACTAAGTTACCCAAAACCAGAAAAGGTAATGATGCGATTTGGGTAATTGTGGATCGATTAACCAAATCAGCTCACTTTCTACCTATGAAAGAAACCTTTAGCATGGAAAGATTGGCAAAGTTGTATGTAGATGAAGTTGTATCCTTACATGGAGTTCCACTTTCCATTGTATCAGATAGGGATAGTCGTTTCACTTCCCGTTTTTGGACTAGTTTCCAAGAAGCAATGGGAAATCGACTAAACCTAAGCACTGCTTATCATCCACAAACAGACGGACAAAGTGAAAGGACAATCCAAACTCTAGAAGATATGCTTCGAGCATGTGTGATAGATTTTGGTGGAAACTGGGATGATCACTTGCCTTTAATTGAATTCTCCTATAATAATAGTTATCATTCAAGTATTGAAACTGCCCCATTCGAGGCACTATATGGAAGAAAGTGCAGAACTCCAGTTTGTTGGGCAGAAATAGGAGAAAGTCAATTGCCAGATCCTGAAATAGTGCAAGAGACAACCGACAAAATTACACAAATCAAGGAAAGACTGAAGACAGCTCGAGATCGTCAAAAGAGCTATGCCGACAATCGACGTAAGCCGTTAGAATTCCAAGTTGGAGAAAGAGTACTATTGAAAGTTTCTCCTTGGAAAGGAGTTGTTCGATTCGGAAAGAAAGGAAAGCTAAGTCCCAGATACGTAGGACCATTTCCAGTGATCCAACGTATAGGACCAGTTGCTTATCGTTTACAACTACCGGAGGAGTTAGCTAAAGTACATGATGTATTTCATGTATCCAACCTCAAGAAATGCCTATCAGACGAATCTTTGGTAGTACCTCTCCAAGATATAGAGGTAAACGAAAAATTAAAATTTGTTGAGAAACCTCTTCAGATAGAAGACAGAAAAGTGAAGTTTCTAAAACACAAACGACTAGTGCTAGTTAAAGTAAAGTGGGATTCAAAGAGAGGAGCTGAATACACTTGGGAGCTGGAATCAGAGATGAAGCGAAAGTATCCTCAATTATTCCAGTAAATCTCGAGGACGAGATTTTTATTAAGGTGGGGAGGATGTAACAACTCGTATCAAAAAGTCCTAATTATTATTTTATTTTGACCAAAAGGAAACCCTAATTGAGACACCCAAGTAATTCTGCACAAACCCTAAAATTTTTAGAATAATCAGAATCAGGATCAGGGCCCCTAAAACTCAGGGGGGGTAAAACCCTAGTTACGATTATCTAAATAACTTGTTGTCAGTTTCGAATTTTACGATTTCGTCAACTCAGCAAGCCTACAAACACACGTAGCTACCCTATGAAAATAGGTGACCCCTCGCGCCACGCGACGCCCAGAGGGGTACCCCTCGCGTCACGCGAGGGGGGTCAAATTTTGTGTATAAATAGAGGGGTTTGGGACTGGAATTTGGGCACTTGAACGGCGTAAAATTTCGCTACGTACACTGAGTTACGTTCTGTTTACTATCAAAACACACACGATCACTAATTGCTGCCGCAAAACAGGGTAATAACTCGATCGCTGATACGATTCAATGTCCGATCGATTAAACTATCCAATGGATGTTTAAGTGCTGCCGACATTAGGGTTTATGCTTTGTCATTCGTCGTTAAATCGATGGATGTTTAAGTATCGCACTTTGTCATTCGATGTGAGGGTTTAATCTCGTGAGTTATCGTAAATGCTGTATTAAGTTACTAACCGAGTTGTGTACATGATATTAATTTAGGTTAAAAGGCTAATCAGTAGGCTAGGCTCTGCTCAAATAAATCTGCAATGTGAGTCATTCTCTTTTTATCAAATTTGTTTACAAAAGTATGTTTGTTTTCAAAGATTATAATTACAGTGATTAAGTTTATCTAATCACCAACTTACAGCCGGTATGTGGGGTTTTGTATACATTACTTGATAAACTTCACCATTGGACAACGAGTTAGCTAAGGGGTGATATGACCATAGTCACAAACACCATCGGGCTAAGAGGCTACCGATGGATGTTCGAGTGACAAATACTGTGGGTAGTTGGTTGATATCTGGAAACATTGTAATCTCTCGTAATACTGTAAATTATAACAAATGGGTCATTTTAGTAAATAGAATGATTCACCAGTATTTCCCGCTGACAAGACCTTTTTCAAACATGTTTCAGGTGATCTATTGTGATCCAAGAAAAGTGCCGTGAAGCACTACAAGCTTAAGGAAGTGGCTCAATATAAAATAAAGAAACATGTTTTGTAAAATAAAGATTTCTCCATGAAATCTTATGATTGTAAATTTTCGGGTTTTATCCCGAGGTGTGAAATAAAATAATCAGGAAAATTGCAGTTTTAAAAAAAATATCCTGATGAAAACTTCCGCTGTTAAATAAATACCACGGGATTTTCTGTCCCGCGGCTCCTGAAACGGGTCAAACCGGGTCGGGGGCCGTGACAATGTAGTATGTTTACTCTTCGTATGCAATGAGAACCTTTCATGATCACACCTCGTGCTTCCGCCGCAGAAAGGGGTGTGACATAAATAGGAGTGCTTGGCTCAAGTGCAAACCATCCCTTGGCACACCAACTCTCTCACACTTCACCTACCACCCACCACCACCGTAACACCATCATCCACCACCATCATCCATAGTCCATCATAGAGTGTGTGAGTCATCTCGGGATCCAAGATTGATCGTAAGAGTTCTTGACAATCAAGGCCATGTTTGCCTAAGTCTCTTACATCACTTGGTGAAGACAAAGTGTCTAGTGTAATACTTTTTATTTTTAATCTTTTCGCACTTTTTACTTGGTTATGTATTAATGACTTTAATAACTAGTTTCTTATGTTGAAGGTGATTTTTCTTTATCGTTTGTCCGTGGTGTCTTGGCATTATTTTCCTGTCTATATAAAATAAAAGATTTTCACCATTCATATCTCCACGGTCTATATGGAGGTATGTTGGCTACCTGGTCGGGGGTTAAGGGAACGGTTTGGTAAAAGTCTTGCCTTGTTCAGTGTATAGATCCTGCAAGGACCTGGGTCAAATTTAGTAGGACCTCCTTCAATACTTAACGGTATTGGATGGCGGGGGTCCAAACTCTTTGACCCCCTCATATGTAAGCTACTATTAATACTATAACCCGGCTATTTAGGACTGTATCCCTGCTGACTCAGACTACTTAGCTGATGGTAACGTCACCTTCAAAAGAGGGGCCTACCATAATATGCATTAATAACTTAATTAATTATCTTTCAATAATCCGACCCTTTAGGATTGTATCCTTGCTGACTCAAACTACTGGGTTGAGGGTAACGTCACCTTCAAAAGTGGGGCCTACTACAATAACTAAGATAATCTCTTAAAAAGTGCAAAAGTACGGAAATAATCAAAGGTTACACTATACACGAGTCGGAGCCAAGTGATTCATCTTGTCTATCTGTTTTTACTTTTATTTTATTTTCAGCATTTTAGTTAGTTTTTATTTTTGTAGTTTAAAACCTTTTTCTAACCTTTTGATTTGATTAGACGTTGAGGATAAACTGGTACTAAAAGCTCTTGTGTCCTTGGACGACCTCGGTATCTTACCAACACTATACTACGCTCACGATGGGTGCACTTGCCCACATGTGTGTTTAGTGTTAGTAAATATCGTGTTTTATAAATTTAAAACTTGGCTAAAAAAAGTGTAAAAGGGCTTAAAATAAACATTAAAACCATAACACACTTCACGCACATCAAGTTTTTTGGCGCCGTTGCAGGGGACACAAGGATTTTAAGAAAGCTTAAAATCAACGGCCTAATCAGTTTTTCAAAACCTTTTTAAAACGCGCGCACATTTTTCTGCATTTTAGTTTAGTTCTACATTTACAGTAGGTTGAACACGGGGCCGTGCTGCATATTTTTCATAAAACACCCAGATACAGTAGCCTGAACACGGGGCCGTGCTCACTGAACACGCCCCGTGCTCATAGAAATTAGTAACTTTAATTAAAACGCCCAGATACAAATTCTGAACACGGGGCCATGTCCAGCCTCTGTTTCCATTTTTATTTCTGTTTTCTGATCTCGAGACTTGGTTGTGGTCTGCTGAGTGATTCTTATGGATCAATACTCAGGAGGTTACAACTACACCTATGAGGAGGATGATTATAGGAGTATTTATTGCACTAATTGTGGTAACCCGCACTTGGTCCAATATTGTAACTTATATCAACCATCCACTTCATACACCTACTATGAGGAACCCAGGTACGAGCCATCAACTTCATACACATCCTATGAAGACCAAAGGTATGAACCTCTTCCCTCATACTCATATTTTGATGAACCAAGGTATGAGCCTTCTTACTCATACTTTGAGGAACCAAGATATGAGCCACCACCTTCATATGCTTACTATGAGGAACCATGGCTTGAACAACCCACCTCATATGAGTATTATGAAGAACAAAATCACGACCCTTATCCATCATGTGCTTACAATGAAAAACAATGGTGCGAACCATCTACTTCATATGGGTATTATGAGGAACAAAGGATCGAACAACCGGATTCAAGCTTTGAAAATCCCGATCCTTTTTCTATAACCGAAGTGACCGATAGGATATTAGAACACCTTAGAGTTATCGACCGCTATATAAAAGAATCTCGCGCAAGGGAAGAGGAGTCCCGCGCAAGAGAAGAATTAAATAAAGAAGAGATAACTGAAAGTGTAAAAATGGAAGAACAAATAAGTGAAAAGCCGACACATGAGTTAAACAATGAAAAAGGTGAGTCCGACAATGTTAAAATTCAAGAAGAGTCTAATTTTGAAGAAATTAATCTCATGTCACCTTCTTTTGAAAATCATTGTTTAGTTCCCACTCATGCTAAGTTTTTAAAAGAGTTAAACACTAACACTAAAATTGACGAAACGGTAAGTGTTAAGTTAACTAATGATCAAACCTCGCTAATAAAAGAAGACCCATTTGAAATTTACATCGAGATAGTTGGTAAACGGGCAACAAGCTGCGCAGCTACCCCTTTTTGAATAGCAAAACTAAGTCTTTTCAAAACTACGTCCATAGATCTCGGGGTCATAATATTACTATGCATGACCCTTTGAACTCGACAAAGTAGGTCCACAGCCTCTGGAGCCAGAATAGGATAAATAACATTAATTTATTTATTTTTAATGTTTTATATTGGTGTTTGTTATTGAATTGGGTTGGGTTGACTAGATAAGAATAGGATAAAGTTGTAACTGCGAGTTAAATGAAAAAAACTAAAACAAGCACTATTTGATATTCAATTATATTATAGATTTAAAACCGATAGAAAAATTATATAAGAATGGCAGGTAAACGGGCAACAAGCTGCGCCGCAACCCTTTTGAATAGCACTATTTGATATTCAGTTTATTCGGTTTAATCAGTTTGAAACCGAATAATGAACACTCGTAGTTGTTGGCAATGGCAGCTGCGATTGTTCGGAAACCAGGGGAGCCGCTTGTGATTGAGGAAGTGATAGTTGCGCCGCCAAAACAACGCGAAGTTCGAATTAAAGTCATCTGTACTTCCCTTTGTCATAGTGATCTTAGCTTTTGGAAATTGACGGTAAATGGTCATAGAATTTGAGCCAAATTTGAATCCAATCTAATGTTTAGTTGATGTTAATTAACTGATTTTTCTTTTTGTTCATGAAGGATCCTCCTGCTATTTACCCCAGAATACTTGGTCATGAAGCACTGGGGTAAACACCCATTTTAAGGAACATTAAACTTTTTATTTGTTTTATGATGATTTAAAGTTATTATTTGCATCCCAATGGACCATTTTTAAGTTGCAGATAGTCCCATGTTGTTTTCTTCTTTATAATAATAAAATTATGTGTTAAATAATAAAGATGCGTTTATTACTGCAAATCATATAAACCAGATTATAACCATTTCATTCTGCTTGTAACAACCCTCGGTAAAACCAACACCCTCATTATATCTTGTATATCCTATTATATCTGCATATGTCTTATATTATGTCCCGTATGTGAAAACCAAGCCCTAGTTATGTTATAATTATATAAAATAAATAAAATTCTGAAAGTGTAAGCTGAGGCGGGCCGCGAAAGACCTCACCTCAAGCTTACGCGGGCCGTATTAAGACCAGATGTGGACTCCGCTGACTTCTTTAGTTCATGCGGGCCGCTTCAACTTAAGCGTATAGCAACGCGGGCCGCGCAGACTCATAACACGCGATTGCACCAGAAGCCGACACGTGTCGTAATCGTGTCAAGTCTAGTGATGACCGGACTAAGCTACTGCGTTGACTCATGTTGACGCGGGCCGCATACATGTTCCTTGTATCTGACGCGGGCCGCGTGGAAACCCAATTTCACAAGTATAAATAGCAGGCATCAGTTTTCAGTTTCCGTCGCTCATTTCTTATTCTCAATCTCGAAATCTGAAAGCATAGACATAATATTTTGGGTATTATACCCCTAATTAGCGAGGTTCTGCTCCGTTGTAAGTATTATAAGCCCAGTTTCATAATAGTTACGCTGCCCGATTGATTTAGGGTTCCGTAACAACTGTCGTGGTTCTGCCCGACGTAGTTGTTGGAATGCCGTCTCGGGTAGGGTATCATTAATAATTTCAAAGGGTTATGGTACTAACCAATGTACATTTGTATAAATTATAGATTATACCCAGGAAACCCTTACGAAAAGCCTAAGACAGCAATGTGAGTTTATCCTCTTTTTGTTAATGTTTTTGGAATGTTTTACAAAACCTTAATTGTTTTACAATGCAATTAAGCAGTGATTGAGTCTTTGTAGTTCTTCAATTACTGCCGGTATGTTGGGGTTTTGTATACAAAATTTGTACTACTTGCGAGTAGTAAGTCGGGATGACAATACGTTACCATTGGACAATGAGTTAGCCAATGGGTAATATGACCCACAAGTCAGGATTGATAATACCAAATGGAGTAATTGTGTAGACATAAACAAAGTGATCACTCTCAATACTGTTCACTGTGACTTTAAACTTGATTAAACTGGGATTCACTCACCAGTATTTCTCGCTGACAAATATTTTTAAAACATGTTTCAGGTAACCCAATGTGAAAGCCAATTAGTAAAAAGCCAGCTGGAGAGCACTGAAGGCTTGGGAAAATGTGGCTATAAAAGTTACCTAATAAACGATGTTTTAAATTCAATAAAATAGGGTTTGTCCCTATAATGTATTGTAATAAGAAACTTGGGTTTTGCCCAGGTTATTATTAATATAAAAGAAGGTGGTTTTACTCTGATAAACATTTCCTAACTACGGTCCTGATGTAAATTCCGCTGCAAGACTAAATAAAAACTGATACCACCAAACTCTGTGATCACGTCCGCCCGTTCCCGGGAATCAGGGATCGGGGGTTGTGACACTGCTACACTGAAGGATTGTAGAGAGTGTTGGAGAAGGTGTACATGAAGTTGTTGAAGGAGACACTGTGATCCCAATCTTTTTGGCGGATTGCGGTGAATGCAGTGATTGTTTGTCCGAAAAAAGCAACCTATGCACAAAGTTTCCTTTCAATCTTTCTCCTTGGATGGAAAGAGAAGAGATAAGCAGGTTCACAGACCTTAATGGAGAAACTTTATACCATTTCTTGTGTGTATCGAGTTTTAGTGAGTACACGGTTGTTGACATTGCACATTTAACTAAAATCGATCCAGCAATCCCACCTAACAGAGCTTGCCTCTTTAGTTGTGGAGTATCAACTGGTAAATCATACTCCTCATATACTTTTCTAACCATTTATTTTTTGGGTTAATTTCATGTTAAGCAACCAACAACTACAACGGGCTATGTTTTCTATACGGGTCACTGAATTATCACTGTCTGCTATATAGATACTCAAATATCTAAATTTTTTTTCATTTTTTGCTTGTGTGTCTATCATTTATTTGTCATCCGAGTCACCATGTTGTAGGAAATAGGTTCACCTTTTGTAAAATATAATTACAAAATATATAATAACGAGACTCTCGTTATTCGTAGGAAATATCATAGTACAACATCGGTTGCAATAACTAAATAAAAAGAATATATAATACAATTATATATACCAATCTTGATTCAAGCCGCATCTCTGGTGGGTCCTTCACGCGCACTTGATAGCATCCTAGACTCGAGTATTCATCATCTCGAGTCTTGAAAAATACTCCTTGACTGCAACAAAGAGAACACTAAAACGTTGACGATTTTGGTTGAGGCACGTGTTCAACACGCTTCCCTTAAAACAGATTTCGCGCCTCTACTAAAGACGACGCGTCTGTCTCCCAGGGTACAACAGCCGAAGCAGTATGTACTGCCGGAAATGGCCACACGCCCGAGGTTACACCGAATAGAATTATAGTGTTTGAACTTGTGGAAAAATAATGATATGAAAGTGATAGAATCGAGTAGAGAAAACTTATCTCTCTATAATTCCCAACATATGGATGTTCAAGTCTTCACCACTTCTCCAAGAATTCTTCATACATATTATCTTTCTCTTGTAGTTTTCTCATAATTCCAATGAGTCACATAGCCTTGATTTTTTACAAGAGTTGTATGTAATGAAGAGTGTCTTGGTGATTTTATTAGAGACATAAAACTCTAATAAAAGTTTCACTTAATTAGTGATTTAATTAGAGACATAAAACTCTAATAAAAGCTAATCAAGTGACATAAAACTCTACTCAAGAGTTTCACATATTATAATTTCATTCAATTATAAATTAACTAAATATCCATTCACTAATTTTCCCAACAATCCCCCACATGAATGGAGATTGTTCAAAACACTTAAAATTTCCAATGTAACCTCGACAGTTGAGTTTTGCATACGATAGGTAGGTGTTACCCTTTGAACCTTCGCTCATGAAATGCACTTAGCCCACTAGCTCTGAGTAGATCTCGATGTCTTTGAACTCGTCTGCCGTTTGTGTAGACGACAATACACGTCACACAAGACTCTCCCTAGCCGGGTCATCTCCTCATAGTCGTGTCCAATAATGGTCGTGGAACACTTTCCTGGTTCTGCGAGAGCTCTAGGAATTGTGCCCTCAATTCCATTCGAAGCGACCCCACTTCTCTCTAACATAGGTGATTCTCCTTAGATCATTAAAAGCATTGTGGTTATCGTGATCTATCCAAATCATTTACCACATATTATGCTTAGCCTCACACTTGTCACTTTTAGGAATGGACTAGGAAGTTTATTAATCTTTATAATAAACTACCTTATTAAATGCGTAGGGTTATTCCCCCCACAGTGACCTCGCTTATTCATACAATTAGGTTTTCCTATTGAACTCAATTCTTGGGATCTCCAGTCTACTGAGTTAGGTTTCCATCATATGAACTTCATTTTTCAAGGGCTTTAGTCCCATTCCACAACTTGATCTCTAATAAACCCTCAGGTTGTTGGATCCATAACATTAGCAAATAACTTTGAGTATTTGAGATCAGTTGTCATGATGTGTTCTTAACTCGTAAGTTAATTTTGCCTATTGTCAACTTCTAAGACTATAACCTCAGTGGCCATCTGAATCTGGTTATAACATATGTCTTCGTAAGATACGTGTATCATTTAAGGCAAACACATCTCCATTATGCACTACGACCTTTGTGTCCTCCACTTAGTCGTCTATTTGCAATGTTAGATTGGATTACAAAATCCTTATTGCTAAAACAAATGCAAGACACCCCCCACATTTAAGTGTTATTGGATAACATTTAGATGTGTTAATGAGAACCATTTCTACATACCCTTATAGGGTTGTTTTTTAAATGGTTCCTCCCCCACATTTCTTGCCATTTGATCAACATTTCCGTAACACCACTTATGGCGACATTTATACACATATGATTGAACAAGACCAACCTTATTGTATTAGTGAATTCAACTCATATTGCATTAGCTTACACAAGCTTCCGAGCTAACAAAAGCAACACATGCCATTCTCATAAGTTTGTCACCAACTTAGAATAATTCTAATTTAACATCTAGAATAAGCTTAGACAATGAGTTCTCCTCATTAGCTTTTCGAACAAACTTTTAAAAGTTACATGTCATTTCCTTATAATGAATGAAAATTCTCTCTCAACTTTGTCCATACACAAATTCTTTTTGTGTTCATACACATTTGAATGTTTAGAGTTAATTAGTCTCCGTCAAGACCCATAATTAACCAAGTACTAGTCTAGCATGCTTTAGACTACAATACTTTAGCTTGTGAACAGAAGATGCATCATTCTGATTCTTCACAGCTCTAAGGATATCATAATATCACTTTGCAACATTCATCCTTTGTTAAGACAAAATAATGAGACTTATTCATAATCCTAAAACATCAATATTTAGGAAGGTCTCACAAATTATTGTATATAGCACAAAGCTAAATTTCATCATTCATTTAAGGAACATAACTTGTTTACCTTTGATCTCCAACGATCTACCATTGACTCATAAGTACTTAAACATAAGCCTTAATCGAAGTCACTTGGTGAACACATTCATCACCAACAAGATGAATGTTTCTCATCTACAATCAGTATTATGTGTGAGAAAGAGTCAACTAGATTGACACTCAACAACATGGCATTCATAATTTTGCCATAAGTGATTTGCACACATCTATTGTTATTCATTAGGAGACATGTATATTTAGGATGCTCTCCCAAATGAAGGTAAATCTCCATATAGATCTAACAATAATCAAGTGGTAGACGCATCTACTTATAAATCTCGCAAGATTTATTAAAGGTATACAATAACATATAGTACTTTTACTTTCATATGTTAGAATTCACACTTGTGAATTTTTCAATGACTTCTAATGAAGTATGCGATATGAATGTCGTTAGTGTATTTCATATCAATACACTCACTACGTTCTTTCATTACTCATTCATGATGTGGTTATACATTTGATGTTTCGTCTTTGACTTTTAGTCAATGTAACAACTCTCAAGTTGTTTATGTCCAAGTATTTTCATGTACTATCCGTTTAAAACCATATTCTTTTAAACAATGTATAACCGACGTTATAATTATTTTCCACAAAAATAATTTATACGTCACAACCATTAGTGATTTATTTCTTTGTAAAAAATTGCATGTGTTATCTGAAGATATTGAACACAAAACAATAAAATACATTGGAAACTAAATCATAAGTGTCAATCACTTTTGAAATTTAAACGGAAGCATAGACAATATGTAGACATCAAATAGCAAAGTGCTTTTATCTTCAACACTTTATAATCTGACCGAAATCTTGTCAACAATATTGTCCCATGGCGTGTCTTGAGGTACTCCCTCAATAAGACTCCATGCACTTGTAAGTACAAGTTTCCCATTTCATCTTGAAACTTAAACTTGGACAATTATGCTTAAAACAACACCAAGTTGTTACAAATACTACATTTAAGTAGTAAACTTGAACAATTAAATTTGTTCACAACAACACCAAGTTGTTTTCACCAAATAATTTTTTTTTTAACACACATGTTGGAAAAAAAAGTTATAACAAGCACATTATAGAATCGAACGTTTACATAAAACGTTTTCCAAAGATATAGTTTATAAAATAAACTGTTTCTCATCAGTTTTAATGCACACATAGGCAATTAAATGTTTACATAAAACATTTATGTCCATTATGAACAATCTCTAACCTCGTATTCGTGATACACATTTTCTAACACACATGTTAGAAAACTTTAAGTCATTTTATCTATATATATAACATGACCAAATTAAAGCATCAAATGTCATCACTAAAACTCTACTCAAGAGTTTCACCATATGAAGAGTTAAGAGTCTCAATAATTATAGACTTAAACTCTAATAAAACTCATCAAATGTTATCATTAAAACTCTACTCAAGAGTTTCACATATGAAGAGTTAAGAGTCTCAATAATTATATATTTAAACTCTAATAAAACTCATCAAATGTCACAATTAAAACTCTACTCAAGAGTTTCACATATGAAGAGTTAAGAGTCTCAATAATTATATATTTAAACTCCAATAAAACTCATCAAATGTCACCATTAAAACTCTACTCAAGAGTTTCACATATGAAGAGTTAAGAGTCTCAATAATTATATATTTAAACTCTAATAAAACTCATCAAATGTCACCATTAAAACTCTACTCAAGAGTTACACATATGAAGAGTTAAGAGTCTCAATAATTATATATTTAAACTCTAATAAAACTCATCAAATGTCACCATTAAAACTCTACTCAAGAGTTTCACATATGAAGAGTTTAATTAGTAATTAAAATTTCACTCAAATTGATTTAGAAATCACAAATTAAAGTTGGTGATGAATCTCACACAACTACACTATCACTTTATTGTGATTTAATTTTTGAAGCCAATCAAACAACAACTTCAATGTATGACCTTTTATTTCTAAATCATACAAAGCATTAAAATCAATGCTACAACAAATTACTTATATAAAATGTTTACATAAAACATTTCAAAGCATTTGTATTTTAACCATTTTTAACAATCATGTAAAAATGAAAGAAATTCTAACGCGCACGTTAGAAGTATTAACATTTTCACAAAATGTTAATTTGACTTGCTAAAAGCACATATATGGTTCAAATAAATAAGTCATTTCTAATATACACGTTAGAAACTAAACAATTAAAAATTGCTTCCAAACTAACCCGTTTCATGAACGTTTCTAACACACATGTTAGAAGACAAATGATTACAAAAATCATTATAAGACTTATTTGTTCATATCAATCCATGGGTGGATGAAAAGTCTACTTTAAATAGAGACTTAATTAGAGACATAAAACTCTAATCAAGTAACATAAAACTCTTATTTAAAGACACAAAAAACTCTTCTTAAGAGAATTTAACGTTTACAAAAAACGTATGGTTTACACCAATAATTCCGGTCTAACACACATGTTAGAGAATTTAACGTTTACAAAAAAAACGTATGGTTTACACTAATAAACCCAATCTAACACAAAAGTTAGAAAAATTAACGATTTTCAAAATCGTTTCAAAACTAAACGTTGGAACCAAAACTATTCGTTTTGTACCATGGTATGGGATTTAAGATTGTATCTCAATCTCAAAAATCCAAACACAACAAGTTGTACTACATTCATATTTCCCAAAAAAAATATTTATAAGATCATAACCTCTAAAATATTTTTTTTTTATTCTATTATAAATCCTTTCATAAACCCAAAATTCTTATAATAAGGTTTTTAAGATTGTACCAACAATCTCATGAAATCTGTTTTAAGTTTGTAGGAAATAGGTTCACCTTTTGTAAAATATAATTACAAAATATATAATAACGAGACTCTCGTTATTCGTAGGAAATATCATAGTACAACATCGGTTGCAATAACTAAATAAAAAGAATATATAATACAATTATATATACCAATCTTGATTCAAGCCGCATCTCTGGTGGGTCCTTCACGCGCACTTGATAGCATCCTAGACTCGAGTATTCATTATCTTGAGTCTTGAAAAATACTCCTTGACTGCAACAAAGAGAACACTAAAACGTTGACGATTTTGGTTGAGGCACGTGTTCAACACGCTTCCCTTAAAACAGATTTCGCGCCTCTACTAAAGACGACGCGTCTGTCTCCCAGGGTACAACAGCCGAAGCAGTATGTACTGCCGGAAATGGCCACACGCCCGAGGTTACACCGAATAGAATTATAGTGTTTGAACTTGTGGAAAAATAATGATATGAAAGTGATAGAATCGAGTAGAGAAAACTTATCTCTCTATAATTCCCAACATATGGATGTTCAAGTCTTCACCACTTCTCCAAGAATTCTTCATACATATTATCTTTCTCTTGTAGTTTTCTCATAATTCCAATGAGTCACATAGCCTTGATTTTTTACAAGAGTTGTATGTAATGAAGAGTGTCTTGGTGATTTTATTAGAGACATAAAACTCTAATAAAAGTTTCACTTAATTAGTGATTTAATTAGAGACATAAAACTCTAATAAAAGCTAATCAAGTGACATAAAACTCTACTCAAGAGTTTCACATATTATAATTTCATTCAATTATAAATTAACTAAATATCCATTCACTAATTTTCACAACACATGTCACATGCCAGTATGCCACTGCTTGACATGGAAATTTGGATGAGAACAAAATGACAGCTTAGCGAACTACCGAGCAAAAAAATTGAAGTTTAGTGCCGTATGCAAAAAAAAAAAAAAAGCAGTTAGCTAACTATATAAATTTAACAAATAAGTGCATTTTGATTTGTGAGCCTATAAGATTCAACTTCAGTACCGACATAGATTTTAGTATTTTCTGATAAGGTTTGTCGAACGCACTAAGCTAATTCTTAGAATGAGAATATGTAGGTGAAAGTTGATAGAATCCATATAGTTTCGACTTTGGGAGGTTCTAAGTTTGACCTTTGACTTTTGCGGAACATTCTAAGAATACAGTTCAACACCGATATGAATCCTTATAGCTACTGCTTAGAATATGATAACCACATTATGTATAATTGAGCTAGTACTACAAAATAAATATAGTAGAGTGGTAAAATAGTAATATGATCTACCAAGTTAGATTTTTAAAAAGTGTCAAGTTTGACCTAAAAAGCCATTACACTTTCAGGGGTGGGTGCTGCTTGGAAAACAGCCAAGGTGGAAGCTGGAACAACTGTTGCTATATTTGGACTCGGTGCCATTGGCCTAGCGGTATGATTTTGTAACTACATAACTGATAATTCGATTACGAACGAGCTAGTAAAGCTTTTGTGACACTCATCATTTTAAATTATTTCAAGATTAAGAAAGCTTACATTGTTATCTTGACATATGTCTTGATTATGAAATGTTTTTACTTTTTATAGGTAGCCGAAGGAGCGAGGCTGTGTGGAGCTAAGAGGATCATAGGTGTAGATGTGAACCAGGACAAGTGTGAAATAGGTAATTTCTAATTTGGATCTTTATAAGAATATGGTAACTTTCGACTTATAAAGATCGTATCTGGAGTTAGTTTTATATTTTTCTTTTATCAATAGGAAAGAAATTTGGAGTGACTGATTTTGTGAACCCTGGTAATTGTGGGGACAAAACTGTGAGCCAGGTAACAAAATCATGGTTAAATCATTATTCTAGAAGATTAGATATTACATGATCAATGATAAAATTAGGAATTAATGATATGATATTTTGTGTCAGAAAATAATGGAGATGACTGGAGGTGGTGCAGACTATTGCTTTGAGTGTGTTGGTATAAAGTCACTTGTGCACGAAGCTTATGCTTCTTGTAGAAAGGTCGGTTTTATCTTTAATTTTGTTCGGCTTTTTTCAGACGGGCTAATGAACTGTATGCGTTTTATCATCTTCCAAACTTATTTAACGCGCTAATTGAAGTTTCTGCAACTGTGAATGTTTTCTTTAGGGATGGGGAAAAGTAGTCGTGTTGGGAGTTGACCACCCACAATCTATGTTGACCTTTAATTCTTTTGAGGTTCTTCATAGCGGGAAATCAATCATGGGATCCTTTTTTGGAGGTCTTAAACCAAAATCCGACATTTGTATCCTTGAAAAACGCTATATGGATAAGGTAAAGAATACTGTCTCTTTGCTTTTCCATCTTTGCTTTTGACTTTTTGAGGTCAAAATCAAACCAACAAATTCTTTCGATCCAAATTGATATGGTTTAAAGTACATAAAGGATTCGTAGTTTCATACCAAATTTCAATAATAATTCATGGCGAATTCAGGAAATACGTCTGGATGAATTTGTCACACATGAAGTTGACTTCAAAGACATCAACAAGGCTTTTGACTTGATGACTGAAGGGAAGAGTTTAAGGTGTGTGATCTGGATGAACAAATGATTAAACTTCATTTTAACTTTCATGGGTTGTTACTGTTTGCATCACTTGTAAATGTAAATAAAGATTACAACTTTGTTAAGTTCATGATTAAAATCTTTATAATAAATAATACATGTGATGTCTGCAATATGTGGCTATTATGATTAATTATGATGAGCTGGAATCTTTGTATGCCATTATAATCATTCAAGTTTCATCATTGTTCTTCAAAATAAATAAAGTTATACGTTTAAGCTAGGATTGTTGGTTTGCTCTCGTGTCTAATTCTTCACAAAGTGACAGGAGCTGCGACCGTGGCTGTTGTCGAGGCCGCACCATAGGTCGTGGGTGCATCTGGACCTAGAGGTGTACAAAAAAACCAGTTTTAGGACCGAAACCGTTTTTTTGTTCCAACCCGAACCAAACCAGCGGTTAGTATACTGGTTAGGATCCTTGAAAAAAAAACCGGTTTAAAAACCGAAGTCGGTTTTAAAAATATGGTTTAAACCAGGTTTTTTGGCCCAAATAGGTTTTTAACCGAACCGAATCGATTAGTACCAGTTATGGTTCCCACCATGTAAAACCGGTTTTTTTAAAAACCTTTTTTTTCTCCACCAAAAGAACCGATTCTGTTAAAAACCGGACCGGGTTTTTTTTTAAAAAAAAAACCTATTTGTACACCTGTATCTGGACTTGGTTCTGGACAAAAACAGGTAACACCGAATTGGGCTTCTTTAGACTATCCGGTATGGGGGCCGGCCCTGCCCCGGCGAGCCCCGACGCTGCACCCCCACACCGCCCCCCTCATGTCCGTCCCGTCTTCTCCGTCACCCAGCAGACGGACTCGCCGGCCCACCTCCTTCACACACATACCTATACATATATATATATATATATAGGGTCAGGATTTAGAGAAAACAGTGAAAAGTGTGAGAACGGTGAGAACGCTTATGGATCGTCCGATCAAAACAATCCATGGACTAGATTGCGTGGTGGCGTTTTTGTAAATAACATCAATTTTATTATGTGGGACGCGGTTCATTAAGGGTAAAAGGGTCTTTTACCGCTCATATTTAAAGCGCCATCAAATGATAAACGCCATACAAAAAATAAAACGCCATTAAAAATAAAACGCCAAAAATTAAAAATAAAACGCGTTGAATATTATAGGAAGATGAAACAACACAAATAACTGAATTTCGGTTATTAACATTTATTAGAAGAAATTCCCCCTAAATTAAGCACCAAAAACATCATTATATAAACAAACGTAAAAACATAGCTTCCATAATCACTTCAATCTATCCATTTTCTGCAACAAAAAAAACATCTTTAACCAAAAACGCCAAATTAAACAAAACGCCAAAAATGGCAACAATCGTTTCGTGGAGATACACTCTGGGAATCAGGAGATACGTCCTCCATTTTGACAACAGAAGGAGGGTGTATGTTAAGACGGTCAGGGCTATTCTCAAGATGGAAGAAGAGATACAGAGGCAAATCTTATCCATTGGCATCGCTTTAGACAACGAATGCCATGAAACGCATATGCTTATGAAAGCATTAACCAGCAAATTTGGATCAATCAAAGGAAATGTGAAGCCAGACCCTGTCATGACATCATGGCGTTTTGATGATGAAACAGACATGGTGACGATTACATATGACAGCGGAGAGCAGGAAGTCTACTGGCTAGAGAACATCATGACAAAGCAGCGGCTGGGTTTCATGGAAGAATTTCATAACGCCACTTGTACCAACCAAGAAATAGACTCAAAATTGGAGTTAATGCAAGACATGTTCAGGTGGAGGCTTCAGAATCATCAGGAACAAGAAGCTGATGAAGGTGAATATGATGACATGGATGAAGATCAAGATGAAGAGTCCGAGGAGGAAGAAGATGACACAAGTGATGGATACTATTCAGATAAAGTACCTTCTGCCGAAGGATTTTAATTTTTTTTTCCTCTTTTTTTTTTTCTTCTATGTAATCTTTTTTTAAGATAATTAAATGATATATTTCTATCTTTATTAGCAAAACGCCAAAATAATATTAAAAAATGGTTAACCCTAACAAAATGCCAAAATAACAAAAAATATTTTTCTTACTCCGTTATTGTATTTTGACATGTTGGTCTGCATAAGGCCATTTAAAAAAAAACGCCAAACTTAGAAGATGGGATGTCTATAACCTATAAAACTGATAAAAGCTGATCAACTCAGTAAATACGAAAAACAGAAACTGAAAAGACAGTTACTTTATTACTATCATTTATTACAATAAAAAGTCCCGCCTAAACTACGCGCCAAAAAACTCTTATAAGAGAAGGGTCTATACGCAATGAAATTAAACACACCCAGAAAAACACAAAAACGCCATATCCTCTAGAAACCACTCCCCTTAAAACGCCACAGATGGCAAAGCTTTCACTGAAATGCATCCTTTTTCTAAGGGGGTTAACTCAATAACATTTTTTTGAATGAGATGGACAAATATTCAAGAAAAAGAGACTGATGACAGTGATATGCCATCATGTGAGCTTTGTTCTTGATGATTATTTGAATGGAATAAAGAGATCAACACAAGGGTAAAATGCTATTTTGGACTCCATTATTACAAATAGCATCAAGCAAGAGTTGATCTTTAATGACATGCCACCAAACAAGAATATCACACCAAAAAACAGGTTGCCACTAAGCAGCTTCTACTAAAAAAACGGGGTTTATGAAGGAAAGTTGGCATCTAGCTAAAGTATTCAAAAAAGGTTCAAAACGCCAAAAACAAATTCAAGAAAGAAGAGGCTGACGACATTGAAGATTCGGAAGAAAAATTAGATTACCATTTTGTATTATTTTTGTTTTCATTTTATATTGTTTTGATATCAAGTTATATATTGTTTTGTTATCTAATTCTCTATAAATAAAATACATTATTATATAAAACGCCAAAAACTACAAACACCAAAACGCCGGTAGTATGAAAACTGGGAGAACAGATGCTGGCAAAGCACCTTGTAAAAAAGGGTATTAAACGCCAAAAAATTGGTCTTCTGTAATCTTATGCAAATTTTAATGACTCGTAGTGAATTATTATACAAAACGCCAAAAACGCCAAAAACGCCAAAAACGCCAAAAAATTAACCAGAAAACGCTATAACGCCAAAAAGTTATATATGTGACACAAAAACAATTAATTCAATGCCAAAAAGTTTAAAAATACAATTAACGCCAAAAAAATCTTAGACGCCATAAAATATTATACCGCGTAGGGAAAATAAAAGAAGAATGAAAAGACAAAAAAGCCCCTCCGCCCTTCTCTATGTCGCGGGACACGTGTTGGGTCAGGATGCGTTCTCACCGTTCTCACACTTTTGAGCGTTTTCTCCTGATCTCGTTTATATATATATATATATATATATATATATATATATAGGGGAAGGTTCATTTGAGAAGAAAATTTAATTGAGAAGAAAAAGAAAAGAGGGTAATTTTGTAAAACATTAAATAGTTTTTTCACTTATCTCATTTATTATCATTTTTTGACTAATTAATTAGTCATGAAGACTATTATCCTCCACACTAAATTTTTTGCCTACACACATCAAAAGTTATCCTACATATATCGAAATTCATTCTACACGTTGAAATTTATCCTACACAACTCGTAATTTATCCTACACAACTAGTAATTTTTCCTACACTTTAAATTATTCTTTTTTTTTTTTGAAAAAAATATATATTTTGAAGATAAGTTACAAAAAATTTAATGTAGTTAGATATTAAAGAGGAATACTACAAATTAATGACCTATGTAGATTTACCAATATACCCTTATAGTAACATTAAATACTTATATTAAATGAAGTAAAATAAAGCATTCTTATTGGTTGAAATTTCTTCTTTTTTCTTCTTATAAAAAATTTCTTCTCATTTGAACTCTCCACTATATATATATATAGAAAGGTTAACATACTTCACTGCTTATCATACTTCACGTAGGAGACAATGGTAACCGTTGGATCAGGGGTATAATCACGCATGGGACCACATAATCACGCATGAGACCACATAATCACGCATGGGATCCAAAATCACGCACGTTATTTTGGTCAAAAAAATAATTACGCATGTTATATATTTCGTGATGTACGTTAATGTACGTTAATGTACGTTAAGGCGTGAAGTACATTATACTTTCTATATATATATATATATATATATATATATATATATATTTAGCCCCATCCTCCACCCCCTTGGTGTCACACCCCAACCGATGACGGAAACATCGGGGCATGGCACTGAGAGAAATAGATTGTCCAGAAGTTTCCATAACAATTATCATTACCAATTAATTTGAAGTAACATGTCCCATACCATGTCTTAAAAGGCACACAAATTATTACAGACAAATCTAGTCAAGTAGTTCTGTTCCGACAACTCAGGTTTATACATAGATAGTTTATTTATTGGTTTCTAGGACCTCTTTTCCTAGCTTCGATTTCATCACAGCACAGCACAGAGAGCATCCTAGACCTTTCCTAGCCTCAAGTTCATAGCAAGCTAAGCATGGAAACAACTTAAGCACCTGTCACATACGTTAAAGTAAAAGTCAATACACATAGTGTAAAGGTGAGCATACAAGTTTGATAATAGCATATAAAGTTCGAAATCATTTACGCATAACCAACACGTACACATAGTGAAATGAAGCACGTTAGTTATCGACATAGATCCATCGATACCAATGACTGCGGGTTGACTGCCTGAGGCAGTTCGCAATACATGATTACCACCGTAATCCATGCAAGTAATTGTCCTTAACAACCCCTGCGAACAGGTGCTGAGTCCAAACTATAGTACTATCGTTGCTAAGGAAGGTAAACAACATTCCATGTGTAAACATAACAAACAAGAATTCATAAGCCACGTATAACATGCGATAACGGTTAGCGCTTAAACAGTATTGAGTAGTGTGCTTGTTGTGATTTGAATATTCATAACGTATGTAACACCCAAAAGTGCGTAAAGCAAAAAGGGATCGAGTATACTCACAGCGATTGATGGATTGAAGGGAGCGCTAGAGAGTAGCGTTAGCCTGATCAGAACGATAGCATAAAGATAAGCGACGCGTAAAACGATGCATGGTGTAAGTGAGTCGGACAGCAGTTCGATCGGATGGTAATCCGATCGGACGGCCAGTCGTGCGAGTGGCAATCCGTTCGGATGGTTGTCCGTTCGGATGGTTGTCCGGTCAGATGGTAGCCCGGTCGGATGGCTGTCCGAGTGGATTGTTTCTTCCTGTGAGAAGGATGTGTTTATGTATGATGGCTTGACTTTTGAAGTTTTTGTTGTAGTATTTTGAAAACATTGAAGTATCTCTACCTTTCAGGTCGGTCGATCGGATGGTTGTCCGATTAGACGGCAATCCGATAGGTTGGCACTTCAGTGAAAACAGAACCTCAGTAGGACATCCGACCGGGTGGCAACCCTGTCCCTGAACATGTTGAAAATTGTTTAAATTTTAAATGAATCAAGATGCAACCCGATCGGACGATGGATCGAGCGGATGGCAACCCGGTCAAACAGCAGTCCGGTCGGATGACAACTCGTCCCAATGACTTGATCGTGCTGTTACTTGAACTTGCTTGAAGTGTTGCAACTTGAGCGAGACGTTGTGATGACCGGTTTAAACAATGGGAACCCCATCTCGTCCCCAATGGCCCGACCGAACAGGAATCACCCTAGTCCGTTGGCGCACGGTTCGAGACAGTTGTTCGGGTCCAAACCTGAAACCACTATCTTTTCAAATGGAACTTGGATCTAGCACTGATACATCGCTAAGAAGGAGCAGCCGATCAGCATTAGATCCGGTTCCATTGGGTTTGAGTGCATTGAGTGTAAAAGAGTTGAAAGAAAGTTGGAAAACCATCTCTCAATCCTGTTTATTGTTAATATGTTTAGACCTATGAAAGAACTTTGTTTGTTAATGTGGAAATCGATTAGATCCAAGTTATCCTTGGTGGATTGAGGCCAAAACATGAAGTCCTTCAAGAACACATGATGACGTCATCCTAGAACAGGTTGAATCTTGATGATTTCACGGTTAAAAGTTAAGATTCAAAAGGTAGAAAGGTGTAGAAGTGCGCGTAGATCAAGGAAGTACAAGATTTAGGACGAGATCTTACCGGAATTGCAAGAAATCGAAGGAAAAAACGAGTAGGAGCACGGGTCAGACGTCACTTGCCAAAAGTGGAAAGAATGAAAGTGACAAGGGGTATTTATAGGATTCCCAAAGTGGAAAGGGGCTGGTCGGCTGGATGGCTTCTCGCCCGGATGGCAGCCCGGTCGGATGTCACTTCGATCGGATGGCAATCCGGTCGGCTGGCACCTGGTTCGAGTGCTTGGCGCGACGAGTTTTGCTGTTTCGATTCGCGCGTAGCGCGTTGTGATGTGATTCGAGTGAGCGATGCGATAGAGTTGCTTGTCAAATTACTTTTAATCCCAACCACTCATATCTCGCACTATCTCTTCTCCACTAGTTATCATACCGTTTCGATTGCGATCGAGTTCGATTGCGTTTCGATTTATCACCACATAAACATAAATAAGCATGCACAAGTAACACATAGAAGGCACACACACAAATATACAGTATCCAAAACGTGTAATTCAAGTTGCGATTCATATCACGATTCGATGTCGATTTGATTAGCATAGTTTGATTATCGTTTAATTAACTTTATCGTATTGTTACTTCCTATAGTTCATAGTCGTAAGTCGATTAGATAGCGAATAACACACGTCGATTACTGCGATTATTGATAGTTACTCCACATAGTACAACTAAAGCGAAAACAAAATAGACTAATTATAAGTCAAAGAAGTCAATCAGGAATTTAGCAAGGAGAGACATATCGCAATTAGCAATCTTTTCTTCCTTTGACTTCAATCTTGACTTTTACTTTGACTTTTGAAAACACGGGGTGTTACAGCCTCCCCTAGTTGAGGGAATTTCGTCCCGAAATTAGGTCGAAGCCGTAACAAACAACTGCGGGTACTTCGCCTTCATGTCGCTTTCGAGTTCCCAAGTGAACTCTGTGCCTCGTTTGCCTTCCCAACGGACTTTCACAATAGGAATGCGCGAGCGTCGGAGCTGCTTGGTTTGGCGATCCATGATTTCGACAGGCTTCTCCACGAAGTGTAGTGTTTCGTTTACTTGGAGGTCATCGAGAGGTACAATTAAATCATGCTCAGCTAGGCACTTTCGGATGTTTGACACATGGAAAGTCAGGTGGACGTTACTAAGTTCCTCCAGTAGTTCGAGTCTGTAGGCAACTTTTCTGATCCTTTCCAGAATCTTAAAAGGTCCAACATATCGAGGCGCTAGTTTCCCTTTCTTGCCGAATCTGACTACACCCTTCCAAGGTGATACCTTTAGGAGTACGTAGTCACCAACGTCAAATTCAAGGGGCTTGCGTCGTCTATCGGCGTAACTTTTCTGTCGACTTCGAGCTTTCAACAAGTTGTCTCGAATTTGGAGGACTTTGTCAGTCGTTTCTTGCAATAGCTCAGGACCAGTTAATTGCGAGTGACCGATCTCGTG
This sequence comes from Helianthus tuberosus, assembly GCA_030545235.1. NCBI lineage: Eukaryota > Viridiplantae > Streptophyta > Magnoliopsida > Asterales > Asteraceae > Helianthus > Helianthus tuberosus. The sequence continues at coordinate 36,109,665 of CM060393.1, forward strand.
CCACACAATAGGCGATCGACATCTTCTTCCGTATAAAGCCTCGAATGGTGCCATCTGAATGCTGGAATGATAACTGTTGTTGTACAAGAATTCGACTAACGGCAGGTATGTATCCCAATTACCACCGAAATCTATGACACACGAACGGAGCATGTCTTCAAGAGTACGGATCGTTCTTTCAGTCTGACCGTCGGTTTGAGGGTGGAATGCGAAACTCAGATTAAGCGTAGTACCGAGAGCCGCTTGAAATGTTTCCCATAGTCGCGAGGTAAACCGAGCATCACGGTCAGAGATGATGTCGCGAGGCATTCCATGATTACAAATGATCTCATTGGTGTAGATTCGGGCTAATCGTTCTACTATGTAGTCTTCCCGTATTGGCAAAAAGTGAGCTGATTTGGTTAAACGGTCAACAACAACCCAAATGTTGTCATAACCTGATGACGTGTGTGGAAGCTTTGTTATGAAGTCCATATCTATACTCTTCCACTTCCACATAGGGATCGGTGGTTGCTCGAGTAAGCCAGAGGGTCTTTGGTGTTCAGCCTTGATCCTTGCACAAGTCAGGCACTTTCCAACGTAGAGAGCAATATCCCTCTTCATGCCCGGCCACCAGTACTTGTAGCGAAGATCCTGGTACATCTTATCGGCACCTGGATGAATAGAATACCGGGATTTGTGGGCTTCGTCCATCAGTATCTGTCGCAAATCGGTCCGTTTAGGGATCCAAATTCGGTCCAGATAATGGAATATCCCATTCGGCTTATTCACAAGTTGGGCTCCATCGTGGTAGATTCGTTCCTTCTTCAGAGTGCGTTCATTAAAACAGGCATGCTGGGCTTCGCGAATGAGAGTCTCGAGGTCATATTGGGCTTGGACATTACGAATGCTGAGCAAATAACTCCATCTGCTGAAAGTGTCGGCAACGACATTTGCTTTGCCTGGGTGATAACGAATCTCACAGTCGTAATCGTTGAGAAGTTCTACCCATCGGCGTTGACGCATATTGAGTTCCTTTTGATCAAAGATATGTTGTAGGCTCCTATGATCGGTGAAGATCGTACACTTGGTACCATACAGGTAGTGTCGCCAAATCTTTAACGTAAAAACAATTGCGCCTAGCTCGAGATCATGGGTTGTATAGTTCTTCTTGTGGATTTTGAGTTGACGAGATGCGTAAGCTATAACCTTGTCCCGTTGCATAAGAACACAACCAAGACCAAGGTTGGAAGCATCACATTAGACAATGAAGTCGTCGTGTCCGTCGGGTAGAGTAAGAACAGGAGTATTGCAAAGCATGTGCATGAGGGTTTGGAAAGTAGACTCGTGTTCGGTTCCCCAAACAAAAGGCTTGTCTTTGTGGGTGAGAGCGGTAAGCGGCACAGCGATCTTTGAGAATCCTTCGATAAATCGTCGATAATAGCCAACCAATCCGAGGAAAGAACGGACTTCAGAAGGGTTCTTGGGTATAATCCAACTCTTGACTGCTTCAATCTTCGCGGGAAGAATGTGAATACCTTGACTATTGACAACGTGACCCAGAAACTGAACCTCCTCCAGCCAAAATTCACACTTGGAGAACTTGGCATAGAGTCGATTCCCCTGGAGTTACTCGAGTACCAAACATAGATGTTGCGCGTGTTTGGCCTTTGATTTGGAATAGATCAAGACATCGTCGATGAACACGATGATGAAACGGTCGAGATATGGTTTACACACGCGATTCATCAGATCCATGAAAACCGCGGGTGCGTTGGTTAAACCAAATGGCATAACAACGAATTCATAATGACCATATCGGGTGCAAAACGCGGTTTTGGGTATTTCCTCCTCTTGAATACGTAGTTGGTGATAGCCTGAGCGTAGATTGATCTTTGAGAAACATGTAGCACCTTGTAGCTGATCAAACAAATCATCAATGCGAGGCAGGGGATAACGGTTCTAGATAGTTAACTTATTCAATTCCCGATAGTCGATGCACATCCTGAACGACCCATCCTTCTTTTTGACGAAAAGGACTGGCGCGCCCCAAGGAGAGGTGCTTGGGCAAATGAAGCCTTTCTCAAGTAATTCCTGGAGCTGATTTGAGAGTTCACACATTTCGGACGGTGCGAGTCGGTAAGGAGCCTTGGCCACAGGGTTGGCTCCAGGAATGAGGTCGATACGAAAGTTGATATCACGACTGGGCGGGAGTCCTGGGAGATAATCAGGGAAAATGTTGGGGAATTCGCAAACAACAGGTACCTGGTCTACCGCCTTTTCTTTCTTTTCCTTCTCCGCTACTATAATGTTAGCCAAGAAAGCTCTGTATTCCTTGCGGAGATACTTGCAAGCTTGGACACACGACATGAGTTTGAGACCCTTCGAAGTAGTTTCACCATAGACGCACAATAAATCACCATTCGCGAGTGAGAATCGAATCATCTTATCAAAGCATACAATTTCAGCAAGGTTTTCGCGAAGAAAGTCCATGCCTACTATGACGTCAAAACTTCCGAGTTGCATCGGAATAAGGTCGATTGGGAAGATGTGATTGTTGAGCTCAAGTGTACAATCACGAAGAACAGAATTCACGGCGACAGTTCTTCCAATGGCGACTTCAACATCGAACGTCGATGAGAGATGGGAGCGTTTACGACTAAGAAGCTTCTCGAATTCGAACGACACAAAGCAATTATCGGCTCCGGTATCAAATAAACATGAAGCATAAATACCATTCACAAGGAATGTACCATTGACCACATTGTTGTCGGCCTGGGCTTGGCGCACGTTGATGTTGAAAGTTTGTGCGCGTGCTGCTTGTTGTTGTTGCTGCTGATGTTGCTGCTGCTGAGGCTGCTGCTGTTGGGGCTCTTGTTTCACAACCCTGTTCGGGCACATGTTAGCGAAATGGTTAGGATCGCCACATGCGAAGCAGGCTCTGGCGTTGACCGCGGGTGCCGGAGGAGCTTGTTGACCCTGAGGGGCGGTGAGAAGAGTTTGATGAGTAGGAGCTTGTTGAGCACGGCAGTTGGTAGTGAAATGGCCGTACATATTGCAATGAGCACAAAAACGGCAAGCGATGGTAGTCGGGTGGTGGTAGGTGCAGGTAGGGCAAAGCGAGTGTGGCCCAGTGTATGCACGCTTAGCAGGTGGTGCATTTGCCACAGGCGCCGCTACTTGACGTTGTTGCTGTTGCTGTTGAGCTGGTACAGCTTGAATTGGTGCAACAGTGATCGCATAGTTCTAGTAGTTGGAGTTGCTCTTTCTTTTGTTCTTCCTCTTGCTGCTCGATGCGGTGGTGATTTCAACAGTTGGTGCGGTGGTGGTAGCTTGATGTAGGTGCTTCGAAGTTTTATCCCGGACACCAGCCTTGACCCACTTGTCATTGATTTCAGCGGCCAGTAGGTAAGTCTCCTCGATCGTCGTAGTCTTAGCCGCTTGTACAAAATCTGCAACACAGTCAGGTAGGGCTCAGATGTATTTCTTGATTGCCATGTCGGACGTCTTCACTTGATCCGGGCAGATGATACTGAGCTGCTTGAATCGAGCAGTTAGATCAGCGTTTTCACCATCCTTCTGCTTTATGTGCCAGAATTCATCTTATAACTTTTGGCGTTCATGAGGAGGGCAGAATTCTTCCAGCATGACCTCCTTGAGTTCGTCCCACAACAGACCGTAGGCTGCATCGTTTCTGTGACAACCCTCACTAAACCAGGTATCCGTACGACTTAATTAATAATTAATTACTGCTTAATTACTGTGCTTACTTGAACTTGTGGATAAACTGCTACTTGAATACTGATACATGTACTTACTTGCATCATACTTTACTTGCTGTCACTCCATGTTTTGCTTACAGCACCTTTGTGACAACCTTGATGCACCAAAAGCACAGTAGCACAATGAACGGATAACCTATTAAACGTGCTGTCATAACTAGCACCAGGAAGGTACTGCCTCTAAGGCCTGTAAGAGCCTTAGATAGTTTGCTACACTAGTGGTGAGTGTAGGGATATAAGGGTTGTAGAACTGCGTCACTAGGAATGAGATTACAGTGACCGGATGTGCCTAAAACGTACTTTAAGTACAAAATTCAACACTTTAATTAAAATTCAGCATCTAGCTAACTAATAAAGTGCCAAAACATGAGAAAAATGTTACTAGACACTTTCCAAAGTATCGGGAATAAGTTGTGTCACTAAAAATAATAATAACGACACTTTAAAGCTTTGTTAAGCACTTTAACGGATCTCTATCCAACCGAACAACCGGACTTTACCCGGAACATAAAAATATTGACATTGACATTGTTTTTCCTTTTCTGAGCCAGTTAGGGTCCCCGAATACCCTAACACCCGCTGCAATGCATAACATACTAGTAAATGGTTACACCTCCTAATCATCTAACTATAACTTAATTACTTAGTTGGAAACCAACCAAGGACCCTGATGTATGTAAAATGCAACATATAAATTACATCAAATGAGGCATAAAACTAACCCTTTTTAAGTACTAATATTGGAAAAAGAGTGTTTTTGTCTTCCTTTTGTATTTTCAGGATTAAATGAGCTCAAAAACACAAAAGAAGCAAAAAGACAGCTAAATCCAACATAAATACAAGAAAAGGAATATTAGTGGACTGCCCGACCCCTCAACGGCACCTTCCAAAGCAAAGTAGAGAAATCAGAAGACTGAACACGCCCCGTGCTCAGCCAGCACGGGGCCGTGCCCAAGAAGCAGCAGAAAAGACAAACTTATAGAAGCTTCTATTGCCCACCACGGGCCGTGCTCAGCGGACACGGGGGCGTGTCGAAAGTACAGCAGGCGCATTTATTGTAATTGCGAATTACAATTAATGAGGAGAGAGATTGTCAGACGGACACGGGGCCGTGCCCAGCGGACACGGGGCCGTGCCCAGCTCTCTGTTCAGCCTATAAATAGGAGTGCTTGGATTCATTTCATCTCATCCCTTGGCACACCACCTCTCTCACACTTCATCCACCACCCACCACCATCACAACACCATCATCCACCACCATCATCCATTGTCCATTGTAGAGTGTGTGAGTCGTCTCGGGATCCAAGATTGATCGTAAGAGTTCTTGACAATCAAGGCCATGTTTGTCTAAGTCTCTTACATCACTTGGTGAAGACAAAGTATCTAGTATAATACTTTTTATTTCTAATCTTTTGCACTTTTTATTTGGTTTTGTATTAATGACTTTAATAACTAGTTACTTATGTTGAATGTGATCTTTCCTTATCGTTTGTCCGTGATGTCTTGGCATTATTTTACTGTCTATATAAAATAAAGGATTTTCACCATTCATATCTCCACGGTCTATATGGAGATATGTTGGCTACCTGGTCGGGGGTTAAGGGAACGGTTTGGTAAAGGTCTTGCCATTGTTCAGCGTTTAGAGGTCCTGCAGTGGACCTGGGTCAAATTTAGTAGGACCTCCTTCAATACTTCACGGTATTGGATGGCGGGGGTCCAAACTCTTTGATCCCCTCATAAGTTAACTACTATTAATACTATAACCCGGCTATTTAGGACTGTATCCCTGCTGACTCAGACTACTTAGCCGAGGGTAACGTCACCGCCAAAAGCGGGGCCTACCACAATACTGCATTAATAACTTAATTCATTATCTTCCAATAATCCACCCTTTTAGGATTGTATCCCTGCTGACTCAAACTACTGGGGTGAGGGTAACGTCACCTTCAAAAGAGGGGCCTACTACAATAACTAAGATAATCTCTTAATTATGTGCAAAAGTGCGGAAATAATCAAAGGTTATACTAGATACGAGTCGGAACCAAGTGATTCATCTTGTCTATCTGTTTTTCTTTTATTTTTATTTTCAGCATTTTAGTTAGTTTCTAATTTTCTTAGTTTAAAACATTTTTCTAAACTTTTATTTTGGTTAGACGTTGAGGATAAACCGGTACTAAAAGCTCTTGTGTCCTTGGACGACCTCGGTGTCTTACCAACGCTATACTACACTCAAAGATGGGTGCACTTGCCCATATGTGTGTTTAGTGTTAGTGAAATATCGTGTTTTATAAATTTAAAACTTGGCTAAAATAAGTGTTAAAAAGGGCTTAAAATATACACCTAAAATAAGTAACACTTCGCACGCATCAAGTTTTTGGCGCCGCTGCCGGGGACACAAGGATTTTAAGAAAGTTAGGAATCAACGGCCTAATCATTTTTTATTTTTTTTTATTTTATTAGTTTTTTTTCCTTTTCTTAGTTTTTCAGCTTCTGCAGAGCTCAGCACGGGCCGTGCCCGCTGAACACGCCCCCGTGCTCAATCATTGGAACTGGCAATCCTGTTTTACATCAGACAGTAAGCTGAACACGGGGCCGTGCCCACTCAACACGCCCCCGTGCCCAAGTTTCAGTTACTGAAAACAGAACCGTTAGATCCCGGCGGTTGGTAATTTCTGACATAAACATGAGTGATAGTAATTATTTTTACTTTCGGCACTCTTATGGTACGTGGTGTCAATTATGTGGTGGCAAACATGAAGAAGTAAAATGCTACTTCCTAAATTATAGGCCCCACTACATGGACCCACCAACTTCTCACAACCTTAAGAGGGGCGAAAGTAAAAATAATCACTATTTCTCCCTCGAATGCGCCCAGCCAGATATTCTAGGGGAAATGCTCCTTGACGAGTTATTTCAACTAGAAGAGCTAATTCTGAAATGGTTAGAAGAGCTTGGGAAGGATTTTATTGATCCACCCCAAGACGATACCCATGAAGAGATGTTGGAACCGCATTCCGACAACCTCGTTGCTCTCGAAAATACCTTCGTACCTAGCAAAGACTTGGACGATAGTCGTCCCTGTGTCGATTGTGCCGTGAAGGACTCTCCATCGACTTCGTTCGGTGCATACATAGACCTGAGCGATTCGGTATACACCTTCTTTAACAAGAGCCCGGGAAAGGGTTGGACTTGTCCACCTAGAATGAAAATAGGAATTACCCTCACCGACAACCTCTTGCGTTCTCGCCTTAGTCTAGGACAATTAAGGTATCTTAGGCACTTTGGGGTTGTTCCAACCAGTAAGGAACCACCCGATTTCGACGAAATCCTTAGAAGAAGCAAAACTCCATAAAACAGCCTCCAAACACGGGGCCGTGTCCAGGTCAACACGCCCCCGTGCTCATCAAAGAGATTCTCTGCTGATTTGGTCAGAATACGGACAAAATGTGTCAGGAATTCCCCTGCACACGGGGCTGTGTCCAGTCAACACAGGGTCGTGTCCAGTGCACTGTCGTTTTCTTTAAATGCAGCCTGAATCCTGCTCATTTTTTACCACTTCAAATGAGGCATAAAACTAACCCTTTTTAAGTACTAATATTGGAAAAAGAGTGTTTTTGTCTTCCTTTTGTATTTTCAGGATTAAATGAGCTCAAAAACGCAAAAGAAGCAAAAAGACAGCTAAATCCAACATAAATACAAGAAAAGGAATATTAGTGGACTGCCCGACCCCTCAACGGCACCTTCCAAAGCAAAGTAGAGAAATCAGAAGACTGAACACGCCCCGTGCTCAGCCAGCACGGGGCCGTGCCCAAGAAGCAGCAGAAAAGACAAACCTATAGAAGCTTCTATTGCCCACCACGGGCCGTGCTCAGCGGACACGGGGGCGTGTCGAAAGTACAGCAGGCGCATTTATTGTAATTGCGAATTACAATTAATGAGGAGAGAGATTGTCAGACGGACACGGGGCCGTGCCCAGCTCTCTGTTCAGCCTATAAATAGGAGTGCTTGGATTCATTTCATCTCATCCCTTGGCACACCACCTCTCTCACACTTCATCCACCACCCACCACCATCACAACACCATCATCCACCACCATCATCCATTGTCCATCGTAGAGTGTGTGAGTCGTCTCGGGATCCAAGATTGATCGTAAGAGTTCTTGACAATCAAGGCCATGTTTGCCTAAGTCTCTTACGTCACTTGGTGAAGACAAAGTGTCTAGTATAATACTTTTTATTTCTAATCTTTTGCACTTTTTATTTGGTTTTGTATTAATGACTTTAATAACTAGTTACTTATGTTGAAGGTGATCTTTCCTTATCGTTTGTCCGTGGTGTCTTGGCATTATTTTACTGTCTATATAAAATAAAGGATTTTCACCATTCATATCTCCACGGTCTATATGGAGATATGTTGGCTACTGGGGTGAGGGTAACGTCACCTTCAAAAGAGGGGCCTACTACAATAACTAAGATAATCTCTTAATTATGTGCAAAAGTGCGGAAATAATCAAAGGTTATACTAGATACGAGTCGGAACCAAGTGATTCATCTTGTCTATCTGTTTTTCTTTTATTTTTATTTTCTGCATTTTAGTTAGTTTCTAATTTTCTTAGTTTAAAACATTTTTCTAAACTTTTATTTTGGTTAGACGTTGAGGATAAACCGGTACTAAAAGCTCTTGTGTCCTTGGACGACCTCGGTATCTTACCAACGATATACTACACTCAACGATGGGTGCACTTGCCCATATGTGTGTTTAGTGTTAGTGAAATATCGTGTTTTATAAATTTAAAACTTGGCTAAAATAAGTGTTAAAAAGGGCTTAAAATATACACCTAAAATAAGTAACACTTCGCACGCATCAGACCCCCCCCCCCCTAACCGAACTCGTCCCCTAGGGGGACACCCTTGTCCTATTTATGATTAAAATAATCACTCTTTTCTAATATCAATTAGACATATGATCCAATGGTTAATGATCATGTGAATTGCCTATAAGTTCAAGACATAACACACTTAACCTTTCCATCACTCAACTCACAACACACACTCTCTCCCTCTCCTTGCAAGCTCTCGGCCGAACATCCCCTCTACCATCCATCCATCTTTCGATTTCCATCAAGCTATTACAAGAGTATACAAGTGTTAAGGATCTCATACGAGGAGGTTTAGTGCATTCGGAACGCGAAGGACCTCACCCCATTGCTTTTATCCACCCAATCTTCGACTAGTTTCTTCCCTAGCCTCGAGCTAGTAGTAAGTTGCTTTAAACACGCTCTCGATCTATTTTAAAGTGGTTAAAATAATATATGACGGTTAAAACTCATGAACTTACAAGAAGACATGCTAAAAGTTTACTAAAATGTTAAAAATGTTGGATAAAAGCTATGTTGTTGTGTAAATCTTGTAAGACTTGTCTTGTTATAATTATTTAGTGCCGATCTATGTTGTGGTAGCTCGGATCATCATCTAACCCGGATTAGTCGTGATCATGGATCATGACATAGAGTTTGTTTAAGTGTACAAAGGGTTAAATGATGAAACTCTACCACACATTAAACATGAACTTGTGTAAAATCGACTTTACTTACGAAATAGTGTTTAAAACTAGTAGATCTACGGATCTACAAACGGTATTTTCAAAGGACCACGTGTCAAGAGAAAACATACTTTTAAAGACGGATCTTTCATAAACAAGAATGATTTTAGCAAACACACAAGTGTGTAAATACTTGTGTAACACTAAGTTTCGACAAAGAACTAGTTTTGTCAAATTTTACAAGAAGTTGTAAAGATGGAATTTCTTTAAAAACGAGGCTTTTACGAAACCGAGTAGATTATTGCAAAGATCCACTAAAGGTAATGGAAATTTCTACAAATTTTGGACAAACCACAAGTTCATGTAATTTTTGCGATTTATATATATTTTGACTAATTGATGTTTTGGAAAGTTGTTATTGAGAATAAGGAAATTGTTGATTTGCTTTTAAAAGAAAACGATACGCTTGAAAGCGTGGCCACCTCCAGTTACAGGGGAAACTCTGGCGAAATTTTTCTAAAAACCTAACACTTGGAAATATTTTCACTACAAGTGTTGTAAATATATTTTTGACTTGTTTTCAAAACGTAAATTTCACCATGACTTTATTTACAAAATATCGGAGGCGGGATCTTCACAAAATGAAACGGGGTAAATATATATTTGATATATAAATATATAATTTTTTTTATAGCGTCACTTGTAAAATGTTTATGATTATTTTGTGAAATATATGGATATTATTTTTAGAGTAAAAATAATATTACCAAGTACTAATGATTCCAGAAATAATGCATACGCCTTCATAATTAATAATAAGTTACAACGGTATAATTATTTCCGCCCGATCTTTAAAACGTAACTTACGCATTTTAAGGAAATATTTATGAGCGCGTATTTTTGTCAAAGTATTATTTTGGGAAGAATATTTATATTTTGAAGTAAGAAATAAAATATATTAAGTGAGACTTAATAATGTATTTCGAATTTTACGAGCACGCATGTATTAAATCCCCCATCCTTGGGAAAGAGAATAATTACCAAGTATTTACAAAAATATAAACACGAAATAGTTGTCTAACTATTTCCCAAAAACTTAAACCTTAAGCTAAGGCACGGCCGTCCGTCTAATAGATTTAGTACGTGTAGGTCGTCGCACAGCTGCTTGATCAGGAGATATACTTGGTAGAGACGCACCACTGTGAGTTCATGTCCCCCTTTTCTCTAACTGTTTTCAGTTTTCTAAACTGCGGAGGTGAAATACATGTTACTATGATTACGAATATTTCTTACATGGTATGGTTAGCGTAAGGAGGGTTATTATTCAGATCATGTGAGTGGGTAGGCGGAAACTTGAGGCCATTAATCCTCAGGGTAGGACCGAGGGGCAGGAGCGGTAGATCTATCTGGGTGTAGTGAGCCCAGCCCCAGGCCCAAACAGAACGGACCTCGGGGTGACTTTGTACCCAACGCATAAATCTGCTAGGTTTGAGTCTTCCTACTTGCACTTCACACATATCAATGGCCTTGCAAACCATTGGTGATCTCTTTTTCCTTATTTGCTACATACCAGGGTTTTTATACATACAAAGGTTTATTTACTCACTTAAACATGAACTCGCTCAGCATTATTGTTGATTTTTCAACTTACATGTATTTCAGGGAATTAAAGATCTGGCGCGGTATGTTGTGTTTTCCCGCTGCATATGGGTTCCGAGGTCATCCCGGTTTAGGAAATGTGACTTTTTCCTGGACGAGTCACAAATCTTAAACTGCGTTTTATTCGTGTTGATGTTTATGTCTTTCAAAACAATGTTTTATGTTTTGGTGTTGTAGTCCCTAAGACAATGTTATGTTACTCCGGTTTTAAAACTTAAATCTATGGATGATCTTGCATGGTTTTATTATCATATATTTTTTTTATGATTAAGCTATGGTATTAAGAAGTCACACCAAATTAACCACGCTTCCGCAAAGCCAGGGTGTGACAGCTTGGTATCAGAGCTCTGATCATAGCGAACTAGGATTCCTTCTCGAGTCTAGACTATGATCACTAGGGCTCTCACGAAAACATTTTTACACTGCTTACCACTCAAGTCCAGATCCAAAACTTTTTACAAACAAATGTTGAGCACATTTATTTATTATTTATAGGCTCAGTCTGGGAGGCTGAGGCTCGGTCTGGAAGACCGAGGCTCGGTCTAGGAGACCGAGGTAGTTGCCTAGTAGGACTAGGGAGAGCAGTCTGAGAGGCTGGGAGAATAGGCTAGTGGGACTAGGAAGAGCAGTCTGAGAGGCTGGGAGAATTTGGCTAGTAGGACTAGGAAGAGCAGTCTAAGAGGCTGGGAGGCTAGTGGGACTAGGAGAATTATTTGATTGCTTACTTGGTGACTAATGTGCTTATCTGATTGTATGATTGATTATTTGTACATATTTGTGTTTGTGTTACAGACACCATGGACTCGCCCGGCACAGGTGATTCGGACACCACGGGCCCTAGACCCATAGTATCAGACGACTTAGAGTCTTCGGAGCACGAGGTCCACACATCAGATGTTACCAGCACAGAGGAGGACGACTTTCAGCCCTTTGCGCTGCCCGACGCTGTCGATGAGCCCGCTGATGGTCCTTTTGCTGGGTACCTACCGCTCGTAGAGGTCCCTGCTCCCATACCTTTGGCCGTTTATCCTGCTTACGATATGCTCCTCGACGCCGACGTTGACGACGACGTCGATCTATTTGATGATGAGCCCCTGGAGGACGATGTTGAGGGCGAGGCCCTTCTAGCTGACGGTGGTCTGTTGTTACTCGCAGATGCTCCAGCTGAGGAGTCACCTGCACACTCACCCGCTCCAGACTCCTTCGAGTCTGTGGCCTCCGCACCGTCACACACTCGGAGCGCACAGCACTATTCACACGGTTCAGATCCTGACAGGGCATCATCTACTGCCTCTGCTCCTAGTTTTGCTTTCGATCACGACCTCGATGAGGATTCAGACCCTGTTTTTCCCCCTGGATTTGACCCGGACCGGGAGATAGAGTTCATCCACTTGGATCAGCCTATGGTTGACCCAGTAGACCCAGTTAACCCAGCATTCGCTGATCATGCAGATTTTGATATGGAGTTCGTTGATCCCGAGCCTGCCATGGCCCTCGAGCCAGTAGCTGCTCCTGACCCAGTGCTTGAGCATGACCCTGCTCATGCTGGCATACCTATTGATCCTGTGATTGCTGACCCACCCATTGATGATCACCCTGCTGATGCACCACTACTGGAGGGTGACCATGTTATTGCTGCTGATCATGTTGATCCCCCACCTATCGCTGATATACCTGTTGACCCTCTTGTTGCACCCCACCATGACCCTATGCCTGTACAGTTTGATTGAGCACTTTTTGAGGCACAGATTGACCCACGAGATGAGCACGCCCAGCATGGGTGGATTCCTGCGGATGATGAGCTTCCACCTATTCCTCCTCATACCACCGATGCACGTCACGTTGATTTCTCTTTTTCATTTGCACAGTACACACCTCCAGCTCGACCTGGAGAGGGGGTTCCTCAGCTCGTCCCTTTGGACATGTGCCGACATATATTCCAGTTAGGCCACAGTCTTCATCTGCTATTCCCCCTGTACCACCATTCTTTGTGCCACCTTTTGATCCAGCCAGCGAGCCGTTTCTCTGGACGTCACCGTCTGTTATGCCATCGACCGACCCCTACCATCCTTTCCATATGGGGTATTCTATTGAGGACGTTCTGATGTCGTTTGTTGTCCAGCAGGAGGCACTCACACGGCGCATTCAGGAGCTTGAGAAAGCTCAACCACCGCCGTGCCAGTGTCAGGGTCAGACCCACCCTGCTTCTTCGCAGCACCCTCGACCATTGTTACCTGACTATGCTGCACGCCTTTTGGCACTTGAGCAGCAGGTTGCTTCTTGGTTGCGTACCCAGAGAGCCATGGAGGAGGACTGGCTCCATTTGTGACGTTTGTTCTTCACCCATTTTCCCCCTCCTCCACCACCATCAGTTTAGGGCATCTTTAGTACAGCATGGGTAGACGTTGGTGAGAAGACGGCGATTGCTCCGACCACACAGCATTTTTGGAGACTGCATTCTGATTCTGACTTTTGTTGATCATGTATATGGGATGTATTGACACTGATTTGATATTCTTTTGGACTGGGGTGATGTAGCCCTTAGTCGATGATGATGTATGACACTATTATGTACTTGTACACTCTACCATGTGGTCTCGAGTTTGGCAATACAATCGCAGTATTCTCATCATATGTGATGTTTTGATTGATTATTTATGTTTTATAACATGGGATGTTGTGTGATTGATATGATTATAACATGAGATGTTATGTACTATTACTATCATTATATACGTACGCTTTATTGTGGCCTGACCGACGTAAACCCATCTTTTAGAAGATGCCGCCGAGACGTCAAACGCCGATGCCTACCAATGAGGCAGAACTCCAACAAGTCATCGCTGCTGCCATCGCGCAATACGCCGTCTCGCAAGGAGGACCCAGCGAAAGCAGCTCAAACAACAATGGCAACAACAATCCACCTCATGGGTGCACCTACAAGCAGTTTCTAGACTGCAAGCCTGTCAACTTTGATGGCACCGGAGGTGCTGTCGCTTTTGTTCGTTGGGCCGAGAAGACTGAATCTGTTCTCCGCATGAGCAAATGTGCACCAGACCAGCAAGTCACCTACATTTCTGGGCTATTTTTGTATGGAGCCCTATCTTGGTGGAATTTGCAAGTGCAGACACTTGGTGAAGCTGCTGCCTACGCACAAACATGGACCGAACTGAAGGAACTAATGCGCAAAAAGTATTGTTCTCGCGCTGAAATCCAAAGATTGGAAACTGAGTTCTGGCATTTGAAGATGGAAGGTCCGAAGATCGCGGAATATGTTCAGAGGTTTCACGACCTGTCGCATGTGGTACCCTATATGGTCACTCCAGAATTCAAGCGGATTGAACGCTTCATTTGGGGATTAGCTTCTCAAATCATAAGCATGGTGACCTCCTCCAAGCCTGCAACAATTACTGAGGCAATCGATTTGAGCATAGCTCTCACTGAGGAGGCTATCCGCCTGAACAAGTTTGGTGAGATCGAGACAAAGAAGAAAGAGACTCACGTCGAGTCATCCGGAGGTAACAAACGAAAATTCTCGAACTTTAAACAAGGCACTAGTGGTGTTGTTAAGAAAGGAGAGCCAAACGCGCCAGCTCAGGTTACAGCTGGTGGTGGAAAGAAAGGAAAGGGATATATGGGCACCCAGCCCAAGTGCAACACCTGCCAGCGTCACCATTCTGGCCGATGTGGTTTGAAGGTATGTGAAGCGTGTGGGAAACCTAGCCACTTGAAGGATTCTTGTTGGGCCACTGTTGGTTAGGGAGGCCAAGGAGGATTTGGAAACAGAAACAATAACCGGGGTGGAATTGGAAATCGCCCACAAGGAAACTATGGAGGTGATGGGAATCGAGGAAACAATGCGAATCAAGCAGGCGCTGTAAATCATAACCAAAGGAATAACCAAGCTGGAAATGGAGGTGGAAACGGACAAAGACCTGGATGCTTTAACTGTGGTGATATCGGGCACTTTAAGAGGAACTGCCCAGAGTTGAACCAAGCCCGTGGAAGAGTGTTTCATATCGAAGCGAGGGAAGCGCGCCAGGATCCCAATTTCGTTACTGGTACGTTCCCTGTAAACCAACGCTATGCATCCGTTTTATTTGATACTGGTACCGACTATAGCTTCGTATCGTTAGAATTTAAGAATATGCTTGGGTTAGCCGCTAGTAAGTTAGACATTCCCTACTCAATCGAATTGGCTAATGGGAAGTTAGTAGAAGCCAATGAAGTGATCAGAGGTTGTGAAATCGAGTTGGGAGAACGTGAGTTTACTTTGGATCTACTACCAGTCCAGCTGGGGAGCTTTGACGTGGTAGTAGGAATGGATTGGTTATCAAGCAACAAGGCAGAAATTGTTTGTCACGAAAAGGTCGTTCGCATCCCGACCGAAGATGGCGAAACAATCGTGGTACATGGCGAAAAGCGCGATACGCCGTTAAGAATTATCAGCTGCCTCAAAGCACGAAAGTGTTTGCAAAAAAGGGTGTGTTGCCTTCCTGGCACACATTGTAGACAAGAAAGCTGCAGAACCGAAGATCGAAGACATCCCTGTCGTGAGGGAGTATCCGGAAGTCTTCCCAGAGGACTTTCCTGGACTGCCGCCTCAGAGGCAAGTGGAGTTTCACATCGATTTAGTCCCAGGCGCCGCGCCTGTGGCTAAGGCTCCTTATAGACTTGCCCCGTCTGAGATGCAAGAATTGTCGACACAACTTCAAGAGTTGTTAGACAAGGGATTTATCCGACCAAGCTTCTCGCCTTGGGGAGCTCCGGTCCTGTTTGTCAAAAAGAAGGACGGTAGTTTTCGAATGTGCATAGACTACCGGGAGCTGAACAAGCTGACGATCAAGAATAGATATCCTCTGCCAAGAATTGATGATCTGTTTGATCAACTGCAAGGTTCAAGCTTTTACTCAAAGATCGATTTGCGATCTGGATACCATCAGTTAAGGATACAAGAGGAGAGTATCCCGAAGACAGCCTTCAGAACTCGTTATGGACACTACGAGTTCCTTGTTATGCCGTTTGGGTTGACAAACGCACCTGCAGTCTTTATGGATTTGATGAATAGAGTTTGCAAGCCGTACTTGGACAAGTTCGTGATTGTGTTTATCGACGACATCTTGATTTATTCAAGGACAAAGGCTGAGCACGAACAGCATCTAAGAGCTATTTTGGAGCTGCTGAAGAAAGAACAGTTGTATGCCAAATTCTCTAAGTGTGAATTTTGGCTACGTGAAGTCCAATTTCTTGGACATGTGGTAAATGGAGATGGAATCCATGTGGATCCAACCAAGATCGAAGCGATCAAGAATTGGGAAACGCCAAAGACGCCAACCGAGATTCGACAATTCTTGGGTTTGGCTGGCTACTATCGAAGGTTCATTGAGGATTTTTCGAAGGTCGCTCAACCATTGACGCTCCTCACCCAGAAAGATAAGAAGTTTGATTGGGGAATCAAACAGGAAGAAGCGTTTCAGCTGTTGAAGGATAAGCTCTGCAATGCGCCAATCCTAGCACTACCGGAAGGTACTGACGATTTCGTGGTATACTGTGACGCCTCGCGTCAAGGATTGGGTTGCGTGTTGATGCAACGCCAGAAGGTTATTGCTTACGCATCACGTCAGTTGAAGGTACATGAGAAGAACTATACCACGCACGGTTTGGAGCTAGGCGCAGTGATATTTGCTTTAAAGATCTGGAGACACTACCTATATGGTACGAAATGTACAATTTTTACAGATCATAAGAGCCTACAACACATATTCAACCAGAAGGAGTTGAATGTGAGACAAAGACGATGGGTTGAGTTGTTAAATGATTACGATTGCGAGATAAAGTATCATCCAGGGAAGGCGAATGTGGTTGCCGACGCCCTAAGTCGAAAAGAGAGGATCAAGCCCATAAGGGTTAGGGCTTTAGAAATGATTATCCAAACCGATCTTTCCTTGCGCATTCGTGCCGCGCAGAAAGAAGCTCTTAAGGAAAGAAATCTTGAAGAATAATATCTTCGTGGGATGGAGAAGCTATTAGTACCAAACGAGGAAGGAACGTTATGTTTTGAGAAAAGGATTTGGGTTCCTCTGTTTGGTGGTTTAAGGAAAGTTGTTTTTGATGAAGCTCACAAATCGCGGTACTCTATCCATCCAGGAGCGGATAAGATGTACCAAGATCTCAAGGATTACTATTGGTGGCCTAGGATGAAGGGCGATGTTGCTGTTTATGTGAGCAAGTGTCTAACGTGTGCTAAGGTGAAAGCGGAATACCAGAAGCCTTCAGGACTTCTGCAACAACCTGAGATTCCCAAATGGAAATGGGAACAAATCTCCATGGATTTTATTACAAAGTTGCCAAGAACGCCAAGAGGTCATGACACTATTTGGGTGATAGTTGACCGCCTAACAAAGTCCGCACACTTTCTGCCAATCAAAGAGAAGGGTAACACCAGCAAACTGGCAGAAATATACATGAGAGAGATCGTCGCACGTCATGGAGTGCCTCTCTCGATCATCTCTGATAGAGACGGAAGGTTTGTGTCAAGGATTTGGCAATCCTTCCAAGAAGCTTTTGGCTCACAATTAAATCTGAGCACTACATTTCACCCTCAGACCGACGGTCAAAGCGAGCGGACCATTCAGACCTTGGAAGATATGCTGAGAGCATGCGTTATGGATTTGGGCGGTAGCTGGGATAAGCATTTGCCATTGGTCGAATTTTCATACAACAACAGCTACCACACCAGTATTGGAGCCGCACCATTCGAAGCTCTTTACGGACGCAAGTGTCGATCACCCCTATGCTGGGCTGACGCAGGTGATAGGCAGCTTGTTGGTCCCGAAATCGTCCAAGAGACGACAGACAAGATTGCGCAGATTCGAAAACGCATCGAAGCAGCTCGCGAAAGACAGAAAGCTTATGCAGATCCAAACCGGAAACATTTGGAATTCCAAGTTGGAGATATGGTTTTATTGAAAGTTTCACCCTGGAAGGGTGTGGCCGGCTTCGGAAAGCGTGGGAAGTTAAATCCGCGTTACATTGGCCCTTTAAGAATTTTGGAAAGAATAGGGCTAGTAGCATACAAGCTGGACCTACCTGCTGAACTGAATGGAGTTCACGATACATTTCATGTATCCAACCTGAAGAAAAGTCCAACTCAAGACACCGTTGTCATTCCCACCGACGAGATTCATGTTGATGACACGCTCCATTTTGTTGAAGAACCTGTTGAGGTTACGGATTGGAAAGTAAACAAGACCCGCCGGAGCAGTGTCAAGCTCGTCAAAGTTCGTTGGAATGCCAGACATGGTCCTGAATACACCTGGGAGCGTGAGGACCGGATGAAAGAGAAATACCCCCACCTATTTCCCAAGAACCCTGCTTCTAGAAGCAGAACTTAAAATTTCGGGACGAAATTTTTCTAACGGGGGGAGAATGTGACAACCCTCACTAAACCAGGTATCCGTACAACTTAATTAATAATTAATTACTGCTTAATTACTGTGCTTACTTGAACTTGTGGATAAACTGCTACTTGAATACTGATACATGTACTTACTTGCATCATACTTTACTTGCTGTCACTCCATGTTTTGCTTACAGCACCTTTGTGACAACCTTGATGCACCAAAAGCACAGTAGCACAATGAACGGATAACCTATTAAACGTGCTGTCATAACTAGCACCAGGCAGGTACTGCCTCTAAGGCCTGTAAGAGCCTGAGATAGTTTGCTACACTAGTGGTGAGTGTAGGGATATAAGGGTTGTAGAACTGCGTCACTAGGAATGAGATTACAGTGACCGGATGTGCCTAAAACGTACTTTAAGTACAAAATTCAACACTTTAATTAAAATTCAGCATCTAGCTAACTAATAAAGTGCCAAAACATGAGAAAAATGTTACTAGACACTTTCCAAAGTATCGGGAATAAGTTGTGTCACTAAAAATAATAATAACGACACTTTAAAGCTTTGTTAAGCACTTTAACGGATCTCTATCCAACCGAACAACCGGACTTTACCCGGAACATAAAAATATTGACATTGACATTGTTTTTCCTTTTCTGAGCCAGTTAGGGTCCCCGAATACCCTAACACCCGCTGCAATGCATAACATACTAGTAAATGGTTACACCTCCTAATCATCTAACTATAACTTAATTACTTAGTTGGAAACCAACCAAGGACCCCCCCCCCCCCCTAACCGAACTCGTCCCCTAGGGGGACACCCTTGTCCTATTTATGATTAAAATAATCACTCTTGTCTAATATCAATTAGACATATGATCCAATGGTTAATGATCATGTGAATTGCCTATAAGTTCAAGACATAACACACTTAACCTTTCCATCACTCAACTCACAACACACACTCTCTCCCTCTCCTTGCAAGCTCTCGGCCGAACATCCCCTCTACCATCCATCCATCTTTCGATTTCCATCAAGCTATTACAAGAGTATACAAGTGTTAAGGATCTCATACGAGGAGGTTTAGTGCATTCGGAACGCGAAGGACCTCACCCCATTGCTTTTATCCACCCAATCTTCGACTAGTTTCTTCCCTAGCCTCCAGCTAGTAGTAAGTTGCTTTAAACACACTCTCGATCTATTTTAAAGTGGTTAAAATAATATATGACGGTTAAAACTCATAAACTTACAAGAAGACATGCTAAAAGTTTACTAAAATGTTAAAAATGTTGGATAAAAGCTATGTTGTTGTGTAAATCTTGTAAGACTTGTCTTGTTATAATTATTTATTGCCGATCTATGTTGTGGTAGCTCGGATCATCATCTAACCCGGATTAGTCGTGATCATGGATCATGACATAGAGTTTGTTTAAGTGTACAAAGGGTTAAATGATGAAACTCTACCACACATTAAACATGAACTTGTGTAAAACCGACTTTACTTACGAAATAGTGTTTAAAACTAGTAGATCTACGGATCTACAAACGATATTTTCAAAGGACCACGTGTCAAGAGAAAACATACTTTTAAAGACGGATCTTTCATAAACAAGAATGATTTTAGCAAACACACAAGTGTGTAAATACTTGTGTAACACTAAGTTTCGACAAAGAACTAGTTTTGTCAAATTTTACAAGAAGTTGTAAAGATGGAATTTCTTTAAAAACGAGGCTTTTACGAAACCGAGTAGATTATTGCAAAGATCCACTAAAGGTAATGGAAATTTCTACAAATTTTGGACAAACCACAAGTTCATGTAATTTTTGCGATTTATATATATTTTGACTAATTGATGTTTTGGAAAGTTGTTATTGAGAATAAGGAAATTGTTGATTTGCTTTTAAAAGAAAACGATACGCTTGAAAGCGTGGCCACCTCCAGTTACAGGGGAAACTCTGGCGAAATTTTTCTAAAAACCTAACACTTGGAAATATTTTCACTACAAGTGTTGTAAATATATTTTTGACTTGTTTTCAAAACGTAAATTTCACCATGACTTTATTTACAAAATATCGGAGGCGGGATCTTCACAAAATGAAACGGGGTAAATATATATTTGATATATATATAATTTTTTTTATAGCGTCACTTGTAAAATGTTTATGATTATTTTGTGAAATATACGGATATTATTTTTAGAGTAAAAATAATATTACCAAGTACTAATGATTCCAGAAATAATGCATACGCCTTCATAATTAATAATAAGTTACAACGGTATAATTATTTCCGCCCGATCTTTAAAACGTAACTTACGCATTTTAAGGAAATATTTATGAGCGCGTATTTTTGTCAAAGTATTATTTTGGGAAGAATATTTATATTTTGAAGTAAGAAATAAAATATATTAAGTGAGACTTAATAATGTATTTCGAATTTTACGAGCACGCATGTATTAAATCCCCCATCCTTGGGAAAGAGAATAATTACCAAGTATTTACAAAAATATAAACACGAAATAGTTGTCTAACTATTTCCCAAAAACTTAAACCTTAAGCTAAGGCACGGCCGTCCGTCTAATAGATTTAGTACGTGTAGGTCGTCGCACACCTGCTTGATCAGGAGATATACTTGGTAGAGACGCACCACTGTGAGTTCATGTCCCCCTTTTCTCTAACTGTTTTCAGTTTTCTAAACTGCGGGGGTGAAATACATGTTACTATGATTACGAATATTTCTTACATGGTATGGTTAGCGTAAGGAGGGTTATTATTCAGATCATGTGAGTGGGTAGGCGGAAACTTGAGGCCATTAATCCTCAGGGTAGGACCGAGGGGCAGGAGCGGTAGATCTATCTGGGTGTAGCGAGCCCAGCCCCAGGCCCAAACAGAACGGACCTCGGGGTGACTTTGTACCCAACGCATAAATCTGCTAGGTTTGAGTCTTCCTACTTGCACTTCACACATATCAATGGCCTTGCAAACCATTGGTGATCTCTTTTTCCTTATTTGCTACATACCAGGGTTTTTATACATACAAAGGTTTATTTACTCACTTACACATGAACTCGCTCAACATTATTGTTGATTTTTCAACTTACATGTATTTCAGGGAATTAAAGATCTGGCGCGGTATGTTGTGTTTTCCCGCTGCATATGGGTTCCGAGGTCATCCCGGTTTAGGAAATGTGACTTTTTCCTGGACGAGTCACAAATCTTAAACTGCGTTTTATTCGTGTTGATGTTTATGTCTTTCAAAACAATGTTTTATGTTATGGTGTTGTAGTCCCTAAGACAATGTTATGTTACTCCGGTTTTAAAACTTAAATCTATGGATGATCTTGCATGGTTTTATTATCATATAGCTTTGTTATGATTAAGCTATGGTATTAAGAAGTCACACCAAATTAACCACGCTTCCGCAAAGCCAGGGTGTGACAGTTTCCACGTTTGTTCCTCTCAGCCGTCCAACAGTCTAAGGCGCGGGACTGGAAGACGCCAATTGCGTTGAGAGTGCGGAGATCGTCGGGGCAACCGCTCTGTCGTAGAGTGGCCTCAATGGAATCAAACCATTGGAACAACGCTGTAGGGCCTTCCTCGACAGTGAATTCCTTTGGCCCGCAAGACTTGAACTGCTTGAAACTGAAGGCAGCTTTGGGGGTAGCTTTAGGAGCTTCGGTTCTGGATTCTTCAGACGATTTGCTCACATTCTCGTATACTTCACTCACGACTTTTGCTACTTGCTTAGAGATGATAGCAGCCAGACGTTTGTCTCTCTGTTCTCGACGAGAAAGTGGTGGGTGCGGGATCCAGATGATGGTCCAGTTGACATTGTCTGCAACAGATATCGTCATAGGACTCAGACACGTCATAATCGAATCTCACCTCACACGTCTAGTATCACTAAAGCTCAGGAACACAGTCGCATAATCATATTGTCGCATAATCACAGATTCATATAAGCACAGAGGCACATAAACACATAAGCACATAAGCACGTAGGGCACAGAATCACAGTAGCACATAAGCATATACATATGTAATCACCAGATGCATATAAAGGTACGTAGAGCATTCTGACTGCATCTATCATCTAAGGCCTACACACGTTCGAAAATAGCGATCGCGAATAACTTGTAGAGTAGTATAGTATAAGCGTGTAACATAACATAAGGTCGTCCATAATTTAGCGATTTGCTAGCGTTTTGAGATAGAAAAATGCAGTGCGAGTCGTGTGTGTCGATCGAAGTGAAAGCATAAATCGAATAATATTTTTTTCCAAAAATAATATTTTTCCAAAATTAAACACATAAACAGGTAAACACACATACAAACACATAAAATCGACGAATTATCAGAGTCAGCAGTTGCGGGCTCAGAATCGAAACACATAAAAATCGAGAAATAGATTGTCTGCGGCTATTAGACATCGACTACCCAAAGTGATTCGACTATTCTCAAGGACTTGTTGTACACACTTTGACCTTTAGGACTGTGCTTTTGCCTCGATTCTTGGGCTTGGCACGCATCCTTTTAGTCATACCGTGACTTCAGGTCGTTGGAGTCCGTCGAGACTTTGGTGAGAGTTTTGGAAAACCAGGTAAAGGTCGGAACAAATCATCAAGGTTAGGGTTTCACCCCTGGCTTAACAACTTCGTCCCTATTTTTGAGAAAATAGAGGAAATTATTCGTCGAAGTATGGATTTCACTCCTGATTTGGCATAATTCTCCCTGTTTGTAGATAAAAATGCGGGTTGATCAAGCAACTTAGTCGAGAGTTTGCGGTTTTCACACCTAATCTCGACTTAATCGCTTATTCGTAATTGAAAATTTGAGTGCAGTGATAGTGTAGCATAGGCGAGAATGGCGTGAAATAGCGAGTACAATCACGCATAATCCTTATTGGTCATGCAAGAGTCGGTCTGTTGGTTCCTAACTATAGACTAGGTCTCTAAGACTTCGACCCGGACTAGGTCGAGTCTTGCCTAATTCCCTATAGTTATGGCTCTGATACCAATCTGTCACACCCCAACCAATGACGGAAACATCGGGGCATGGTACTGAGCGAAACAGATTGTCCAGAAGTTTCCATAACAATTATCATTACCAATTAATTTGAAGTAACATGTCCCATACCATGTCTTAAAAGGCACACAAATTATTACAGATAAATCTAGTCAAGTAGTTCTGTTCCGACAACTCAGGTTTATACATAGATAGTTTATTTATTGGTTTCTAGGACCTCTTTTCCTAGCTTCGATTTCATCACAACACAGAGAGCATCCTAGACCTTTCCTAGCCTCAAGTTCACAGCAAGCTAAGCATAGAAACAACTTAAGCACCTGTCACATACGTTAAAGTAAAAGTCACTACACATAGTGTAAAGGTGAGCATACAAGTTTGATAATAGCATATAAAGTTCGAAATCGTTTACGTATAACCAGCACGTACACATAGTGAAATGAAGCACGTTAGTTATCGACATAGATCCATCGATACCAATGACTGCGGGTTGACTGCCTGAGGCAGTTCGCAATACCTGATTACCACCGTAATCCATGCAAGTAATTGTCCTTAACAACCCCTGCGAACAGGTGCTGAGTCCAAACTATAGTACTATCGTTGCTAAGGCAGGTAGACAACATTCTAAGTGTAAACGTAACAAACAAGCATTCATAAGCCACGTATAACATGCGATAACGGTTAGCGCTTAAACAGTATTGAGTAGTGTGCTTGTTATGATTTGAATATTCGTAACGTATGTAACACCCAAAAGTGCGTAAAGCAAAAAGGGATCGAGTATACTCACAGCGATTGATGGATTGAAGGGAGCGCTAGAGAGTAGGGTTAGCCTGATCAGAACGATAGCATAAAGATAAGCGACGCGTAAAACGATGCATGGTGTAAGTGAGTCGGACAGCAGTTCGATCGGATGGTAATCCGATCGGACGACCAGTCGTGCGAGTGGCAATCCGTTTGGATGGTTGTCCGGTCGGACGGTAGCCCGGTAGGATGGCTGTCCGAGTGGATTGTTTCTTCCTGTGAGAAGGATGTGTTTGTGTATGATGGCTTGACTTTTGAAGTTTTCGTTGTAGTATTTTGAAAACATTGAAGTATCTCTACCTTTCAGGTCGGTCTATCGGACGGTTGTCCGATCGGACGGCAATCCGATAGGTTGGCACTTCAGTGAAAACAGAACCTCAGTAAGGCGGTCACTCGGTCGGATGTCCATCCGACCAGGTGGCAACCCTGTTACTGAACATGTTGAAAATTGTTTAAATTTTAAATGAATCAAGATGCAACCCGATCGGACGATGGATCGAGCGGATGGCAACCCAATCGGACAGCAGTCCGGTCGGATGACAACTCGTCCCAACGACTTGATCGTGCTGTTACTTGAACTTGCTTGAAGTGTTGCAACTTGAGCGAGACGTTGTGATGACCGGTTTAAACAATGGGAACCCCATCTCGTCCCCAATGGCATGACCGAAAAGGAATCACCCTAGTCCGTCGGTGCACGGTTCGAGATGGTTGTTCGTGTCCAAACCTGAAACCTCTATCTTTTCAAATGGAACTTGGATCTAGCACTGATACATTGCTAAGAAGGAGTAGCCGATCAGCATTAGATCCGGTTCCATTGGGTTTGAGTGCATTGAGTGTAAAAGAGTTGAAAGAAAGTTGGAAAACCATCTTTCAATCCTTTTTATTGTGAATATGTTTAGACCTATGAAAGATCTTTGTTTGTTAATGTGGAAATCGATTAGATCCAAGTTATCCTTGGTGGATTGAGGCCAAAACATTAAGTCCTTCAAGAACACATGATGACGTCATCCTAGAACAGCTTGAATCTTGATGATTTCAAGGTTAAAAGTTAAGATTCAAAAGGTAGAAAGGTGTAGAAGTGCGCGTAGATCAAGGAAGTACAAGATTTAGGACGAGATCTTACCGGAATTGCAAGAAATCGAAGGAAAAAGCGAGTAGGAGCACGGGTCGGACGTCACTTGCCAAAAGTGGAAAGAATAAAAGTGACAAGGGGTATTTATAGGATTCCCAAAGTGGAAAGGGGCTGGTCGGCCGGATGGCTTCTCGCCCGGATGGCAGCCCGGTCGGATGTTACTTCGATCGGATGGCACCTGGTTCGAGTGCTCGGCGCGATGAGTTTTGCTGTTTCGATTCGCGCGTAGCGCGTTGTGATGTGATTCGAGTGAGTGATGCGATAGAGTTGCTTGTCAAATTACTTTTAATCCCAACCACTCATATCTCACACTATCTCTTC
The DNA here is from genome assembly GCA_030545235.1 of Helianthus tuberosus. Lineage (NCBI taxonomy): Eukaryota > Viridiplantae > Streptophyta > Magnoliopsida > Asterales > Asteraceae > Helianthus > Helianthus tuberosus. Next base: position 36,135,305 of record CM060393.1, read on the forward strand.
TCCACTAGTTATCATACCGTTTCGATTGCGATTGAGTTCGATTGCGTTTTGATTTATCACCACATAAACATAAATAAGAATGCACAAGTAACACATAGAAGGCACACACACAAATATACAGTATCCAAAACGTGTAATTCGAGTTGCGATTCGTATCACGATTCGATGTCGATTTGATTAGCATAGTTTGATTATCGTTTAATTAACTTTATCGTATTGTTACTTCCTATAGTTCACAGTCGTAAGTCGATTAGATAGCGAATAACACACGTCGATTACTGCGATTATTGATAGTTACTCAACATAATACAACTAAAGCGAAAACAAAATAGACTAATTATAAGTCAAAGAAGTCAAACAGGAATTGAGCAAGGAGAGACAGATCGCAATTAGCAATCTTTTCTTCCTTTGACTTCAATCTTGACTTTGACTTTGACTTTGACTTTTGAAAACACGGGGTGTTACACTTGGTCCATCCCCTTTAGGCCCATTATCACTCCCGGTGACGTGGCGGCCCATCCTCTTGGGGATGAGCCTCACCATACCTTCTAGCCTTATACCCCCTTGGGCTGGCCCACCTGGTGGGTTCACCAATTCTTGGCCATAGTGAACTGCAACTCCACCGTGTCTTTAGCCATCTACTCCTAGGCCCAATAACCGAAACCAAGGTATCCCAGGCCTAAGACCACAACAAAACTACAACGCAAACTATGCTCTGAAAGACATTAAGCAAGCACTCTACACCATGTCATTAAATCAACGAGAACCTACATGGAAGGCTGACAGTGGCGGATCTAGGAATTTTTTTCTAGGGGTGCAGATGAAGGGTTCAAGCATATTTTCAAGGGGTGCAATCGAGTTTTTTGCCTAAAAATACACTAATTTTTTTTTCAATGGGTGCGCTCGCCCACCCACCAGTAAAGGTACGTCCGCCAATGATGGCTGACACAGGCCGGGGCTACAACACACATGACAAACAATTCTGGTACACTCTCGTCTAATTTTAATAATGGCATTTTACCAAAGATTATCGTCACCTTACCTCACCCTTTAAAGTAAATAATAATGTTCTGATAACAAATGGTATTGATGATTATAATCAATTGAAAGTTTACAAGACAGAAGTTGGATGTATGGAGTCACCCAATTTGTTGAAATAAAAAAGGGATACAATGAATCAAAAGATTAAAACAAAAGAACAGAACTGAAACTTATGTTCTGAACAAAATTGTATATGAAACTTTTGTGTATGAGAGACTGTGTAATCTTGTGCACTTTCTTCAATGTCTTGACTCCTATATATATATATATATATATATATATATATATATATATATATGAGAAGAGTAGCCCAGAAGAGAAGAACACGGCAAGGAATGAGCTGTTAAATTGAGACCAAAAAAGAAATTTTCCAGTGACACTTTAAAGATTAGCAATCACAATCTTCATTCAAATTGACAGGGAGGATAAATGAAAGAAGGGCATCTTCCTTTCTTGATAATTTGCGTGAAGAATGAACAGAGGTCAAAGACCTAGATAGACTTCATAGGCATCCCTATAAAACCAATGCAAGACCTAAGCAATCCTTGAATAAAGGAGCCCATTTACCTCACAAACAATAGAAAAAAAAAACAATTAGAAAAAATAAAATAATTTTATTTTTATAACGTTGGATTGAATATTTTAACATGCCCCCTCAATCCAACCCTTAGAATGCATCAAATAATTTCAACTTTTTCCAGAGAAAATCATGTTGAGATATGCTCAACCCTTTAGTAAACACATCTGCAGGTTGCTGTAACGTATCTATTTTTAAAACCTTTAAAACTCCAGTAACAACCTTTTCTCTCAAGAAATGAAAAGATTAATTTCAAAGTGTTTCATACGATCATGAAAGACGGGATTGGAGGAAATAAGCAGGGCAGCTTTATTGTCGCAAAAAACATTGATTGGCAGACTATATTGAACATTTAGACCATTTAAAACTTTTTGAAGCCAAATGATTTTGACATCCAACTAGAGCCATTGCTCTATACTCTGCTTCAGCAGAAGAGCGATATACAATGGGTTGTTTTTTACTTTTCCAAGATATTAGATTATTACCAACAAACACATAATAGCCAGATATACACCTTCGTGTAGATAAGCACTTACCCCAATCCAGTGGCGGAACTAGCCCGCTAAATAAGGGGTGTCCTAAATTTTTTTATCGTGCAATCATACAATAGATAATAAAAACAACAATAACGAAGGTCGAAGAATGCAGCGTCTGAGTCTGAGCGAGAGGCCAGAGCGACGTTTGGTTTTCTTCCAGGTTGCTGCCATACGTAGTTGTGTTTTTTTTGGGCTAATCTAATCAATTGGGTCAGTGTTTCAATCGAACTCCCTTATTTTATAAGTTTGAGTTGGTTAGACCATACGGTGTGGATGAGCTTGAAGATGGGACATTATGTGACACGTGGACCACGCATTAGAACGGGGCATGGTGTTAAAACGGACGGTGTGGCATGGGGCGTGTAAACGTGGCTTTTTTCGACACGTGTCACACACCTTTTGTATTATTTTATAATTAAAATTATATAAAATGTATTAAAAACTTAAAATATTACTAGTAAGTAAACAAATACATAACACTAAAAAACATTACATAAATTTTAAAAACATTGCATAAAATAAAAATACGAGATGGATTGTCCTAAAAGGATATGAGAGGGAGTCGACGGTTCGGTTATTCTCACCCGTATAGGCTTGAAAGTGTTGTCGGGTTGTCCTCCAAAAAGGACCGCTCGAGCGCCTATCCGGCATGTGGTGGCTCAAAGCTTCGACCCACGACTCGCAATCCTCTTCGGTCCACACAACGGCTCTCATCCTCGTTTTTTTTTTTGTGAAGTGGAATGACATTGAGAGTTTGTATAAATTTAGGTGAAGTGGTGGAGTTTGTAATTTAAAAATGAAGAAGTGGGTTGTATTTATAGTGGTAAAATTAGAATTTTTAAAAATGGTAAGTTTTTTTTAATTTTAAAAAGTTAACCGTCGGGGTTAAACGACTAACATCCACGTACATTAACCACGTGCCACGTCGATGCCAAAAACTCTTCCACGTCGGTGGAGATTCCCCGGCCTAATCAATAACGCCGTGGACGGGACAGTGTGAACGACGTTGAGCAGCAACAACGCCTTTTTTTAAACGCCCACACCGTGTGGTCTTAGGGGTATCCTTGTATTAATTTAGGTGTATCCTTTATAAAAAACCGAAAAAAATGCATTACGAATCTAGATTTATATTAGTTCCGCCCCTGCCCCAATCAGAATATGCATATCCCCTTAATTGGAAGTTATCACTTTTAGAAAATAAATTTCCCTTTCTACGGGATTTTTTCAAATACCTAAGTAACTTTAAGGCAACTTTCAAATGTGAAGCCAAGGGACTTAAACACCTAACTGTATAGGAAATATCAGGTCTGGTGTGAGTTAAATAAATCAGTTTTCCAATTAACTTTTGATACTCGGTTATATTTTCTAATTCATAGTCTGAACTGTTTGAGTTTCTTTTATCAGTAATGACAAGATTTTGTTCAATTGGATTATTGACAGGTTTTGACCCCAACATTCCAAACTCGTCAAGTAATTCCAAGCAATATTTCCTTTGAGATAATACAATACCCTGATCAGTTTCTAGTACCTCTATTCCCAGAAAGTATTTAAGTTTTCCCAAGTCTTTAATCATAAATTTAGAGCTTAGCCGTGATTTAACACGGTTTAATTCTTCTAGACAAGGAATAGTCACTGTTACTTTGTTTAAAGCCAGCCTCGACAAGCGTGTTTGTTAATTTTTCATTCCATTGACGTGGTGCCTGTTTTAAGCCATATAGGGACTTAACTAGTTTGCACACCCTTTTTTCATATTTGTCATAATAACCTTCCGGTAAGGTCATGTAGACATCCTCTGATAAGGTTCCGTACAAAAAAGCATTGTTAACATCTAGTTGAAACAAGGGCCAATTGTTTTGGACGGCTAGACTTATTACACATCGAACCGTAACCATTTTTACAACCGGAGAAAATGTTTCATCGAAATCTAGACCCTTTCTTTAGCTATATCCCTTAGCAACTAACCTAGCTTTGTATCTTTCTATCTAGCCAACAGACTTGTATTTAATCTTGTAAATCCATTTACACCCTATAGGTTTTCTATCACTAGGTAAATCAGCTAGAATCCAAGTACCATTTCTCATAAGTGCTTCCATTTCCTCATTCATGGCTAAAACCCAATTGGGATCTAAGAAAGCTTCCTTATATGTTCTTGGTTCTATGATTTTATTAAGAGAAGAAATGAATGAGAAATTTTCTGAGGACAATAACTACCTTCTCTAACCTATACTTAACCTTCCCTTCTATAACAAAATCCTCTAGCCTTCTAGGAGCAACTGAAGTTCGGGTTGACCTTCTCAAGTTAATAGGATCATTCTTATTACCCTCAGGAAGAGTACTATCTTCATTAAGAATCTCAATGTTTTGAATTTCACCGGCATCCTTGATAGTGATATCTGGACCATGAGGAACATCTTGACCAGTTGATATGTTCTTATCATTGGATCTGTTCTCATCATTTGCCAAGATATCATCCTCTTGATTCCTAATATCACTCGTGCTACCAGGTGGATCAAAGCCATTAGCTTCAGATTGTACAGTCCTACCAACATCATCGGGTATTGGTTGTCTAAAATTTTCATTTTGAAGAAAGAAGTTATACATGTCAAAACTGTTTAAATTTGAATTTTCGGAATATTTGTCTAACTTGAAAGGATAGATTTGTTCATAAAATCTCACATCACGTGAATATAAAACAGTTTTATTTTCCAAATCCCACATTTTGTAACTTTTTTTTTTCATTTGAATAGCCTATAAAAACACATTTTATTGCACAACTATCAAACTTGTTTGAAGGATTTAAATTTGTGCAAAAAACTAGACAACCAAAATTTCTAAGGTGACCAAGAGGAGGCTTACACCCAAACATCAGCTCATAAGGAGACCTACCACTCAAGACAGAAGAAGGAGTACGATTGACAAGGTAAGCGGCAGTTAACACACACTCAGTCCGCATCGATATAGGTAACCCCCCTGAAACATAAGAGATCTAGCAGTGTTAACAGATGGCGATGTTTCCGTTCAACAATCCCATTATGCTGAGGAGTACAGGCACAGGAAGTTTGATGTATGACACCCTTAACCCTTTTTTTCAAAAAATGATTGCAAGTTTTTGTTAACAAACTCAGTACCATTATCAGATCTACACACTTTGATTCGTTTACCAAACTGAGTTTCAATTAATGAAAAAAAGGATCCAATATTCGTAAACACTTGATCTTTGGATTTTAAAAGATATAACCAGACTGCACGGGAGTAATCATCCACCACAGTTAGGAAGTATTTGAAACCTTCACGACTAGTGATTTTAAATGGTCCCCACAATTCTAAATGAATTAGATCACCTACCTCATTTGACTTATGGTAGCAAAGAGAAAAAGATGTACGAGTTTGTTTAGACATATGACAAATTTCGCATGGTTGAGTTAAGTTTTTGTTGTTTAAGATTAAGTCTTTATTAAGAACACGTAAAACTTGTTCAGAGGGATGCCCAAGGCGACTGTGCCATAACTCAGCAGAGACGGTACATGAAAACATACCACTATTACAACTAAAACCCTTACCTTTGCCTAAAGAATCTAACACATAAAGACCGCCATGTTCTCAACAAGTCATCACAAGTTTCTTTTGAGATAAGTCCTGAACATAACAGTGTGACTCAGTAAAGAAGGAATATAATTTATTATCTTTGGCCATTTTATTTACTGAGATTAAGTTAACACAGTAATCAGGAATAACCATGACGTCTTTTAAAATAACATCTTTTTGACTTTTAGGTTACCAATTTTCTTTATTTGAGCTTTAGTACCATTTGGATGACGAACAGTTAGGTTCAGATCAGAGACATCTAAACCATTAAATAGGTTTGAGTCACTTTTAATCATGTTGACTATACTATGGAAGAATTTGCAGAATTGGAAGAATTTGCAGAATTGTCAGAGATTACGGACATAATTCTTGCAATCTGATCAGGAGTGAATGGCTGGGATGAAGAATTGGAAGCTTCAAAGGTGTTAGGTTTATCGCTGGAAGCATTTGACTTGGCTTGTGTCACACCCTGACCCGCAGCGGAAAGGTACGGGGCATGATGATTGCCCGTAGTTCATGACAACTAATTATTGTTTCAATATTTAAAGCATAACCATTTAAATAGTCACATAACATATAATAGTCAAAATTGTTCATACATTGTTCAAAACAAATATATCAAGATTTCAATTTAAATTCCTAAGGCCCATGCTACGTGTCCACATCACTAGATCATCAACTTTGAAAACCTGCACCACGTTAGAAAAATATATTTTTGGGTCAACAAATATGTTGGTGAATAATTTCCTCCGTTTTATAGAAAACAGTTTTATATTTATTTCTTAAAAAAATATTTTTAACATGCACCTCAAGGTTAATATGTAAATAGTCTCATATCATCAACATAGTCAACATATCCATAAATCCAAATTTACCAAACAAGAATACACAATCAAATAACAACACAAACAACCAAAATAAATAGACTCCTGATAATAGCGTGCATTAGGCTCAAGCCCCGAGGAGCGAGTCTAATACCGTTGGCGATACTAGGCTACAACCCATGGCCGTGGGGAACCTAGTCAGCCGTGGATCCACTAGATACAATAGCATGCAATAGACTTGACATCCGATAACATATAGAATAATAGAATACACATAAGACGTTCACATAATAACACTTGATCATAGCATGTTAAGTAAATCGAAAAGTGTAACGTGATGCACCCCAAAATTTGAAAAAGTTAAAAAGGGGAAAGTGGAAGAAATTACTCATAGGTTGCGAAGAGTTAATCCACGAGAATTATCTCACGAGTACACGAGGTATAACAATTGACTAAAACACCCTAGAATAAATATCACCAAGATTCTAAATAACGAAATACTTGAACGAAAGGACAATATATTAATTTTAGGAAATTGGGTTCTCCTATTTGGGGACTTTAAATTATATAAAATAACTATTTGACAAAATAACCAAACCAATATAATTTTATGTACATATAGATTTCTATAATTATTTACCATGAGATATTCTTAGAATTATCAATTTAATAGGGTTTAATAGTTTTGTAAATGCCCATATTTAAACAAATTCAATAAAACCATCTAATAATTTTTATATCGCCGATTAAATGATTGTCACATAAAATGATTAATTATATAAAGGAATTTACTTTGTTTAATATTTCGATAACTTCTTTACTTAAATGATTATCTAAAATATTGGAAGATTTATATAAAATTCCCACTATGATTATATAATCTATAGAGATCAGTAAAAATATTCATAGAATTTATTTGTGAAAATCTAGTATTTTTTTAAATAATTAAATAATGTATAAATCCAAATTAAATTTCATGAATTCCCAAAAATTAAGAAAAAAATTTATAGAAATTCCTTAATGTTGATATAGTCTGAAACAACCAATAAAAATATTTTTTGAGTTTATTAAAATTATCTTGTATTTTTATTTGATTTATCTAGTGATTAAAACATAAATAATTCACCAAAATTCCAATTGATATCTAAAAATTCTCAAAATTTGCAAACAGTACACTAGTATGATATATAACAGTATTATACTTTCAATTTCATCAAAATACAGTCTAAATCTAAAAGCTCCAAATTCTATGCATGAAGAACCCTAATTTCAACTAAAATTAAATTCGGATAAATTAGCCTTCTATCTCTGAAATTGATAGAGGGCTTTTGTAAAACACGAAAAATTAAGCAAGTTGGGCTTTGGAATCACCTGAAAAGGTTGAGAATTGAAGGAGGTATCATCCGCACAAGTTACAAGCCCTAGAATATTCTTCAATCAAATTCGTGTTATGTGGTTGGTGAAATGGATAAATTTCAGTGGGGTTTTGTGTGGAATTAGAAGAAGAATCGAATGATGTTAGTTTTGTAAGTTAAGTTTTACGAATTAGAGTAAACCCAAATGATGTTCATGAGAACTTTAATGGTGGACTTGAATGGATTTGATTTTGATTAATTGCTTTAGTAACGGAACGTTTCAAAGGGGTGTTTCATATTACACCAAAATTTCGTGTTTGAGAGGACCTGAATGAAACTTAAACGTCGCAAAACAGATTCAATCGATCAGGTTGAGTTGGCTTTGTTTATAGCGAAGAAGAAAGAAACTGATTCTCGGTTTCAATGTAGGTTTAAAAGAAATACGTTAAGGGATAAATCACAAAACATGAGTTGGTCTGCTGGTGCGCGTTTGTTGTGCTGAACTGCCCGGGTTCGAGTCCCGTTAACTGTAGTTTTGAGCGTTTCTTTTTTTTTTTCCTTATTTAATTCGTTCCAAAAGGATATATAAGGAGCCCGGTCCCTAGTTCGGGTGAGGTCACTGGTTCGAACCCGTGTGCTCACACCTTTTTACTTGTTTTTAATTATACTTTAATAACTCACATAACCAGTCCCTCAACTTAACTTTCCAAATGTGACCAGTAAGCCCCTCCACTTTTATTACAAATCATGAGGGTTAACTTGGTTATAATTAATAATTAACTTAACTAACTTAGTTAATCGAGTTTCTAATAAAATCTAACCCCGTTAGTTGACTTGCATATTTTATAGTTTCTATTAATTACAAACCAATCCCTTGACTTGTAACTTTGATATTTTGACGGTTTAAATCCTTTTAAGTTAAAAACTTGTTTTAACCACCAATTTTAACGTATTTAATTATTTCCCTTATATCTATTAACCGAGTTAACTGAGTCTCGCTTATAAACCTCCATTTTTATTCCGATTTTTAAACCAACGAAATATGTGGTGGTTTAATCTAATAGTATAATATTGAAATTATTAAAAATCCTTATTTTTATTTACTTGAAAAGGGTTTGGTTTTGAAATCCGGGTCGGATTTCGGAGATCCTATTTTGGCGGATGTTACAGCTTGAGCTCTTTGAAGATTGTTTTTTTTCTTATAGTTAGGAGGGTAGCCAACTAATTCAAAACATTTCTCAATAGACTTGGACGATAGTCGTCCCTGTGTCGATTGTGCCGTGAAGGACTCTCCATCGACTTCGTTCGGTGCATACATAGACCTGAGCGATTCGGCATATACCTTCTTTAACAAGAGCCCGGAAAAGGGTTGGACTTGTCCACCTAGAATGAAAATAGGAATTACCCTCACCGACAACCTCTTGCGTTCTCGCCTTAGTCTAGGACAATTAAGGTATATTAGGAACTTTGGGGTTGTTCCAACCAGTAAGGAACCACCCGATATCGGGGAGATCCTTGAAATAGCAAAACTCCATAAAGCAGCCTCCAGACACGGGGCCGTGTCCAGGTCAACACGCCCCCGTGCTCACTAAAAAGATTCTCTGCTGATTTGGTCAGAATACGGACAAAATGTGTCAGGATTTCCTCTGAACACGGGGCCGTGTCCAGTCAACACGGGGCCGTGCCCAGGGCGCTGTCGTTTTCTTTAAATGCAGCCTGATTCCTGCTCATTTTGACCACTTCAATTGACAGAGATCCCTGGGATTTTCACTCATACCATCCTAGGTAAGTGTTAAAAGAAGGTTCCAAGGGACCCTCTTGTCCCTTCCACTTTTATTCATTTCCTCCTCTTTCAAAATTTTTTTTTCAAAAGTTCCTCCATGGAAGCTTGGAAATCCCTTGATTCCAACCCTCTATGTGAAGTTTGTAAGATTATTTGCTAAAGATTCTGGGCTAAAGTTAGTTGTATAACTTTATTTTAAATTATCTGAGCTTAAAACCCAGATAGAAATCATAAAAATAATTTAAAACACCAAGATTCTTTAGCCAAAAATCCTGCAGACAAATGGACACGGGGCCGTGCTCAACGAGCACGGGGCCGTGTCCAGGGGCTCTGTTTTGTAAAAATTCAGCTTTCTTCGGTTTTCTTCGCAGGAAATGGCAAGCAGAACAAGCGGATCATCTTCAAGGAATAACCGACAAGGGAGGAGATCTTCAACGGCAGAAGACTCTCTTGTAAACTATGTTTACGCTCTAAGGGAGGCTATTGATGAAATGACGGGAGTGGAAGAAGCATTGGTCGACCGTATCAACCATCTTACTGTGGGGCTGGAGGGCTGTCTCCATGAAGTAAACCTCTTGCACCAGAGGTTGAACCTTCTCGCCTCCCCGCCTTTGGTACCCATAATAACCCAAAGGGCGTGGAACATGGTGCCCGAAGTTGTCATTCCAGCCGAATGGTACGCCATGCACCAAGAGCTCCCGCGAAGAGTGGTGCAAGGAGTCCCGGTGAATGTTCCCCCTCAACCACCAGCAGCAGAGGAAAACGAAGCCGCATTCTTCCTCCCTAGAGAGATCGAAGAATGGCTTTGAACAAAGTTTAGGGAAGAATTCGTTCGGCTAAAAGTCCTACTATATCGGGAAATCATTCTCGAAATTTTCTTAAAATAGTAGAACTCCTTATGATAGCCTCGTGTACCTGCTGACCTATCTAGATAAGTTTTAATTTTATTTTAAGTTAGGATTATGTAAGTTCTCTCTATGATGAAATGAAATGATGGTTTTAAGGTTTGGATGGTTTAAAATGAGTAAAACACACTCATGGTGGTAAAGGATGAAAAGGGGAACGAGAAAAATGATCCCATGCACAAGAACGAGGCAACCAGACAATTTTCTCCATTTCAGAAGGTTCAACACGGGCCGTGCCCAACCAACACGGCCCCGTGTCGAACCACCTGCAGAAAAACGCCCAGTACAGGTAACTGGACACGGGCCGTGTTCACTCAACACGCCCCCGTGTCCAGACTTCTGTTTCTCTTATTTCAATTTTGTTACTGGCACTTGAACACGGGGCCGTGCCCGGATAACACGGGGCCGTGTTCAGTGCCCAGTAACACAAATTTTTGCTTTTTAAACACTATTTTACACATCTAATCAACCTAAAATTTATTTTTGGGACACATTGAGGACAATGTGTAATTTAAGTGTGGGGGGGATGCTAAAACCTTGAATTTTGCAAGTCCTAAATACAAGCCTTACACAAAACTCTATTGGAACCGCTAATCACCCCAAATTTTTTTTCAAAAATTTCATTTTTTTTACTTGTCTAGGTTTAACTCGGGAAATTCAAGTTCTCAAAAAGGTTATATTTTTACAAATTTACAACAGATAGCGTAGTGATAAAAAGAACCAACATAAGAAAATTATGAAAAGGCATGACAAACTTATTTAAAATTTGATTATATATACTTGATCACATAAAAACTCATTCCCACAAAAGTGAGTTTTGAGCCTTTAATTGAGCACACAATTTCGTATCATTTGACTAAATGCTCATTTTTTTCGTTTCTTGTGTGAATAGCTGCTTGGTTCTTACGACTCTAGAACTTGCCATGACAATACATTCCCGGTCCTTATCAACTTAAACCCGAGTAAGTAAATGATGGAGGCATTAGGACTAACCTTTTTCATTTCTACACCATTATTTTTCTTTTTCTTTTACCACCTACCCAAAAATCCCCCTAGTTAGCCCCTTTGAGCCTAAACCTTTTCGTTTCATCACCCAAACAAAAACCCTTTCACCCACCAAAAACCTTTTTTCATTTTTAACCCTTTATTTTAGTAACAAGTTCGGTTCTTCGTGAAAAAAAAAATTGATAATAATGAAGCAAAAAGAAAATAAACAAACAAAGTAATCAAAAATAACTTTGTTTGAATAAAAGCTTCATTAAAAATAAAAAGTTGCAAAAATACGAAAACCGACACTTGTTACACTTTTAGCCCTTTTTTCTACTAACCACTAACCCAACCACCTACCTTTAACCCTAGCCAACCCTTAACCCACAAAGTCCTCTTGATATCTACAAAGGTATAAAAGTTAAAAAGGAGGAGGATTGATTTCTTGGCAAGCCTATGGTAGGAATAAGTTCCGTCCCGCTCTCGAGTGATTCACTAAAAATACACCTTCGGGCGAGTGTGAGTGATTTCCCCGTGAGGTATGCGAACTTGTATATAAATAGAATTTTAAAAAGGCATGTTATGCCCAAATAAGTAATTTCTTTTATGAACAGTTCTAAATAAATCATTACGAATAGGAGTGTAAATAAATAAAAATAAAACCCAAAATGATCTTGGAAATCCCGACACTCTACGACAAGCCCAAAACCTTCTCTTCTACCTATTCCATTTGGGAGTGTAAGCCACATATTAAAGAGTTTTGCTTGAGGACAAGCAAAAGTTCAAGTGTGGGGGTATTTGATGTGTGTAAAATGCAACATATAAATTACATCAAATGAGGCATAAAACTAACCCTTTTTTAGTACTAATATTGGAAAAAGAGTGTTTTTGTCTTCCTTTTGTATTTTCAGGATTAAATGAGCTCAAAAACGCAAAAGAAGCAAAAAGACAGCTAAATCCAACATAAATACAAGAAAATGAACATTAGTGGACTGCCCGAACCCTCAACGGCACCTTCCAAAGCAAAATAGAGAAAACAGAAGGCTGAACACGCCCCGTGCTCAGCCAGCACGGGGCCGTGCCCAAGAAGCAGCAGAAAAGACAAACCTATAGAAGCTTCTATTGCCCATCACGGGGCCGTGCTCAGCGGACACGGGGGCGTGTCGAAAGTACAGCAGGCGCATTTATTGTAATTGCGAATTACAATTAATGAGGAGAGAGAGTGTCAGACGGACACGGGGCCGTGCCCAGCGGACACGGGGCCGTGTCCAGCTCTCTGTTCAGCCTATAAATAGGAGTGCTTGGATTCATTTCATCTCATCCCTTGGCACACCACCTCTCTCACACTTCATCCACCACCCACCACCATCACAACACCATCATCCACCACCATCATCCATTGTCCATCGTAGAGTGTGTGAGTCGTCTCGGGATCCAAGATTGATCGTAAGAGTTCTTGACAATCAAGGCCATGTTTGCCTAAGTCTCTTACATCACTTGGTGAAGACAAAGTGTCTAGTATAATACTTTTTATTTCTAATCTTTTGCACTTTTTATTTGGTTTTGTATTAATGACTTTAATAACTAGTTACTTATGTTGAAGGTGATCTTTCCTTATCGTTTGTCCGTGGTGTCTTGGCATTATTTTACTGTCTATATAAAATAAAGGATTTTCACCATTCATATCTCCACGGTCTATATGGAGGTATGTTGGCTACCTGGTAGGGGGTTAAGGGAACGGTTTGGTAAAAGTCTTGCCATTGTTCAGCGTTTAGAGGTCCTGCAATGGACCTGGGTCAAATTTAGTAGGACCTCCTTCAATACTTCACGGTATTGGATGGCGGGGGTCCAAACTCTTTGATCCCCTCATAAGTTAACTACTATTAATACTATAACCCGGCTATTTAGGACTGTATCCCTGCTGACTCAGACTACTTAGCCGAGGGTAACGTCACCGCCAAAAGCGGGGCCTACCACAATACTGCATTAATAACTTAATTCATTATCTTCCAATAATCCACCCCTTTAGGATTGTATCCCTGCTGACTCAAACTACTGGGGTGAGGGTAACGTCACCTTCAAAAGAGGGGCCTACTACAATAACTAAGATAATCTCTTAATTATGTGCAAAAGTGCGGAAATAATCAAAGGTTATACTAGATACGAGTCGGAACCAAGTGATTCATCTTGTCTATCTGTTTTTATTTTTATTTTTATTTTCAGCATTTTAGTTAGTTTTATTTTTCTTAGTTTAAAACATTTTTCTAAACTTTTGTTTTGGTTAGACGTTGAGGATAAACCGGTACTAAAAGCTCTTGTGTCCTTGGACGACCTCGGTATCTTACCAACGCTATGCTACATTCAACGATGGGTGCACTTGCCCATATGTGTGTTTAGTGTTAGTGAAATATCGTGTTTTATAAATTTAAAACTTGGCTAAAATAAGTGTTAAAAAGGGCTTAAAATATACACCTAATATAAGTAACACTTCGCACGCATCAACCCTTCAAGAAACGAAGATCCAAGAGATATAACACACAAATTCGAAGAGTACAAGGCCATGAAAAAAGAGATAATGGAAATTAAAAGTATACGAGAAGAAAAATACTTGACCTTGGCAGACGAGCAACGAGAGGCGTTGCGACAAACAATGTACGACAAGGACTTGGAGACGTTTAATATGCCTACCGACAATGTTCACCCTGCGATGTTGGAAATCACACTCGTCAGAAAACCTGAGATCGCAAAAAAATATGGATGGCCTTGTGATTTTTAGTTTTTTTAAACTTAAATTTTATTTAAAATGTAATGCTTTATTTTTATTTATAAAACTTTGATGTTTTTTCCATTTTATCTTAAATTAAAAAAAAAACAGAAAATAAAAAAAAAGTTTACCACTTCAGCAAGTGTCTAAACCATTACCAACACTTTTCATCAAAATTTAAACACTTTTCACTCATTGACATGAGGCACTCTGATTGGTTGTTTTTTTGGTTTGCAACTCTAAAGTGTTTAACCACTCCTTACACCCTTAGGGTGGAGGGTATAGGGCTCGGGGACATGTGCGGGGAACGGATATCACCGAGCGGTGACTATACCATGGGTTTGAAGGTGAGCGGTGACCAAGAGAGAGGCAATAAAAATCGGTGATTGTTCACCGAATTGGATTGAGTGTGATTGAGAGGAGAGGAGAGACCAATCAAGTTTTTTTTTTTTAACCAGGGGGGATCCATTTATCAAGAACGACTCAGAAACCACGGTACAAGCCTCTCTACAATCATCAATTAAAACAACAAAAACGCAGCCAAGTTACAAGCAGATTACGACCGAAAACGTATATGCACTTCAAGAACTTTAATCACAACACAAGATATGAATACGTAATGAAGAAAAGGGGTATGAACAAGCTTTGGAACCGAAATCTGAATGTTTTTTGGGGTCCTGTTTTGCGTCGCCAGCAGCAAGGGGAAAGAGATCGGTTTAGAGAGGGAGAGAGAGAGAGAGAGAGAAAGAAGGGGAAATCGCATGATTTTAGGGATTTGGTTATTAATATGGCAGTTTCTTGACTTATTTAAAACACTTCCAATTACCAAAATACCCTCACTATATAAAAAGTCTATAATTATATAACTCAGATATTA
This sequence comes from Helianthus tuberosus, assembly GCA_030545235.1. NCBI lineage: Eukaryota > Viridiplantae > Streptophyta > Magnoliopsida > Asterales > Asteraceae > Helianthus > Helianthus tuberosus. The sequence goes on from CM060393.1 coordinate 36,150,539, forward strand.
CGAAAATGCCATCCATTTGATCTAAGCCATTAAACACACCAATCGGATGGCCCAGATCGCTTTCTAGACTTTCTTGGAAAAACACACTTTCCGCAGGAACCCTACTCATCATATATATACATACAAAAAGTAACTTGGGTTATGTTTCTTTAGTTAAAAGACACGTATGTTAGAAAATCTATTACTCTTCATTTAAAAGTCGCGTCGATTAGAAAATTATATTATATATTAGTCATATCCTATGGATCATACCCTTTTATTTAAAAGTCGCATCCGTTGGATATGGTAGAGGATCCTGTACAAAGTGGAACTTTTGTGAGAAGTGTGATAAATAATTTGGGAATGACAAGTGTCCTTTATCCTAATTAATTCAAAAGGGTATATTAGTAATTTGACATTCTTATCATTTAATTGATTTCCAAGATAATTGCCAAAAAAAAAAGCTGGCAATGAGTTTTTATAGGGATTGATTCGAATTTTGAATTAGGAGAAATTTTAGGAAACATATTTGTTTTTACGATTTTATACATCTGATTGTTTTATCTTCATCATCATCTTTTAATCGCAACATCTTTTAATCATACATTGTTCATGGCGTGGTGTTTTAAACATCTGGAGACATTGACTATGATTCAAGTCATGGTGTTTTATCTGGAGACATTGTTCATGGCGTGGTGTTTTAAACATCTGGAGATATTGTTCATGGCGTGGTGTTTTAAACATCTGGAGACATTGTTCATGGCGTGGTGTTTTAAACATCTGGAGACATTGACTATGATTCAAGTCATGGTGTTTTATTTGACTTGAATTCCAGATAAAACACCATGACTTGAATCATAGTCATGGTGTTTTAAAATCTGGGAATGTTTTGTATTGATTGTCCAGATGTTAATACACCATGGATGTAATCACAATACAATGTTTTTTGGATTCCAGATAAAACACCATGAATTGAATCATAGTCAATGTCTCCAGATGTTTAAAACACCACGCCATGAACAATGTCTCCAGATGTTTAAAACACCACGCCATGAACAATGTCTCCATATAAAACACCATGACTTGAATCATAGTCATGGTGTTTTAAAATCTGGGAATGTTTTGTATTGAATCATTGTCATGTTTTGTATTGAGCAATGTCTCCAGATAAAACATTATGATTCAAGTCATGGTGTTTTCTGGATTCCAGATAAAACACCATGACTTGAATCATAGTCAATTTATCCAGATGTTTTAAAACACCATGCCATGAATCTGATTAGAGTTCTTCTAAACGTAAAACACCACGCCTTGAATATTATATAAAACAAAGAGGCTTCCGATTTAGATCTTGATCATTAATTCCGATATTTAAGGAAAAAGGAGTGAATGTAGGTGTTTTTGGTTGTGTAGGATACGGTTACCATATTTGAAACATTGAAAAAGACACTATTGCCCTTCAATTTTACATAAGGTCCCTCTAATTAAAACACAATTTACATTTTATACCCTATTGATCTCAACCATTAGATCAAATATCCAATGGTTTAAAACACTTCTTACCCTTCTCACATTTTAAACACTTTTTACCATATCCCTACCCCGTTGGATATTTATATTATATATTAGTCATATCTATGGGTCATACCCTGTTGCTTAAAAGTCATGTCGGTTAAAAAGTTATATTATATATTAGTTATAATATATGGGTTGTGTCTCTTTTCTTTAAACATCGTCTCTGTTAAAAAATTTATTTAAGAAAAAACATATACTTTTTTAAACATTGCGTACTTTAAATATCAACAACACCAAATAATTATTGAAGAGGGAATTTAAAATCATGTCACTTAATATTCACGCCTTTCTAAAATGAAGGGGTGTGTTTTTAGTTGTGTCTATATAATTACTCTAAGCGCCGCCTTTCTAAAATAAAGAGGTGTGTTTTTTATTTAATCCATAATTTATATATATTTACCTAATTAATGGTATCCGCAAATAAGAAAGATGAAAAAATGAAACCATCAAAGGGATGTGTGTTTTAATAACGATGATCATCGTATAATATTATTAAATAATAAGGGGCATGGAAAATTATATCAAGTGGCGCGATTCATTCGCGAATAGAGGTGTCCATTTGCAATTTGGCGCACATAATTAACGTAAATGGGAAAAAGTTGACGGTTCAACATTTTAACATAATTAAAATTCATGAACAACCATACCATATTCTTTGATTGTTTTTTGTTTTATAACGGCCATGCGAAACATCGCATCACTAGGAAACACACCTTTTTGAACCAACACGAATTACACGTCACAACGGTTAGAAGATGCACCATTAAAATTATATATAGCGATTGTCACTAATGGGTTTATACTTCTACGTAAACGATATACAGTATATCTTTTAGCGACATGTTAAATCCAGTTAATTTTTTGGTTCCGACATCATACACGACAAATCGAAAGGAGTACTCGGTATTTGGTTATCTAAACTCAATTTATTTTTGAAATATTACTGTGGCAAATGAGAAATTATAATCAGCACCCCGCCGCAACGCACATGTTAACGTCAACTTGTTTAACTAGAAAACTTAACATGAGTTAGTGATAAGGAATAAGGATCACTCGAGTGCGAAAATTGCAACCACTATGACCAACTCTTTATTTATTGAAGGATTGTGAACAAGTCTGCAATATTTGCAAACAAAAAAAAAACTCAAAAATAAATAACCCCATTATATCTGCATTAACACTGTGTTCCCGAGTCTCGTTTAACCAGGGGGGGGGGGAGGAAATTGAATTAAGAGAGAAGAAAAAGATGTGATTTTTTTCGTGTCCCTGAGTTTAATGAAAAGTAAAAGAAAAGAAAAGAAATCAAACATTTTATGTGTTCCCGAGTTAGAAGGAAAATAAAGGAACAATTTTACCGTTATACCCTTTATACATAAAATATTGTATTATTTTAATTGATATGAGGGTAATTTAGTAATTGAAATTTTTTTTTCTCATTTCCCCTCCCCTTATGTCATTGAAAAATGGGTAAATTACTTTTTGAGTCCCTGTGTTTTATTGGTTTTAACTAGTTGAGTCCAAAAGCAAAAAGTTTAACGACCTGAGTCACTATAAGCATTTTCTTTAACCATTTGAGTCCAAATTTCTAACCTAGTTAAAATTTTGTTGTTAAGTTTTGTTAAATGACCAAAATACCCTTATATTTAAAAAATAAAAAAACTCTCTTTCTCTTTCTTCACCCTTCATATAAATACTCACATTTTGCCCTTTCTCTCTGCGCAATCTCTCTCTCTCTCTCTCTCTCTCATGAACACCCACCACCACAACACCATTATCAGTCATCACCATCCATCTTTAAACACCATCACCATCCATAAACCCCCATCGCCATCAAACCCCTGATAAAAACAATCACTGCCACAATAACTTGCATCCCCAAATCAGAACCCTAAAATACATCGGTGTCCGGTGAACATGTCCGACCATCATCACCATAACCTGCATCACTCGTAACAGAGCCGGTGGGTTGTGGACATTAACAGTTGTGGGCGTCAGGGGGGTGGTCGATTGGTGGTGTTGTGGTAGTGGACTGGTGGTGGACGTTGACGGAGACGAAGGAGAAGTGGTGGCGTTCGAGAAAGTCTATTTATATTGGTTGTTCGATTGCGCCACAAGTAAAATATTTGAGATTTAAATTGTTGTCGATCTTCATCTCTGCAAAACATCATCGGCGATTTGACCGGAGTTCCGGACACCAAGCTGTAACGTAAATATGTTAATTGCGTTCATGTTTTGCATCTACAATTTGTACAAATTCATAGTTTAGGGGTTTTTTTCTCATTAAGAACCAATATCTCTGTTCATTTTTGTGTTTTGTAGTTGAATTAAATATTAGATTTAGAACTTGTTGAGTTCCTCTTTTCAGTCTTGATTGGCTGGAACTTGTATAAACAACTTCGATGGACATTGACGGTGGTGTTCTAGCGGTGATGGACTGATTGTGTTGTGGCATTGGTGGACGTTGACGGAGACGGAGGTGGAGACGAGGTGGTTGTCGGAGTTCTTAGCTGGTGGTGTTGTTGTAGGTTATGGTGGCAGTGATGGGTTTTATGTGTAAATAATAATAATAATTATATTTTTTTTTCTTTTTGAGTCCCGGTGTTTATGTGTTTTATAAGGGTAATTTGGTCATTTAACAAACCTTAACAACAAAATTCTAACTGGGTTAGAAATTTGGACTCAAATGGTTAAAGAAAATGCTTGTGGGGACTCAGGTCGTTAAACTTTTTGTTTTTGGACTCAACTAGTTAAAAGTCATAAAACACAGAGACTAAAAAAGTAATTTACCCTTGAAAAATTTTGAGAACATGTTTTGTTTTTGTTTTTTGTTTTTTGTTTTGTTTTTTTTTTTTTTTTTGTCGTATTCCACGTTAACCCCTAAATTAACAACCTCCATACTTATCGTCCCCATGGCTTCCAAGGCGGCAAGGCAATCTACCTCCAAAAGCTACGCAGCCATCTCAAAGACAACAACAAACATCTCGTCATCGTGAGTGCCGACAATCTTCGTGTGAGCCAAATTCAGGCCATAAGGCAAGGACTGTGACCCCACTCATCTGTGGTCATGGGTAAGAATTCTTTCAAGAGGCGCTCACTCGCCATCCATGCCCCATCAGCCGGAAAACCTTCTTTTGTTGGCGCAATTCCTCACATTAACGGCAAAGTTGGGTTGATTTTGACCGCTTCTGACCCAGAGGAAGTTAGTGAAACGGCTGCGGGATATAAGTTGCCGCTGGTGTGTTCGTCGATGGATATTGGGATGTATTCCCTTTGGCAGTGGTTGCTGGGTTTTCGTATCAATTTGCTCTCCAAATGAAGTGGTTTTTTAAAGGTTGAAGATTAATCTCAGAATAATAAGGAGATCGATAAGTTGTTTATGTGCATACTTATTTTAAAATCATTGCAGTAAGCAAATTTTATTACAATTCAGTTGATACGGTTTTTTAATTAGCTTTTTTTTCATTATCTATATAATCTTATTGTGTTTGTGAATGAGTGGATACATCTTGATGATCAATTAGGATAGGGATGAGCTCGGTACCGAAAATGTCGAAAGACGGTACCGGTACCATATGCTCATTCCTACTCAAAGATAACTGTGGCTACGTATTTTTTTGTGTCTGTTTACCAAAATGGTTTGAACTGGATTCTTGTCTCAAAACTGTTAGTTTGTGCTTTCTAAAATGATGCTGATAAACATATTGATAACTGCATATTTTAAAATTCAAAATAATAATTAGAAATGTTTAAATGGCCTATTCCAAATTTCAAACTGACACTGTTAAACCGTCAAACCCGAATCGTATGAATCCTTAAACCTGATGACTGGCTTCGGTTTAAGCAATTCAGTTGATTTTATGTACTTAAGTAATCTTTTTAAATTGCAGATTCTAATGACTTTGTATTCTGTAAAGATTTTGCAGGAAACACTACAGAACAATAAAGAATCTAAAGAACGAAAAATATACCTCTTTTTGGATTGTTTCTCGGTAATCATCATTGCTCCTGTTGTTGCTTTTTTATTTCTTTTCTGGACTCAAATAGAGAATGGGGTGAGACCAAAACTATAATCATTGCTCTATGCCATTTGAACATAGAGCGAACCTGCTGCCATCACTTGATTTTCTACCCATTGGCAATGGCATGTCTAATCTTCAATCCACTTCTTCTGTAATCATCTGTCACCTGTATTCTATCTCGTGTATTGTAATATTTTTATTTGTATTAAACACACCCATGGTATAAATTTATTACACAACAGAGTATTTTAAATCAAAACAACAATTTTACAAATATTGTCAATTATAAGAATCTATTAGGCTTCTCTGCCTCTTTTAATCTTGGAAATCTTCACTGCAACCGCCACATACACCTTATCCATGGTTACCTCTGCAATCATAAAAAGCTTCCTTCTCCATTGCTTCTTGAATGCCAAGACTCCAATAATACCCCAAAAACCTGTTGCAAATCCACACGTTATGTCCAAGTAAAACCATACCTTCCTTAGCCCATTAGCCTTTTTGTATTTGTTCTTGCTTGTTGTGGCTGGTGGGTTTTCAGGATTGGAACAATTATTTTGCAGAGGTGCACCACAGAGATCCCTGTTACCAGCATATATTGATGGGTCGATAAGTGTCTGCAGTTGTTTTCCGGTTGGAATTCTTCCTGACAGTTTGTTGTGTGACAGATTCATTGAGCTCAAATCGTTCAAAGCAGCCATGCTTGGAGGGATCGTCCCGCTTAGTTGGTTGTCTGAGAAGTCAAGAGATGCTAACGCCTTCATGTTTCCGATGCTATCTGGAATACTCCCACTCAGATGATTATGAGACAAATTGAGACCCATCAACATAGCAAGTGCAGTTATCTCTGGAGGGATTTCTCCTGTAAGTTTATTGCTTGAAAGGTCCATGTTAACAAATATATATCTCGTTTTTGTATAATCAAGCTCGCTTCCTTTAAAGACTTGAATCACATCCATCAGATTATACTCCTCCATGTAAAGCAGTTCATAATCAAATGCATCTCTTGCCTCAACCATCCCGCTGAACTCTCCAAAACATTTAAGGATGGATCCTGTTAAGTTGTTGTGTGCGATGTCTAAAATATGAAGATGTGAACATTTGCACAAAGAATGAGGAATACCTCCTGTGAAGTTGTTTTTATGCAACCTGAGAATCCTCAATTCTGAAAGTTTTTCTCCAATCCATTTTGGTATGTTTCCTGAGAATTCGTTATTGCCCAAATCCAAAACATTTAATTGTCCCAACTTTCCCAAGTCTTGTGGTATTTGGCCATTGAAGTTATTGTCATTCAGTTGTAACCATGTTAATGATGAATTAATATTTCCTAAAGAATTTGGAATGACTCCAGACAACCCATTTGACCTAAGTATAAGCATTTCCATGCCTTGTAGATTCTCTAGACAATCAGGAATATTTCCAGATAACCGATTGCTGGAAACATCGAGAATTACCAAGCTTGTTCTTCTACACATTGACCTTGGAATTGACCCATTGAAAAGGTTGTCTTGTAGAGATAAAAACTTGGTATGTTCGCTAAATGGAAGGTTTATCAAAGATCCAATGAGTTTGTTGTGAGAGAGATCTAATTTATTAAGTATGGGCATATTCTGAAGCCATGTTGGTGGAAGACCATATAGGCTAGCATTAGACAATACCAAATCCTCAAGCATCCTTTGATTTTGCAACCACTGTGGAAATCCATTTTCAATCTTGCAAGAACTAAGTTGAAGATAATTCAGTTGGAATGGAGGTATCCACTCATGTGAGATATTAATAATCAACTTATGATTAGCACTTGTATCCAACCACTGCAACATCGAGAGGTTAGCAAAATGGGCTTCCATAACCACTCCTTCTAAAGAATTTTCAGAGACATCTAAGTCAACGAGTTTGGTGAGTTGCCCAACTGTAACTGGGATTGGACCTGTTAACAGGTTTGATTGCAGATATAAATGAGTTAAACCTGTTAATCTTCCCAATGATTCTGGGATTGGACCTGTTAACAGGTTTGATTCCAGACTTAAAAGAGTTAAACCTGTTAATCTTCCCAATGATTCTGGGATAGAACCACTAAATTGATTATCAGAAAGGTCAAGTTTGGTAAGGTTTCCAAGGAATGTCGGAACGGGACCGGTTAATTTGTTATGAAACAGATCTAATTCTTCTAAAGATCTTAATCTCTCCAAAGCTTTAGGGATTGAACCTGTAAAACTGTTTATACTGAGACGTAAGACTCTTAAATTGTTTAGTTTTCCAACAGATTCTGGAATCGAACCGTTTAATTCATTTTCATCTGCTTCCAACACCTCTAAAGCATAGTGGGAACATTCAGACGTGTTGGATGATGGGCCTATCATTTCTCCTCCAAAATAATTATCTGACAAGCTCAATTCCTTTAGATGACATTGTCTCCAAATCCCAACAAGCTCGATGTACTCAAAGTTATTACGAGAAACATCGAGCTTTAGAAGGTTAGGCATGACAGGAATTGATGAGTTCAAACTGCTAGATGAAAGGTCAAGGACTTTTAGGGATGTGATGTTCATTAGTTCAGATGGAAACCTACCCTCAATTGAATTCCAGCTAAGATCAAGATATTGTATGTTAGAATGGGTACTGGAATTCAAAAAAGTGGGTGAAAAGGGGGCATTGTGAAGCCCACAGACTGACAAATGCAATTCTGATAAAGAAGGGATCATGTTTAGCAGGTTTACAGAGTTCCATGCCAGACTAAGATTATTGTTTGAAAGATCAAGGAACGTTAAGGATGTAAAGTTCTGAAAAAAGTGAGGGAGTTGACCTTCAAAATAGTTTGATCTAAGATCCAGATGTTCAATGTTGGGAAGTATTTTACTTGAATTAAGATGAAGTCCAAGATTAGAATTAGAGAGTTCACAGTCTCGCAGACTTAAATATGTTAATGAAGGAATCATGTAAAATACCATACCAACATTGTTTGCTTGTAAAAGATCCACTTTGCTCAAGTCAAGATGCTCAAGTGAGGAAAGGCCAGAAACCCATGCCAAATCATTTGACGTGATTAGCCAAGACTCGTCATTTGAAGATGAACCAAGATCAAGAACCTTCAAATTGGAGAGATTTCCAATGTGATGGGGAATAATACCACCAAAACATGAATAAGAGAGATTGAGGTAACTTAGCTGCTTGAAGGATCCAATGAATTTAGGAATCTGACTTCCTTGAAAATTATTCCCACTCAAATCCAGATGTTTCAGATTCCTTAACTCAGCCAAATATTCATTCACCTTATCACCTTCTAAGAAGTAATCTCCATCATCGTAATTTCCCCTAAGATGAAGGCTGACAACACTTCTGGTGGCAGCATCACAGCGGACTCCTTTCCATGAGCAACAATCACTGCCAACCCATGATGATAGCATTTTAAAGTCATCTTTGACGCTGTCTTTGAACTGCAGTAGTGCTAGTCTCTCTCGTTCATGGCAGCTTCTTGTTGAATTTTGAGCGCCCAGACAAGTATATTTGGTTGCAACCAAAAACATACTTAAGAAAACGAGATGAAGCCCCCAAACCCACTGATTTCCCATGATTCAACCTCAACTTTTTAGAAGAATGTGAAGAAATATAAGTTGCTATGATGAACAAACTACTTGAAGTAATAGTGGTTTGTATAGATGGACGTGAGCTAATGTTAATGGAAGACTTTGCAAGTCGTTGTGGAAAATCAATACACAATCCTCCACTAAATCATCAACTCACAATCTATAGTTAATATTCCGCGTTTTTCTTACAATTGTTATACACCTTTGAGCAAACTTATGTAAAACAAAAAAAATATCTTTTAATATAACTAATTGTTTAGAGTCATAGTTGGGCATGCTAGGGATGGCAATGGGTCGGGTTTGGGACGGGTTTAGGTAATCCCAAACCCAAACCCGGTTAGATAAGCTTGTCCCAAACCCATCCCAAAACCTATCGGGTTTCTAGCGGGTAAATACCCATCGGGTATACCCGCGGGTTTCGGGTAAACCCGTTAATTTAAAAAGATTACTCGTTGGGTATACCCATCTCAAAACCCATTGGGTATCTATCGGGTAACTATTAACCGGTTACATTTTGTATTGTCACGAGTTAACGTTAACCCGCGCATTACTGCGGGTTGTTGATTATGAATGTCATTATTATCACTATGTGAGATGTGCAAATTCTTTAATTTTTGCAAAACATTATTTTCATTTTGCTTTATTCTCATTCTATAATAACGCTAAATAATTTTATATTCAAGAAAATCATGCAATATTTGATAAAGAGGCCACTATACACATACAATCAATTGCTGCTCGTCCACATAAAGAAAAATCAATTGAGGAATCATTTGTCCTTTGTAATTTTGTAATTGCACACATGGGCGGATCTTAAGTTAGTTTTCGGTAAAATTAGAGAGTGGGGTAGACTCTCAAAATCTAATATTTCATGCTAAAAGTAAAATAATTTCACAAATTTTCGGCAGTAAAATTTATACAAAGATAAAAAAAGAAAGGATCGGCTATATTCAACGTTGAAGATGCTATTTGATCATAATCACATTTTGGTTATATTCAAGGCATATAAAACATTAAATTATTCTTCAGTTAAAATCAATATCATTCAAATTTTGTTGTGAGGCTAAAGGGTGTGGGGAGCATGGGTTGGGTCATTAATGCCACATAGGATCATGAATGGATTGCTACACTATCCCCTTGTCTCATCCACCATGGTTGGCATGGATTAAACCATGGCAACCATGAGCCTACTTTCCTTTTTAAATATTTTCTTTTCCTTTTCACAAGAATAAATTAAAACAAGAAAATAATGGTTTGGGTCATGACCACACCCTTAGGGTAGTGGTTTTGAATGATTGATTAGAAGTGGGTGACATGGCGCTGATGTGGAGGGTCATGATCATCATAAGGGTCATGACCACACCCTATAGCCTGAGCAGCGATTCCATGGCATCATTCAAAGAAATTTAGTTATGCTTGATTCTCACATGTTTGACTATGCATCCAAGTGTATACTATTATGAATCTATGATGACATGCATCAAGACTTCAATCGTGACTACGAAATCATGAAGGGCGCATCTTTTAACGAACTTGAAATTGTATTTGTAAAATCAATCGCTAAAACCTAATATCCCTTCCTCTTCTGATAAACATTACAAACCATCTCCCCTAATTACCCCCAACCAAATACTCTACAACAAACTAAATACTAAATCCTAGTGGCAGAATAGAAAATAAAATTTCATTCTTGTCCAATTAATTTTACGCTGTATCCAAACAAACCTTCTCTGCCCACGAACCGCACTACACCATCAATCAGATATAAAAAATCCCAAAATTAAAATTCTCAAAATATTGTTCATAACCCTAGTGTTTCTTGAAAATCACTTTCTTGATCCCAAAAAATCCATCTTTTCCACAGACGCACTCTTCCCGTTAAAAAAAAACACTCTTATAAATCACTTCAAAGATTGTTCATATCCCTTGTGTTAATTCCTTACGATCACAAATCCACTCTTCTTGTTAAAAAACCATGTTTTTTTTAAAGACACAAAAGATCTTCAAAGATTATCCAAAACCCTTGAGTTGATTCCTTCACAAACCACTTTCTTGATCCCAAAAATTAATATTTCCGATAAAAAAATCTTCTTTTTCAAAAACCTACAATGATTATCAACAACCCCTGTGTTAATTGCTTATAAAAACGGTTTCTTGATCTCAAAATCAAATCTTTACGGTTAAAATGGACGTCTCGCCGGTAAAATCATTACCGATAAGATCTTTAACGGTCGGCTACCGTTTCGACCCACTGATATAGAACTGGTTAATCTTTATCTCCGGTTGAAGATCAACGGTTTCGATAAAGAAGTGCGTTATATTTGTGAAGTAGATGTTTGCAATTAGAAGCCTTAGAACTTACCCAGATTCATTTTTTTATTTCTTAAATTTTTTTACCCTTTCTTATCATACCCATATTCATAATCTTGATAATTTAGGATAACATAAACAGAAGATCTAGTAAATGAACTAAAAAAGGAAGAAAATTCCGTCTAGATTTATCGGTGATTGAGTCAATAGACGATGAATGGTTTTTTTTTGCCCATACATCAGAACGGGCAGCGATTTAACGGGGCAATAGTTTCTCGATATTGGAAGGCTACTGGAAAAGATCAGACGATCAAGACAAATAGGGGGAGTAGTGTGATTGGGAAGAAGACCCTTGTGTTCTATGCGGGTAGGACGATCAAAACATGGTAATCGCAATTGAAGAAGAAAATAACGACAATCATGAAAACACATACGCATGCATCGATTGTAAAGTACACATGTTCATGTATAAAAACAACGATGAACATGGTAATCGCCATTTAAAGAAGGAAAAATGAAAATCTTGGATGAAGATATTATTAAATCGATTGAACATAACTTAGATTTTTACCTTAGATATCGAATTTGGTGAGTTAGTGATGTAAGGATGTCCAAAGAATCTTGCGATTTGGTATCGACGAAAGCGGTAAAACACGAATCTGGTTATTTAGAATTTTGAAATGTATTGAGATTATTTAAAGAAGAGTTAAATGCCATTTTAGTCCCTGTGGTTTGGGCCATTTTGCCAGTTTAGTCCAAAGGTTTCATTTTTAACCTGTGGGTCCAAAAAGGTTTCACAGTTGCCATTTTAGTCCACTTGGTTAACTTCATGCATTTTTTCTGTTAACGAGAAGGCCAATTTGGTTATTTTGTATGTAATTCTGTTAACTAAAAGGGCAATTCAGCCATATAAAATGACCGAAATGGCCTTCTGGTTAACAGAAAAAGTGGATGAAGTTAACCCAGTGGACTAAAATAGCAACTGTGAAACCTTTTTGGACCCACGTGTTAAAAATGAAACATTTGGACTAAACTGGCAAAATGACCCAAACCACAGGGTGTCGATTGGCATGAAGCGTCGTTTGAAAACGTAATTTATTTAATTTTTTGATAGGGTATGAAATGTAATAAGAAATATTGAAATTATTTGACCATGAAATTAATATTAATTAATTTGTTGTGTGGATGTGGGGAAAAAATAATATTAAGAGGAGTAGTGAGTAATTTTTTTGTGTGGATGTTTTGGTTGTAATATTTTAAAATAAGGTAGGGTAAATGTTGTGGGGAATAGTCAAGAGATGTGTTTTGTTAAGACATAAACGGTGTGTTTGGTAAAGACACGAAGATTCCTTTACCCCGTGTCTTTAGTTATTTTTGTAATGAATAAAATGTTGTAGGTAAAATAAATAAAATGAAAGGATGTGAGTAAAATAAATTAAAGGGTGTGACTTTTAAATTAATGGAACATAACCCAAGTTGCTAAATGTATAAGGGTATAATTATAAAAATACATATCAAATAACTATAATGTATACGGAATAGAATACCTATATGTATAAAAATTGGATGTATCATATATATACATATTTAATAATATAAAAGAAATTATATCGGGTATACAATCGGGTAAACGGGTACACTTTATCGGGTAATTGGGTCGGGTAAACGGGTATATCACTAAATCCCAAACCCACGAAAAAAATAAAAAAACTATTCACAAACCCATCCCAAACCCGATTAACCGACCCCAAACCCGTCCCAAATGTGTCAGGTTTCGGGTTTACCCAACGGGTTCGAGTTTGATTGCCATCCCTAGGGCATGCTACCTTAATTAAAAAAATTCTTTTAAGAGTAAATTATTTTCTGAGTTCCTGTGTTTTAGTGGTTTTAACCACTTGAGTTCAAAATCAAAATGTTTAACGTCCTGAGTCCCTAACCACTCATTTTATAACACTTGTACTTTTTTTGGACTCAAGTGGTTAAAAGCACTAAAAACACATGGACTCAAAACGTTATAAAATGAGTGGTTAGGGACTCAGGGCGTTAAGCTTTTTGATTTTGGACTCAACTGATTAAAACCACTAAAACACAAGTACTTAAAAGTAATTTACTCTTCTTTTAATATGTCTAATTGTTTAGAGTTGAAAAGTCTTTCTTTAATATATATATATATATATATATATATATATATATATATATATATATATATATATATATATATATATAGGGCAAGGATAAATTGAAAACCCACTCCAGTTGACTAAACCCTGAAAACCCATTAATCACCATTGATCAACCTAAATGAATGGCTGAGATTCACTTTGAGCCATCAGTTTGTTTTGTTCCCCTTTTTCTCTATTTTTTAATACATTTATTGTACCTTAGGGGTAATATGGGAAAGATTAATTCAATCTCTTACAAAGAGACAAAACTCTGCATGGATCCAGACAATCACTACATCACTTTTCATTATTTCAAAACATCAAAAGATATTCTCTCTCTTCCAAAATCTTCATCAACCCTTCTTCATCTATACCCAAATCACCATAGATGTTCATCTATACCCACAATCACCGGAGAAAAATCTCTTAAGATATTCAAAATCGACGGAGAAAATCAACGATCGCCGGAGAAAATCAACGATCGCCGAAGATCTTCAACAGTCACCGGAGAATTTCAACGATCCCCGCCGGAGATAATCAGCCTAAAAACGAGGGAATTTCAGGTGCGTCGGTTCTTTGTTGATTTCTGTAGTGGCGTTTCTTTATGTGTTTGTCTCTTTAAAAACCATGAAAAAAATGTTAGATTTGGGTAGAAAAAAAGTGTTTTTGTGAAATTTTTATGGCTTTTGTTTAGCATTAATTGAGGGTTTTGTTATAACACGGATTAATATCAAAAAAGGGTTTTCAAATCTAGCTTATAAGTGCAAAAGGGTCGTTTTGATGATTTGAAAAGGGGATTTTATCATACTACTAAAAATGGGGTTTCTATGGATTGTTTGGTTGTTGTTAAAGTTCAACACATGTTTTTTTTAAGCGTTACAAAAAAGCTCAAGTGAATTGAGTTTTTTTTTTTTTTTTGAGGTTTATGATTATAGATGGTGATTTGGGTATTAATTATTGTTGTTCGATCTATTGGTTTTATACGGTTTTATTCAGTTGATTGGAATTTTTTCCTTTAATCAGTTAAGTTAGGGTTTTTACTTTCTTTTGAATAATCTCAAAATAGTTAGTTTTGAATAATGTGAAGAAGTTCTTGGAAGCAGTATCGGATTCTCTTGCATTCAATATCAATGACAAGAAATCTTTTGACCCTCTTTGTTCCTCTTTACTTTCTTTTGAATAATCTCACTTCTTAATTGCTTGGATACAACAGTTGTTTGGGTGAATACATGATCAAAAATTGTTCTATTGGGAAGAAAAGATTACATTTATGTTGATAATTAATTTAAAATTGTTCTATTGGGAAGAAAAGATTACATTTATGTTGACAATTAAGTTAGAACCCCTTTTTCACAAACAAAAGCGGGTTTCTAAAAAAATGGAAAATAAAATAAAAAAGAAACTAATTGGTATGTAACATTAAATTGTTAGATGGTTTGTTACATTTATGTTTGACAATTTATTTTGTAACAGTGTTGGAAGGCAGTGAATCGGACACACCAGCAAAGGATTTGAAAGAAAAGAAAAAAATATTTTTGTAACTTAAGTATTTTGTTTTTTAGGGAACAAGTGTGTTGTATGCGTTGTTAGGTTATATAATAATGTTGCACCTTAACATTTGTGGGAGCAAAATTTTGTAACTTAAGTATTTTATTCATAAAGTTGTTTTACGATACTTTTTTTAATTTATCGGTGTTTGGGCCACCGGTGTTGTATATAACAAATAAATGTAAAAGCATTAGGTGAAAACTGGATATACACGTTGAATAAGGTTACATTATATGTTACTTTATATGTACCATCTTATTAAGGTTACATTCTACAAATGAGCAATAAATATTACATTATATGTAACATTTTACAAAAAAAAAAAAATGTAACCAATGAGGAAAAATGTTACTTTATATGTACCATCTTATTAAGGTTACATTCTATAAAATGAGCAATAAGTATTACATTATATGTAACATTTTACAAAAAAAAAAGTACAAAAAATAACGTTACATTTTCTGTATAATTTCAAAAAATGTGAACACCCAGTATACAAGAAAAAATGCTTGTTTTTTTACCATTTAATGCATGTTATATGTTACACATTTTTAGAATGAAATAGTTGCATGTTATATGTTACATATTTTTAAGAGAATAAAAGAGTTGCATGTTATATGTTACACATTTTTTAGAATGAAATGAAATAGTTGTTTGTTATATGTTACGTATTTTTAAGAGAATAAAAAAGTTGCATGTTATATGTTCAACAAAAAAAAAACTGTTCAAAAAAGATTAGCAGATATGGCTAGATATATTAACTTAATATAAAAAAACACTTAAACATAGAGAACAAAATAATTAAAACATAGTATGGCTAGCCTAAAAAACACATAATAAAAAGAACACACAACACTATTGTCGTACATGTGCCAAAATACATATATGCCCTCAACACCCTTTTCAAGACTTGAGACGTGGCACACTGGTGTCCATCTAATGGGGGCTGAGGGCTGGGTTCGATTCCTCTTTTTATGTTGTGATTATTTTTTATTAACTCAATCTTGCTAACTACAATCACCACATTTATTGTCATTAATAACAATCATTTATTGTTATTATTTTGTTGGTATAAAGAAAATTTCCAAAAATGCTCGTCAAAATGGTGAATTATTTTTCTATATACTAATTTTCTTAATTAATATACAACGTTGTCATGAAAAAAAAAAAGATATTCAAGCAACCATCAACAAAAGCACATGATCAAACACACATAGAGCAAAAATGTACAAAAATCTAAGTGAAAAAAAAAATATAACACGGATACAGCAAAAATGTACAAAAATCCGAGGCAAAAATAAAATGTAACATGGTAAAAACAAAACCAAAAAATCCATAACATATAAAATTCTCAGATTCAACACAGCAAAAGTCTACATAAATCTTAGGGGAAAAAAATGTAACATGTTAAAAACAAAACCAAAAAATCCATAACATAGAAAATTCTCATATTCAACCAAACATCAACAAGTACATACTACCGAAAATGTCATTAACATACTAACAAGGATAATCCAACTAAGTACCACCTATTTCTTAATCACAACAAACAATGCTAACAAGTAAGCTGCCAATCACTAACGCTAATATCAGTAACCATATAACCCTCTTCTTCTTCCGAATTTCTTGCTCACGGGTAAACAGTTCAACTTGCAGGTTGTTGATGTTCCTCAAAAGACCTAGTATGATCCTAGTTAACTCTGAAACTAGGTTGTTGATGTTCCTCAAAAGACCTAGTATGTTCCTTTCACATTGTTTATGATTATCAACACCAGTGAAAGGAACAAAAATCATGTTGTACCTGCGTGACAAAGAAAAAAAACAAAAGGTAATAATATGTTAAAGGGGAAAAAAGTGCCAGTTTGCAAAACCTTTACTTGTTAGTGTGATAAGTCGCATCAAAAGCTAACACATCACCAAACACCTCATAGTTTATCTTGGAAATTTAGTCTTTCCAAAAAATCGACCTCAATTGCCCTTCCATCTCTTGGTTTGCCCCTTACGAATAGAAAACCCAGAATACACAGCATAGTCCTTGTACATACTGAACACGTCGTTCCACGTTTCATATACAGAACCAACAACAGGCTTTAAAACAATAGGAACATTAGGACACCACATTCTAGTGCCATTGGGTGTGTGGTGAACATAAAACTCCCCGTTCGCATGAATACCTACAAAAAAGGTCACGAGTCTTAGAAAACACTGTATTGTTTAATAAATTTTAACATGAATAGGTTAAATTTTTTTTTTACATGTAACATTATATTCTCAAAAACAAGTTTAACATGTTTCACTAAAATGCAAAAAAAAACGTGGTAGTACATTTTTTTTATGTCACCAAAAAGTGTAGATGCTGGTGGAATTTTTTACCACACATGTTTTTACCTCCTACAAAATATATAAGCTTGTTTCATAAAAACTTAATACAAGTGTAGCCACACATTTTTTACCTTCTACAAAAATATAAAAGCTTGTTTCATAAAAAACAAAAAACAAGTGTAACCACACATGTTTTTACCTTCTACAAAATATAAAAGCTTGTTTCATAAAGAATAAAAAAAACAAGTCTAACCACACATTTCCTCCTCTACCAACAAAAGAAATAAAATAAATAATAATAATAACAAACTACGAAAATTAAAACTAAGGGTATGTTACAATAACCCTATAGAAAAAAAATTCATGGTTTCACATAACACAAAAATGACCTGTTGATAGCAACTGTGTAAAAGTACCATTCTGAACACCATCTTCATCATCATTTGTGCCATTTTGATTCAGAACTGTTGCTACACATAAAAAATAAAAAACAAAGAAAATGAATCAAGAACAATCCAATGAAAAACTAAACAAAGAAATCCTTAATTTACAAAAGTACTCGTATGCATTTAAAGCTGTACAATTAATAAAACAGAAAAAAAATCACCTGGAAACTCTGAAGAAATAGGTTCAGGTTCTTCAACAACCCTACTCTCAAACAATGCATCTTCATCTTCATTAAATGCAAAAACAGGTGAAAAATTATGTGGAACAACATTTAAGGGTGAACCAGGATGATCATTGAGTGTCTCCGTACCACCGGCAACGGTCCGAGGGTGTTGGCTGTTCGAATCAGCCATGTTAAAAGCAAATACTCTTCAATGGTGAGTATGGGGGGTGAGTATGGTTTCTTTTTTTCACTGCACTCTCTGGTTCGAAATAAATGAGATGTGAGAATAGATCAATGAATATCTAAAAAGAACAAAAAGAGAAGATGTTAGGAACATGTGAGAGATACACAAGTACAAAAGTAATTAATGAAAAGCATGACAAGAAAAGCAATGTTGAAAGGTCTGCGTGTGCAGACTTACAAATGAAAAGGGTCACACAATTCTCAAAAGGTAAAGAAAGAAAATGTCAAAATTGCCCTTGTCTCCTCTCAACTAACAAGCAACGTGGCTAAATCTGATCCACATGTGAGAGTTTTCAGGGTTTAGTCAACTGGAGTGGGTTTTCTCCTTATAATTAGCCTATATATATATATATATATATATGAAAGTATAATTGTGCATATCCTTAAGCCCACAGGTTGTCTTCAACCCATGTGTGATCCACATTGCAGATTATGAGGTTGAAGTAAAGGAAAGTGAAGTCAACACCTCACACATGATTTGTTCATGGTTTAGTCCTGCTACAGCTATATACCATGGTTTAGTCCTACTACAGCTATATAGGGTGTTCATTTACTTCAAACATTCACACACGCACATACACAAGATATATAGCGATAAAAAATATTGACTAGTTTATTAGATTAGGGTGGAAGTTGGCTACAAAGTCTATTTTTCTTACAAAGTGTAAAATGTCATAAAACACCATAATGTCAACCATAAAACACACTCAAAACCCACAAATAACAAAGTGAAGATTACTAAAACACCATATTTGTGGGGTTTGTGTTGTGTTTTGTATGATAAGGGTTTGATTATCGAATTACTAACATTAGTGTTTTATGTTGATTATTATGTTGTGTTTTATATCCATAGTTCTACGATTGTGTGTTTGAAGTTTTTATGTACTGTCAGGGTTTAGATATTGTGTTTTTGTGATCTTCACTCTGTTATTTGTGGGTTTTGAATGTGTTTTATGGCTGAATTTGTGGTGTTTTATGACTTTGTACACTTTGTAGGAAAAATGGACTTTGTAACCGAACCCCCCCCCCATATTTATATATGTATATATATATATATATATATATATATATATAAGTGAATTATTCGATGATATTATGATATATATGGGTAGGGTTGTAAACGAACCGAACGAACACGAACAAGGACATGTTTGTGTTCGTTCGTTAAGGAAATTAAAATGTTCGCGAACAAGGCCATGTTTGTGTTCGTTCGTTAAGGAAATTAAAATGTTCGCGAACTGTTCACGAACGCTTACCGAACATAAGTTTATGTTCGTGTTCGTTCGTTAAGGAAATTCAGTTGTTCACGAACAGTTCGTGAACACTAGTCTCGAACACAAACAAACGCAAACAATGAATATAAGTATTTAACTTGAAAATAAAAAAATAAAAACATCGTTATCCTCAAATATTGGATATAAATAGTTAAATACAACTATCAATTGATAAATCAAAATACAAAAAGTCTACAAGACCACCAAACGATGAATCAAGTTTAACTAATTTAGACATAATTATCCCAAAAATGTCTTAGAATGTCCAAATTTTAGCTAACTTAGAAAAAATAGGATTTCAAGTTTTCAATATGTTTAGATAAAAAGTTTATTATTTATTATTTTTTTTGATATAATCAAACTAATACGAACGAACGTAAACGAACATATTACCGAACGTTCACGAACGTAGTCGAACGAACGAGGCCTGTGTTTGTGTTCGTTCGCTAAGCTAACCGAACAAAATTTTGTGTTCGTGTTCGTTCGTTAAGCTAGTCGAACGAACACAAACGAACTTCCTGCCGAACGGTTCACGAACTGTTCGCTGAACGTTCGGTTCGTTTACAGCCCTATATATGGGTATATGTATGGTTTGTACGTTGGATTGGTTGATAGGCAATATTTAATCTATACTACCTTATTAAGCAAACTAAGTTTCTACCAATTTTACATTGTGTACACATCTTCAAGCAACATATATAGGAGACCAAAGCCATTTTAGAGGGGTTAAAGCTGAACATTCTTCAAAGATTTAAGACGTCTAAGGGTCATTATAGGGATTTCATCCATGGAATTAGGAGAAGCCTACATTGATTATGTCAGACTTAAACCGTCCAGAGAAGGAAAAGGAGAGAAAAGCAGAGAAGAGAGCGAGTAGCGGGGTTAGAGAGTGAAAAAGCGACGGGAGAGGGAATGGGGAGACCAAGCATGGCCTCCGGCCACCTTAAACCTGCAATAACGACGACAGTGATGTGATGGTCTCACTTGGTTAGAGCACGATGGGGGTTCCGGTGATGTGGTTGCAAGTGAATCCCAATCGTTCCTCTTGCACTGTCGTTGAATGCCAATCGTCGCCTCCTTCACCACGCTAAAGGTGTCGTCGATTAGGTAGCGAAACCCATTGTTGGGAATTCTGAATCGACTTTATGTCTACCGTATGGCGAATGTGAATCGTCCCTTCGTTCAATTCTAACATCGTCTGCAACGTATGGTTTATATATATTTGCTCTCTCCCCAACCAATGATATATTAAGCTGATTATGAATCCATTGTTTTTGCAGGGACATAGACGTCGGTATTATCGGACCAGGAGAGATGGATCAATCATGATTCAATTACATTCAAATGAACCCGGGTACAACTCAGACAGTCAGACGTGAAGAACTTTGTAGCCCATGCAACCCCAATACATCATGCAGCAACTTGTTTTTAGTTTCTAATTTTATCACATGCAATTTTATTTCTAAGTTATTTTATTTTATTTACCTTTTCAAAGTTAGGTTTTCCACTTCCCTAAGATGTAGCAAAATGGGTTGTACCGGAATTTTATTACCTGTGTATTGCGATTGAATGAATGAACATAGGCAGAGTGAAACTATTTAGAATTTGTTAATTCTCTTGTTCTTGAGATTTCCTTTCCAATGCTATCTTATTTTGGCCGATTAAGAGGTGATCTTTGGAATCCCAACTTGAATTACATGGTGTTTTCTGTATCGTAATTCAGCTTTGGAGTGCTGATGTCTGTCGTTATGGACATGCAAAAACCGAAATAAACTAGGTAGCTAGAGTAAGTCGGGTATCAAACCAGAGGAGGATTGTGGAAAGTGTCGAATGAAAAGTATTAATTAATTACTACTGAATTGGAAAAACGGTGTAATTGATTATAAGAATTATCTAAATTAACGAATAAAATTGAGAAAAAGATTGAGTTGTAATAAACAAGGATAAGGAAAGGTGATCACTCCGGGATTCAGATTGTGTGATTAACTAATAACTTAGCTGATTGTCATATTGGATACTATTGGTTAAACGATATAATTATCAACTATTCATGCAATGAATAATTATTCAACCAACAAAGTATAATCGGATTTAAACGTATTTATGTCTCTGTCTATCACACAGGATTCGTTTGTCAAACGAATTATAAAAACGCAAGTAAAGACCGTCTGTCACACGGTTACAATCCAAACTCAATACATAAAACAATAAACCAAATCAATAGTGTCTTACACAATCATTCACCCGGAGTGTCCACAAGAGATTTAGCCGCTCATGTCGGTTGATTGATCTTCATAGCCTTCTCTATCCTCTCCTCTCTTCGTAAAACCTTTTTCTGCCGTCGAGATGTCTTTTTCCAAAATAATGATCATCATTAATTAAAACCCTCCAAACTTACATGTGCCTCCTGTTCACGTACAAGACACCCCAACAAGCCCAAGTCCATGTGGTAGCTCATGTGCGGCCCACAAGTCCACATGTATGTGTGTGTCTTCTAAATCGTGGGCCCCCAAAAGTCAGCATATATTTACGTCGATGGCTGTGATGATGATGTTATTTGTTTTGTTGACAGCCCTTCAATTAATTGCTCCCCATAAAATATCCACGTGTATGTTGGCTCTCCTTTCTCGACTGCCGTGAGGATAATGATCATATATGGTGATGTGTTATCTAAAAATCATCTCTCAAAAGTCGGCTCCCCCATTCACATGTGTTTCTCAAATCAAGCCCACATGAGTCATGTCTTTTGTGTTGGCGGCCCAACCGTATGTCGGCCCAATTGATGTTGGATGATAATAATTAATAACCTCACGTGTGTTTGTTGCTACCATACATACACGTAAGTTACGTTTTTAAACCGTAACCTACGGTTCGCGGTTTCTGTTGGTGTCAGACATTCGAATCCGTAGCCTATGGATCTACACAGTAGCTTACGTTGTGCATGTGAACTCCATACATAGCTATGTGCCAACTTTCAATAAATGACCGAATGGTCCCTATGCTTCATTCCTTCTCATTTCATCTCGATTCCAAGCTATTTTCTAACCCGAAACATCTTCCGACTAACACCTTTCGCTATGTTTATCATCCACGGGCGTTCCACATCATCTTTAAGCACTTTAAATTCACCGAATTACGCGATTGACCTACAAAACCACAAACTTTCGTAGTGCACATATTCCAAACGTATAATCACGTAAACGGCAATAAATCACACAAAATATGCACGTTAACACTCGGATTTCACAACCTCCATCACATCCCCACACTTAACATTGATTGTCCTCAAGCAACCATCACGAACATTACTCACCTTATTAACAAATCACCATTAAATCCCTCACCGAATTAGCAATTTAAGATCCCAAGTCATACCCGTCCCATAGACTGACACAATCGAGATTGACAATCTGACAGATAAATGATACGCATTTAAAACAGCTTAAGACTTGCCTAACTAAAACTAACATGCTTATATTACTACACACATGCCACACGCCCCTAACAATAATCACTCCTCTCGGTTTAATCAAGACTAGCGTGTAATGTGCTAGTATACAATTCGCTCAAAACCAAATATGCTACTTTGCAATCATAAGCTTGTATAGCAATCGCACCTCCACTGTAACAATAACGTAACACATATCAAAAGGACTTACGAGTTTTGGGTTAAAGGTAAAGGTAAGGAAATATTTTTGGCTTTTTATATTTATTGGCGAACACAAATGAAGATACCAAACCATGACAACTTATTCACAATAATCACTAACACTTTGGGTTATTTTCGACCCATTTATTCAACATGAACATAACAATGATTTTTGTTTTTTTTTCTTTCTTTTTTTTTTCTTTTTTTTTTCTTTTTTTTTTCCTCTTTTCATTTTTTTTTCAACAAATATCTAACACATAATTGCCATTCATGGTTGGTAATCAAACAGGTCAACAAAGGTGTAACAAACGAAAGGTATAAGGCTCAACATGGTTAACTAAGGTGGATGGATAAACAATCAACAAATAACACAATGGAAGGGATCCTAATGCCTTTATCATCTATGTGTATACGCTAAAGCACAGTCTTAGCATGTATCAAACCACACAAGTTCTAACACAAAGCAACATATGGCCTACACTCAACAATTGAACATTTATTGCAATTTCATCTAACAACTAGTAGGCTCAAGTATCTCACCGAATAAAAGGGATATAGGTTGCCGACACGTAGCATGTGTAATTCCTAAAGCATGTTACCCCTAGTTAGGCATCTCTTTTTAATATTCTCTAAAAACATGTCAGAAAAACTCTCATGAAACTTAAAGGGACAACCATGACTAGGGATCTAAGTTAGTTTAATATCAGTAGGAACCCTTTGCGATTGAAAATGTTGGTTTTCATGTAGTTCAAGCATACTTGCGACAAAAATTTTCAAAAATTTTCAATTTTTTTCCAATTTCAACCAATTCAAGCATTTGAGATGATCAACCTTACCAACCCTCTCTCAAGTTATCGCATCCCCACACTTGGGATACATTGTCCCCAATGTATAGTGCAATTTATAATCTACACTCGAGAGATACAACCCGCAAACCATGAACGGCTAACACCTAGACGACTCAACACAAGGAAACCACTCCCAACACAAAAATTTCACACCACCAAATACACAAAAACAAATAAAATACAAGATAGATAAACACATGCACCTGATCAGAAAACAAGTGAGTGTTTGTAGTGGTGTAGCTGCTGTGATCTAGCCGGAACATACGGCCTCATAGATTCTTTGAAATCTCATCGGGGATGTTGCAAAACATCCCCACACTTGATTCATTGCATCCGTGAAAATAGAATTGTATAAACCTGTCAAAACACAACACACCAAACGAAACCAAAACAAAGTACAAACTCTACATCCTCGGGCTGCCTCCCGAGAGCGCTAAGTTTAAAGGTCTTCAGCCAGACCGTACCTGATATGCGCTACGGTGGTCTCAATGCACACTTACCCAAAACATTTCCAACGAATGCTCGGAAATTTACATGCCATCTCCATAAGCTCGTCAGTATAATTGGCATGTTTAGAAAGCACATGCGGGTTTCGCTGATCCACTTCACGAGATATACCCCGATGTCTTGTAGCTTCACCCTTTTCATCTTCTTCCTCGAACCCTCTTCCCCACACTTGTTAATTGCAATGATTGATATGGGAAGAGGTTCGGTACACACATTCATCTCATCAGACTGCTCTGCCTCCTCATCCTCACACACCATCTGATCCACCAGTGACTCTTCATCAGATAAAGGACTCATTGGTGTGGTATTATCCTCCACAACCTCATCCTCCATGTGAGAATAATCTCTAATATCAACAGGTAATGGTGAGAGACGCTCTTCTATTTCTATCTTCATTTTTAACTTCTGACACTTGGAAACTAGGCAGCTGATTCGATCTTCATCGGAAAGGTTGGGTGCTAATAAATACTGCTCGAGTTTGGACAAACTCGCTTCCAACATAGCAAGCTTTTTCTCCTCCTCGTTCTGATAAGCATACACACCCTCGGGCTTAGAATATTCCTCGGGATGATACTGTCGGTATCCCTGATACGGTGTTGAGATGTACGCATCCATCATTTTTTTATTCCAATACTCTGGATTTTCCAAATACACCGCGCACACATCATCATAATCATAAGTATGACTACGCCCGCAACAGAAACATTGTCCATCCGTCCTTGATTCATAATAAGCATCCTCGTCCCGATCCCATCCGTCAGAGTAATAACCATCCTCCACCGTTGTATCAGAACCATAGAAATATGGTGGAGGGGAAGGATTACCATAGCAAGGCATCGATGGTTCTTCCAATTTCGCTCTTTCCCGTTTAAATCGGGCCTCGTGGCAACCGATACACGGGTGAAGTGGTTCCTTGCACAAAATGCATGTAAGAGAGGTGCATAATATTGTAAGATCTATCATCCTGCACAAACACAAAAACACAAGCACCACGCGTAAATCTGAACAAAACAAAACAAAACTGACACTATTTTTGGATTTTTTTTTTTTTTACTAAAACTTAACACTAAACACTTTGCGCACGCCTCCCCGGCAACGGCGCCATTTTGATGTCTGTCGTTATGGACATGCAAAAACCGAAATAAACTAGGTAGCTAGAGTAAGTCGGGTATCAAACCAGAGGAGGATTGTGGAAAGTGTCGAATGAAAAGTATTAATTAATTACTACTGAATTGGAAAAACGGTGTAATTGATTATAAGAATTATCTAAATTAACGAATAAAATTGAGAAAAAGATTGAGTTGTAATAAACAAGGATAAGGAAAGGTGATCACTCCGGGATTCAGATTGTGTGATTAACTAATAACTTAGCTGATTGTCATATTGGATACTATTGGTTAAACGATATAATTATCAACTATTCATGCAATGAATAATTATTCAACCAACAAAGTATAATCGGATTTAAACGTATTTATGTCTCTGTCTATCACACAGGATTCGTTTGTCAAACGAATTATAAAAACGCAAGTAAAGACCGTCTGTCACACGGTTACAATCCAAACTCAATACATAAAACAATAAACCAAATCAATAGTGTCTTACACAATCATTCACCCGGAGTGTCCACAAGAGATTTAGCCGCTCATGTCGGTTGATTGATCTTCATAGCCTTCTCTATCCTCTCCTCTCTTCGTAAAACCTTTTTCTGCCGTCGAGATGTCTTTTTCCAAAATAATGATCATCAATAATTAAAACCCTCCAAACTTACATGTGCCTCCTGTTCACGTACAAGACACCCCAACAAGCCCAAGTCCATGTGGTAGCTCATGTGCGGCCCACAAGTCCACATGTATGTGTGTGTCTTCTAAATCGTGGGCCCCCAAAAGTCAGCATATATTTACGTCGATGGCTGTGATGATGATGTTATTTGTTTTGTTGACAGCCCTTCAATTAATTGCTCCCCATAAAATATCCACGTGTATGTTGGCTCTCCTTTCTCGACTGCCGTGAGGATAATGATCATATATGGTGATGTGTTATCTAAAAATCATCTCTCAAAAGTCGGCTCCCCCATTCACATGTGTTTCTCAAATCAAGCCCACATGAGTCATGTCTTTTGTGTT
Source organism: Helianthus tuberosus (assembly GCA_030545235.1). Classification (NCBI taxonomy): domain Eukaryota; kingdom Viridiplantae; phylum Streptophyta; class Magnoliopsida; order Asterales; family Asteraceae; genus Helianthus; species Helianthus tuberosus. The sequence continues at coordinate 36,177,295 of CM060393.1, forward strand.
GGCGGCCTAACCGTATGTCGGCCCAATTGATGTTGGATGATAATAATTAATAACCTCACGTGTGTTTGTTGCTACCATACATACACGTAAGTTACGTTTTTAAACCGTAACCTACGGTTCGCGGTTTCTGTTGGTGTCAGACATTCGAATCCGTAGCCTATGGATCTACACAGTAGCTTACGTTGTGCATGTGAACTCCATACATAGCTATGTGCCAACTTTCAATAAATGACCGAATGGTCCCTATGCTTCATTCCTTCTCATTTCATCTCGATTCCAAGCTATTTTCTAACCCGAAACATCTTCCGACTAACACCTTTCGCTATGTTTATCATCCACGGGCGTTCCACATCATCTTTAAGCACTTTAAATTCACCGAATTACGCGATTGACCTACAAAACCACAAACTTTCGTAGTGCACATATTCCAAACGTATAATCACGTAAACGGCAATAAATCACACAAAATATGCACGTTAACACTCGGATTTCACAACCTCCATCAAGTGCCTGTAAGAACAGATTGCTATCAAGGTTGCCTCTCTTCATTCACATAACCGGTTTAAATAGTACAAGGGAGATCAATTAGGATCTCGTATATGCGGAAACATAATAATCACAATAATTACAATATTAACACAATAATATTCTATTACACCCTCGCAGTCGAAGCGGGAGGTGATCGTATGCTGAGACGGGAACGAAAGTCTTCAAACAGAACACGTGGTAACCCTTTGGTGAAGATGTCTGCAACCTGGTAACGAGAGGGGACGTGAAGAACACAAACTTGGCCTCGCCGAACTTGTTCACGGACAAAGTGGATGTCGAGCTCGATGTGTTTCGTTCGCTGATGCTGGACAGGTTTATCAGAGAGATAGATGGCACTAACATTGTCACAGTACACGACAGTAGCTTTGGACAGAGGACGATGTAGTTCTAAAAGTAGATTGCGGAGCCAGCAGATTTCGGCAACTACATTTGCAACGCCATGGTAATCGGCCTCTGCACTGGACCGAGAGATGGTAGGTTGACGCTTAGAAGACCAATAAACCAGATTGTCCCCGAAATAAATACAATAACCGCTCGTGGAACGACGAGTGTCCGGGCACCCAGCCCAGTCCGCATCCGTATAGGCAAGGAGGGCTGGATCGTTAGTAGATGTGAGTGTGAGGCCGAAGGAGAGGGTGCCTTGAACGTACCGTATGACCCGTTTCAAAGCGTTCCAATGATCAGTCTTTGGAGCGTGCATGTGTATGCAAACCTGTTGGACGGCGTAGCTGATATCGGGACGAGTGAAAGTAATGTACTGTAGAGCCCCAGCAAGACTCCGGTAGAGCGTCAGGTTATCGAAATCAGTACCCGTAAATGCACTGAGTTTAGAGTTGGTGTCCACGGGAGTGGCAGCGGGTTTACATGAGGACATACCCGCTCACTCAATTATTTCCGTAGCGTATGTTTGCTGTGATAGAAACATGGTGTCACGGTTACGAGTGACGGATATACCGAGGAAAAAACTTAAGGTGCCCAAGTCCTTCATTGCAAATTCAGTGGACAAATGACTCATAAGCTGTACCCGAAGAGCAGTAGAGGAGGTGACAAGGATAATGTCATCTACATATAGGAGAAGGTAAGCGGTGTTGCCGTTGTTATGGAGAATGAAGAGAGACGCATCACAACCACTTTTAACGAAGCCCAACGTGAGAACATAGTCAGTGAAGCGTTGATACCGGGCTCTAGAGGCTTGTTTTAACCCGTAGAGAGACTTCTTTAAGCGACACACATGATCTGGAAATTGTTTGTCACGGAAACCCATCGGCTGGTGCATGTATACCGTTTCGTGAAGAGTACTACGAAGAAATGCATTTGTAACGTCCAGTTGGTGAACCGGCCAGTACTTTGACAGAGCAATAGTCAGGACTGTGCGAATAGTGGCCGGTTTAACCACCGGACTAAAGGTTTCCCCACAATCTATGCCAATCTGTTGTGACCGCCCATCGCATACAAGCCGAGCCTTATATCGTTCCAAGGTTCCATCAGATCTGAATTTATGTTTAAGTAGCCACATGCTAAGGATGATATTCATATGTGGCTGTCGTGGAACTAACTCCCAGGTATTATTATTAATAAGTGCATGAAACTCGTTGGTCATGGCATTATGCCATTCCGGTATGGACAGGGCCTGGGATGGGTTTATGGGTACAGGAAGGATGGTAGTGGTGTGTAGATTAAAGAACTGTTTAGGCTTAACGATCCCATCCATCAATCGGGTTCGCATAGTGTGTGTGGTGGCCGGTGGAATGGTGGATGTCGGTTGGGTATGATGAGGAGGGTGAGTGGGAATGGCTAAGTTGGGTGCGAGCTGAGATGATGGCGGGTGAGAAGATAGATTGTCAAGAGATTGGAATGGGCTGTGGGGGCTGGTTGGAGGTGTGTTGGGGCTGGTCGGAGGTGTTGGGCCAGATGGGGACGGAACATGGGCTGGTGAGTGAGAATGAGTTAGCTGGGCCGGAGATATGTGGGCCGAGGAGGGGAGGGTATTGGGTTGAGAGGGAGGAGAAGTGTGGGCTGGAGAGGGAGGAGAAGTGTGGGCCGGAGATATGTTGGCCGAGGAGGGGAGGGTATTGGGTTGAGAAGGAGGGAATAAGACGTGGGGCCAGAGGTGAGCTGGTAGTGGATCAGTTAGAAGGTTGTACGAGTTGGTGGGTGAGGAGGGAAGGATGGTGGCAAAAGGAAAAACCGATTCGTCAAAGAGGACGTGTCATGAGATGGTGATGGTGCGTGACTGAAGGTGATAACATTTATAGCCACGATGGGAGGTGGGGTATCCAACGAATACACATGGATAGGAACGGTGTTGGAGCTTGTGGGTGGTGGTGGATGGTTTGAGTGGGTAGCATAGACACCCGAATACGCGTAAATGGTCGTATGTGGGTGTTTGGTCATATAATAGGCGGGTAGGTGTTTGGAAATTGTGTGTTTTGGAGGGAGTTATATTGATTAGGTAAGTGGAGGTGTCAAGGGCATGGTGCCAAAAGTTGGTGGGAAGAGAAGATTGCGCAAGAAGAGTGCGAAGGATGTTGTTAATGGAGCGGATTTTGCGCTCCGTTTTTCCATTTTGAGACGAGGTGTAAGGGCAAGAAAGACGGAAAAGTATGCCATGTTTATCAAAAAATTGTTTGAATGATGTATTAACATATTCTTTTCCATTATCGCATTGATAAGTTTTAATAGTTCGTTGAAATTGGGTGTGGACAAGCTTGGTGAAAATTTCAAATGTGCTAAACACTTGCGATTTATTAGATATGGGGAAAGTCCATAAGAAATTCGTGTAATAATCTAAAAATAATACGTGATAACGATGGCCTCCCGAGCTAAGAACAGGAGAGGTCCAAACATCACTATGCACAATGTCAAATGGTTGTAAGGTAGTATTAGTAGAGGAATAAAACGGGAGCTTAGTGCTCTTGCCAAACACACAAGGTTCACAAACATGTTTATTAAAAGTCTTAAAAACAATTGAATTTGAATTTTTCAAAGACTGAAGAAGGGCAGGGCCAGGGTGACCAAGCCGTTGGTGCCATAGACTGGAGGACAGAGCAGCAGTGGTGGAAGTAGAGAAGCAATGAAAATCCTTGGAGAAGGTGTAGAGATCACCGCTGCTGTCGCACCGGATTATAGGAATCCGGGTCTTGTAGTCCTTCACAAGAAAACCAAACTGGTCAAATTCAACCGATACAAAATTATCTTTAGTGAATTGACGAACAGAAATAAGTTTTCGAATAAGATTAGGGGCATAAAGAACACGGTTTAGGACAAAGGGCGGATAAGGTGGTGGAAAGGTCTGAGGTCCATGTCCAAGTACCGGAATGGTTTTGCCATCACCAACGATAATATTTTCATTCATGCCATTATTAAAAATAGTACCAAAGTTACCTGAGTTTGGATCCACACTGACGGTGGCTCCTGTGTCCATAACACCGTGCTGATACTCGGGTGGGTTCAGAGACATAGTGTATAGGCCCTGTTGAATATCAGTGGGTGAATAAGTCGCCTGGTGCCCCTGATGTGGGCGAGGTCCAAGAATTCCCTGACCCGAGTTATGGGTAGAAGGAACAGTGGTGGTAGGATACGGGCACGGAGGGGGAGCGGTCCATTGAACCCAAAGGGGCGGCGCTGTGGCGGTCCAGGTGAATGTATTTGGTGAGGTCCAAGAACCATAAGTCTGACCGCGACCACAGGACCCGAAAGTTCTGCCGCGACCACGTCCACGTGATCGGCCGCGGCCACGCGAGGCGGTAGTGGTGGACTCGGACAGGTAGGCCGGCTGAGAAGTCGACTGTGGAGTTGGCAGCGACTTGTTAGTGGTGGTGGTGAGAGCTTGGTTGGCGACAGTAGAGGCATAGAGTTCTTTTTTCGGCTTTTTGGCTCTCAATCAGACATAGCTGGGACCGGGCCTCATAGAATGTTGGGGTGGGGTCTTTTTGTTGCAAGATAGTAGAGATTCCTTCGTACTGATCGGTGAGACCAGCAAGAAGGTGTAAGATGAGACGTTTGTTGTCCAGACGTGCACCGACATTGGCAAGTTGATCAGCGAGAGATTTGATGGCTTGGCAATAGGAGGACATATTGGTAAAGCCGTCTAGACGAGTGGTTGTAAAATGCTGCATCAGATGGATTGCACGCGCATTCTTGTTATCCTGAAACAGACCTTCCAGTGTGGACCAGGCATCATGAGCAGTATTTCCGGGGCGTATGATGGTGTTGAGAAGGTCGTTGGAGATAGTACTATATATCCATTGTAACACAATGGCGTCAAGTCTATCCCACTCTTCGTCAACAGGGGGTTTTTCAGTGGTAGAGGAGGAGGCAATAGGTTTGGGTTTGAGGTGATCGATAACCTTGAAGGCGCGACACTGGATGCGAAAAAGTTCTGACCAAGATGAGTATTGGCTAGTTTCCATGTCAAGAAGGATGGGGATCAGGTTCTTGATGTTCGTGACAGTGGCAGCTGGATGAATTTTGGAGATGTCAGGCGACTGATTGGGAGAGGAGGGTGGGGTAGAGCCGGTCATTGGTAGGCTGTTAAGACAGAAGAGAAAACGGGGGGAGGTGCTGCAGCGGGGAGGATGGCCGACGGCAGCAAGTGGTGGGAGGAGAAATTTAGGTTAAAACTCTTGATACCATGTAAGAACAGATTGCTATCAAGGTTGCCTCTCTTCATTCACATAACCGGTTTAAATAGTACAAGAGAGATCAATTAGGATCTCGTATATGCGGAAACATAATAATCACAATAATTACAATATTAACATAATAATATTCTATTAGTGCCCAACGGATGGAAATATGGTAATTTCCTGTATCTCGAATCTATTTACAATCAAGAACCATCTAGTTGTGGAAACACTTCAACAATTCTCCATTCAAGATAACAAATTTAACTTTATTCCAAAACCTTCTTACAGGCATTAAGAGGTGATCATGACTTGCAAATCATATTTATGATCATACAAGCTTTCAAGGCAATGAATGTGGTACCAAAACAAGTAGCACCTAGGCGAATGACTTCTGTCAACCAAGTCTTGACCAATCTAAAGACCATTTATGATTATTGATTAAAGTAAATTTTGGATATGTGAATGTAAATCTCTAGCAAAATCTTTGTACTTCGAAGATGAAGATAGAAACAATTCATACAGTTGATATTAGCAACACAGTCACCATCTTCTAGTTAGTCCAAATCATCAGCTACATCTTCTAGAGTTCTAGTCGTAGTTCATCAGTGCATGTGGATGAGAATTTTGTAAATCCATCAGCGTAGACCTATGTAATTATGTGAACAAATCAATGACTCGATGTAAGAGTTTCTACATTTATCGATAATTCTACCACTAATATCGAAAGCCGACTCATAAGCAGTTGTTGGGATTAGAATTCCTAAAACATGCTTTAACATGTGAAAAATGAAAAAAAAAATTAGCGACATCAAACGTACCATCCCCTTTTATCTTTCTTTTTTTTGCAGCCTCATCGCAAAAATAAATATCTAGTTCAATGTAATCAAATTAGAAGAAGATAAAGTACTAGTTAGCTCATTTAATTTGGCTTTGGTTATCCACACATCCCCCTCAATTTATCCACACATCCCCTAACTCTATACACCCCTCGTTGCCCTATACGCCTGAAAATGGACCCACCTGATAAGCCTCTCATTGCCCTATACGTTTACTTTTTGGTTACTTTTTCACACATCCTATTATTTGTCAATGATTGGGTGTCAGCCAATGATTGCCCAATCATTGGCTCTTTTGTGTGGAATAAATTTGAAGGGTATGGAGGGTTTTCAAGTGGGTGAAATATTATTTAAAAAAAACTTTATATATATATATATATATATATATATATATATTTAAATTGTTGTTAAAATAAAAAAAATATAAACATTTATATTTATTATTATTTATTGTTATAAAAGTAAGGTATATAAATGTCATTTTTTTATTTAATATATTTAGAAAAATGGCGACATTTTTATTTATTAATTATTATTATAAAACGTCAACATTTTTTATAATTAGTATTATAAAACTTCTACATTTTTTAATTAGTATTATAAAACTTCTACATTTTTTTTAATTAGTATTATAAAACTTCTCTATAATCCATAACGCAAGAAGAAACGTAAATACAAAATGTAAGTGAACATTGTTTGATAAAATAACACAAAACACAACACTTTCATACAAAATGTAATACAATACATAGCCGAAACCCTAAACCCTAAACCCTACACACTAAATTGCTAACTATTACATATTATTACTTAGATTCACACGAACCCGTTGTGTATCTGAATCAGGTTCTCAAACAAACTGTGAAATCGAACAGTTTCTTCGTAGATTCCGTCCGGTTTCAAAGCCGGTTGAGGATTACGAGTGTTCTAGACTCGTTCAAGGCATGCTTGTTTCAAAGCCGGTCCGGTTTCTCCGAAGCTGTTTTTTCTCAGTTTGACTTCAAAGCGTTGTTAACTAACAAAAGAATGCATACACAAATAGTTCTAGTGGACGAAGCAAAGAGACTGTTGTGTATCTGAATCAGGTTCTCAAACAAACTGTGAAATCGAACAGTTTCTTCGTAGATTCCGTCCGGTTTAAAAGCCGGTTCAGACGCGTGATGGTATATGGTGGTCACGGAACTACCGGGCGTCGGTAGATGCCGGTGACGGAACTACCGCGCGTCGGTAGATGCTATCAAGAGTGCACCCGGAATCGACAATATGAGAGTTCCGTGCTATTTGCACGGTAACATCTGACAATGTCGGAGTTCCGGGTGACTTGGCTATAGATGTTGGATGATGCATCCCCCACCGCCAAGCACCTCACCCTAGACCGACGTCCCGGCGCATGAATCTGAAATATGAGCTCAGGTACTCGTTTGAATCTGAAATATGAATGCAGTGCACTTCTCCATAAGAATTACGTTTCCACCACCTTCAAAACACCGACTTTCGATATCCTGTTAAAAAACATAGAATTATAGTGTTAGACTCGATATTAGAAATTATACTGTAAAATATAATAAACAAACAACACCACCACCAACACCACCACCACCAACACCATAGCCGACCACCCACTACCACCACAGCCGACCACCACCACCAGTCGGCCGCCCACCACCGCCCACCACCTTCCACCCACAACCTAACCACCACCAAAACCACCATCCCAACTACCACAACACACCACCACCACCACCACAACCTACCACCCTCAACCACCATAGCCTACCACCCACAACACAACACAACACAACACAACACAACACCACCTCACCACCGTCAACCACCACAACCCACCACCTCAACCACCACAACCCACCACCTCACCACCGTCAACCTTAACAAACCAACAACACAGCCCACCACCCACAAACACCACAGGCTACCACCCACAACACAACACCACCACAGCCACCACCGTCAACCACCACAACCCACCACCTCAACCACCACAACCCACCACCTCATTACCGTCAATCTTAACAAACCAACACCACATCCCACCACCCACAAACACCACATGCTACCACCGACTACACAACACCACCACCACCGTCAACCACCACCTAACCACCCACAAACACCACTACCCACCACCCACAAAACAACACAACCACAACCACAACCGTCAACCACAAAAACCCATCACCCCAACACCAATATACCCGACTAAAATAAACCACAAAAATCAGAGAAAAAATGAAAATTAAACATAAAATTACGGAATACGAACTAACCTTAAATACTCCGAGCGTATGAAGAGATACGAGAGCGATAACAATACGAGAGACAAAGAATCCGTGCGTGTGTGTGTACTTCCGGATCTTCATCGTGTGGTCCAACGTTGGTCTCGTGTGGTCCAAGACCTTTTTGGGTATATAGTTCGTCAAAGAGCAGGCTTGTTGCTAAAAAAGTCAAACAAATCGAATATATACGACCCTCATTGATCTATATGACGCGTATGTATTTACTTTTTGAAAAAGTTGTCAGTCTATACCGCCCTCATTGATCTATAAGGGGCGTATGAATTTACTTTTTCTGAAAAGGTGTCAGTGTATACGACCGTATAGATCAATGTGAGGCATATACACCACCTAACTTTTTGTTATACGGACCTCATAGCACTATGTGAGGCATATGTATTTACTATTTCTGAAAAAGTGGTTAGATTTTGTACTTTATACGCATCTCATTGTGCTATGAGCGGCGTATTGAGTCTTTTTTTTTTCTAAACAAATACTATTACGTACGAGAAAGTGTAATCCATATCCATCTTGACATTCACAATGGTTATTTATAGATGTGGAAGGCAAGCTGGGATAAAAACATCTTGGACGGATATTAATCCTGGGCGTCAATTTTACACTTGCTCTCAATTGGTAAGTACTTTAAGCACTACTACCTGTAACAACCCTCAAGAAACCGACACTCTTATAATAATTTCCGACACCCTATTATATTTTAGAATGTCTTAATAAGTCCCAAAATATACCCCGTATATGAAAACCGAGCCCGAAATACATTAAATACTATTTAAAATAAATAAAAATTGAAATCTTGGGCTGAGGCGGGCCGCGTAGACCCACCTCAATCTTTACGCGGGCGGTATAAGGGTTAGAACCGGATTCCTTTGATTTTCTTAAGTTAAGGCGGGCCGCGTAAGACCCATGTTAAGTTAACGCGGGCCGCGAGTGTCCCTAAATGTGGCGCAGCCTGGTGATGCCACGTGTTATCATCGTGTCGAGCCTAGTAGATGACCCGGACAAGCTACCCTGTTCACCAGGGTTGACGCGGGCCGCGTAGGCTCTTGCCTACTCTTACGCTGGCCACGTGAGAGTCAGGTTCAGCAACTATATAAGCAAGCATCGGGTTTCAGTATTCCTCGTTCATTTCTTTTCTTTCTTAAGCGAATTTCTGAGTAGTAGAAGTTATAATCGGGTATTATATCCCCCTAATTAGCGAGGTTCTGCTCCGTTGTAAGTATTATAACCCCAGTTTCGTAATAGATACGCTGCCCGATTGATTTAGGGTTCCGTAACAACTGTCGTGGTTCTGCCCGACGTAGTTGTTGGAATACCGTCTCGGGGAGGGTATCATTAATATTTTCAAAGGGTTATGATACTAACCTATGTACATTTGTATAAATTATAGATTATTTCCAGGAAACCCTTACGCGAAGTCTAGGATAGCAATGTGAGTTTATCCTCTTTTTGTTAACCTTTTTGGAATATTTTACAAAACCTTAATGCTTTACAATGTGATTAAGCGGTGATTGAGTCTTTGTAGTTCTTCAATTACTGCCAGTATGTTGGGGTTTTGTATACAAAATTTACTACTGCGTGTAGTAAGTCGGGATGACAGTCCGTTACCATTGGACAACGAGTTAGCCAATGTGTAATATGACCCACAAGTCAGGATTGATAGTACTGAATGAGTAATTGTGTAGAAATAAACAATTTGATCGCTTTCAATATTGTTTTAATTGATAAAATGTTTCTTGATTAAACTGGGATTCACTCACCAGTATTTCCCACTGACAAATGTTTTTAAAACACGTTTCAGGTAACACAATGTGACAGCCAATTAGTAAAAAGCCAGGTGGAGAGCACTGAAGGCTTCGGAAAAATGTGGCTATAAAAGTTACCTAATAAACGATGTTTTAAATTCAATAAAATAGGGTTTATCCCTATAAACGTATTTTAATAAGAAACTTGGGTTTTACCCATGTGATTATTAATATCAAATATGGTGGTTTCACTCTGATAAATATTTCCTAACTACGGTCCTGATGTAATTTCTGCTGCCAAATTAACAGTCTGATACCACCGAAACTCTGAGTTCGCGTCCGCCCGTTCCCGGGACAGATAAGGGATCGGGGGTTGCGACAGAAGGTGGTATCAGAGCCTAGCCACTGGTCTGAGCCAAAGAAGTGTTCTGCTGACACTTAAATTCTAAATTTTGTGTTAGGAAATAAATTACGGAAATACATGCATAACTATATTTATTTGTTATGTGTTATTTGACTATCTGTTAGTTTACAGTATGAGTGATCAAGGACCCTCAGACATGTGTCATCAGTTTTCTGATTCACCTAAGAGTGAAGGTACCTCTTCACAGCCTGCCCTTTCTGGGTATTCTGCTGATCAGGAAAAAGGGATGTTTGCCTTTAAAGCTTAGTCTGAAGAGCCATTCCCTCCTAAGAAAGGAGGTTGGTTCAGTAAGGAAGCATTTGCGCGTAGGAAAAGAATGCAAAAGTTGCAACAGCAAAGAGCCTTAGCAGCCGTTAAGCGAAAGACAGATGCCCATACACAGGATATGCTTAATAGAAGCCTAGCCAATTTCCATATCCTAGCTACCACTGCTGCTAACCCGAGTCTGGAACAATTAGTAGCCCCACAACCATCAATCCCATATCAACCCATGGAGATAGAAAACCCTGAAAACCAAGTGGAGATGCATGACTTCAACCCAGAGGAAATCCCTAGGGTACCTGCACCAAACCCCCTAGATCCAAATTACGACCCCTGGTGGGACGATAATAGGGACTTTGTGCAACGTTACCCGATACATGAAGACACACCCATACAGAACATAGGAGCCTACCCAGGTATGGACCCTTTAGATCCCTATTACCATGATGATTACATTAGGGAAATTTTAGAAGATCCTTACCGATTTCAGGCACTTTCACCCCCATATCAGGAACCCGCACCCCATATTCCGAACCCAATCCTAGAACCTGCACCCCCAATGAGTGAAGAAAACGTCCAAGAACTTAGGACATTTGGTGAGGAAATTCTAGAAAGCAATGAGAGAAATCGTCAGGTGGGAAAGCGTCTCGTATGGAAATACGATGAGCGCAATATGGATTTTTGGATAAATCCATATCCGTAGATGTGATGGTAGGAGATGGTAATAATAATAATAATAATAGAATAAAATAAAATAAAATGAAATATGTGTGTACGGATGCCTATTACTATTAGTGTGATTCTATTTCTGTTGGCATTGTAATTTTTATTTCAGTACTAGTGTGTAATAGATGCCTAATATATGAATAGAGTATAGTCGCACTGAACGACGCTTTTGGCAAAAATGCGTATCATGTGATTGGCTATATTAAAATATTATTTGTGATCTTAATATGGGGTAAATGTTTAAAATTCAGATGGCCGACGAAGGAAATCAAGGAAATCTGAATAACGATAACCAGAGTAACATTAACGTGGTTAATGAAAATCAGAGCATCAATAACAATGGAAACCAAATGGATAATAGTGTCGTTCAACATATAGTGGCACAAGGAATCATAGATGCCATGCCATTTATTATTCAAACTATTCAAGAAACGAATAATAAAAGTAAGCATAGCAGTAAGCGACAAATCAAACCCGAAAACAGCGTGAACAATGGACCAGTACTTCAAATGCCTATTCCCAAAAGGAGAAGAACCGTGTCTTACGGTTGTTCCTATAAAGAATTCTGGTCTTGTAAACCAATGGAATTCTCGGGCAACGAAGGGGCCATTGCAACCTTACGCTAGATAGAGAAGACTGAGGCAGTCTTAAGAATAAGCAAGTGTGCTGAAGAAGATAAGATATTGTTTGCTTCTAATCTATTTAAAAATTCAGCACTAGAATGGTGGAACACTATCCTCTAATCAAGAGGAAGTGATAGAACCTACAATATGGAATGGGAAGAATTTAAGGACAAGGTAGAAAGAAAATTCTGCCCACCCAATGAGAAGGAACAGATAGCAAACAAATTCCTAAATCTTAGGATGACTGGTGTGGATAGTAAGGGATACACTAAAATATTCTTCGAATATGCTAGAATAGTGCCAACTCTTGCTTCACCAGAACCAGTGTTAATCTCCCGTTATATTTGGGGATTAATTGGGGAGATAAGACATGTAGTCAAGGCAGCTAGACCTCAAACCATAGAAGAAGCTGTAGAACTAGCAAATACCTTGACAGATGAATTAGTCTGTACCCGAGAAGAGGATCAAAGGAGGAACCTAACCCAGAAGCTCACACAAGATTTCGTTCTGGAAATTTTAATCGTGGGAAAAATATAGGTTCTACCTCTGCACCCTACTGTAGGTATTGCAAAAGAAAGCATTCAGGAAGATGCTCCATATACTGTAACTTTTGCAAAATATCGGGACACAAGGAAGAAATATGCAGGAAGAAAGCTAACAACAGGATATGTTACAACTGCGGAGAACAAGGTCATATCAAGCCTAATTGCCCGAAATTAGCTCCAGCTACAGAAAACAAGAATACTAAAAATGCTAGAGCATCTGTTCTGACTGTAGATGAAGCCAAGATGATTCCAGATGTCATAGCTGGTACGTTTTTAGTTAATGATATCTTTGCTAAAGTATTATTTGACTCTGGTGCAAACCAAAGTTTTATTAATACGTCATTTTGCAAAATTCTAAGTCAATCATTAACTAAACTACCACAAGAATGCTTAATAGAGACAGCCAATGGAGAAACCGTTAGGATTTCTGAAATCTTGCTGGGAGCAAGCATAGAAATTTTAAATCAGAAATTTATTGCAAACCTTTATCCCATGAATCTGGCAGGATTCGATGTTGTTTTAGGAATGGATTGGTTAATAGCCAATAAAGCCAGTATTTTATGTGATCAAAAGTCAATTCCAGTAGTATCTCAATTTTCAGATGTATTTCCAGAAGAATTACCAGGACTACCGCCAGACAGAGAAGTGGAATTCAGAATCCATTTAATACCAGGAACAACACCGATTGCCAAAGCACCTTACCGTTTGGCACCCGCAGAAATGCAGGAACTGAAGAAACAATTAGATGAATTGCTGGAAAAGGGATTCATACAGCCAAGTTCATCGCCATGGGGAGCACCGATACTATTCGTTAAAAAGAAGGACGGATCCATGCGTATGTGCATTGACTACCGTGAATTAAACAAGGTCACGATTAAGAATCGGTACCCATTACCAAGAATCGATGATCTGTTTGATCAACTGCAAGGAGCTCGATTTTTCTCTAAAGTCGACTTAAGGTCAGGATATCATCAATTAAAGGTACAGGAAGAGGATATTCCTAAGACCGCATTCAGAACAAGGTATGGCCATTATGAATTTACTGTCATGCCATTTGGTTTAACCAATGCCCCAGCCGTATTTATGGACATGATGAACCGAATATGTAAGCCATATTTGGATAAATTCATAATTGTCTTCATAGATGATATTCTCATTTATTCTAAGAATAAAGAAGATCATGCAAAGCATTTGCGTGCACTTTTAAGTTTGTTGAGAAAGGAAAAGCTTTATGCTAAATTTTCTAAGTGCGAGTTTTGGTTAGAACAGGTACAATTTCTTGGACACCTAGTCAATCATGAAGGAATTCATGTAGATCCAACAAAGATCGAGGCAATTACTAAATGGAAAACCCCTGAATCACCAACCGAGGTTAGAAGTTTCTTAGGATTGGCCGGTTATTATAGAAGATTTATTCAAGATTTTTCTAGAATAGTCATTCCTTTAACTAAGTTAACCTGTAAATCTGTTAAGTTTGAATGGGGATTAAAACAAGAAGAAGCCTTTAGAATTCTTAAGCAAAAATTAACCCATACACCCATACTAGCGTTACCAGAAGGAGCTGAAGACTTTGTAGTCTATTGTGACGCTTCTAAATTAGGTTATGGATGTGTGTTGATGCAACGTCAAAAGGTTATAGCATATGCATCTAGACAACTTAAGAATCATGAAGAGAATTATTCAACCCATGATCTAGAATTAGGAGCTATAATTTTTGCTCTTAAGATTTGGAGACATTACCTTTATGGTAGTAAATTTACCATATTCACTGATCATAAGAGTTTAAGGTATGTTTTCAAGCAAAAGGAGTTGAATATGAGACAAAGACGCTGGATGGAATTGCTTAATGATTATGATTGTGATATCCAGTATCACGAAGGAAAAGCAAATGTAGTGGCAGATGCTTTAAGTCGAAAGTATCATGAAAAGCCAAAAAGGGTACGTTCTCTTAAATTAAATCTACAAATAGATTTAAATGATCAGATAAGAGAAGCACAAGAATCAGTAATCAAGGATGATTCTGAAAGATTAAAAGGTATGCTAAAAGAATTGGAACAAGGAATAGATGGAATTTGGAGATTTCATAAAAACAGAATGTGGATACCTAAATTAGGAAATCTACGTCATCGTATATTAGAAGAAGCCCATATGTCCAAATATACGATGCATCCATGAAGTGATAAAATGTACCAGGATTTAAGGAAGAATTTCTGGTGGATAGGAATGAAAAAGGACATAGCAGCCTATGTTTCTAAATGTTTAACCTGTTCACAAGTCAAAGCTGAACATCAGAAACCCTCAGGATTTCTACAACAATTAGAAATGCCAGTGTGGAAATGGGAATTAATAACAATGGATTTTGTTACTAAGTTACCCAAAACAAAGAAAGGCAATGATATAATCTGGGTGATTGTAGATAGATTAACCAAGTCAGCTCATTTCATACCAATGAAGGAAACTTTCAGTATGGAACAGTTAGCTAAATTATATGTAAATGAAATTGTTTCTTTACATGGAATTCCTTTATCAATTATTTCTGATAGGGATAGCCGATTTACCTCTCATTTTTGGTCAAGTTTCCAAAAAGCAATGGGAACCAAGTTAAAACTAAGCACAGCTTATCATCCTCAAACGGATGGACAAAGTGAAAGGACAATTCAGACAATGGAAGGACATGCTTAGAGCTTATGTAATTGATTTTGGAGGTAATTGGGATGATCACTTACCTTTAATAGAATTTTCTTATAATAATAGTTATTACACAAGTATCAATGCTGCACCATTTGAAGCACTTTATGGACGAAAGTGCCGAACCCCAGTCTGTTGGGCAAAAATTGGGGAAAAGCAATTATCCGGACCTGAGATAGTGCAAGAAACAACTGACAAGATTATTCAAGTCAAGGAACGATTAAAAGCAGCACGTGATCGACAGAAGAGTTATGCCGATAACCGACGCAAGCCATTGGAATTTCAATTAGGAGATAAAGTATTATTGAAAGTCTCTCATTGGAAAGGAGTAGTAAGATTCATAAAAAGGGGAAAGCTAAGTCCCAGGTATGTTGGACCTTTTGAGATTATTAGAAGAATAGGACCTGTAGCCTATCAGCTACAACTGCCAGAGGAAATGGCAGGAATACATGATGTATTTCATGTATCTAATCTCAAAAAGTGTTTAGCTGATGAATCACTGTTAGTACCTCTTAAGGATATAGAGGTAAATGAATAACTCAAATTTGTAGAAAGGCCTCTACAAATTGAAGATAGGAAAGTCAAGAACCTCAAGCATAAGAGATTAGTTCTGGTCAAAGTAAAGTGGGACTCCAAAAGAGGACCTGAATACACATGGGAGCTTGAATCTGAAATGCAAAGGAAATATCTGCACTTGTTTCAGTAGATCTCGAGGACGAGCTCTAAAACAAGGTGGGGAGGATGTAACAACCCTCAAGAAACCGACACTCTTATAATAATTTCCGACACCCTATTATATTTTAGAATGTCTTAATATGTCCTAAAATATACCCCGTATATGAAAACCGAGCCCGAAATACATTAAATAGTATTTAAAATAAATAAAATTTGAAATCTAGGGTTGAGGCGGGCCGCGTAGACCCACCTCAATCCTTACGCGGGTGGTATAAGGGTTAGAACCGGATTCCTTTGATTTTCTTAAGTTAAGGCGGGCCGCGTAAGACCCATGTTAAGTTAACGCGGGCCGCGAGTGTCCCTAAATGTGGTGCAGCCCGGTGATGACACGTGTCATCATCGTGTCGAGCCTAGTAGATGACCCGGACAAGCTACCATGTTGACCAGGGTTGACGCGGGCCGCATAGGATCTTGCCTACTCTTACGCGGGCCGCGTAAGAGTCAGGTTCAGCAACTATATAAGCAGACATCGGGTTTCAGTATTCCTCGTTCATTTCTTTTCTTTCTTAAGCGAATTTCTGAGTAGTAGAAGTTATAATCGGGTATTATATCCCCCTACTTAGCGAGGTTTTGCTCCGTTGTAAGTATTATAACCCCGGTTTCATAATAGATGCGCTGCCCGATTGATTTAGGGTTCCGTAACAACTGTCGTGGTTCTGCCCGACGTAGTTGTTGGAATACCGTCTCGGGGAGGGTATCATTAATATTTTCAAAGGGTTATGATACTAACCTATGTACATTTGTATAAATTATAGATTATTTCCAGGAAACCCTTACGCGAAGTCTAAGATAGCAATGTGAGTTTATCCTCTTTTTGTTAACCTTTTTGGAATATTTTACAAAACCTTAATGCTTTACAATGTGATTAAGCGGTGATTGAGTCTTTGTAGTTCTTCAATTACTGCCGGTATGTTGGGGTTTTGTATACAAAATTTACTACTGCGTGTAGTAAGTCGGGATGACAGTACGTTACCATTGGACAACGAGTTAGCCAATGTGTAATATGACCCACAAGTCAGGATTGATAGTACTGAATGAGTAATTGTGTAGAAATAAACAATGTGATCGCTCTCAATACTGTTTTAATTGATAAAATGTTCCTTGATTAAACTGGGATTCACTCACCAGTATTTCCCACTGACAAATGTTTTTAAAACACGTTTCAGGTAACACAATGTGACAGCCAATTAGTAAAAAGCTAGCTGGAGAGAACTGAAGGCTTGGGAAAAATGTGGCTATAAAAGTTACCTAATAAACGATGTTTTAAATTCAATAAAATAGGGTTTATCCCTATAAACGTATTGTAATAAGAAACTTGGGTTTTACCCATGTGATTATTAATATCAAATATGGTGGTTTTGCTCAGATAAATATTTCCTAACTACGGTCCTGATGTAATTTCCGCTGCCAAATTAACAGTCTGATACCACCGAAACTCTGAGTTCGCGTCCGCCCGTTCCCGGGACAGATAAGGGATCGGGGGTTGCGACACTACCTCCGTCCCATTAAAATTGTCATAGTTTGAATTTTCAAAGTCTTTATTTATAAACTTTGACCTTAAATAATTTTGTTTGTGTTAGATAATACTTGATGAAAGTTATATGATTTGAGTGTATTTTACAAGTGTTTTTATCGGGTTAATTTTTATCAAGTTTTATATAACACAAAAAATCTATAATTAAAGTCAAAGTTTATAAATAAAGACTTTGAAAATTCAAAATATGACACTTTTAATGGGACGTATTTTTTACACTTAGAAACACTAATTCGCCTTCGGTTTCAGCGTTCTCGGTGCAAATTCTTTGCGTGGATCGACCCTCCCATGTGTCCTCGGGCAGTTCAAGTCATCCGAGGTTTGCTGGATACGAAAGCAATACTTGAAGATGAAGTCAAGTATTTGAAAGAGGAGGTTCGAATGTATAAAGAGCATGTAGCAGAAATGGAAAATAAAAATTCAAGGGTCGTTCGCAAGAGGGACACCTGTTTGATAATCTGTTGGATTTTGTTTTTTTGTCCGTATTTGTATTTGTCGTTAGCCGTATTTAAGTTTATGCAACTTATGTAAACGAATGTAATGACTCTCGTATTTTGGTGATTTAGCGGAATGTTATGTCTTGAGAGTTTATGAAACTTATAATAATAAAACATATGCACATTTAAAAAAACGATGTTATATCTAGTCCCGACAAACGGGTCGGGCCGGGGGTCGGGTAGGGTTTTTGACCCATGACGATATTTTATGAAATGAATTTTGTGTATTATAAAATGTCAAATTTTTTATTCATCAATTATTATTATGTCTTTAATTATTTTTCACTTGTCATTTATTAACCATAACGCAATAAATACACGAAACATCGTTTTATATTAATACACAAAACATGTCATTTTAATACAAAATGTAACGACTAAACCCTGAACCCTAAACCCTAAATCGCTAACTGTTACATATTATTAAATTCTAGCAAACTGTATCGGTTATTCAGATCTCTATTCGGTCACCATATTGTTGCTATCAAGTTTAAGGATGCAACTTATAATAATAAAACATATGCACATTTAAAAAAACGATGTTATATCTAGTCCCGGCAAACGGGTCGGGCCGGGGGTCAGGTAGGGTTTTTGACCCATGACGATATTTTATGAAATGAATTTTGTGTATTATAAAATGTCAAATTTTTTATTTATCAATTATTATTATGTCTTTAATTATTTTTCACTTGTCATTTATTAACCATAACGCAATAAATATACGAAACATTGTTTTATATTAATACACAAAACATGTCATTTTAATACAAAATGTAACGACTAAACCCTGAACCCTAAACCCTAAATCGCTAACTGTTACATATTATTAAATTCTTGCAAACTGTATCGGTTATTCAGATCTCTATTCGGTCACCATATTGTTGCTATCAAGTTTAAGGATGCGTTCCACGGTAAACGTGCTTTCTGCTTCCCCATTACCACATGAAGAACCTCCGACCTGATCTGGTGCTCCCTCGTTGCAGAAGAATTCTCAGTAACCGGTTCCACAGCATGAAGAACCAATCCATACAGAAGGAGTTCTCCCTCGAGGTTGCTGACGCAGAAGCATTGTAGTTGGTTGAGGTTCCAGGACATTCCAGTTAACCCTCATAGTTACCGGTAAATATCTACTCCACTGTCACAGATTGTGAGTGCAGAAGCATTGCCATTGGTGGACGTTCCGGTGCATGAATCTAGAATACGAACGCAGTTAAGCGTTTGAATCTGAAATATGAACGCAGTGTACTTCTCCATAAGGATTACGCTACCACCACCGTTAAAACACCGACTTTCGATATCCTGTTAATAAAACATACAATTATAGCATTAGACCCGACATCCGAAAATATATTATTAAAAATAATAAATATAATAATAAAAATAACATATGCACATTTAAAAAAGAGAAAAATGCCCGGATAGTCCCTGTGGTTTCACCTTTTTTCACCTATAGTCCCTAACTTTCTAAAACTACTCGAATAGTCCCCAAGTTTTCAATTTTTGTTCTCGGATAGTCCCTGGGTCTAACTTCAGTTACTTTTCTCAGTTAAGTGGGTGTTGAAATGACCAAAATGCCCTTTCCTTAAAAGGCCAAACCATAGGGACTATCCGGGCATCTTCTCTTTATAAAACCCATCCACCCTTCATCTTCAACATTATAAAACCCCACCACCACACTTCATCTTCAACCTCCACCCACCATCACCCTCCTCCACCCTCCACCATCACCGCCACAGTTTCAGAGAAAACCCGCCCGTTTAAAGGCCAACTGCGATAAAAGTTGGGCTCGGTCCCGAACCGACCTCAAAACTACATCGCCATCATCACCCCCACCCCCACTCCTTCTCCCTTCCTGTTTGTTTCTTTGTCTCTGCAACCTGCAACCTGCAAACACCACTGGCCCACCATCGGATGACCACCTGCCATCACCAGTGGCCCGCCATTATATTGTCGCATCATGTGTATTTGAGATTTAATGTCAGAATAAAAAAGAACAAATGCTCTCATCTACATATTTATCAAACACATCTGCTCAACACTTGTTTCCCTCCCAAATGCTCTCATCTACATATTTATCAAACAAAACACAAACAAATCAATTGAAGAACTGATCCATCTCACCTTCCTCTCGATCTCCCTCTCACCTTACACAAAATCCGGTCACCGGATTCCAGATTCGGGCGACGTTTACAGGCAAGACACCCCCCCACTCGGTTCTTCGCTGATGAAGCCCACCGACAGAACCAGGAAGAGACCGGAGAAGGAAAGGGAGCCGCCGCACACGGCGACGACGTACCTGGCAGAAAATCCCGCCGTTGTTCTTGTCGTCGACGTCTACTCCTCCGGCCGGTGCTATGTATGAGTCACTGTTCCTTGCATCATAACCCGAAGCCAAAACTCGAATTCAAAGAGGGCCACCATCACTCCGTTTCCTCATCTGCTGCTGCTACTGCTATGATCGTGAACCAGAGCTCCACCTGAAATAAACCGGTTCCGAACCGCTGACCCGCATCTCGAACCCAAAACCACCATCACCGCTACTGCCGCCGGTTCTCCTTCATCAGTATCAATCATCATCTCCAATCAATGGCAAGCACGATCATCTTCAGTAATAATCATCATCATCATCTCCGACAGATAAACGGCCGGAGCCGAGAGAGATCGAGAGGGAGGATGAGGGTGTTGTGCGACTGGTGTGTTTGTAGGTAGGGTTTTAAGTGAGGGGTGGGGGTTTGCAGGTGGGTGTGTGTGGAAGGGTATTTTTGTCAAATAAATATGAAGAAGATGCCCGGATAGTCGCTATGATTTGGCCTTTTAAGGAAAGGGTATTTTTGTCATTTCACACCCTCCTTAACAGAGAAAACAAACTGAAGTTAGACCCAGGGACTATCCGAGAACAAAAATCGAAAACTTGGGGACTATTCAAGTAGTTTTAGAAAGTTAGGGACTATAGGTGAAAAAAGACGAAACCACAGGGACTATCCGGGCATTTTTCTCTTTAAAAAAACGATGATATAAGTCTAGACCCGACAAACGTGTCGGGCCGGGAGTCAGGTAGGGTTACGCTACCTCCACCACCACCACAACCACTACCACCACCACCACAGCCGTCAATCACCACCACCACCACAACCACTACCACCACCACCACAGTCGTCAATCACCACCACCACCACCACAGCCGTCAATCACCACCACCACCACAACCATAACCACTACCACCACCACAACCACCACCACCACAGCCGTTAATCACCACCACCACCACAACCACCACCACCACAGCCGTCAATCACCACCACCACCACCACCACCACAACCACCACCACCACCACAGCCGTCAATCACCACCGCCGTCATTCCCTACCACAGTCAATCCCCCACCGCCGTCAATCCCCACCGCCACCAATCCCCCACCGCCGTCAATCCCCCACCACCGTCAAACCCAACACCACCACAAACGGCGGAAATAAAACCAAAAAATAAAAAAAGGTTGAAGATTAAGCAATAAAATTTGGAATACAAACTAACCTTCATCGTGTGGTCCAGAGTTTGTCTTGTGAAAATCGTGTGGTCCAGAGCGTTTGTGTGTGTGTTCTTGGTGTTTTAGTGTAGGAGTTTTCAAATTTTAGATCTAGTTTACCCCTTTATTGAAGTTGGGAAAGTGTTTGTGTTCAATGAGAGCTGTAAGGTTCAATGAGCACCTTATAGGAGTTGTTGGGTTTGAAGACGAAGTTAAAGCGTATGAAGTGTATAAAGGATATACTATAACCAATTTATCAGCTCCTGTACAGGAGGATAAACTGGTTAAGGCTTTTGTGTTCTATGCGAAATGTGCGAGTTCGAAACCCTGGGGAGGCCGGTCCGATACAGAAGGACCCCTCCCTTTTTTATTTGGGTAATTCTAATTTTTCAAATCCAGTCCCTGAGGTTTGTTTTGCACAAGAACAGTCCCTGTTCAGTTAGTAAAAACTAATTGTAATTCTAATTTTTCAAATCCAGTCCCTGAAATTCTTATAACCGTTTATACCCCATCTGCACATGCTTAGCATTTTTAAAAAAAGACCAATATACCCCTTCGTTATTAGAATCCCAATACCTATGGAACCCGGATTAAACAAGTAATGAACCTTATAATCATGACAATACAGCTGTAAAATCCAAAAAAACCAACATAGATGCTCATAATTCTAATTTTTCAAATCCAGTCCCTGATGTTTGTTTTGCACAAGAACAGTCCCTGCTCAGTTAGTAAAACCTAACTGTAATTCTAATTTTTCAAATCCAGTCCCTGAAATTCTTATAACCGTTTATACCCCTTCGTTATAAAAGATAAAAGGTTAGCCAGTCCGATACAGAAGGACCCCTCCTTTTTTATTTGTGTAATTCTAATTTTTTAAATCCAGTCCCTGAGGTTTGTTTTGCACAAGAACAGTCCCTGCTCAGTTAGTAAAAACTAACTGTAATTCTAATTTTTCAAATCCAGTCCCTGAAATTCTTATAACCGTTTATACCCCTTTTGCACATGCTTAACATTTTAAAAAAAGACCAATATACCCCTTCGTTATAAGAATCCCAATACCTATGGAACCCGGATTGAACAAGCAATGAACCTTATAAATATGACAATACAGCTGTAAAATCCAAAAAAACCAACATAGATGCTGATAATTCTAATTTTTCAAATCCAGTCCCTGATGTTTGTTTTGCACAAGAACAGCCCTGCTCAGTTAGTTTTTACTAACTGTAATTCTAAATTTTCGAATCCAGTCCCTGAAATTCTTATAACCGTTTATACCCCTTCGTTATAAAAGATAAAAGGTTAGCCGGTCCGATACAGAAGGACCCCTCCCTTTTTTATTTGTGTAATTCTAATTTTTCAAATCCAGTCCCTGAGGTTTGTTTTGCACAAGAACAGTCCCTGCTCAGTTAGTAAAAACTAACTGTAATTCTAATTTTTCAAATCCAGTCCCTGAAATTCTTATAACCATTTATACCCCTTCTGCACATGCTTAGCATTTTAAAAAAAGACCATTATACCCCTTCGTTATAAGAATCCCAATACCTATGGAACCCGGATTGAACAAGCAATGAACCTTATAAACATGACAATACAGCTGTAAAATCCAAAAAAACCAACATAGATGCTGATAAAAGATTAAACATGTTACCATCCATACATGCTGATAAAAGATTAAACGTTTATATAAAAACAACCGGCATACAACTAAACATAAATAACAAAATAGGAATAAATATTTGTCCGTACAACCACATTAAATCCAAAATACAACCAAACGAAACAGATACATACTACTCCTAAGCCATTTCCTCGTCACTGTCATCAGAACCACTATCATAACATGTCAACTGCATCTGCGTGTCAGACGGGCCTGCCTGCGTGCCGGACGGGCCGGCTTCCGTGCCGGACCCCGGATACACTCGTGGTTGTGGCGGGTCTCTAACCGGCAACCCCGCCTCGGTACGCCTATCAGCCTCGCTAGCCATCATCCACTCCATCATATCCTCCATCCGGTCCATCCGCCGATCCTGCAGCGCCAACCTCCCCATCACAGCCGTCTAACCCGCCACAAGCCTCTCGAGGAGACGCTGAGTGGACTGGGGAAATCTCACCGCATGATAGACGCGCCGATGATGCTGTGGCGGCTCCTGCGGATGCCCCTGCTCAACCTCAGGCTCGACGTCACCCTCTCCAATAGGCTCATCAACAACATGAGGCATATCCACCTCCGTAGCCTCCAGCAGATGTTGATGTACTAACGGCTAGGCTACGAAAATCTGATCGTCCAAACCGATAACCAATGCCTGGAAAGTTCACCGCCAAGTTCATCCCACTCATCGTCCTAATACCCAAATACTCGAAAGGGGTAGGCGGTGGCAACTCACCGATGAACAGAAAATACCGACCGCAATGCTGGACAATACGCGTGATGAACGCCCCTCCGTGCAATCTGCCACGCTTCTGACGTCGGGAAAATGAGGCGAAATACTCCGCCAGGCAGCGATGGAGGGCGCACGGCGTCCCCGTGAATAAACAGTAAAGATAGAACAGGTCGGTTTTCATGACCCACTCGTTGCTTTTGCCACTCCTAGATATCAACGTGGCAATGCAACGGTGTATTTAGCGAATGAGTGGGTCAGGAATCAACGAGACACGGGCCTTATTACTGAAGGGTACAGCACAGAGGGTGGGCCACCAAGCAAGCAACTGATCATCAGGCATAGATGTGATCGCGGTGGTATAAATATCCTGAACCAACTCCTCATCAGTGTAGAATCCGGTGGCCAAAGCAAACTGACGCAGCGACATATTCTGTCGCTCCCCGAATAAACAAAAAGTTACCTCAGCAGGGGGTGGTTCCACCATCGGATCGTCCATATCTGAGTTAGGCTGATCAGCAGGCCGTGGTCGATAGATAAACGTGGAGAGGAACTCCACCATCATAGGCCTATAAGAAGCCCCAGCCGCATGAAAAAACATACGATCCCACGGGTTATTTTCCCCGATTATACCCCGGGCCCTCTGCTCCTCGCCACACTCCCGTAACGAGTCCCAACACAACGCCCTCTGCTGCCTTACTCTCATACCCCGGAACTTGGCAAAACGTCTGTATTCCGTACTGCGCTGGGGGAAGTCTAAAAAATCGTACTGCTCACAATTACCCTCGGCCATCGGATTGAATACCGGACCACCGTTTGGTTCCTGTTGTTCCTCATTTGACGACATATCTTCAATAATTAAAATTTAATATTTTGTCAAAATATTAATAAAATTACGAAAAATTTTATATTAAAGTATAATATGTGTCAAATATCGTATCGGTTCACAGTTTGTGTCAAATATCCCACCACCACCACTACCATCATCACCTCTGACCCACCACCACCACCATCACCACTGACCCGCCACCACCACCACAGCCAACCCACAACCACCACAGCCAACCCACAACCGCCGTTAAACCCTAACCCATAGATACAACCACCACCGTCCTAACCTCAACCACTCTAACAACCACCACCGTCCTAACCTAAACCACTCTAACAATCATCACCGTACCACAGCCAACCCACAACCACCACAGCCAACCCACAACCACCGTCAAACCCTAACCCATTGATACAACCACCACCGTCCTAACCTCAACCACTCTAACAACCACCACCGTCCTAACTTAAACCCCTCTAACAACCACCACCGTCAAACACCTCTACCGCCAAACACCACAACCAAAATATTTCAGAAAAAACAAAAAAAAACCCGTTAAAAAACAATAACAAAAAGGAAAGATGAAGATGTTACTAACCTCTTGTGAAAATTCGCACCGTATGGTTTGATACAGGATAGAAATGGTATACGGGAGAGAGTTGTGTGTGTTTTTGGTGTTTTGGTGTGTGTGTGTGTGTGTGTGTTTGAATTGATTTTGATCTAGTTTTTCCTCTTTAGTGAGTTGAAAAGTTGTTTGTGTTGGTATACACTCCTCATTGGCCAATACGTGGCTTATAGATTGCCTACCAGCAGCCGCTTATTGTGCTATGAGCGGCATATAGAGGCTGGTATACACCTCTCATTGCCCAATATGCTGCATATGATGCTTTTTTTTTAATAAAAATAGTGATGTAAATAAGTGTTTTTACATTATAAAACAATGTAATTAACATTTTTTATAAAATAAATGTTGCTTACACTATATTTGAAAGATAATAGAATGTAAATTAAAAAAATAAACAAATAATAATACGATTAAACAGTTTTACGTATTACAACGAGAACCTACAACAAGTTAATAAAGTCTCTTCGAACACTTCTATTACTACGAAGTAACTTCTTACCCTGTGAAAGACGAGA
Source organism: Helianthus tuberosus (assembly GCA_030545235.1). NCBI lineage: Eukaryota > Viridiplantae > Streptophyta > Magnoliopsida > Asterales > Asteraceae > Helianthus > Helianthus tuberosus. The sequence continues at coordinate 36,203,265 of CM060393.1, forward strand.
CATGTACATTGTCTCCCACTCCATAGCTTCAGTACTTCGATACATATTCCATAGTCCATTCGGTGGAGGCATCGGACCATAATCCGTTAACTTAACCATGATGAAATGGCCATCTTCCACATAGGCAATCGAAAGAACAGAATGGCCCTCCGCCGAACCATCAAACATGGGAAAGTATGTTTGACAAACACCATTGCTTAAATGTTGAACAACCACACCAAATTTTTTAGCCACCAACAATCTGGTGTATGGCAAGAACATCCAGCATGCCCTTGGTGCAGGTTCCACTTGCAACCAATTTATTGATCGATATACTGTAGTGTAAAATCCCGGATCAAAAGAGTCAAGAATAGGCCACCACCGGTCTTTGTTAATGAACATCTCATCCAGTAGCTCTTGGCGGACCCACATCCAAGCATTCTGGTCCAACCCCAAACCCATAGCCACGGATCGAAACCCACAGTTACCGTCAGGCTGGGCATCTTCCATATGTGTTATGTATCTTCGATACATAGATGGAAGCCAGTCCTTAAAACGATCGATCATGTTTTTGTACCTGTAATTGGAAAATATATTGTGGAAAATCTTTATCAGGGAAAATGTATGTATGGAAATACGTAGGATAATATATAGGTCAATGATTGTTGACGTACCTATCCCCCACCAATAGTGGAAAATCTTCATCTATAATTTCAACTGTCTTTTTAGCCTTATTTTTCTTTGAACGACTGCGTTGCACTGCTGGCTTTTGAGCGTCCTCGTCCTTCATTTGGCTTTTGCCTTTTGCTTCGGACTGGGTATCTTTACGTCTCGCAACCTCCTCCTTCTTTTTTTGTTGTGCTTTAGAGGTTGGGCGCCCCCGAGATCTTGTTGTACCTCAGGCGGTTGATGGTCAGTCATACTTGGATTCACCACCTCCTTTATCTTCGACAACATACTTTTTAACACTATTGGTGGTTGCGCCTTCAGTTGCATGACTCTGTCCATTTCCTCCTAAAGATTGTTATCGTCTTCCTTAAGTTCTTCAGCATTGAAATCTAGTTTTGTCCAGAATTTGTCTACGGCGGCAAGAGGAATTTTGCAATTTGTATTTTAAAAACAATAGTTAGAAATGGGGGGGTGGGTATTCATATGAAGTAGAATAAGCGGTTGAAGCCTGTTTTTATTACTTGTATTTTCCCACCACTCCATCTGACAAGCACATGGCAACCCACAACTCGTAAAAAGCTGGTGACCACAAGTCCCCCTACTGCGAGCAATGTACGTATCTTTTTCTTCTCCACAAGCAACAAATCTAATGCTTTCAGGGAAAAATTATCACGTAGGTTATCAAAGAATGATATCATGTGGTCCCCCATTTTCAAGGACCGGCTATCCTGAAAAGTAAGGTTTATTTGTATGCGTTGTGACTCTACAACTTTGTCAACAAGCCACACAAGTCTATGGAGCGAGCTGTTTGGCCCCTTAAGGTATCTCTTAAACTTAGCATGTTGGCTTTCAACTCTATTGGTTGTATGTTGACCAAAGTTAGGGCTTGTGTTAGTCCAGGCTGAAACAAACTTTTCTTTATAGGATAGTAGCCAGACAGTATACAAATAGTCCAAAACTCCTGAAAAAAACAGAATATAATGATTTGTAATGTTTGTATTGTAACACCCCGACCAAAGGCTGAAACAAACTTTTTCTGATAAATTAACTATTTTTAAATAATTAATTAAACAAATAAAACTATGTAATTATTGGATTAAATTGGTTAAAAATCGAATTTTGGGAAAAATATCAATTTTATATTTTTCGAACATCATTCTAATGTTAAAATAATTATGTAAAAATTTTCAGGTTTTATAAAATTAGTTTACTATTTTTAATGAATTTAATAAGATTAAAACTAACTTAATTCATAATAATTAGATAAAACCGGAAATAATTATAGTTTATATTTTTAATAAATCAGGTTTGATGTATATGAGTTTATAAAAATGCTAGTTTTTATAAAAGTGATAAAAAACGTAAAAATAAAATAAAAGGTGTGTGCCCGGTTGGATTTTAAGAAGTGTATAAAATAATTAATGTTAGGGTATCAATCAGCTCCTAATGGAGGATAAACTGGTAAAGAAGGGGTGCTTTTACACGAGTGGTCCGGGTTCGATCTTTGCTAAGGGGCGGGTTATACAAGAAACCCCCCTTTTTTGTTATTTTAATTAACATAGTTAACTAAGTTAATTTTTTTTAAAGGATTTCTTATTCAATATTTAACTCGATTAAGATTTTAGAGTTAAAATAAGTTTCAAACAAGGCAATTTCAACCCTTATACTTTAGATTTCAATAATTACATTTTATGCCCAATACTTTGTACTTTTAAATAATGTCAAAATAACCCCTAGACTATAACTTTCAATAAATGACAGTTTAGTCCCTGGAATTGGTTTTAACCATTTTTAAAGCAAGTTTCAAACAATGACAAACATGAATGAATGTGAACTAATATAATATGTACCTGATCTATGGTCGTTAGTCAGTCGCGTATATAGCCGCTCAAAGTTATAATTGTATAGCGTCTCAGTGGGAGAATTACACAATCGAGACCAAAAAAGCTTGAATATTTTCCATTCTTCAGCCGTTGCAAATTTTTCCTTGTTGTGTTTTAGAATATTTTGTGAGATGTGCCACCTACATAGCAATTTGGATGCTTTTGGGAATACTTTATCGCAAGCATTCATCAAAGCTTTATCGCAATATGTTACTATCACGCGCGGTTCCATACCATCTACCAACAATCCTTTGAGCTTCTGTAGGACCCACAAGAAGTTATCCTTTTTTTCTTTAGAGATAAAAGCATGAGCGACACAAAACGACTTGTGTGTCGATGTCACACCCACAATTTGAACAAACGGAAGGCTATACTCATTCGTTTTGTAAGTGGTATCAATCATCAACACATGTGGGAAAGCACGCCACATTATGTATGAGTACCGATGAACAAAAAAAACCTCCTCGACCGTATTTGTTTCGGGATTCACCTGGGTGTGGTAAACATACCTTCCTTCATGCAACATTTGCTCCAATATCTGCATTGGAGTCCGATCACCGTACATTTTGACTTTAATCTTTTTTATCACGTTTTGTATGTCTTGTAGAATGCACACGCTCTGTGGGTTTTGTTTTCTTATGGTTAAATGTATGTTTGTAGGCTCCATGTTTTGAATATAAAGTCTCTCTACCAATAATTCTTCGTCTGGGGTCAACCTTCTCGCAAACTCGTGACCCTCGAGAAATACCGCTGGCTCATGGTTATGATCCTTTTGCTTCACCACTAAGCTCCAATTGCCACTACTTGCGTCTAGTTTCCCTATCATTTTAAAAGGACACCCAATATTTTTGCTACCAGAATGCCGAACTATTGCTTTACTTTTGCATGTGCATCCACGGTCGCATTGCAACCATATCTTCACTGTCCTTGCTGACGAATCTTCTTTTGTTACCGTTCGTTGGGTCACAATGACGTAACCTTTCGCAATTTCTGTTTGGAAAGCCCAATTCTTTAACTCGTGAAGTGTCGCAAATACCTGAAACAATGGTAATTTAAAACTATATTTGTTTAAAATCTAATAACCTTATACATAACGAATAACACGTATACAAAATCAACACGTATACAAAATCAACATTGTCTAAAATCTAATAAAAATTCTACATAACGAATAACACGCAAACAAAATCAACTTTGTCTAAATTCTAATAGGCACCCTTCTAATAAACCTATACATAACGAATAACACGTATACAAAATCAAAATTGTCTAAAATTTAATAAACATTATACATAACGAATAACACGTAAGTGACGGTTATGTTATACCTTTCCTTGTTTTTCGGGTCATTAGCACCATCGTCACCGCCACCACCATCGTCCCCGCCACCACCATCATCCCAGCCACCACCATCATCGTCCCAGCCACCACCACCACCATCGTCCCAGCCACCACCATCGTCCTCGTCTTGATCACTTTCCTCAAAGTGTGTAACACCTTTCTCGATTTCGTTATCGTCTTCCTCGAAGTCAAAAGCACCTTCCTCGGACTTTTTCTTTGGTTGTTTTTCCTGATGGGAATGGTAAGTCCCGTATGTGTGTTGCGGATAGCTTTGAGCCACGTAAGATGGTCCCGCCTCCTCTACGACCTGAAACAACTTAATGGTTAGACTAAAATAACCAAAACGACAATATGAATTTTTTACCTGGTTCAAATCAGGAATCACGGGCCGCACACTCCCTTCCTGATGCGAATGGTAAGTTCCGGCATGTTGCGGATAGCTTTGAGCCACGTAAGATGGTCCCGCCTCCTCTACGACCTGAAACAACTTAATGGTTAGACTTTAATAACCATAACGCCAATATGAATTTTTTACCTGGTTCAAATCAGGCATCACGGGCCGCACACTCCCTTCATCACAACGACCCATGGAAACCACCTCCTCCTCACCTCGATCAACGCCGGGTAACCAAACGCTTTCGGAGACGTATGACTCATTCGACCTTTCACCAAAAGAATATCCAAAGTCCCAATTTGACATTGTGATTCGAATCTAATTTAACCAGACCGTTTATTTGAAAATTTTTATCATTTTCATCATTTTTTTGGGATTTTTGAACATTTGTATTACATGAATCCCGTAAGCTTGGGGGTATAGGGCCATGAGCGCGTATATGCGGATCACCTTTTTAGCCTTTTCAGTCTGAACTCAGCTGTCTTGTCAGCAATATACCTTAAATTCAGAGATTATAGTACCAATGAGCATCGTATAAAGCAATGAGAGGCGTATAGGGTTTAATGGTCCAACTACCACTTTTCTATACACCGCTCATAGGGCAATGAGGGGCGTATAGCTTTACTTTTTCTGACATAATTAATGCACTCAACCCCTATACAACCCTCATTGCCTTATACGGGTCTGCTGGGGGGAGGGGGGTGTCACTACTTTTGGGGGATGTACCAATACCCTCACCCTTTAATTTATCTATATTCATCGTATAATGATTAAAACTCCAATTATACTTCTTTCAGTTGGTCGTCGATTTCCTTATTTTTCTTAAAAATCATAATTCATACATCATAAAGCTTACACAATAATTAAGATAATACATTTTATTTCGGGTATCTAAAACTAACAGCACAAACAACAACAAATTCACATTGACCAAAATTATCGCAATATTTATCAAACTTTATTTTCAAAAACAATACTTGAATGGCATTTGTTATAGTTGCATGCATTGTGCAAAGTTCACCAAACAACAAATTGAAGATCACATGCATGAACTGAGAAAAATTTCTTAGGGGTTGTTTGTTTAGCTCTTAACGGGGCTCTTAATGGTTCAGACCTCTTACTGGTTCAGACTGTTTGTTTCATGAGTAGATGTCTGAATGGTTCAGACATTTGCCTTTGAATGGTTAAGCATTATACCAAGTCTGAATGGTTAAGACATCTAATCTGAATTGGTCAGATATTTGCCTCTGAACGTTTACGCATCATACTGGCTCTTAATGGTTCAGAGCTCTTACCGGTTCAGCAGTTAATGGTTTAGACCTCTTACTGGTTCAGTACTTAACCATTCACAAGTTGCCAAACAGCCCCATAGTCACATAATAAAAACATCAAATACTCCGTAATTAACCAATTTTAATTGCAAATGATTAACTTATGCGTTAATTCAGGAATTTTAATACAGTAGAGCAATAGAGGTGAGAGAGTATCAAAACCGGTTCCCATTTAGATGGTTTGTGGGCTAAGTACTCATGACTAACAACAAATATGTCCCTAATATTAACATAATTTAATCATTTGCAACTAAAATTTATTATTTATAGAGTATTTGTGGATTTTTTAACGTAACTAAGAAAATTTAGGAGCCCAAGTATGTGACCTCATATTTATTGTTCGGTAAGCTTTACACAATGCATTCAACTATAACAAAAATGTTACCCTTTAAGTATTCATGAGAAATGTAGGAACTAGGTTCACTTTTTATTAAAAAATATTAATAAAATAAATAATAACGAGACTCTCATTATTTGTGGGAAATTCGACTAGTACAATACCGGTTACAAAAACTAAATAAACTAAAATAAAATACAATATATTGTACCAATCTTGATTCAAGCAAGCGTCTTTGGAAGAACATTAACCGCATCGTCATGTACGAACCTCCGCTGTAAGAATAAACAAACTGTTGTTGACGGTTTTGGTTGAGGATCGTGTTAGACACGGGGCCCTTAAAACAGATTTCGCGCCTCCTCTCAGACGGTCTGTTTCCAGGATACAACAACCGAAGTAGTAGTTGTACTGTCGGAGATGACACTCACGCCCAAGATTGCACCGAGCATAATTTGGTGTTTATAAAATTTGGAACAATGTGAAGTTGTTTAAAATTGAGAGTACTCCTCTCAATGAAACATCGAGACTAAAGAGAATGTCTATTTCCTTGTGTTACTAGTATGAACCACCAAGTTCATATTTATACACCCATAGTTTTAACCTAATTAAAACTAGTAATAAAATAGACATTAATCTTGTTATAATTATAACATTAATCTTGTCATAAACAAGATAATGAATATGACATTAATCTCTAATTAAATGGACTTAAGTGGTTAGTCAAAAACGGTCATATACATCATGACACGCATTAAACGGGTTGTAACAGCTAGCTTGACCAGGTCCTGCCAATTGCTATGTTACCGTTGTAGACATGTACGCGCGCCTGAAATGGCTCTTCAGTCCGTGCGCCACATTGTATGGAACACGCGCATGCACATGGTGTGCAGACCAGTGCTCCTAGTTACTACTGTAACCTGTGCGCGTGCCATAACAGATCCGCAAACCCATGCAACACACTACAATGACCTTACGCCATGCCATATGGAGCCGCGTGCCACACCTATGCCATTGCGCATACCAGGACGCCACCTGGTCATGCGCCATCTATACTTGCACGCCACGCGGATGCCACTACGCACACCAGGACGCCACCTGGTTATGCGCCATCCATACTCGCGCGCATATGTGCGGGTGCGGCACACCCTTTGGTCCCCACTAGTGTCTGCCTTTAAGGAAACAATTACAAGGAGTGCTCCTCCTTATATACCACTTTGAGTTTTGTCATTCCACCTATATGGGACAAGTTGACAAAACTAATCCATTTTATTCATCTTTGTTTGTTCCAAACGTACAACTTCAAGCTTCGATATCTCATTCATCTTAGCTCTATTTGGACATAGTTTGAACACAAACCATAAATAATTATTTATACAGCACATATATAAATATTATTAATGTCCAAAATATTTAGTGAAAAACTCATTTTCACTAAAATTTCCAACAATCCCCCACATGAATGGAGATCGATTAAAACACACAAAATTCCCCGATGAAAACTCGACAGTCGAGTATTGCAGGATAGGTAGGTGTAGCCTTTGAACCTTCCTTTGTGAAGCATACTTAGCTTACTAGGGTTTTGTAGACGTAATGTCCTTGAACAACCCCCCATTTGTGTAAACGACAATATACATTCACACAATACTTTCCCTAGCCGGGCCATCTCCTCATGTTCGTCTCCAATAATGGTCATGGAGCACTTTCCTGGTTCTGCGGGAGCTCTAGGAATTATGCCCTAATTCCATTCGAAGCGACCACACTTCTCTCCAACATAGGTGATTTCCCTTTAAATCATTAAAAGCATTATGGTTTACTATGATTTACACAAATCATAAAACCACATATTATGCTTAACCTCACAACAATGTCACTGAATATTATAGGAATGGACTAGGACGTATTTAAACACCCTTTTATAGTTTTAGGGGGATATATGAAACATATAAACTAGCTTATATATAAACATATATATTAGCTACGCCCCCACAGTGACTACCCTTCGGTTCATGATTAAGTTGGCCTATTGAACCTAGATCTTGGGATCTCCAGTCAACTAGGTTAGGTTTCCCTCATGTCCCTTTTTCCATGGCTTTAGTCCCATTCCACAACCTGATCTGTTATCAACCCACTGGTTGTTGGATCCAAAATTATCTTTGACTTCGCTAAGTCACCAACGATAATTTAAATTGCGATAAGTTGTTCTAACGTGTTCTTGACTCGCTAGTCACTTTTTCCTTTTAGTCAATTCATAAGACTTATAACTCGTGATCACAACCTGGATCCAGTTATGTACCTTGTCTTAGAATGACATGAAACTCAATTCATGGCTGGACACGTTTTCACCATGCCTTTGGTGTGTCATGACTGACATCTTACTAGATTTTGAATCTAACCAATTGGCATTCGAGTCCAATCTACTCGATTGACTCCATATAACCATTGTGTACTCCACTTGGTCATGCGTTTGCAACATATGCAAGTCACACCCACATTTAAGTGTAACTGGATAGCCTCCAAATGGGGTGATGAAAGGTTCTCCCTTTCATTTCGAGTTTGAGAAAACTTCTCAACTACCATTTCCACATTCAAATGCAAGTCACCCCCACATTTAACTGTAATTGGATAACATCCAAATGGGGTGATGAAAGGTTCTCCCTTTCATTTCGAGTTTGAGAAAACTTCTCAACTACCATTTCTTCATACCCTAAAGGGTTTGTTTCTTAAATGGTTCCTCCCCCCACATTGCTTGCATTTTAATGAAGTTATATTTATAGTTTTGTTTAGCACAAAATTCGTTCTTGTGTCATCACATATTTTGAATGTTTAATGTTAATTTAATCTCCGTCGAGCATATAAATTAACAAGTATTAGTCTAGCATGCTTTAGAATTTGGGTACCAAAGCAAGGAGAGTTAAGAAATAAGATTTTAGAGGAAGCCCATAAATCTAGATATACCATGCGTCCTGGTAACAATAAAATGTACCAAGATTAAGAAATAACTTATGGTGGATAGGAATGAAAAAGGACATAGCTAGATATGTTTCTAAGTGTCTTACTTGTTCACAAATCAAGGCTGGACACCAGAAACCTTCAGGTCTACTACAACAATTAGAAATGCCTGTATGGAAATGGGAACTCATAACAATGGACTTTGTTACTAAGTTACCCAAGACCAGAAAAGGTAATGATGCAATTTGGGTAATTGTGGATCGATTAACCAAATCAGCTCATTTCCTACCCATGAAAGAAACCTTTAGTATGGAAAGGCTGGCAAAATTGTACGTAGATGAAGTAGTATCCTTACATGGAGTCCCACTCTCCATTGTATCGGATAGGGATAGTCGTTTCACTTCATATTTCTGGACAAGCTTCCAAGAAGCAATGGGAACCCGACTAAATTTAAGCACTGCATACCACCCTCAAACAGACGGACAAAGTGAAAGGACGATCCAAACTCTGGAAGACATGCTTAGAGCATGTGTGATAGATTTTGGTGGAAACTGGGATGACCACCTACCCTTAATCGAATTCTCCTATAACAATAGTTATCATTCAAGCATTGAAGCACTGTATGGCCGCAAGTGTAGAACTCCAGTTTGTTGGGCAGAAATAGGAGAAAGTCAATTATCAGGTCCTGAAATAGTGCAAGAAACTACCGACAAGATCACTCAAATTAAGGAAAGACTAAAGACGGCTCGAGATCGCCAGAAAAGTTATGCAGATAATCGACGTAAGCTGTTAGAATTCCAGGTTGGTGACAAGGTACTATTAAAGGTTTCTCCTTGGAAAGGAGTAGTTCGGTTCGGAAAGAAAGGAAAGCTAAATCCAAGATACGTAGGACCATTCCCAGTAATCCAACGTATAGGACCAGTCGCTTATCGCTTACAGCTATCAGAAGAGTTAGCTGGGGTACATGATGTATTTCATGTATCCAACCTCAAGAAATGTCTATCTGACGAATCTTTGGTAGTCCCTCTTCAAGACATACAGGTGAATGAAAAGTTGAAGTTAATGGAGAAACCGCTGCAAATAGAAGACCGAAAGATTAAGTTTCTCAAGCACAAAAGACTAGTACTGGTCAAAGTCAAATGGGATTCAAAAAGAGGACCCGAATACACCTGGGAGCTGGAATCGGAGATGAAGCGAAAATATCCTCACTTATTTCAATAAATCTCGAGGACGAGATTTTAAATAAGGTGGGGAGGATGTAAGGACCTTCAAAAATGTCCCTAAACGACCCGTAAGTGAAAACCCGGACCCCTAAAACCCTACTGTGCATTAAAAACCAAGAAAAATAGATTTTTGGGTTTCACGCGGGCGGCGTAAGAGTAAGCCTAGGCTTACACGGGCCGCGACAGCTTATAAAATCTCTGGTATAGCGAACAGGCCACGTGGCAGGCCTACCGATGACACGCTAGCCCTAGTCTACGACTAGGAAGCCCTCGCGGGCCGCGTAAGATTAAGAGGGGGCTTACGCGGGCCGCGTAAACCCCATTTTTAAGCTATAAATTGTTCAGTTCACGAGCAGTTCATCTGTGTCGAAATTTCAATAAAAAACACGAAGAATACTGCTCAAAAGTCGAAAATCACATTCACAGTGGTGAAGCGTGCTACGATACAGGGTATTAACTCGATCGCTGCTACGATTCAATGTCCGATCGATTGAAACTATCTGATGGATGTTTAAGTGCTGCCCACATAAGGGTTATACTTTGTCATTTGTCATGAATTCGATAGATGTTTATGTATTGCACTTTGTCATTCGTTGTGAGGGTTTTAATCTCGTGAGTTATCGTAAATGTTGTATTAGTTACTAACCTAGTTCGTGTGCATTGTTATTTAAACTAGGTTATCAGGCTTATCAGTAGGCTAAACTCTACCCGTTTAAATCTGCAATGTGAGTCATTCTCGTTTTATCAAAGTTGTTTTACAATACTCCAATCATTTTCAAAAGTTATAATTACAGAGATTAAGTCGTGGTTATCTTGAATCACTGGCTAGTGGGGTATTGTGCACATTACTAATTTCTCACGGTTAGGCTAATAAATCCTAACAGTGATAATCATCACTACTTGGGTGAAAGGAGCCAATAGTGGTATGACCATCGTCACCAGGAGGTGACACGGCGCCAGATAAAAATTAGATAGAAGCCATTGTAATCGCTCTTATGCTGTAATTGATAACTAATGTGTCGTTTTATATACTTGAATAACTCGCCAGTATTTCCCCGCTGATAAAATATTTTTAAAACATGTTTCAGGCGACCTGCTGTGAATCAAGGAAAACGTGCTACGGAGCACTAGTAAGCTTGAAGGGTGGCTCAGTTAAAATAAATAAACATGTTTTGTAAATCAGGGAATTTCCTTGAGAAATTCCTCTATTGTAAATTACGGGGTTTGTTCCAAATTATATAATAAAATAATTGGGCATTTTCAAGTTTAAAAGATCCTGTAAATCTTCCGCTGTCAACTCAATTAATAGATACCACGGGATTTCTGTCCCGCGACTCCTGGACCGGGTAAAACCGGGACGGGGGCCGTGACAGAAAAAGGTGGTATCAGAGCCATGCTACTGATTCAAGCCAAAGAAGTGTTCTGTTGACACTTAAGTTTTAAATTCTGTATTAGGAAATAATTTATGTGAGTATGTGCTTTATGTTACAGTATGGGTAAGCATAGAATTTCGAACATCTATCGTCAATTAGATAATTCACCAAAAGATAAGGGAGCCTCATTTCAATCAAATTCCTCAAAATACTCAGCGAATACTGAGGAAGGAATATTTATTCGTAAGGCACAGTTTGAGAAACCACTTACCCCTAAGAAAAGAAGTTGGATTATTAGAAAAAGTCAAGAGAAAATAAAGAAGTCACAACCAAAAGGAGTGATGATTAATAAGGAAACTCAGGAAATAGGCACTAAACCACCATGGGAAGATGAATTAGACAAACAATGGGAAAATCTCTACATGTTAGCCACTACAGCAGTAAATGCTAACTTATAGTTGAATCGCCAAACCAGTACCAGCACCTATGCCACCTATGAGCTAGAAACTTTAAAAAGAACTTTATCCAGTAGATAACCACTAGTATATTTCGAATTTCAGTTGTAATAAATATATATCGCAATATTTCGTTTTAATCAAATGGTTTATATTTAATTTTTTCTAAACTGCCATTCTGTGATTCTGTGAGAATTTAATTTACCAAATTTTAACTTAGAATTGTGTGTGTTTCTTCATATCTGCTAAACAGCATGAATGAGTTGTCTGAAGCTCTTCAGAATCTCAATCTCTATTCTGTTAATGTGGAAGTTTCCAGAGACTTTACCGGTTATTGTGCCGACAATGATGAACCTATGGAATTTCAAGCCCAACCTCCAGAAAAACCAAAGCCAAAGAAGAGAAGAAGATTAGTGGGCTGGAGGCGTGTGCGTAGGAAGAAACCAGCAACACGGAAAGTTATAAAAACGGAGAATCCCAAAGATAAAGGTAAGGGAATAGAGACCGGAGAAATTTCCAGGCAAGACCAGGAAATGCCACCCTGGGAAGAGCTGGACCGCCAACTAGCAAATAGAAACCTCATCGGACCTGCCGATGAGACTCTTTTTAATTACCCAGCGGAAGCACAACTTCCAGTTGATCTAGAGCCTGATATCCCAGATCCCATTATCCACTCCCAACCTCTACCAGCAGAACTAGAAGAGTGGTGGACCACCGACTGGCAGTTTCAGAATCTCCTAAATAACCCTAATACCTTTTTCCCTCAATTTGACCCTGAGCCTCCACTACACCCGCCTATGAGCGAAGAAAACTTGGCTGAACTCCGCCACTATGGCGAGGAGCTGATTGATGCGGGAAACCGAATTAGGGATATGGGAGAAAGAATCTCATGGAAATACGACGAAAGAGAACATCGTTTCTAAAAAATGCCAGCTGACGGGATAGTATGTGGTTGTGGGAATGCGTGTTTAATAATCAAAATATAATTATGTGTAATAACTTAAAAATAAAACTTTTGTAAGATAACCAGTGTGTACGGATGCCTATTATAATATATAAAATATCGAACGTCGAAAAATCGACAATTTTGGCTATACGTGTTAACATGATTAGGTGCGATTATCTTATTGTGTTGGTTGTTGTTTATTATATACTAATTACTTATATATATACTAACTACCAGATGGAACACGCTGATAATCAACCAGACAATGAACCAGTTAACAAAGTTAATCAATCAGAACAAAACAATGAAGATCAATTTCTGAATAGGCAAGATATCGAAAATATCGTTGCTCAAGGAATAGCCAATGCTATTCCAGCAATCCTTGCTACTGCTCGAAATCCAGTTGAACCTCAACAAATTATTCCTAGTAAACGTACTCATGAAGACAACTTCAGTAATAGCGTAAATGGAGGCGGTAACATTAATAATAATGATAATGATATACTGCAAGCCCCAATTCTCAAAAGAATGAAAGCTGCAACACCTGGTTGCACTTACAAGGAATTCCTTGCCTGTAAACCTATTAAGTTCGCAGGCAATGAAGGGGCGACTGTGGCGCTGCGTTGGTTAGAGAAAACCGAAGCAGTAATTAAGATAAGTAAGTATGCCGAGGAAGACAAGGTCATGTACGCGTCGCATCTTTTTAAAGAAGGGGCGCTAGAATGGTGGAATACGGTACTTCAAGCCAAAGGAAGTAATGTGGCCTATGCCATGAGTTGGGAAGAATTTAAGCAGCTAGTAGAAAGAAAATTTTGTCCCGAATATGAGAAAGAACAAATGGCGAATAAATTCTTGAACCACCGGATGGTGGATATAGACTGACTGTCGAGGGTATACTTCGACTTTCTTCGAGTATGCGAGAGTGGTACCAACCCTGGCTTCGCCAGAACCGGTACCTATTTCCCGCTATATTTGGGGATTGATTGGCGAGATTCGAGATATCGTCAAAACTGCGAGACCCCGCACTATTGACGATGCTGTGGAATTAGCTAACAACCTAACTGACGGGCTGGTACGCACAAGAGAAGAAAACCGAAAAAAGGAAGTGGCCCAGAAGATTACCGAAGGATTCCGTATGGGTAACAGAAGTAGTTTTAAGAAAAAGGGAACTGGGCAATCTTCCACTATTCCATTTTGCAATACCTGTAAAAGAAAGCATTTTGGAAGATGTAAAGGGTATTGCAATTTCTGCAAAATTCCTGGGCATCAAGAAGAAGACTGCAGGAGGTAGAAATCAACGATCTGCTACAACTGTGGAGAAGCTGGACATTTTAGGCCAGACTGCCCTAAATTGGTCAAACCAGCTGATAACAAATCCAAACCTGCAGAAGGAACTACCAAAAAGAACGCAAGAGCCTTCCAACTAACTACCCAGGAAGCAGAACTAATCCCTGACGTGATAGCTGGTACGTTCCTAGTTCACGACGTCTATGTAAAAGTATTATTTGACTCTGGTGCAAACCAAAGTTTTATAAATACTTCATTCTGCCAAGCTCTTAATTTACCCTTAACCAACCTTAGACAAATTTTTTCAGTCGAAACGGCAGATGGAAATTCTGTTAACATAGATAAGGTTTTGCAAGAAGGAAAGATAGAACTTTTAGGCCATAAATTTTCTACAAACCTGTTACCTATGAATTTAGGTGGATTCGATATTGTGTTAGGAATGGATTGGTTAGTAGCCAACCATGCTCGAATCCTATGTGATAAGAATTCCATAGAAATTCATACGCCCACAGGAGAAGTAGTGATGATTACAGGAGATAAGCCACGTAAGCCAATGAAATTCATTTATGCCATGAAAGTGGCCAGTTATTCCAGAAAACAAGAAATAGTGTACATGATTTCGGTAATCATTAACACTAAAGATAAGAAACTTGAAGAAATTCCAGTAGTGTCAGAATACTCAGATGTATTTCCAGAAGAACTTCCTGGACTACCACCCGATAGGGAAGTAGAATTTAGAATTCATCTAATTCCTGTAACTACATCGATAGCTAAGGCACCTTATCGGTTAGCACCCACCGAAATGTTAGAACTGAAAAGGCAGTTAGATGAATTATTAAGCAAAGGATTTATACAACCTAGTTCCTCCCCGTGGGGAGCTCCAGTGTTGTTTGTGAAGAAGAAAGATGGTTCGATGCGAATGTGTATCGATTATAGGAGTTGAATAAGGTTACAATTAAGAATCGATACCCATTACCTAGGATTGATGATCTTTTTGATCAACTTCAGGGAGCTAGATATTTTTCTAAGATAGATTTACGCTCCGGATACCATCAGTTGAAAGTACAAGAAGAAGACATACCTAAAACTGCCTTCAGAACTTGGTATGGTCATTTCGAGTTTACAGTCATGCCCTTTGGACTAACAAATGCTCCTGCAGCATTTATGGACATGATGAATAGAATCTGTAAATCGTACTTGGATAAATTTGTAATTGTTTTCATCGACGATATACTTATTTATTCCAAAAGCCAGGAGGAACATTGTGAGCATCTGCATATACTCTTAACTTTGTTAAGAAAAGAGAAGCTATACGCTAAATTCTCGAAGTGTGAATTTTGGCTGCAAGAGGAACAATTTTTGGGACACATGGTGAATCACAAAGGTATTCACGTAGATCCCTCTAAAATAGAAGCAATCCTTAAATGGAAGGTTCCGCAATCAGCGATGGAAATTAGAAGTTTTCTAGGGTTAGCCGGATACTATAGACGGTTTATTAAGGATTTTTCCAAAATAGTTGTACCCTTAACTAAGCTAACCTGTAAAGCAGTTAAGTTTGAATGGGGACCTAAGCAAGAAGAAGCTTTTAAGATTCTAAAGCAAAGGTTAACCAACACCCCAATCCTTGCCTTACCAGAAGGGACGAAAGATTTTGAAGTATACTGTGATGCTTCAAAACTAGGATTAGGATGTGTGCTAATGCAACGCAAGAAGGTAATTGCGTATGCATCAAGGCAATTGAAAAAGCACGAGAAAAATTATACGACTCATGATTTAGAGTTAGGAGCCATAATTTTTTCCCTTAAAATTTGGAGACATTATCTGTACGGAAGTAAGTTTACTGTCTATACAAATCATAAGAGTTTAAGATACATATTTGGGCAAAAAGAATTAAACATGAGACAAAGAAGATGGATGGAGATCTTAAGTGACTATGACTATGATATTCAATATCATGAAGGATAAGCAAACGTAGTTGCTGATGCTTTAAGTCGTAAGTATCATGAAAAGCAGAAGCGAGTTCGTGCTCTTAGATTAAGTCTACAATTAGACTTAATGGAACAACTGAAAGACATTTAAGAAACAGCAATCAAGGATGATGCTAAAGGAATGAAAGGAAGAATAAAGGAATCAGAACAAGGAAATGATAGAATTTGGAGATTCCATAAGAAAAGAATTGGGGTACCTAAGCAAGGAGAGTTAAGAAATAAGATTTTAGAGGAAGCCCATAAATCTATATATACCATGCATCCTGGTAACAATAAAATGTACCAAGATTTAAGAAATAACTTTTGGTGGATAGGAATGAAAAAGGACATAGCTAGATATGTTTCTAAGTGTCTTACTTGTTCACAAATCAAGGCTGAACACCAGAAACCTTCAGGTCTACTACAACAATTAGAAATGCCTGTATGGAAATGGGAACTCATAACAATGGACTTTGTTACTAAGTTACCCAAGACCAGAAAAGGTAACGATGTAATTTGGGTAATTGTGAATCGATTAACCAAATCAGCTCATTTCCTACCATTGAAAGAAACCTTTAGTATGGAAAGGTTGGCAAAATTGTATGTAGATGAAGTAGTATCCTTACATGGAGTCCCACTCTCCATTGTATCGGATAGGGATAGTCGTTTCACTTCACATTTCTGGACAAGCTTCCAAGAAGCAATGGGAACCCGACTAAATTTAAGCACTGCATACCACCCTCAAACAGACGGACAAAGTGAAAGGACGATCCAAACTCTGGAAGACATGCTTAGAGCATGTGTGATAGATTTTGGTGGAAACTGGGATGACCACCTACCCTTAATCGAATTCTCATATAACAATAGTTATCATTCAAGCATTGAAGCTGCCCCATTTAAAGCACTGTATGGCCACAAGTGTAGAACTCCAGTTTGTTGGGCAGAAATAGGAGAAGGTCAATTATCAGGTCCTGAAATAGTGCAAGAAACTACCGACAAGATCACTCAAATCAAGGAAAGACTAAAGACGGCTCGAGATCGCCAGAAAAGTTATGCAGATAATCGACGTAAGCCGTTAGAATTCCAGGTTGGAGACAAGGTACTATTAAAGGTTTCTCCTTGGAAAGGAGTAGTTCGGTTCGGTAAGAAAGGAAAGCTACATCCAAGATACGTAGGACCATTCCCAGTAATCCAACGTATAGGACCAGTCGCTTATCGCTTACAGCTACCAGAAGAGTTAGCTGGTGTAACACCTCGAAAATTCACGTCCTATAATGTATTGACACGTGTCATGTGTTTGAACGTGTGAAATAATGTTCTAGAAGGACTAAAGTTGACAAACATGAAAAGTATGTGAATATACGAGTTCAAAATGTCAACAGTGAATAAATATACTTTATAATAACCCTACATGATGCTCATACCTTCAAACGAATAAATCATGGATCATACGAGGCTAAAAATGAAAGAAAGTGGGAGATTACAAACTACAGGGGTTAAATGTGTCAACATGTTTAAGTTATACCTCTGAGTGACCTTTTAACAAACCCGAAGCTTTGTAACGGTTAATTATGCTCACTAGAATGCACGCTATAAATTTCATAAAGTTTCGTTATCGTATGAGAAAGTTATGATCAAATTCGTATACAAGGGGTTAAAGCGTCAACGTTGAAAGTTATGACTTTTCGGGTAATAACAAAGTGATCAAGGACTAGATAAAATGGGTATAAGCCTTGAAGCCCTTGTAGGTAAATAAGAAGGGGTCAAATTGCAAGAATTAGGTTTGGTTTACCCTTCGAAAGGCCAAGAGACATGTATGCAACAACTAGAAAATGTGGAAGCTGAACATAAGGCCCAAGCGGGCCGCGTAAGACCCAACAACATCTTACGCGGGCCGGCTACGACGCCCAGATACAGGAACTTTGGACAGCAGCCGAATTTCACGCATAAACCGACTTTAATCAGTTGTTTCACTTCATGGGCGAACCCTAAGCAACCCCTAGAACCTTAGGGACATGTGTGGATCATCTGGGATCATTGATAGGCTTGGGTGTCAACAATCTATAAGATTTTGAACACTATATAAAGGCCTCTTGTGCAACCATTTTGATCACACCTTCCTTCAACCTTTCTGATCATTCTTGGAGCTCCAAAGCAGACTCAAGTGATCACAAATCATGCATAGGACTTCAGTAAGTTTGCTTAACCTTTCTTAGTTAAGTTTTTGCTTAGTTTTAGCTTAAAAGTCAAACCGTCGTAATTAACGGTTGACTTAACGATTAATCACTAATGGTCAAGTGATTAGTCGAATTGAAAGTAGTTATAAGTTGGTAATTATGTGGGCATTAAACCCTTAAAAAGGGACCCTCTGATTACCACTCTAACTAGGTCAAATGTCGGGTCAAACTTGTTATTAAAAAGTCAACAGAATGTTTATTTTCTAATTTATGCATAATTAGCAATGTAGAACACATACAACCTTTTTGATCATTAATATAACTTGGTAATTAGTGTAAGAACATGTCTAAACATGTTCAACCCGACAATTTTATGTTTAGACCCGGTTCGGAACCAAAAGTCGCAAAGCTTTGACTTTTGCTTTGACTTCAGTTCTGACCCGTTTTGGTATGTTTTAGAAATGCCAAAGAGCTTCCTTAGGACCAGGTTACATGCTAGTATAACCCTCTGTGATTATACACCTCGGTTCATTAGTTATCCGATTAATACGCCTGATTCCGTTAAATGCCTATATGTTGACCATTATGCCCTTTTCACCTTAAAACGTGATTTTTAAAAATGTAAAAGAGTAGAAACCTTATTTACTGATTTATAAACTTGCACCCAAAGTTTGACATCAGTTTGAGGTGTAGATTGAGAGTTATGCTCATTAGCGTAATTAGAAAGCTTTTTAGCGATTAAACGACATAATTAGCGTATAGCCTATTTAAGCATACTTTTTGATATCAAACTCTTTACCCACTGATGTAATATATTATTTTGGGATTTTTGAAGATTTTTAATTAATTTTGGGCTGAGCATAACTTATAGTCATAGGCTTAATCCGGTAATTGTCGGTTTTGCCCTTACGGGCTATAAAATGAGTTTTACATATCTAATCGACTCCAAACCTTTTGCTACTGATTTTAAATGATAAATAAATTATTTTAAACCTTCTGGAATAATAAAAATATCAGTTTTCCATATAGAACCCGGAAACGGCTTCTAATCGCCTAATTAAGCGTTTTTAACGCATAGTATGTACTAGAACTATTTTAGACATACAAAGGTTGATACCTACTGATATTTGAGGTAAATTATAATATTTTAACTGTAAGCAAAAGTTGTTAAACTCAGACTTCAGTTTTGAGCTTTTCGGCTTATGTGAAATTACCAAAATGCCCCTACGGTGCATAGTTTGGTTATAATTGATAAGTTTCACATATATACTTTACCCTACTGTTATAACTTATTAAATTGAGTATTTTTTCTGATTACATCAGACCTGTAACTCAGGTTAATACTTAAACTCTTTTATAACCTTTTAAATGGCCAAACTACCCCTACGGGGCATAGTTTGTGTTTAAATTCGTTTCGGGCATAATAAATGATATCTTACTGATGTCACAACATATTTGAGGCATATTAACTTAGGAAACCTGTATATGGCTCTTACGTTCACCCGTTACGCTTATTACGCGTTCGGTTCGGTTTATGTAACTAGTTTACATAACTTAGCCGAAACGGGTCAAACCTTATCGGTTTTATCTCCAAATCCAGAATGTGTATGAAATACCCATATTAAGCAAGTCTTCAAACTTGTCGGGTCTAAATCACATTCTATTCCGGTCTTCGCTTAACGTGCGTACGAACCGTATCTTTGAAACTAACCGGTCTAAGCTTAAGCTTAATTAAAGACCCGTTAGGATTCTAATAGGTTATTATAAACCTTCGTTCCAGATTAGGAGTACCAGTAAAAGCTACTTGCATTTGCTTGTTGTGATTATTACTTTGCTCAGGTAAATACTTTTAACTTATTTTCCCTATACGGGCTTGGGTTACGGTATATAAAATACCGCTTGGTCGGGCATTAAATCTTCCATCGTATGGTGGTTAATTGAATAATTTAATCGGCCCGTTTAAATATGTTTTGTTTGCTTAAAGCCTTTGGGGGGTTAATGACCATGTCCCGGATATCCTTGGCATCACTTTACGAAATGGCCACGACCTAAGCGCGGAGTGTAGGCGTACACTCGTCAGTGCATAAATAGTTGATGTGGTGTGTCTATTGATCTTTAACCCGGCACGCTCCGGGCTACTGAACGCATAAGGAACATGTAATTCTTTTACAAGATTATATATTTAAATGATTATCCCAAGTTATAAAATGTTTGTGCCACGTGCATCCAAATCAATTTTTAATCATTTTTAAAATGAGTCAGTTGATTGTATTTACCAGTGTAAACTGACGTATTTTCCCAAAAAGATTAAATGCAGGTACTAAGCGTAATAGGCTGGATTTCTCCTTAGCATCAATAGAAGTCTCGCAAGCTTAAGATGCCTAAAGTCTGTTGAACTACTGTTTCCATTTTATTTTCGATCCGTCTGTGGATAAACAATCGACTGTTGTGATACTTGATATTACAATATTATATTCGGTTGAAATATATCTTTCAATTGCTTCCGCTGTGCATTTAAATATTGTGTTGTTTGACTATTATGTTGCCAAGCACGTCACGATACTCCCCCACCGGGCCCACCGGTGACACGTGGAAATCAGGGTGTGACAGCTGGGGTACATGATGTATTTTATGTATCCAACCTCAAGAAATGTCTATCTGACGAATCTTTGGTAGTCCCTCTTCAAGACATACAGGTGGATGAAAAGTTGAAGTTCGTGGAGAAACCGCTGCAAATAGAAGACCGAAAGATTAAGTTTCTCAAGCACAAAAGACTAGTACTGGTCAAAGTCAAATGAGATTCAAAAAGAGGACCCGAATACACCTGGGAGCTGGAATCAGAGATGAAGCGAAAATATCCTCACTTATTTCAATAAATCTCAAGGACGAGATTTTAAATAAGGTGAGGAGGATGTAAGGACCTTCAAAAATGTCCCTAAACGACCCGTAAGTGAAAACCCGGACCCCTGAAACACTACTATGCATGAAAAACCAAGAAAAACAGATTTTTGGGTTTCACGCGGGCCGCGTAAGAGTAAGCCTAGGCTTACGCGGGCAGCGAAAGCTCATAAAATCTCTGGTATAGCGAACAGGCCACGTGGCTGGCCTACCGATGACACGCTAGCCCTAGTCTACGACTAGGAAGCCCTCGCGGGCCGCGTAAGATTAAGAGGGGGCTTACGCGGGCCGCGTAAACCCCATTTTTCAGCTATAAATTGTTCAGTTCACGAGCAGTTCATCTGTGTCAAAATTTCAATCAAAAACACGAAGAATACTGCTCAAAAGTCGAAAATCACATTCACAGTGGTGAAGCGCTGCTACGATACAGGGTATTAACTCGATCGCTGCTACGATTTAATGTCCGATCGATTGAAACTATCCGATGGATGTTTAAGTGCTGCCCACATTAGGGTTATACTTTGTCATTTGTCGTGAATTCGATAGATGTTTAAGTATTGCACTTTGTCATTCGTTGTGAGGGTTTTAATCTCGTGAGTTATCGTAAATGCTGTATTAGTTACTGACCTAGTTCGTGTGCATTGTTATTTAAACTAGGTTATCAGTCTTATCAGTAGGCTAAACTCTGCCCGTTTAAATCTGCAATGTGAGTCATTCTCTTTTTATCAAAGTTGTTTTACAATACTCCAATCATTTTCAAAAGTTATAATTACAGGGATTAAGTCGTGGTTATCTTGAATCACTAGCTAGTGGGGTATTGTGCACATTACTAATTTATCACGGTTAGGCTAATAAATCCTAACAGTGATAATCATCACTACTTGGGTGAAAGGACCCAATAGTGGTATGACCATCGTCACCAGGAGGTGACACGGCGCCAGATAAAAATAAGATAGAAGCCATTGTAATCGCTCTTATGCTGTAATTGATAACTAATGTGTTGTTTTATATACTTGAATGACTCGCCAGTTTTTCCCCGCTGATAAAATATTTTTAAAACATGTTTCAGGCGACCTGCTGTGAATCAAGGAAAACGTGCTACGGAGCACTAACAAGCTTGAAGGGTGGCTCAGTTAAAATAAATAAATATGTTTTGTAAATCAGGGAATTTCCTCGAGAAATTCCTCTATTGTAAATTACGGGGTTTGTTCCAAATTATATAATAAAATAATTGGGCATTTTCAAGTTTAAAAGATCCTGTAAATCTTCCGCTGTCAACTCAATTAATAGATACCACAGGATTTCTGTCCCGCGACTCCTGGACCGGGTAAAACCGGGACGGGGGCCGTGACAGCTTCACCATTGACTTCCTAAAGACTTAAACATAAGTCTTAATCCAACTCACTTTGAAGAAAAAATCTTTGTATAAAATCACTTGAGTCTTGGGATATAGCCAATTAGATTGACTCTCAACAACAAAGCATTCACGTATGCCCATAGTGATATATACATTTACATTGTTGTTTCATTAATACCATGTATTGGGATACTCTCCCAAATTGAGGACCAAGCCTCCACATAGTTTAAACAACATTGATGGTGGTAGAAGCATCTACAAGTCCATCACTATTGTAAATTTCCGTTAATAAATTTGCTAAATTTATTAAACTCATTTACAATAATAACATATAGTCCTTTCATATGTTATATTCATTGAAAACTTACATGTGCATTTCCATGTTGATGCTCTCAACATTAGATGACATATCTTGTTTTCGTGCATTTCATCTCAAACCATTCACCATGTTTCTTACGACGCCGTTATGCATTTGATGTTTGATTTGTGACTTATTACATAAGTCATGATCACAACCCGCTCGTTGTGTTTGTGTAAATTACTTTTTACACTTTGTATCAAAATGTGTATCCTTTTGACAACTTATTAGTAGTCCAAAATAACGGATACACCAATGATATCTAAACATCAAATCCCAAAGTGTTATTCTACAACACTTTTTACCGAAATACACGCAATTATTTCGTTCGGTGTCATGTTTTGAGGTACTCCCTCATCTTGGAACTCTAAACTTGAATAATCACAAGTTGTCCAAAGTATAAAGTTGTTTACAATTAACTACTCGCAAGTAGTTAAGCAACTTATTATGTCTATAACAACATCGGGTTGTTTTTCACAAAATAGTCTCTCCAAGACTATTATATGGTTCAAGACGTTATACTTCTCGTGGAAGTATCGAATCACTTATACTTCGCAAAGACAAGTTTTATTCGTTCAAAACATTTCTCGTTTTTTCAAGTGTTTTAATATTAAACTATATACTTGTGTTTTGATTACAAATCAAGACAATAAACCTTATAATAGTTTAATAAATAAAACAATTTCAAACTCGCTCGTTTGAAAATAAAACGAATACACATCGTTTTAATAAATGGTTTATCATATTCAAACCATTTCTAACCGCTGTTAGATAATAACGGTTATCAGTCGTTAGAAAGAGTGGTTTGTATGATAACTAATTCTAATATGCTAATTAGAATTTAAATGTTGAACAAACATTCAAAATATTCGGTTTTTATAAAGTAAACCACTTCTAACGCGCTCGTTAGAAATAAAACGAATACAATTATTCACTTTTGATTTAAATGAACGTGTTCTAACACGCTCGTTAGAAATGAACACAAATCTTTTCTAACACGCTCGTTAGAAAATATGTAAAACGATTACAAATCATCTTAAATAGTTTATCATAGTTACCCCGGTTCTAACCCGCTCGTTAGAAATTAACGATTGCAAATCGTTAAAATAGTTGGTTATAAGATAAACTAATTCTAATACGCCCATTAGAAAATTAGACGATTATTTATTGCCATAAGCCATTTTTGGTTTATATAAAATAAACGTTTTCTAACCCGCTTGTTAGAAATAAACAATTGACAAAGTTGTTAAATCGTTTCTAACACGCTCGTTAGAAAATAAACAACTATCAAACTCTTTAAATCGTTTCTAACACGCTCGTTAGAAATAATCGATTACAAAATTTGTTTCGAAGTTTATAAAGAAAGAATTATAAACTATTTCTAATACGCTCATTAGAAATAAACAAATAAAAATCGTTTAAACATATGTGGAAAAAATCCGTTTCTAACTCGCTCGTTAGAAATTTAAGAGTTTAGACGAAACTGTTACAAGGTTTATTATCCAAAATAATTGTCTTCAACACGCTCGTCGGTAATTATTTGAAATAATAATATTTTCTAACATGCTAGTTAGAAAATCTAAACGTATATTTTCTAGCACGCTCGTTAGAAAATCTAATTGTCTTTTAACAAGTTAGTTTTACACAATCATCGTATCTAACACGCTCATTAGATATAAAAGATGATATTAAAACTTATCATTCTATACAATTCTAACACGCTCGTTAGAGATATAAAAAGTTTTAATGTCGTTATTCTTTCAACAACGTTTCTAACACGCTCGTTAGAAGATATTAAAACTAGTTATTTTATAAAATAATTACTTTCTAAAATGCTCATTAGAAAATAAATATATTTCAAGACTTTTAAAAACCAACATTAATCTCTCAATTATGGTTACTAAAAGCTTATAAAAAATAAATTAAACGTTACAAACATTTAATTTGAAAGGGGTTACAAAATAAATTTTTCTAATACGCTTATTAGAAAATTTAGTATTTCAAAACATATTGAAATACATATTATTTTGTATATGGTTCGGTTTATCTAAACACGAACAAAACCCATGAACTCCAAACTTGAATCAAAAAGAACGTTTTGTAATACGGTATTCGGATTAAAGATTGTACTCCAATCATAAAATTAATCCGACACGTTTGTACTGCACATATAATTCCCCAAAAAAATATTTACAAGACTTTAACAAAAATCCACTAAATCCTCATAGAGAAGGGATTTAAGATTGTAGCAACAATCTTCACGAAAGTCTGTTTTAAGATTGTAGGAACTAGGTTCACTTTTTATTAAAAAATATTAATAAAATAAATAATAACGAGACTCTCGTTATTTGTGGGAAATTCGACTAGTACAATACCGGTTACAAAAACTAAATAAACGAAAATAAAATACAATATATTGTACCAATCTTGATTCAAGCCAGCGTCTTTGGAAGAACATTAACCACATCGTCATGTACGAACCTCCGCTGCAAGAATGAACAAACTGTTGTTGACGGTTTTGGTTGAGGATCGTGTTAGACACGGGGCCCTTAAAAAAGATTCCGCGCCTCCTCTCAGACGGTCTGTTTCCAGGATACAACAACCGAAGCAGTAGTTGTACTGCCGGAGATGACACTCACGCCCAAGATTGCACCGAGCATAATTTGGTGTTTATAAAATGTGGAACAATGTGAAGTTGTTTAAAATTGAGAGTACTCCTCTCAATGAAACATCGAGACTAAAGAGAATGTCTATTTCCTTGTGTTACTAGTATGAACCACCAAGTTCATATTTATACACCCATAGTTTTAATCTAATTAAAACTAGTAATAAAATAGACATTAATCTTGTCATAATTATAACATTAATCTTGTCATAAACAAGTTAATGAATATGACATTAATCTCTAATTAAATGGACTTAAGTGGTTAGTCAAAACGGTCATATACATCATGACACGCATTAAACGGGTTGTAACAGCTAGCTTGACCAGGTCCTGCCAATTGCTATGTTACCATTGCAGACATGTAAGCGCGCCTGAAGTGGCTCTTCAGTCCTTGCGCCACATTGTATGGAACCCGCGCATGCACATGGTGTGTAGACCAGTGCTCCTAGTTACTACTATAACCTGTGCGCGTGCCATAACTGATCCGCAAACCCATGCAACACACTACATGGACCTTACGCCACGCCATATGGAGCCGCGTGCCACACCTATGCCATTGTGCATACCAGGACGACACATGGTCATGCTCCATCTATACTTGCACGCCACGCGGATGCCACTACGCATACCAGGACACCACCTGGTTATGCGCCATCCATACTTGCGCGCATATGTGCGGGTGCGGCACACCCTTTGGTCCCCACTAGTGTTTGCCTTTAAGGAAACAATTACAAGGAGTGCTCCTCCTTATATACCACTTTAAGTTTTGTCATCCCACCTATGTGGGACAAGTTGACAAAACTAATCCATTTTATTCATCTTTGTTTGTTTCAAACATACAACTTCAAGCTTTGATATCTCATTCATCTTAGCTCTATTTGGACATAGTTTGAACACAAACCATAAATAATTATTTATACAACACATATATAAATATTATTAATGTCCAAAATATTTAGTGAAAAACTCATTTTCATTAAAATTTCCAACAAGAAGATCATAATTGGGTTGCGCGTATGAACACAAAATTTAATTAATATTTAACAATACCAACGTTAGCATAATTTACCTAATATGATTTTTTTGTTGTATGTGGCATTAGTTCCAAATCCCCAAAATATAATGTGTTATCTTAGTTAGACCATGCGCAGTGGTTTTATCAATAATGCCCCCACCATGGAACGTTTTCTGTCATGTGGCAGTCCAGTCAGCATGGGGGCATTATTTGGGGTTATTGCAAAAGTGTCATCGTGGGAATAATGCCTAATAACGCCCATGCAATCATTACACAATTATTTATTTTTTTAAATTTAAAACATAAAATTCTTCATTAATTTAAAAAAAAAATTACACTACTTGAAATAAAAAAAACGAAAAAAAAAACAGAATATAAAAAAAACGGAAAAAAATAAAGTTAAAAAAAAGGATGATGATCTAGAGTCCATATTTTTCCCGAATTTTTTGGTGATGCATTTGCGCAAGGATCAACGCGTCGCCTTGGAGGTGGTCGATCGGTTTGGACAAAAACTCAATGTCCTTTTCCATTTGCCTCCTCTCTTGCATCTCGTTAAACTTTTTGGTTTCGGCGACTCGTTCTTTCATAATCTCACAACGTTGGTGGCCGAGGTCACGAATGTCTTGGAGACGACGGTTCATCTCCTCGAAATCTTCCTTCAACTCGAGATCGGAAGACGACTCCACCGTTTTTTTCCCGGTTCGCTTATCCTTTCTTCTACCGGGCGGTCGGGCCAACTCTTCTTCAAGTTGCTCTTCGTCAACCTCCACAACATCATTTAGATCGACATTGCGGGCATCCGAAGTCGGTGTTTCAGGGTCAACGGAGGATGATGTTTTTGACCGTTTAGCTCGACGTCATGGTCACTACGCCCGCCCACTTTGGACTTTGTCGTAGTAGATCCCAACACTTATAGTACGGGAAAGGGCATTTCGTTATCTCGTACTCTTCCAAAGCCTTCGTTAAAACCCCGACGTCACCTTCTCCGCTCGGGCGATTATCGTAGTTACGTTGATACACTTCTTGGAAGGAGTGACACTTGTTGTTGATGTCGATCCATTTGCTAGAAATGGAATCTTTGTCACGATGCTCGCCTTTACCCCACGTGCTATAAAAGAGTGCACGAACCCTATCCCAAAAAACGAGGCCCGTTTGAAAGTTTGCTACAAATTGAAAAAATAAAAGTAAAATATAAGTTGTATGTTAAAAATAAAAGTATAAATATAAGTAAAAAACAAGTAAAAAAAATATAAAAGTCACCAATTTCGGGGTCCTCCGAAACCTCGAGCCACGCCCGAGCCAACGTGTATTCCTCCTCCTTCGTCCAATTAAGGTAAGAATGCTTACGTCGAGGTTCGTTCGCTTCCTTCTTCTTATGCGACCTTCAGCCGCGTTTCGATTTCTCTGGCTC
Organism: Helianthus tuberosus; assembly: GCA_030545235.1. Taxonomy (NCBI): domain Eukaryota; kingdom Viridiplantae; phylum Streptophyta; class Magnoliopsida; order Asterales; family Asteraceae; genus Helianthus; species Helianthus tuberosus. The sequence goes on from CM060393.1 coordinate 36,231,280, forward strand.
CGGTTCGGGTTGCGTCTCCGGCACGATATCCACATCGGGTTCGGCTTGTTGTTGTGAAGGTTGCGACCCGCCGGCTTGACCAAAGCCGAAAGTGGGATGCACGAATGGAGTAGCGCCACTCAAGTAATCCGCGTACGATAACATGTTCGGGTCCATGTCTTGCAAGTTAAACGGTTGTTGCGGTTGGGTTGTGTTCGGGTTCATGGGTCTTGAGGGGACACCAAATGGGGGTCGGAATGGATGCATCTTTTTATAAAATATAGAAGTAGTAGAGAGAAAGTTTGAGAATGTGTGAGTTTTTTTATAAAAAATGATGGAAAAGTGGGTAATATATATAGTGGGTTAATATTGGAATTAAAAAAAAATATTAAACAAATGACCGTTTGGCAACGGTCAACTCTCGTCCCAATTCAAAATTCGGCGTGGTTTGAAAAATGCCAAAACAGAATTTGGCTCGGAAAACGCCCGAAAACGCCGGGCCGTAATGGCTTGAGGGCGTGTTTCGGCGTTTTTTTTTTTTTTTTTGAATTTTTTTTATAAAAAACGTCCCACTACGGGCAGTCTTATAGTTTAAGCTTTATATATAGTAAGAATTTAGAAAAAAAAATTAAGGAAATCAAGGAACAAGAAACATCATTATAATTGTTTAATTTTTATAAGATGAATACAGATAAAGCATATGAGCAAAACAATACAATATCTTCTTCTAATAGGGTTGATAACGAGAAGTATGTTAAAATACTCATGATAGTGAAGTCGATAATTGTTTATTTTTTAGATTGGTGGAAGCTTAATTCGAATAAATTCCCCATTCTTCCTCAAGTTGCTAAGCATGTTCTGGATAATTAACCAATCTCAACTGTTGCATCTAAGTTGTCATTCAATACAAGTGGTTGAGTGATTGAATTTTTTTATTTTTTTTTTAACGGCCAAAACTCTATATATGTGTATATATAGACCCAGCAAGAAGCTAGAAAAAGATTACAAACCCAAAAAAAAACAACAAACCAAGATTACAAAAGATCAACTACATCGAACATTCGCCATTTATCCCAAGTCAGCGGGGGTAGTCTTGACCATTGTTTGAGCCAGATGAAAGCATCTTCCTTTATGAAGTCAACAGTCTTCGCAATCGGAATAAAAGTATCTTCAAAAGTTTCCGCTTTCCTAGCATGCCACACTCTCCAAGTAGTAGCCATGGCCACCATGAGGACCAATCTCTTCCAGTTCTTATCACCCGGACTATCCGAAATAGCTTTCACAATTGCCCGGAGCGAAGTGCATTCACGAGGGAAAGGAATTTTTAACCAAACAAACACATTCCATCAAATACTCTTAGCAAACAAGCAATCCGCGAAAACATGGTCGGTAGATTCCGGTTGTAAACCGCAGTGGTCACAATTGACATCGTGAAACGGCATTCCTCTCCTGCTGAGCTCAACTTTCGAGGCAACTCTTCCAGCCATCGCTCGCCACAGGAGAAGATTACACTTCGGCGTTGCCCACGTTGAAGTCCATATCAGTGTTGTTTTGACTGGACGCAAGATCAATTTCCTTCCTAACGCTCTTCACCGAGAAGCTTTCCCCCGTATCGTTCTCCCAAACCCACTGGTCTTTTGAGTCCTTTAGTTTGACCCCGTTAAGCAGCCCCATCAGAGCTCCCACCTGATCCCATTCAGATTGAGATGAGGGTTTTTTTTAACCACTGCCACCCCCACCTGATATCATTGCTGCCCCTGACCGAATGTGACCGAACCGAGCCATATTTGTCAGCCGCCAGACGGTACAGGTCTGGAAACAAGTCCCGGAGAGGGTCTGGCAGAAGCCAACCATCCTTCCAGAATCTAGTAGACGCTCCGTCCCCCACCGAAACCTTCAGTTTTTCGGAGATAGAAATCCCATGCCTCAATAGGATTTTATCCAGCGACCCGATGTCTTTCCAAACTCCCGAGATGGAATTTCGAACTGGAATCAGCTTCTTATTGCCTTTATTCGCATGAATGGACGACACAACGGAAACCCAAAGCTGACCAGGATTCTCCCGAATACGCCACCACCATTTTGACAGCATAGCCATATTGAAGCTCGAGATACTCCCTATCCCGACGTCTTCGGTTTAACCATGTTCTCCCACTGAATCTAGCGGATTTTCTGTCTTAGACCGGTTCTACCCCACACAAAGTCCCTCCTCAAGCCCTCCAGTTTCTTGATGGTGATTTTTGGAGCCAAAAACAAGGAAAGGTAATATGATGGGAGGCTGCCAAGGACAGATTTCGCAAGAGTAATCCTGCCAGCAAAGGAAAGGTGTTTAGCTTTCCAAGAAGAAAGCTTTTTCTGGAACTTCTCCACCACGGGTTGCCAATGACGAGCTTGTTTCAGATTAGCACCGATCGGTATTCCTAAGTAGGTATAGGGCCACTTCCCTACACCGCACTTCAAAGCATTAGCCATGGTAACAACCTCCGTATCGTCAACCCCAACCCCAAAAAGATGGCATTTGTTGTAATTAACCTTAAGCCCAGTCACCAGGTAGAGACACCTAAGGAAACGGGCCAAGCTAACCGCATTATGTTCCGACCATTTTCCGATAAAGAGCACATCATCCGCATAACAAAGGTGGGAGATGAGCGGTCCGTCGTTGGGGAGTTTAATCCCATGAAATAGGCCTATCTCCACTGCTTGTTGCATAAACATATTGAGCACTTCCATGGCAAGAATGAAGAGAAGACCCCGTTTGAACCGAAACTCCCCAATAGGGGACCCATTCACGAGCACCGAGCCTTTGCTAGAAGTTAAACACCCATTTATCCAACTGATCCACTTGGTAGGGAAGCCCATAAAATCCAGCGTCTTGAGCAAAAACTTCCAATTTAAAGAGTCGTAAGCCTTAGCGAAGTCGACTTTAAAAATCATCATCCGTTTTTTACATTTTTTTGCCCAGCTCACCATTTCGCTGACAATAAGGGGACCATCAATAATACATCTCCCTCCAGAGAAGGTCGATTGAGTCTGGGAAATTAACCCGTCCATGACCGTCTTCAGCCTATTGGCGAGGACTTTAGCGATGATCTTATAGATAGAGCCAACCAGGGATATGGGGCGGTAGTCGCTAAGCTCCTGGGGGTCTTCCTTTTCGGGAATCAAAGCCACGAACGAAGCATTACACCCAGTACTGATAGAACCTGACCCGTGGAAGTCCTCAAGAACACCGTGAACCAAATATTTAATATCCTCCCAGTAGTGCTTGAAAAACTTTATAGAGAACCCATCAGGTCCAGGGGCTTTGCTACCATCACAATCTTTAAGGGCTCGGGGGGGCAAAAGCAAAAGTGCACTAATTTTTAACGTTATTTTACTAATTTCGTGAAAATAACGTTAAAAGGAGGGGATCGTTAATCAGGCATCATGTGGTGGCGTTGATAGCCGAAAGACAAGGGGGTACATGCACCAATTGGCGTTTGTCTCAATTGCTGAGTGTTATGTGCCTTATGTCCAAGGCTTGATGCAAAACCACAATCGAGCCGGGGGTCTCATTGGAAGCAGCCTCTCTATTCCTACGGGGTAGAGGTAAGGCTGTCTACATCCCACCCTCCTCAGACCCTACCTTAGCTTTGCTATAGGTGGGATATACTGAGTACGATGATGATGATGATGATGATGATGACAATCTTTAAGGGCTGTTCTGATCTCATCCACGGAGAACAGGGCTGTAATAGAAGAAGCTTGGACAGGGGATAACTTAGGGAGACCCAGATTCACGAAGGAAGGATGTCTCCGCATAGGTTCAGCAAATTGTTTACGAAAGGCCCTTCGTATTAGATCTTTGATGGCTTTTAGATCCGTAACCCATTCTTCCCTAAATTTCAACCTGTTTATACGGCTCCGGGCCATATTAACGTTCACAATCCCATGAAAATAGGAGGAATTTTCGTCCCCCAGCTTGATCCAATTAAGACGAGCTTTCTGCTGAACGTCTTTTGCTTTAGCCAACTCAATTTTTCGAATGTTGAGACGGATATTGACTCGAAGTTTCTTTTCTTGAGTAGAAAGATTGGAAGCCTCGGCCTTCTTTTCTAACGCCTCTGCTGCCTTTATAAGCTCCTCCGAATAATTAGCTTACATGACCCGAATCTCACGACGCCAAGTTTTAATATCCACTTTAATACCTTTGAGCTAATTAGCTAAGGCAACATCCTTCCTTCCCCCCAATAACGGTCTTCCCCATATGTCCAGCAACAATCCCATCCAACTTCTCCTGTCCGATCCAGCTATTGAAAAACTTGAAAGGGATCGGTCCAAAGTCAGAAGTCACACACGAAAGGGAGACAGGGTAATGATCGGATGGCCCTTTCCGGAGAACAGCAAGAGAGGCATAGGGCCACCGACACATGAACCCGTCGCACACGAGGATTCTATCTAATTTACTGAGTTTGATTTCCTCATTATTGGAAATATAAGTGAAGTTGCCCCCTGTTATTCTGTATTCAAGAAAACCGCAATGTTCAAAAAAATCTTTGAAATGAGAAGCACTTGCCTGGTCGAACCGGGAATTCACTCTTTCCTCCGGCCATCTCATATCGTTAAAGTCGCCCAACGCTATCCACATCCCAGGTGATTGGGATTTTAGAGAGCCAATTTCACTCCACAGGTTCCTCCTCAAAATCTGGTCATTGGGCGCATAGATGTTAAGGATATTAATCCTCTCCTCCAGTCCTTGAATAAACCCCGAGGTCAACACATAAGACGGCCGAACAGAGACTTCCTCCACAGAGAAAACTCCTGGATCCCAAATCGAAGCCACCCCACCCAATTTTCCTATCGCATTGGCATAGGCCATGTCTAGTTGTCCCCGATCCCAAAATCTGCGACAAAAATCCAAATCCATCCCAGATCTATGTGTTTCCTAGATAGCAAGGAACGAGAACTTCGTCTCCCTTTTCAACTCTCGGACCCAGCTAGGCTTGTCCGCATCACTAACCCCCATGTCGACCGATTGATCTCCAAATCCCCCTGAACGAGCTTCCTCACCTGATTGCTAAAGCCTTCCAGATTAATTCCCAATACTTCGCCATATCGAACTGTCTCCTCCACTTCCTTCTCGAAATCTTCATTCGCCGGATTATGGTCTGTGGGAATTCCCATTTCTTCCCTTCCATCGGTGTTGATACGCCCCTCCCCATCGGCTTGGATCGTGGCCCTAGGGATAGACACTGAGAAGTTCGTTGAATAATGTCGTCAAGATTAAAGGGATCTGAGTCCTCTCTTTCATTTAGATCTGGAGTCCGATAGACTGGGCTTGGACAAAAGTGTTTATTTTTCTTTTTAAATTTGAGTTAAATGCTTGGTTGGTCCCTGTGGTTTGCAAAAATTGCAGACTTGGTACTAGTGGTTTACTAATTACATGTGTGGTACCAAAACTTGTTAAAAATGAACTCGTTTGGTCCCCAGCCCTAACATCAGTTAAATACCCTAACATCAGTTAAATATCTAGAGTAAATTTCAAAAATCTTCCTTTATGTTGACACCGAATGCAGACTATATCATTTACCTTCAATAATTACAGAAAACGTACTCTATGTTTACAAACCCTTGCACACTATGCCCTTTGCCACTAACTCAGTTAATTTCCATGATTAAATCTGACAAAGTAAAGTATAAGAGGGTATTTTGGTCATTTTACCATAAATACTAAAATACTAAAAATAAATACTCACTCACTCACTCTCCATCTCTCTTTGTACAAGCTCTCTCTCTCCAAACTCTCTCTCTACAATCTGGTGCAGCACCTCCGCCTTCGCAACTCCACGGCCATCGCAGCACCTCCGCCATCGCAACACCTCGCTGTTATACAACCATGGAATCAATTAACAAAAATTTCTAATGATCTTTCTCATTGGTGTAGATCTTAGTAGGTTAATTAAAGGAGTTGTGGGTTTCAGTTCTGCTGTGAGCTTTAGAGGCGGATCCAACATTTTGACCAGATTCAACTTCAATTTGGGTTTTTTACTTTTTTTATGAAAAAATCTGGGCTTTTTACTTGCACAGCTTTAAGGAATTTTTGCCCCATGTGCTTAGGCAAGAAGCAGAGAACTTTGATGATGTGTTTTGTCCACTATCTACAGCCTTTCAATTTCTTTCACCCCATTCAATATTTGTACAACCTTTCAAATTCTTAGTCGATGATGGTTGTTTAGGTGGTGGTGGAGCGGCGGTGGTGGCGGTGGAAATTTAACCATGAAAATGGTGGTGGTGGGGTATAAAGTTTTATATGTTTTATTTTATAAAAGTGTTTTATATAAATAATTGGTAAAAAGTCTAATTTGCCCTCAGATGGGTCCACTTGGTCAGATTAAACCATGAAAATAACTGGGTTTATGGTAAAGGACAAACCGTGCAAGGATTTGTAAATATTGAGTACGTTTTTTTGTAATTATTGAAGATAAAGGACATAGTTTGCAATTTGGTGTCAACATAAAGGACGATTTTTGTAATTTACTCAAATATCTATGTTAAAATACCCCATTTGCTTGGCATGTGAAGGTAATTTGGTCCTTTTAGTCCAGCACATTATAAAAAATAGTTAAAAATCAGGTTGGTCACTTGGTCCCACCCCATGCCCTTCTTCTTCCCCAAACCACCACCACCATCTCAACTCCTCCACCAAATACCCACCACCACTTAACTCCCACTCACCTCTTTCCTTCTCTCTTCCTTCTCTTGCATCTCAAATTGCATCACAACTTGCATACATACTATAAATGGAACATATATTACTTAACCTAACAACATGACGGTATATAATCTGAGTAATTTAGCAATCACAGTGATGTTTCTAAGTTCAGTTCAATCGAATATAAAACCCTGACCTAATGATTTTCTATAATAAGACGATTTTCACCGATTAAAGTGCATAAACACTTAAAAACAATCCACAAAAATTGATTATGCGTGTATACGCAGTTCACTAGAATCTATACAGATGCTACAATAAGAGTAAAATATATAATGTATGTATGTATATATTCAAGTGAATTTGCCTGTAGACGGAGTAGCCGGCGGTGGTGGTGGCAGTTACGGTGGTGCCGGCGACTCTTGACCTTTGTGTATTTGCAGGTTTGAAGAAGGGTTTTTGATAAAAGTTGTGATGCAATTTGAGATGCAAGAGAAGGAAGAGAGAAGGAAGAAGGTGAGTGGGAGCTCAGTGGTGGTGGTGGGTATTTAGTGGAGGAGATGAGATGGTGGTGGTGGTTTAGGGAAGAAGAAAGGGATGGGGTGGGACCAACCTGGTTTTTAACTATTTTTATAATGAGCTAGACTGAAAGGACCAAATTACTCTCATATGCCAAGCACATTGGGTGTTTTAACAATTATCCTATATATTAAAAACACAACCTTATGAATAGTGCTCTGGCCACATGACAAACCTAATAAATAGTGATTTACGTTCCTTCTCCGCATCTCTTCAATAAACCCTAGAACACATCTCTCAACTTCAGCCGATCACCTCCTCCGCCCCTTACCTTCAGACGACAAACGACCTTCTCCTGCCGCCCCTTGCCGCCGCCGGTCCTCTGCCTCCGCCGCTCATCAGTCTAACCCTAAAAGCATCAACTCATCTCGACATCGGAAGTAGAAAGGTAATTATCCTTCTTCTTCATGTATGGATTCTGTTGGTTTGTTTGGGTTTTTCTGCTTATATTTGCGATTGCAAAAGTACTACTAAAGAGATATGAAATCTCTGCTTATAGTCTTTATCTTGACGTCGTAAGCAGACATGTAATTATCTTCGGGCCGTTTGATCGTCGACGACAGTTGATCGATTGGCAAAGTACACAAATAAGCAACAACATCCTATTCACCTATTTCTCACTTATAGAGAGACAGAGCAGGAAGAATCAGAGAGAGACGTGGAGTTGCCAGGCGGTGCACGTCAGCGATGGTTCTATTTCTGCGCGTGGACCATCCATCACCGCTAAGCCAAGGGTGGTCAGCGGTGATGGCGTTTCGCCTCTGTATTTGCATCAAAAGCCCTAAATATATCTCTCGAGTCTCATCTCATCTCTACTCAAATCAACCAGATTTCGAGGTAAATTGTGTTGATTTTGTGTGTCATAATTGTGTATTATGATTTGAATTGCGTGTTTGGATCGAGTTGAATGTTTGGTAATTGAGAAATTTGGGTTGTTAATAGTTTACTTTGTTTGCCATTTCCAACAATTTATCCTCCATATAAATTTAGTGGAGAATGATGCTAAGTAATGTTCTTTTAATAGAGAAATTAAAAAGGTTTGTGTTATCTGAGGGTTTCTTAGTTAGAGAAAAGAATTGAAACAGACTTTTATGTGATTTTTGTTTCCCACTTGCTCTTTAGTTGCTAGGTAGTCGAAGGCGCAAGGCGCACTCAAGGCACGAAAGGGTGAGCCTTGAGCCTAGGCGCAAGGCACTTAAAAAGTGAGGGAATTTTTAAGCTAGGCGTAGCCGTAAGGTATGTACAAACCATTTTAGGGATTTTAGGCATGATTTAGATTGGTTTAGGCCTAATGTAGGATGTTTTGAGCTGGTTTTAGGCATTTTTTGAATGTTTCAGGCCTGTTCAGACCTGAATCTCGCTGAAGTCCCTTAAAGGGAGCAAGGCGTTTTGGCTGCGCCTCACCTGGGTGCCTAGGCGTGCTCTTGGGTTGCCTTTGACTACTATGTCTAATTGTCCGAATACGTATGCCAGAGTTATTTTTGGCTTAATTACTCAACAGTCCTACCATTTTTCCAGCTAATTTAAGTTGGCTGTATATTTGTTCCTTATTTTTTAGTAATCTATAATCATCTTTTTTGCCCTAGCTGATTACTTTTTTATTGCTTATTTAGATCAATAAAAGAGGTGAGTCAGTAGAAGAGAAAATCAAACGACTTGATGGGGAACTTGCTAAATATAAAGAGCAGATCAAACGAACCCGCCCTGGTCCAGCTCAAGAAGCTGTGAAAGCTCGGGCAATGAGAATTCTCAAGCAGAAAAGAATGTAAGTTACTAAATGCACGCATGTGTGTGTATTATCATCATTGGTAATAAGTAATAACAAATAATGATGATGAATTTGTAACATGGTAACATTGGAGAAGTGGCTTAAAAGAATACTTGCAGAATTAGAGAATGATGATTTTTATTATGAAGATTAAATGTTCATAGAACATATATGAATAATTTCTTACAACCTTTAATCACTCTTGTCAGGTATGAAGGACAACGAGACATGCTGTACAACCAGACTTTCAATCTAGATCAAGTTGCATTTGCTTCAGAGGGCATAAAAGATGCTCAACAAACAGTACGTTTCATTATTGTTAAGTGAATTGTTATAATCATCACTGGAATTTATCTTCTAATCTTCCTGTTCAGAACTAGGGGGTGTTTGGATGTGCGTACGATAAAAAAAAGTCGTAATAATCAATTTTGATGTTTGATAAAGTGATTTTGGTATTTGTGAGTTCTAGCTCTTGTAATCGCATCGAGTCATATCTTAATGTTATAATTAATACATAGGATTAGCTTAATCAAGTTCGTTGTTCTAGGGTTCCGTTTTTCACCTTACTGGTTTTGTTGGTAGCGCCATGTAGGAAATAGTTCAAAGCATGCAGGGTGGAGCTTTTTTTGTCCTCTGGTTGGAAGTTGCTGCCTACCTCCGTGAGGTAGTGGACCCCACCATCTAATTCTAGGGTCCCGTTTTTCTTGAATATGCGTGGGAACCATAGCTTTGCATTTTTGTTCTTTTAAAAACATATGTCCTTTATTTTAGTTATATGCAAACTTCAAACTCTTGTCGCTGATCGGTTTTGTATCTTTCAGATGTCGGCTTTGAAATCAGCAAACAAAGAATTGAAAGGAATGATGAAGACTGTAAAGATTCAAGAAATCGATGTCCGTATATGTTGTTTCTTTTATTGTTTGTATCACTCCACTGTTTGATATTCGCTAAATCTGAACCGTTTGGTTTGTTCATGTGAAGAATTTGCAAGAAGACATGATGGACTTGATGGAAGTTAGCAATGAGATACAAGAGTCTCTTGGTAGAAGCTACAATGTGCCTGACGACATTGATGAAGAAGATCTCATGGGTGGTACGTGTAAATAATTTGCCATCGTATTTTCACTTTTCACTACAGTATTAGCAATTACATTTTCTTTTTATTTGTCAAGTTTCAACCACATTGGATAGAAAGTATGCATACTTTGACACTTGTATATTATACGCCTCTCTTCAAGGAAAAAATGAACAAAATTCGTCAACCAAATTCAAAGTTAGTTTATATTTCAAGTAATTATTAAGAAAAAATATAAATTCTGAAAAGTTACAAAAATATTGTCCCAAAGTTAGCTATGAATATTTTGCCATGTAATTATTTTTAAGTATTTATTTTCTTCCTTCCTTATTTTCAAACTTTTTCAAAATTCAGGATGCATGTGATCCTTCAAATTCCCTAGAAAAATGGAGGTATATGAACTTTTTTTGCTAAGAAAATAAATAGAAGAACAGAGGATAATCTTCAGTACACATGTAGTACACATGTTTTGGACTATGTATTTATTATTTCTTTTATCTCTTTTATCTCTTTTATTATTTGTAGGAAATGGCTCTCCTATATTTTAGAAGGTTCTATATGCAATGGTCGCTGTGAAAACATCATACAAAAGACATTATGTAAATTCTGATATAATTTATTACACTTTTTTTTCTTGAAAATAAAATATTACGGGTGTCTTTGTATTTTTGTATGCTTATACATACACACGTTTAAACAGTTTGACTTGTGTAGCGTATACAGGGGCGGTTATGGTTCTGGTTCGGAACATCTCAGTTTGGTAATTTCAATAGTATTAGGGCATTTACAACTGCATCATGACCCCACACGTACACCCATCATCACTTCATCTTCTCCACCCTAATTTCATCTAAGAAACCCTCACATTAACTCACCATGACCGTGCCGTAGGCACATTAGTTTAACGTGCTTCAATTGCAAATCTCGGCACACATAACAGTCGGTTTTTTTGATCTTTAGGTGTGTATAATCGTTTCATCTTTTGTGTTTGTATATGAAAAGTAAACATATGACACGTGCTAATTTCTGTATTAGTTTAGCGTGGTAAGCGCGGCGCAACGCGCGCGCCGGATAGAACCTAGTTATATTTAATTGATGTTAGGGCTGGGGACCAAGCGAGTTCATTTTTGACAAGTTTTGTTACCACGCGTCTAATTAGTAAACCACTAGGACCAAGTCTGCAATTTTTACAAACCATAGGTACCAACCAAGCATTTAACTCTTTAAATTTGGTCCAGAGTAGGTAACTAACTATATATACCTTGGGCAAGGTCTCTAAATAAACCGCAGGAACTTCCATTTGCGACAACACATTACCTATATATTAAATTGGTTAGAATATAATAGGAGGTTTATTTGGCTAAAAAGGCTATGAAGTAATCTTAACCATCCATTTAGTTAATCAAGGGCTAAGATTAAATGAGGGAAATTTAAGGGAATAAAAGAGGCGCGTGAGTTTGTTTAGAGACATTCTAGTCAATCCAAGGCAATAGTTTATCTCTCCTCCAATTCCCCCCCCCCCCCCCCCATTTTTTAAACGTTAATAACTCTTTCATACGACATTATTTTTTTTTATAAAAATTGCACCAAAAAAAACGAGCGTTTTTTTATCATTAAAACGAGTATACTATTGTTATATTTTCGAATTTTTTTTCTAAAACCCAGTTGCGTAAAACGCAATGAAAAAAACTCAGTTGCGTAAAACGCAATGAAAAAAAAAACCTAAAAAATGACATTTTTCTAAAACGCAATGTACCAAAAACACAAAGAAATGTCTTATTTGTAAAACGCAATGGCCAGAAAACACAAAGAAATGTCTTATTTCTAAAACGTAATAGCCTAAAAACACAAAGAAAGTGTACTTTCTAAAACGCAATGGACTAAAAACACATAAATATGTTTTTTTTACCTAAAACGCAATGCACAAAAAACACAAAGAAATGTCTTATTTCTAAAACGCAATGGCAAGAAAACACTTAAAAATCTCTGTTTTCTAAAACGCAATAGACTGAAAACACATAAAAATGTGTTTTACCTAAAACGCAATGCACAAAAAACACAAAGAAATGTTTTATTTCTAAAATGCAATGGCCAGAAAATACTTAAAATGTCTGTTTTCTAAAACGCAATGGATTGAAAACACATAAAAATGTATTTTACCTAAAACGCAATGCACAAAATACACAAAGAAATGTTTTATTTATAAAACACAATGGCCAGAAAACACCTAAAAATGTGTTTTACCTAAAACGCAATGACTAAAAACACTTCAAAAATGTGTTTTACCCAAAACGAAATGACTAAAAGCAGTTAAAAAATGTCTTTTTTCTAAAACGCAATGGCCAGAAAACACATAAAACTCTTATTTCTAAAACGCAATGGATCGATTTCTGGAAAATTATCTGAATTGTCTGGATTGTCTACGAATTACTGTCTTCGAAATGAGCCAATTTCTGGAAAATTAAATTTTCTGATGCAGGGGCTGCCGCCCCTGGGACCCTGCTACCAGGGGCGCCGCCCCCGGACCCCCGCCAAGATCGTAAAACGCAATGACTAAATCAAAAACCCAGATCGTAGAAATGAAATTAAAGAATTTCTTACATAGATCAAAGCCGATTTCTTCAACAATTGACGAAATTTGAATGATTGAAACACTTATCAGCGATCGAATCGAACGGATCGAATGATTATCGTCAAAATCACCGGGAAAAAATAGATTTTGTATGAAATTAAACTGGGTTTTCTTCAAAAAAAAAAAACTGAAGAACACGTTGATCGGGTGTTTGAATCATTGATTGGTGACGAAAATCGCACTATAATGTAGTGATTATTGAGATAGAAAGTGAAGAAATGGTTGAAGATGGTGGGTTTTGATGTTACTGGGAAGAAGAAGGAATAAGAAAAAGATAAGATTGACTAAAATACCCTTCATCTTTATTTTAAATTTTGTCACATGTCCTAATCTTATTGCTTCCAATCCTTCCTAGCCAAAATAAACTTCCTATTTGATCCTCACCCTATATTAAATTTAGAAGTTAATGAACAGTATATATATATAATATATTAAATTTAGAAGTGAACACATCACTAAGGAATGAAGAAATAGTATCGGGTACTGGTACCGGTATCCACTTTTACCAAATCGGGTGTACTTTCGGTACCGGTTCGGTGCCGGTATTCACCAACTTTTACCCTCAAATACTGGTCCCGTACCAGTAACATCACTAAGGAATGAAGAAATAGTATCGGGTACCGGTACCGGTACCCGCTTTTACCAAATCAGGTGTATTTTCGGTACCGGTTCGGCACCGGTATTCACCGATTTTTACCCTCAAATACCGGTGACGTACCAGTACCGACCGGTACCGAACCGTACCATATCATTACCTATATATTAAATTTTAAATTAAATTTAGAAGTTAATGAACAGTATATATATATAATATATTAAATTTAGAAGTGAACACATCACTAAGGAATGAAGAAATAGTATCGGGTACTGGTACCGGTATCCACTTTTACCAAATCGGGTGTACTTTCGGTACCGGTTCGGCACCGGTATTCACCGAGTTTTACCCTCAAATACCGGTGTCGTACCAGTAACATCACTAAGGAATGAAGAAATAGTATCGGGTACCGGTACCCGCTTTTACCAAATCGGGTGTATTTTCGGTACCGGTTCGGCACCGGTATTCACCGATTTTTACCCTCAAATACCGGTGCCGTACCAGTACCGACCGGTACCGAACCGTACCGTACCATTACCTATATATTAAATTTAGAAGTGAATGAACAGTAACATCACTAAGGAATGAAGAAATAGTATCGGGTACTGGTACCCGCTTTTACCAAATCGGGTGTATTTTCGGTACCGGTTCGGCACCGGTATTCACCGATTTTTACCCTCAAATACCGGTGCCGTACCACTACCGACTGGTACCGAACCGTACCGTACCAGGTATATTCGGTACCGGTACACACTTTTGGGGATTTCGGTAACGGTTTTTTCGGTACCGGTTTGTACCGAGCTCATCAAATCCTGTAGCAACGTAGCAATGCACGCAATTGCACCATTTAGATTACTTTTCATACACACAGTAAGTAAACTGTATTTCGTTTGAATGAAGTTTTATATACCAAACAACTTATTTTGCTTTCTTTTTTGTCTTTTTTGATGAGCAAATCGTATCAAATCCTGTAATCAAACCGGTATCGTATCGGTACCAAATTTACTATACCAAATCATTTTCAGTACCAATTTGTACCCACCTTTTGGTGTTTTCAGAATCGTTACTTTCGGTTCGATACCGGTCTAGCACCATACCTGTATTTATTGATTTTTACCTTCAAATACCATACCGTATTGTACCGAGCATTTTCGGTGCCGGTACCTAATTTCGATGATTTTCCGGATCGGTACTTTCGGTGCCGTTACCGGTACCGAGCTCATCCATATTTTAGCGTGTTAGCACCGTAATCACTAAATTGAAAACAACCGAATTTCCAACGTGTAGGACGTGTGGGTCCTATTATTATATATTAGGTTATTTAAAATCGGTTTTTTTAGGACGGAGTGACCATCCTTACCACGTCATTTTTATTTATGTTTTGATATTCGGTATCTGCTGCTGACACGCGTTTTGCAGACATTGGGTCTCCGCCGCAACGCGCGGGCGGAAAATCAACTAGTTGCTATTAATCGACGAAGCGGCTTTAAATATTTGATTACTACATTCCCTGCATTGTTGCAATCTACTAACTGTATTTTCCGACAATCCATTAGGCGGAACCTTGGGGAAAGGCTAAGGCAGCCACCATTTCTCTTCATACTGAACCAACAAGCTATCAGATTGTGACCCGTTTGAATGTCCAACTGACCCGCGATCAACATAACAGAACTCTGAATCGTGGAACCCGTCAAGCATGGTTACCAGCATCATGTCTAGCTTTCTGAGAGCAGGGAGGTTTAGATACAAATCGGACCGCGGTCTAGTCACCATGACCTCGAAGGTCCCACCGTCTGGGAATTCTTGAAAGGATGGAGTGAGTTCAACTATGGAATCGCTTACGGATAGAAGCCATTCCATTTCTTTTCTCCACATTGACTTGGTCTGTTGACTCAAGGGCTCCAGTTTCCATAGGTCACCAAACACAGTAGCTGTAAATGAAGATCAGTTTCATCATATTTTTTGACTTTTGGAAGTCAAATCTAGTTTTTTTATAGGCAGATTTTGATATATTTGCATAGTCGATTTCGGGTTTTAGCTATTTATCCAAAACTAGCATAATGTTAATTGGGAGCAGATGAAGACTGAGAAACAATAGTCTGCTTTGACTTTTAGGAGTCAACTATTGTATTTGTTAAACTAAATTTTGAAATGAATTTCTTCACTTATTCACCCAATTTTTCTCTAATTGTAGGCACATAATTGCATTATTTATACTTCGCATTAACTATTTCATCGAAAACTAACACGAATCATTACAATTATGAAAATTTAAAAATGAGATCTTTGACTTTGACTGTTTGGAGCCAACTACTGTATTTCTTAAACTAAAATCTACTATAAATTTCTTCACTTATTCACCCAATTTTTCTCTAATTGTAGGCACATAATTGCATTATTTATACTTCGCATTAACTATTTCATCGAAAACTAACACGAATCATTACAGTTATGAAAATTTAAAAATGAGATCTTTGACTTTGACTGTTTGGAGCCAACTACTGTATTTCTTAAACTAAAATCTACTATAAATTTCTTCACTTATTCACCCAATTTTTCTCTAATTGTAGCACATAATTGCATAATTCATTCTTGGTATTAAACTATTAACTATTTTATCAAAAACTAACATGATCATGATAGGTATGAAATTGATAAACAAGATCTTTGACTTAAACTTTGACTTTGACCATTATATGAGATGGAAAATGAGACAAACCAGAGAGATGTGTAATAGCATTAGAGATAGCAAGAGCAGTACAAACTCCATTCCCTCTTCCAGTCATATCTTCTCCAAGCAACAGCCTAGAAAACCTATCTTTCATCAACTGAACCTCTGCAAATAACATAAAAAAAATTCAAGAATTACAAAAACACAAATCCCATCTTAATTCACCAGCAAATAAACATAAAATCCCAACCCATTAACCCAATTTCCCTCCTTTTCAGCTCAAATCTGTAATTCCCACATTATAATTCAACTTAATTTAATTTAAATAATTCATGTAAATTTACAACTACTAACAAAAACAGAGTAACTTTCAACCGTCAACCCTAAACTCAAAAATTCAACTTTCCCATCTAATATTCACCACCAAATAAACACAAAATCCTAACCCAATAACCCAATTCCCCTTCTTTTTAAGTTAAATCAATAATTATCACTTTTTAATTTAATTCATGTAATTTACAGTTACTAAAAAACAGAGTAACTTCAAAAAAAAAAAAAACTTCCAATCTTCAACCCTAAACACAAATCTGCATATAATCAACTTTCCCATCTGTAGCCATGGGGAGGATTTTGCTTTTAACCGAGTGGTGAAATTAAGTATTACTGGGGTGCCGTTTTTGATTCGAGAGAACACATTGTATGATCAGATCGGGAGCTTATTTGGTGAAATTATCCAGCCGTCAAAGTTCTCTTGGCAGGAGGAAGACAATTCTAATGGTTCAGTTACGGTTCTTTCCGCACAAAAATCCAGAATTGATGAGGCAGTGGTGATCGCTTGGAAGAGTAAAAGCATTGTTGCATGGGTCTCTGAAGAACCGGGAAACTGGGGCTTTAAGACTGATGAGGATCCAGTGTCGGATACTTCGGAATCGGAGACTGATTCAGAGGGAGAAGTCCCTATGGATGATCTTGAGGATGGGGAGATTGGCCAGAACATGGATGGGGGAGAAGCTACTAATTCTCGACCGCCGGATAAGAATGATAATTCTCCTAAGTCTCCGTCGCCGGTGGCTCCTGGCTCCGGCAATTCCGGTAAAAACGAAAGGTCGAGGGTAGATGAACAGACACCGGTTTCAAGTATTCCTCAGGAAGTTGAACTGGCAGATGATATTGGTTCGTGTGGAAACATGCATGGGGTGCATGGGGAGAAGGAGAATGTGGATCAAAGTCCCGAGAATGTAATTAAGGAAAACAATAATGGTTCTGCGGTGGGACATGGAGAATATACAGCCGAAGTTAATAATGGCGGGGTAAGCAACTTGAATAGTCCTGTCAATAATAGTGGTGGGGCCACTGTTTTTAATCATAAAAATATGGACCATAGTATTTCTTATGGTGGGCTGAATGGCCCAGCTACAATTGTGAACCTTGGTAAACGGCCCAGACAAGCCAGGAGCCCGCCTTCATCAGGGTCCACTCAAGGTCCCCCTCATAAGCAGTTTTTCCAAAACCAGGAGCCGTCTGAATACTCGTTGGATCTGAACAATCCAGCTGGTGAAGTAGGTGACAGGATTAATGAAAGTCTGAATGGGGAAGTGGCTAGGTTTGAAGTTGGTTCCGCTCCCCATGTTGGTAATCTCAACTCGGCTCAAACTGTGCCCAGCTCAGATGCGGTTACAGTGCCGAGGGGTGCGGATACAGTTAACGACTTGCAAAAGGAGGTAGCAGATACTGTTCACGTGGGTTCGGTGCTTGGGATTAACTTGAATGGGTTTGAAGTAGTTACTGAAAGGCTGATCGAAGATGAAGGTGTTATCAGTGGTTATCAATGAACTGTTTATCCATTAATCTCAGAGGTGTTCGGAATCAACGGAAATCAGAGTGGATTAGGGGTTTAAAAACAAGCTACGGTTGTCATTTTTTAGCTATTCAAGAGACCAAGTTGCAAGATTCAGAGGCATTCGTTTTTAATCAATTTTGGGGTAGATCAGAGTTTAAGCTGGCTGCCGTGAACTCTTTGGGCAGATCTGGGGGTCTAGCTTGTCTCTGGAGTCCAGCTATATTCAGGTGTGATAATCTTATTCAGAATAGATATTAGAGTAAATTTCAAATTTCGTCCTTTATGTATGTCTAAAATATCAAATTATGTCCTTTGTCTTTAATATCTTCAAGAAACATACTTAATGTTTGCAAAACCAATCAGGTTATGTCCTTTACCCTAAACCTGGTTTGTTTTCCCAGTTAAGTCAGGTCATGTGAGAGGCACATGAGGGTATATTGGTCATTTTACCCTAACTATATAAACAAATGTCTCTTCTTTTTGGCCATTTGAAAACCCTAAACAACTCAGCACACAACTACAGAACCATTTGCTCTCTCTCCCTCGTTCACTCACTGATGACCGGCGACCAGAGCCAAGTCCGACCGGTGCTCCGGCGACTCTTCGTCCTTGAAAAGCACCTCCGACACCCCTTTCTCCTCACTGACAACACCCCAAACCCCCTCATTCTTTGTCTCCGGTGAGACTCCTCAGGCGGCGGCGTGGTTTCACAGCAGAGACAGAGAGACGGGGAGAGAGAAAGGAGAGAGGTAGAGAGAAGAAATTGAGAAGATGAAGAGGATCAGTGGTGGCTGATACCGTCTCCGACGGCGGGGATTGTTCTTCAGGCGACCAGAACCGCCGAAATTGGGGTTTGTTTGGGGTTAGTAGCTTAAATGTAGATTAGGGTTTGAATTTTGTGGTGGTGTTCAGATCTGTACATATTCAGATCTGAATATGCAGGTTGGGGTTGGGCGGTGGTGGAGGTTTGTGCAGCGGTGGTGATGATGGAGCTATGGCGGTTGACGGTGGTGATGGTGTTGCAGGTGAAGTGGTGGCGGTGGCAGATCTGTGGTGGTGGTGGCAGCTGGGTTGTGGTGGTGGGGTTAGGATAGTTAGAGAGAGAAGGAGAAACATTTAGTCTGCATATATTTATTGTTTTTGAGGTGTACGGCGGTGGTGGTTGGTCTGCTGAGGTGTACGACGGTGGTGGTTGGTCTGCTGAGGTGTACGGCAGTGGTGGTGGTGGTCTTGCAATGAGAGAGAGAAAGAAAGCTGGTGTGTGTGAGAGAGAGAGAGAGGGTGTGGTGGCAGGTGAATGTTGAAGATGATTATGATTATTAATTTTAGAGTAAATTACAAAAGACAGGGTAAAAAGACTAAAATACCCTCATGTGGGGTCCATTAGGTCAGATTTAACCATAAAAACTAACTGTGTTAGGGCTAAAGGACATAACCTGATTGGTTTTGCAAACATCGAGTATGTTTCTTGAAGATATTAAAGACAAAGGACATACTTTGATATTTTAGACATACATAAAGGACGAAATTTGAAATTTACTCTAGATATTATATTGTTTTATCTGGCTCCCTAGTGCAAACTGGGTGCAACATAAATATAGTAAATGTCTATGCCCCGAATGATGCGGTGGGTCGTCGAGGGGTGTGGTCAGAATTGTTGGGTATTCGGAATTCTTTACAGGGGTTGTGGTTGCTAATGGGTGATTTTAACGATGTCCGTAATAGTGATGAAAGGATGAATTCTGAGTTTATTGAAGCAAACGCAGAAGCTTTTAATCAGTTTATATTATCAGCTGGATTGGTTGAATATAATATGGGGGGTGGAAATTTCACATACATGTCGGATAATGGGAGGAAATTAAGTAAGCTGGATCGGTTTTTGGTATGCCTGGGCTTTATGGAGAGGTGGCCTAACGCGAGTGTTCTTGCCTTGGATAGGGATGTGTCGGATCATAGACCGATTGTGCTTTCAACGTCGCAGGTGGATTTTGGACACATTCCTTTTAAATTCTTTAATTCCTGGTTTGAATACCCGGGTTTTCTGAGCTTTGTGCTACAAAGGTGTGGTTTATTTCATTTTGACGGACCGGTTGATCTTGCCCTTGCAATTAAGCTTAGATGTTTAAAAAATAATATTAAGGCCTGGTTGAAAGATGAGAAACAGAGAAAGGTTGGGGAGTATGATGGGTACAAACGACGAATGGCTGACATAGAACAACTAGCGGAATTTAGAATGTTGTCGGAAGAGGAGTTATCGGTGAGAGCTGATTGCAGGAATTTCATAGCGGAATTTGATAGAGTAAAGCATTTGGATTTGAGGCAAAAAGCTAGGTCTAAATGGGCTATTGATGGGGACGAGAACTCATCCTATTTCCATCAAACCATTAACTCCAATATTAGCTCTAATAGACTGAATGGCCCGAGGATTGGAGGTGAATGGGTTACTAATCCGATAGCTATTAAGGAGGCATTGTATGTATTTTTCCATCATCAATTCTCGGAGCCCATGGAAGAGAGACCTCAATTCGTTTGTCCTAATTTGGCTTCCTTATCTGAGGGAGAGGCAGGTATGTTGGAGGTACCTTTTTCAATTAATGAAATTAAGGAGGCTATGTGGGATTGTGATGGGGATCGGGCACCGGGGCCGGATGGTTTTAACTTCACTTTTGTCAAGAGGTGTTGGTCGGGGCTTCAAGCCGATTTTGTGAGGTTATTTGATAAGTTCTATTCGGATGGCTCTCTCAACAAGTGTTGTACTTCATCATTTATCGCTCTTATCCCTAAGATCAAAGATCCCGTGAGTCCTTTAGATTTTAGGCCTATTAGTCTGATCGGTGTGATAAATAAAGTTATTTCGAAAGTTTTAGTTAATCGACTAAAAGGGGTGATGGGGAAGTTAGTCTCGGAACATCAGTCGGCATTTTTGGCAGGCAGGAATATTATGGATGGTCCTCTCATTCTTAATGAGATCATGAGTTGGCTGAAAAAATCGAAAAAGAAGGGCATGTTCTTTAAAATTGACATTCATAAAGCTTACGACTCTGTTAATTGGAAGTTCATTAACTCTATTTTGACTCAAATGAATTTTCCAATTCGGTGGAGATCTTGGGTTATGGCTATACTTCATTCTACAAGGGCTTCGGTACTAGTTAATGGATCTCCTACTCGGGAATTTGACTGCACACGTGGGCTACGTCAGGGCGACCCCCTCTCTCCGTTCTTATTCGTTCTGGCTATGGAAGCTTTGTCAGGTTTCATGAAACAAGCAGTATCACTCGGATTATTCCATGGGATTAGACTCACTAATGAAGGTACCCCCCTTTCTCATTTTGCCTATGCAGATGATGTTATGTTTGTTGGGGATTGGTCCGTAGCAAATTCCTATAATCTTCGTCGGTTACTTAGATGTTTCTATCTTATCTCGGGGCTGAAAGTAAATCTGGCAAAATGTAGTGTTTATGGCATTGGTGTAAGTGAACAAGAAGTTAATAATATGGCGAATATACTTGGTTGCAAACAAGGATCCTTTCCTTTTAAACATCTTGGAATTCTTGTTGGGGCTAATATGAATCTTGTGCGAAATTGGAAGCCGGTGTTGGATATTTTTAGGAGTCGATTATCACTGTGGAAAGCTAAGACGTTATCATATGGCGGCAGGATAACTCTTATAAAATCGGTGTTAAACTCTCTCCCTACATATTATTTTTCCTTATTCAAAGCACCAGTTCAGGTATTGGATTCACTTGATAAAATCCGTAGAGTTTTCTTTTGGGGAGGCTCCGAAGAAAAAGCGAAGATGAACTGGGTTGCATGGGATAAAACCATTGCTCCGGTCGAGTTTGGGGGTCTCGGTTTTGGCTCTCTTAGGGATGCGAATCTAGCAATGTTAGCGAAATGGTGGTGGAGATTCAAAACAGAAAAAGAAGGCTTATGGAGGAGAGTTATATGGGCCATTCACCACAACCCAAGAACTTGGTGCGAATTCCCAGTTAAAACATCATTGCCCGGCCCTTGGAAGAGTATTATCGGCATTCGGCAGTTCTTTAATCAAGCAAATATTGATCTGACCCGGGCCGTTACAGCTACGGTATCAAATGGCAGTCAAGTTCAGTTCTGGTTGGATTGTTGGTTGGATTCGGATCCGTTATATATTAAGTTTCCTGTTCTCTTCAAGATTGAAAAAGATAAGGAGTGCGTGGTGGCGGATAGGGTGGTCACAGGTAGCAGCGGCCAAGGGATTCAGCTGAACTGGAATTGGGCCAGGCCGGTTTTAACCAACGAAGAAAATGATCAGCTGCAGCTGCTACTGTTAGCGCTTGGCAACATGAGTTTAGGTACCGGCCGAGACATGTGGCGGTGGAACTACGACTCTTCAGGTTTCTTTTCAGTCTCGGGTCTGAAGAGCACACTTAGTTCGGTGTATAGGGAGCGGCCAAATAACGTCTTCGTGTGGAATAACTGGGTTCCAAAAAAGGTGGCCATTGTAGCGTGGAGATCGGAAATGGAGAGATTGCCGACTAAATGTGCGTTATCGGCTCGTAACATTCCAATGCAAAATCAGCGGTGTCCTTTATGTAGCGAGTATGACGAAACATGTGAACACTTATTTGTAGCTTGCCACTTCGCGCAATCCATTTGGCAAAATATAGCACTTTGGTGCAAACTACCCCCGATCATTGCTTTCGAAGTCAAAGATCTCCTGGATTTGCATAGTCTAGGCTCAGCTTCAAGAAAAAAGAGGAAAGCCATTTATGCGATAATTCTGGTCACTTTTTGGAGCATATGGAAATCGAGGAACGAAGTAATCTTCCGACAAGGTTCTCCGAGTATCGTTAAAGTTTTGGAGGAGATAAAGGCAATGGCGTTTCTATGGGACAAAAATCGTTCAAAGGAGGTGCAACTGACATGGGAGGATTGGTGCAGTTTCAGTTGTTTTGGTTAAGAATTGTAATTTTAATATTAACTTGATGTGGTGAAAATGTAATGTCGTTGGTGGTGACGTAAACTTGGATGTAATTATGGTTGTAGCATCTTGCTACAATGAATAAAAAATTTTCTGTTGGCCGTTCAAAAAAAAAATCAACTTTCCCATCTTAAATTCATCAATAAATTAACACAAAATCCTAACTAATTATCCCAATTTCCCTTCTTTTTAGGTCAAATCTATAATTTCACTTTTTAATTAATTCAACCTAAATAAACACAAAATCCTAACCAATTGGCCCAATTTCCCTTCTTTTTAGGCCAAATCTATAATAACCACTTTTTAATTCAACTTAATTTAATATAATTCAATTTTAATTCATGTAAATTACAATCACTAACAAAACAGAGTAACTCAAAACTTCCACATTACCAGTTACATTTTCATTCTCCACCTTCCCGCCATACTTTCCTCCGGCGACCGGCGGCTTGATCGGAGAAAAAACCGGGAAGTTGGAAGGCCCCACCAACGGCGGGGTGCTGCGAGAAGTGGAAGCGACCGGAGAGTCAAAAGAGGAGGCCCCACAACTCTCGGATTCGCTGACGTCAGCGCTGACAGTGTAATCTTCAAAGCGGGGGTGATCGGATTCATCGGCGGAAGATGAGTTATCCTCCATTAATGGAATCGAATGGAATGGAATGATTATTTTGGTGAGAAGAGAAGAGAAGAGAATTTGGGTGAGAGTGAAAAAAGAAGGGGAAGAAAAAGTGGTAAAGAGGAGATTAAAGGTGGGTTCTTTACAGTTATGTGTGTATAGTAACGTCAACATGGTGTTGGAAGGGTGGCCCATTATGCCGGAGGAGGTGTGTAATTATGTTTGCTTTTGTTTTATTCTTCAATGGCGACGGTGGCAGAATGAATGAATGTATGTATGTTTTTATTTATTGTTGTTCATCAAATTAACTACTTTTGACACAATGTTTTAAAAACCGGTTTTTATAACGTATCGTGTTGGATAGAAAGAGTTTATTGTTTCATGTTGTCCCGTATGATTTAACCAGGTTTTTTTTTGGAAGGTGACTTTCTATGTACTGGACCAGTGGTCACCGGGTTCATGTCGAAGACATTCCCCCGTCAGCCCCGCACTCTCGGACACGATGTTCGATCGGGCCCCGGCCGCCGCGCAAGCTGACTTCCGCTCGGAAACCATACTGCCCCCACACGAGAGACTCGCTGGGGTAACAGCTGGGTAAAACCGGGTTGCCCTCAAGACCGCACCATGCCTCGGTAGGATACGATCCATCATTGGGACAACCCGCCCCACAAGCCGTAGACGCCTGGATTCGAACCGGGGTGGCCAATGGCAAACCCCCGGCCGAAAACCAACTGAGCTAGGAGGCGGGTCATGATTTAACCAGGTGACTAGTCAACTATATAATTACATAACATAAAATAATCCAAAACTACATATAATTCTATGATTCCGTGCTTATGTGATAATGTGATTATGTGCTCTACATGCTTATGTGTTTATGTGATTTTGTGTTCTACATGGTTATATGTCTAAGTGTTTACGTGGTACGTGTTACTGAGCTTTAGTAGTAGTAGACATGTGAGGTGAGATTCGAATATTTTGTGTTGAGTCCTGTGACGATGTCTGTTGCAGACAATGTCGTCTGGATCCCGTCATCCCTTACTTTCTCGGCAAGAAAAGAGAGACAAACGCCTTGCTGCCATCATCGCTAAGAGTGTGGCAAAGGCCGTGAGTGATGTCTATTAGAATGCCAGCAAATCGTCTGAGGAATCGAGAACCGAAGCTCCCAAAGCTACCGCGAAGACCTTCAGTTTCAAGCAATTCAAGTCATGTGGGCCAAAAGAATTGACTGGCAAAGGAGGTCCTACTGAACTATTCCACTGGTTTGATTCCATTAAGGTTACTCTGCGACAGAGTGGTTGCCCTGATGACCTCCGTACTCTGAATGCTACCGGCGTTTTCCAGTCCCGTGCACTAGACTGGTGGACGGCCGAGAGGAACAAGCGAGGGAATGATGCAGCCTACGGTCTGTCATGGGACGAGCTCAAGGAAGTTATGCTAGAGGAATTCTGCCCTCCTCACGAACGTCAAAAACTAGAAGATGAATTTTGGCACATACAGCAGATGGATGGTGACAATGCTGGTCTCACTGCTCGCTTCAAGCAGCTCAGCATTATCTGTCCTGACCAAGTCAAGACTCCAGACATGGCAATCAAGAAATACATCCGGGCCCTGCCCGACTGCGTTGCTGATTTCGTGCAAGCGGCTAAGACTACAACGATCGAGGAAACTTATCTACTGGCCGCTGAGATCAATGACAAGTGGGTTAAGGCTGGTGTCTGGGACAAGACTTCGAAGCATCTGCATCAAGCTACCACTACCGCACCAACTGCTGAACCCACCTCATCGAGCAACAAGAGGAAGAACAAGAGAAAGAACAGCTCCAGCAACAAGAACTGTGCGATCACTGCTGCACCAGTTCAATCCGTACCAGCTCAGCAGCGCCAAGTGGCAGCGCCTGTGGCCAATGCACCTCTTGCTAAGCGTGCATACACTGGGCCACATCCGCTCTGTCCTACTTGTACCTACCATCACCCAACTGCAATTCCTTGCCGTTTTTGTGCTCATTGCAATGTGTACGGTCATTTTACTGCCAACTGCCGTATTCGACAAGCTCCTGCTCATCAAGCTCTGCTCACCGCCCCACAGGGTCAACAAGCTCCTCCGGCACCCGCAGTCAAAGCCAGAGCCTGCTTCGCATGTGGCGATCCTAACCATTTCGCCAACATGTGCCCAAACAGGGTTGTGAAACAAGAGCCCCAACAGCAACAGCCTCAACAGCAGCAGCAACACCAGCAGCAATAGCAACAACAGGCCGCACGCGCCAGAACTTTCAACATCAACGTGCGCCAAGCCCAAGCTGACAACAACGTGGTTAATGGTACGTTCCTTGTGAATGGTATTTATGCATCATGTTTGTTTGATACTGGAGCCGATAATTGCTTTGTGTCGTTCGAATTCGAGAATCTCCTTAATCGTAAACGCTCCAATCTCCCTTCGACGTTCGATGTAGAAGTCGCCACCGGAAGAACCGTCGCCGTTAATTCCGTTATCCGTGATTGTACTCTTGAACTCAACAATCACATCTTTCCAATCGACCTCATTCCGATGCAACTCGGAAGTTTCGACGTCATAGTAGGCATGGACTTTCTACGCGAAAACCATGTTGAAGTTGTGTGTTATGATAAAATGATTCGATTCTCGCTCGCGAATGGTGACTTATTGTGTGTATACGGTGAAACTGCCTCGAAAGGGCTCAAGCTCATGTCATGTGTCCAAGCTAGCAAGTATCTCCGCAAGGAATACAGAGCTTTCTTGGCGAACATTGTAGTAGCGGAGAAGGAAAAGAAAGAGAAGAATGAAGTAAAAGACGTTCCTGTGGTTCGAGAATTTCCTAATGTTTTTCCAGAGGATCTTCCGGACTACCGCCAAGTCGTGATATCGACTTTCGTATCGACCTCATTCCTGGAGCAAATCCTATTGCCAAAGCTCCTTATCGACTCGCGCCATCCGAAATGCGTGAACTTTCAAACCAACTCCAGGAATTACTTGAGAAAGGCTTCATTCGCCCGAGCACCTCTCCATGGGGCGCTCCAGTCCTCTTCGTTAAAAAGAAGGATGGGTCGTTCCGGATGTGCATCGACTATCGGGAATTGAATAAGTTAACTATCAAGAACCGCTATCCCCTACCCCGTATTGACGACTTGTTTGATCAGCTACAAGGTGCTACGTGTTTTTCAAAGATCTACCTACGTTCAGGATATCACCAGCTACGCATACAAGAGGAAGATATACCCAAAACAACATTTCACACCCGATACGGCCATTACGAATTCGTTGTTATGCCTTTTGGCTTAACCAACGCACCAGCGGTTTTCATGGATCTGATGAATCGCGTGTGTAAACCATATCTCGACCGTTTCGTCATCGTATTCATTGACGACGTCTTGATCTATTCCAAATCGAAATCCGAACACGCGCAACATCTACGTTTGGTTCTCGAGTTACTCCAGGGGAACCAACTCTATGCCAAGTTCTCCAAGTGCGAATTC
This sequence comes from Helianthus tuberosus, assembly GCA_030545235.1. Classification (NCBI taxonomy): domain Eukaryota; kingdom Viridiplantae; phylum Streptophyta; class Magnoliopsida; order Asterales; family Asteraceae; genus Helianthus; species Helianthus tuberosus. Next base: position 36,258,180 of record CM060393.1, read on the forward strand.
TGGTTGGAGGAGGTTCAGTTTCTGGGTCACATTGTTAATAGTCAAGGCATCCACGTCGATCCTGCGAAGATTGAAGCTGTTAAGAGTTGGGTTACGCCTAAGAATCCGTCCGAAGTCCGTTCTTTTCTCGGACTAGCGGGCTATTATCGACGATTTATCGAAGGATTCTCGAAGATTGCTGTGCCGCTTACCTCTCTCACGCATAAAGATCAGCCTTTTGTCTGGGGAACCAAACAAGAGACTGCCTTTCAAACCCTCAAGCATAAGCTTTGCAATGCTCCTGTCCTCACATTGCCCGACGGAAACGACGATTTCATTGTCTACTGTGATGCTTCCAACCTTGGTCTTGGTTGCGTTCTCATGCAACGGGATAAGGTTATAGCTTACGCATCTCGTCAGCTCAAAATCCACGAGAAGAACTATACAACCCACGATCTCAAGCTAGGCGCGGTTGTTTTTGCATTAAAGATTTCGCGACACTACCTGTATGGTACCAAGTGTACGATCTTCACCGATCATAGGAGCCTGCAACATATCTTTAATCAGAAGGAACTTAATATGCGTCAACGCCGATGGGTAGAACTTCTCAACGATTACGACTGTGAGATCCGTTATCACCCAGGCAAAGCGAATGTTGTTGCCGACGCACTGAGCAGACGGAGTTATCTGCTTAGCACTCGTAATGTTCAAGCCCAACACGATCTCGAAACCCTTATTCGTGAAGCCCAGCATGCGTGTTTTAACGAACGCACATTGAAAAGGGAACGAATCTACCACGATGGAGCCTAGCTTGTGAGCAAATCCAATGGGATATTCCACTTTCTGGACCGAATCTGGATCCCTAAGCGGATCGATTTGCGACAGATTCTGATGGACGAAGCCCATAAATCCCGGTACTCTATTCATCCCGGTGCCGATAAAATGTACCAGGATCTTCGATGCAGGTACTGGTGGCCCGGCATGAAAAGGGATATGGCCCTCTATGTTGGAAAATGCCTAACTTGTGCAAGAGTCAAGGCTGAACACCAAAGACCCTCTGGCTTACTCGAACAGCCACCAATTCCTATGTGGAAGTGGGAAAGTATAACTATGGATTTCATAACAAAGCTTCCGCACACGTCATCAGGTCACGACAGCATTTGGGTTGTGGTCGACCGTTTGACTAAATCAGCTCACTTTCTGCCGATACGGGAAGACTACAAGGTAGAACGATTAGCCCGAATCTACATCGACGAGATCATTTGTAATCATGGGACGCCTCGTGACATCATCTCTGATCGTGATGCTCGGTTTACCTCGCGACTGTGGGAAACGTTTCAAACGGCACTTGGTACATCGCTCAATCTAATGTCACGGCCCCCGAACCGGTTTGACCCGTTTCAGGAGCCGCGGGACAGAAATCCCGTGGTATTTATTTAACAGCGGAAGTTTTCATCAGGATCTTTTAAAAACTGAAATATTTCCTGATTATTTTATTTCACAACTCGGGATAAAACCCGGTAATTTACAATCTTGAGATTTCACAGAGAAATCTTTATTTTACAAAACATGTTTCTTTATTTTATACTGAGCCACTTCCTTAAGCTTGTAGTGCTTCTCGGCACTTTTCCTGGATCACAACAGATCACCTGAAACATGTTTGAAAAAGGTTTTGTCAGCGGGAAATACTGAGTGAATCATTCTTTTTAGTAAAACGACTCATTTGTTATAATGTACAGTATTAAGAGAGATTACAATGTTTCAGATATCAACCAACTACCCACAGTATTTGTCATCGACTCGTTTCGTGACTGTGGTCATATCACTATTGAGTCCGTTCACCCAATAGTGACGAGTATCACTAATTAGGTTCGCCCACCTAAAGTGATAAAAACAGTAGTAATGTGCACAATATCCCACATACCGGCTGTAATTTGGTGATTACATAAACTTAATCACTGTGATTATAACCTTTGAAAATAAACATGATTTTGAAAGTAATTTGATAAAAAGAGAATGACTCACATTGCAGATTTAATTTGAGCAGAGCCTAGCCTACTGATTAGCCTTTTAACCTAAATTTAATAACAGGCACACAATTCGCTTAGTAACTTAATACAGCATTTACGATAACTCACGAGATTAAAACCTTCACAACGAATGACAAAGTGCGATACTTAAACATCCATCGAATTAACGACGAATGACAAAGCATGAACCCTAATGTGGGCAGCACTTAAACATCCATTGGATAGTTTAATTGATCGGACATTGAATCGTAGCAGTGATCGAGTTATTACCCTGTATTGCGGCGGCGATTAGTGAATCGTGTGTGTTTTTAATAGTAAACAGAGCTTATCTCAGTGTATATTTCGACTTTTTTCGTCGTTTCAGTACCCAAATTCGATTGCCAAAGTCCGCTATTTATACCCAAAATTTGGCCAGGCTTGCGCACCGCAAGCCTAATCCCTTACGGTGCGCAAGGGACACCTAATGACCATAGGGTGGCCACGTCCTGGACTAGCCTAGCTGAGTTGACAACTTCGTAAAATTCGAATTTGACAGCGTTTTATTTAGATAATCGTAACTAGGGTTTACCCCCCCTGAGTTTTAGGGGTCCTGATCCTGATTCTGATTGTTCTGAAAATTTTAGGGATTGTGCAGAATCACTTGGGTGTCTCAATTAGGGTTTCCTATTAGACAAATTAATTTAATAAATATGACTTTTGATGAGAGTTGTTACATCTAAGTACTGCATTCCACCCTCAAACTGACGGTCAGACTGAAAGAACGATTCGTACTCTTGAAGACATGCTCCGTTCGTGTGTCTTAGACTTCGGTGGTAATTGGGATAAAAACCTGCCGTTAGTCGAATTCTCGTATAACAACAGCTATCATACTAGCATCCAAATGGCACCATTCGAGGCTTTATATGGAAGAAGATGTCGATCGCCTATTGTGTGGCACGAGATCGGTCACTCACAACTAACCGATCCTGAGCTACTACAAGAAACGACAGACAAAATTTTCCAAATCCGAGACAACCTGGTGAAAGCTCGGGATCGACAGAAAAGTTACGCCGATAAGAAACGCAAGCCCCGTGAATTTGACGTTGGTGACTACGTACTCCTAAAGGTATCACCTTGGAAGGGTGTAGTCCGATTCGGCAAGAAGGGAAAACTCGCGCCTCGATATGTTGGACCTTTTAAGATTCTTGAGAGGATCGGAAAAGTCGCCTACAGACTCGAACTACCGGAGGAACTTAGTAATGTCCACCCGACTTTCCACGTGTCAAACCATCGAAAGTGCCTAGCCGACCACGACTTACATGTCTCTCTCGATGATCTGCAAGAAAACGAAACATTACACTTCGTGGAGAAGCCCGTCGAAATCATGGATCGCCAAACCAAGCAGCTCAGACGCTCTTGCATCCCTATTGTGAAAGTCCGATGGGAAGGCAAACGAGGCGCAGAGTTCACTTGGGAACTCGAAAGCGACATGAAGGCGAAGTACCTGCAGTTGTTTAAATAGAGAAGCTAGAGACAGAAAGTGACATTGTGATTCTAGTGCTTTGTACGATTTCATATCAATCAATAGAATCACCGATTATATTACGTTCTTGTGTGTTTGGTCACATTCATGTACGAATTCCGCACGTCACACGTTCGATTCGCAATCGTTTCAGAGTCAAAACCGGTCTGAACAAAAAGTTCTCAAACGTGATTCACGGCATTGTACAACTTTCAGCTTAATTTCGCGACGAAATTCCCTAAACAAGGGGAGGCTGTAACACCCCGTGTTTTCGGAACCGATTGTACGAACTTGACTTATAGTGATTCCCTTATTTTAATTGTATTATGTGGAGTAAGTGTTGCTAACTGCTAAAACCGATATGCGTTAATTGATATCTAATTGACTTACGACTGTGAATTATAGGAAGTAACAATGCGATAAAGTTAACTAATAAATAATCAAGCTATGCTACTCGACATCGAATCGTGATACGAACCGCAACTCGATTTATTTTGGTTATTATACGTGTGTGTGTGCCTTATGTGTTATTTGTGCGTGTTATATATATATATATATATGTTGTGGAAATCAATCGAACTCAATCGAAACTCGAAACGCAATCGAACTCGAACCCGAATCGAAAATCGAACTATGATAATTAGTGGAGAAGAGATTATGCGAGATATGAAGTAGTTGGGACTGAAAGTAATTTGACTAGGAAACCCTATCGTGACGAGCCGCTCGCAATCGAAATCGAAACATCAAAAATCGTCGCGTCAAACAAACCAACCAAGTGCCATCCGGCAGGATAGCCATCCGACCGGATAGCCACTGCGCTACCAAAACAGACGTCATCCGACCAGGATGTCATCCGACCGGATCGTCATCCAAGCGGTGTGTCATCCGATCGGATAACCTTCCTCTTTTGGAATCCTATAAATACCCCTGTCATTGTCATTCTTTCCATTTTTGGAAGTCCTTGTCCGAACCACTCGTGCTCCTCACCTTTTCTTCGATTTCTCTCAATCCAGGTAAGATCTCGCCCTAAATCTTGTACTTTCTTGATCTATGCACACTCCTACACCTTTCTATCTTTTAGATCTAAACTTTTAACCGTGAAATCACTAGATTTCGGGTGTTCTAGGGTGACGTCATCATGTGTTCTTCTAGAACTTCATGTTTTGACTTCAATCCACCAAGAACAACCGAGATCTAACCGATTTCCACGCAAACATACAAAGATCTTGTAAAGATCTCGACACAAGAGTAGTGAAAAAGGGATTGAAGGATGGTTTGAACTTTCTTTCAACTCTTTTGCACTCCAAGTACTTAAAATCGGTAGGATCCGACTCTGATTTAGTCTTCTACTCGATTGTAGTGTTATACTAGCTCAAGATCCAGATTCTACTCACGAGACTATCGATTTCAGGTTAGCCAAGACCAACCGTCTTGAACCGGTAATCGGCCGGACTAGGGTGATTCCTGGTCGGGTTGGTCATCTGGGTCGAACTAAGGGTTCTGTTGGCCAACACGTCATCAAAGTGTCTCGACATAATGACAAACCTTCAAAACGACCAAGTGTAGGACGAACAGGACAATCAGAACGGATTACTGTCCGAACGGATTGCTGTCCGATCGGTTAGGTCATCCGAACGGATCACACTTGGGTCCCACTTTTAAAACAATCTTAACTGAAGCTTGAGTATCGAACGAATTGCAATCCAATAGCGATTACCATCTGACTGGATTACTCTTCGGATCATGAGATACTAAGACTTTAAAGACTTAAACAATTTTCAACATGTTCAACGACAAAGTTGCCATCCGATCGGATTGCCATCCGATCGAATGACACTTCTGTCATGAACTTGTCTTCCCTAAGTAATCTCACCACCAAGTCGCCATCCGACCGGAACACCGTCCGACCGGATGACCATCCGAACGTATTGTCATCCGCATGACCCACCATCCGATCGAATGACCTGATGAATAGAGATACTTCATTGTTTTCCAAATACTACAACGAAAACTTCAAAAGTCAAACCATCATACACAAACACATTCTCATCATAGGAAGAAACAATCCACTCGAATCGCCATCCGACCGGACCACTGTCCGACCGGATGACCACCCGAACGGATTGTTATCCGCACGGATTGCTGTCCGATCGGATTACCATCCGATCGAACCACCATCCGACCCTTTCACACTTTGTGACGTTTTACACATCACTTACCGTTATACGATCTAATCTACTCAGGCTAATCTTACTCGCTAAGCGCTCCCTTCAATCCATCAACCGCTGTGAGTATACTCGATCCCTTTTTGCTTTAAGCACTTTTGGGTGTTACATACGTTACAACTATTCAAATCACATCAAACACACTACTCAATACTATTTAAACGCTAACCGTTAATGCATGTTATACGTGGCTTATGAATGCGTGTTTGTTATGTTTACACATGGAATGCTGTCTACCTGCCTTAGCAACGATAGTACTATAGTTTGGACTCAGCACCCGTTCACACGGGGGTTGTTAAGGATCATTACTTGCAAGGATTACGGTGGTAATCTTGTATTGCGAACTGCCTCGGGCAGTCAACCCGCAGTCATTGGTATCGATGGATCTATATCGATAACTAACGTGCTTCATTTCACTATGTGTACATGCTGGTTATGCGTAAACGAATTCGAACTCTATATGCTATTATCAAACTTGTATGCTCACCTTTACATTATATGTATTGACTTTATTTTAACGTATGTGGCAGGTGCTTAGGACGCACACTTGGTAGGAATTTGAAGCTAGAATAAAGCTTTAGAGCCCAACAAATAGTTGTCTGTAGTAGTCAAACTAAGGGTCACTAGAAACAGATAAACAATTGCTTTATTTTGAAATCTGAGTTGTCGGAACAGAATATTTGCCTAGATTTTTGTCTGTAATAATTATTTTGCTGTTTGAGATACGGTATGGGACGTATTATTTAAATTAAATAGTATTGATAATTGTTATGGAAACTTCTGGACAATCTGTTTCGCTCAGTGCCATGCCCCGATGATTCCGCCATCGGTTGGGGTGTGACAATAAGACTACGGGATAGGGAAATCTTTCGGCGGCGACTCGCTACATGCGGCGGTTCAATGAGAGAGTGACGGTGAGGGAGCTGGCCACCCACGGTGGCCACATGCTATTTCAAGTGCATGTCAATGATGGGTGAGACTAAATCAAAGGTAACTTGCTATAAGAGAGGTAAAGTATTCGTTGGGGAAAAATATTGACGATGATCCATTAGGCTATTTATTAACGTATGGCAAATGTAGTGATTTTTTTGTTTGAAATGGAAGCGTTATCGAAATGGAAGTTTTTTTTATTTAGGGCATGTTTGGCTAAGCTTTTCAAAACAACTTATTGGCTTATTGACTTATTGACTTATCAAAAAGCCAATAAGTTGTTTTTGTGTTTGGCTAAGCCAAAAGTCCTTTTAGAAATGGCTTTTTGCAAAGAAGAAAAAGGAGGTTTCAAGAAGTCACAATATTGTGACTTCTTGGCCAGCTTTTAACTTTTCAAACTACAAATTACCAATATACCCCTTCTTTACCCCCCTTATATCTAAAAGAATGCCCATTTTAGTCATTTTACATCAATAAGCTAATCCAAACACTTTTTTTAAAACCTCCTTTTCAAAAAGTCCTTTTCCCAAAAGTCATTTTCCAAAAGTCCTTTTTAACTATAATAAGCTTAGCCAAACATGCCCTTAATCTCTTTTAGTTTACTTATGAAATGATGCATTTGTTTGCCAGTAAGTCAGGGTGCCCTTTGAAAAGGCTCTTAGACCACAAGGGGTTTTAACGTCGTGTCCATTTGAAGAATGGTGGTTCTGATGTACATGTATGGTGCTACCGGATTTAAGGATATGACATTTTCTTTTAAATATAACAGGTTTTTAATGATATTTTTGTAGGGAAACTGATGACGACTGTGAAGAACTGTTGGCAGCTGCATATTATGCTCGAAATGCTGATGTAAGTCAATTACTTCCCAATTTTCTATTTTAGGTGTAAAATCGTAATGTAAATTAGTTTAATTATTTTAATTACCGTAGATTTGGCCTATTCACAAGACAAAACCTACTTATCGAAACAAATGGGAAATTGTTTGTAACAATATTGTTAGATTATTTTACATATGCATTGTGCTCTTCAGATATTCAATTTGGGCACAATTGATACTGGGGATATTTTGCTTTAGAAATCGATCCTTATTAGAAAAATTAACTTGCACACATGGATGACTTTTTTAGGTTTTCTTCTTTAAAGAAAGACGAGAAGGTGAGTTATCTTTGGTTTTAGTCATACCTAACTTAACATAATTGTTTGGTTTGATAAATACAAGTACTTCTTCAATAAAGAATTCTATTGAAAGTATTTGGTGGCAATATCTTTATTGGTTGTTAATGTTTTGCACATGGGAAGTGGAAAACGTATACATTGTGGGGTCCACAAAACGCCACGAAGATCAGTCGACCAGCGGTAATCAAGAGTTGTTCTGCGCATCTTCCAAGTGTATTCAAATACATGCTGTTCAAAAAAAGGTGTATTCAAATTCACAAAAGCCTCCTAAATATGTTTACTAACATTATTTTTGTGATGATAAATGAATATATGTAAACGGAGATTAAAAACTATTAGTGAGTGTACCCGCACTTAAAATCACATTTTTTCCTCGGTTGCGTTGCCCTTTATGTTTCTTGATTGACTAAAATATTTTTTTTATATATTTTAGGACCGAACTGCGGTTTGCGCCCTAGCTTGTGAAGGTGTAAGTACCACAAGTGGTAGTCATCAAGCACAACGAAAGCTTTATGTTGGTGGTTTGTCTACTGAAGCAAGTGAAACGCTGCTTCTTTTTTCAATCAAAAAAAAAAAAAACCATGGTGATGTAAAAGAAGGTTCTGTTGCATATAACAAAGAAACAAATAGTCGGGATTCTCACATGGAGGTCGAACTTAGACAGGTTACTAACAAGATGCGCATTGGCCAGGAGAAACATAATTGTGCCTACTTGCGTATGTCTAATGTGGCTAGGAGCAAGAGTCGACGGAACATTTGTTTGTGACGTGTAGTTTTGCTTGGATGGTTTAGCAATTAGTTTTGCAATGGTACAAGCTACTTCCGATATACGAATTCCGGGCAAGAGATCTTCTTGATTTACACTTGTATGCTGGCGGGTCGGCAAAGTTCAAGAAAGTGATACAAGCAATTTGCCACACGGTATTTTGGTGCATTTGGAGGTGTCGAAACGAAGTAGTATTTGATCATCGGAGATGTAAAGAGGTCCTTTTTTTGGGTCAAGGCACGCTCCAAACAAATGAATTTGGATTGGAATATTTGGAATAGTCTCAATGTAAATATGATGGGGTGGTAGTGAATGGATGTAATGTGTATTGAATCTGGTGTATTGTATTGATGTAAGCTAGCAACCTGCTGGACTTATGTGTCATAATAAATTTGTTGACCTTTTTAAAGCAAAATTTGGTTTTCAAAACATTTTGAACACGGTAATTATTTTGAACGCATGCTTGCGCCGCGAAGCGCGCAGGGATTTAAATCCTAGTATATATATATTATTATTAAAAAAAACTGGATGAACAGTAAATGAGGCCATTTTTTGTAATTTCCTTTTATAATTAGAACACAATGAACACTAAAATCATCAAGGGGATTAGTAAATGGTATCGGGTACTGGCACCGGTATCAAATTTATCAAACCGGTTATATTTTCGGTACCGACTTTTGACATTTTCGGTATCGGTTCGGCATCGGTATTCATCGGTTTTTACCCTCAAATACCGGTACCATACCAGGACCGACCGGTACCGAACCGTACCATACCAGGTATATTCGGTACCGGTACCCACTTTTAGGGATTTTCGGTAACGGTATTTTCGGTAACGGTTGGTACCGAGCTCATCCACTCCTGTAGCCACGTAGCAACGCAAGTAATTGCACCGTTTAGATTACTTTTCATACACAACCCAATGAATAGTAACATCATCAAGGGGATGAGCAAACGGTGTCGGGTACCGGTACTGGTATCAAATTTACCAAACTGGGTATATTTTCGGTACCGAATGGTACCGACTTTTGATATTTTAGGTGTCGGTTTGGCACCGGTACTGGTATTGTACCAGTACCGACCGGTACCGAACCGTACCGTACCAGGTATATTCGGTATCAGTACACACTTTTGGGGATTTTCGGTAACGGTATTTTCGGTACCGGTTGGTACCGAGCTCATCAAATCCAGTAGCAACGCAAGTAATTGCACCGTTTAGATTACTTTTCATACACACTGTAAATAAACTATATTTCGTTTAAATGAGGTTTTATATGCAAAACAACTTATTTTGTTTTCTTTTTTGTCTTTTTCTATAATTAATGAATTGTAGCATGTAAAATTAACTTGGATATTTAGATTATTGATGAGCAAATCATATCAAATCCTGTAATCAAACCGGTATCGTATCGGTACCAAATTTACTAAACCAATCATTTTCGGTACCAATTTGGTACCCCTTTTGCCGTTTTCAGAATCGTTACTTTCGGTTCGACACCCGTCTAGCACCATACCTGTATTTTCTGATTTTTAACTTCAAATACCATATCGTATGGTACCGAGCATTTTCGGTGCCGGTACCTAATTTTGATGATTTCCCGGATCGATACTTTAGGTGTCGTTACCGGTACCAAGCTCATCCATATTTTAACGTGTTAGCACCGTAATAACTAAACTGAAAACAACCGAATTTCCAACGTGTAGGGCGTGTGGGTCCTGTTATTATATATTAGATTATTTAAAAAAAAATTTAGGACGAAGTAACTATCGTTACCACGTCATTTTTATTTATGTTTTGATACTTTGTATCTGCTTGCCGTTGCCGACACACGTTTTGCTGACATTAGGTCCCCGCCTCAACGCGCGGGCGGAAAATCAACTAGTTTTAAAAATAACATAAACCAAAGTATTTGGGACACACCTTTGTATACACATATAATATATATATATATATATATATATATATAGAGTAGGAGTTGGGTGGAAAGTGTGTTTTTCCTAGAAAGTCTAGGAAGCAATAAGAACGCGACATGTGGCATTGAAGGATTTTATCTAAAAGGGCATTTATGTACTTTCACAATCTATTTTTATTTTAGGAAATTATCTTCAATAACTAACTATACATAAATTTCAGAATTTTTTGTTTTCGATTTCTGATCTCACGTAATATCAATCATTCCTTCGTTTTCTTGCTGGAATCTATCAACATGTTCTTGGTACTGTGTTTTAACAGTTTGTTCTTGGTGATGTGTTTTAACAGCAAGCAGATTCATACAGCTGTGTTTTATTATTCAGATTCATACAGTTGTGTTTTAACAGCAAGCAGATTCATACAGTTGTGTTTTAGCATTCAGATTCATACAACTGTGTTTTAACAACAAGCAGATTCATACAAATGTGTTTTAACAGCAAGCAGATTCATACAGTTGTGTTTTAGTATTCAGATTCATACAACTGTGTTTTAACAGCAAGCAGATTCATACAAATGTGTTTTATCATTCAGATTCATACAGCTGTGTTTTAACAGCAAGCAGATTCATACAAATGTGTTTTATCATACAGATTCATACAGTTGTGTTTTAACAGCAATTCAGATTCATACAGCTGTGTTTTAACAGCAAGCAGATTCATACAAATGTGTTTTACATCAGCAGATTTCGCCCCAGCTTTCGATCGGCTTCCGGTAACTGTTCCGCTGCTATCTATCCTTTCCAAAGTTTCCTGCTTTTTGAATCTCTTCCCTGCAACGAGCAAAATACCGTCAATTACAAACAAGAATCACCCGTAATCTCTTTGTAAAACACGTAGTACAATGAAAGCTTGATCTTACGTATATGGAACAGGGAAAATCTCTTATCTTCATCCATGATTTTAGGTATTTTTGGTATGATTTTGGGGGTTTCCGAATTTGGGTTTAGAGAGAGAAAGGGAAATTGGCGTGAATTAAGGAGATGTGATCTCTCTGACGGTTATTTTTTATTGGTTTAAAACACACATAAGGACGAAATTGCCCCTACTCATTTAAAACAATCTATTAAATATAGTTAATTATTACAAGATTGCCATTGATTTAATCTCAACCCTTAAACACACTAATCGGATGGACAAGATCGCTTCCTAGACTTTCTAGGAAAAACACACTTTCCGTAGGAACCCTACTCTATATATATATATATATATATATATATATATATATATATATATATATATATATATAATGCGACACGTATACGCAAGAGTGGTCTAATGTTTTTGGAGGTTGTAAGCGAACTACAAATAGAGGCCCTATTGAATTGGTATAAATAAAATTAGCAAATCAACCATTTTCTATAACTAACATGAGTAGTGTCTTCCAAACCAGCAAATTAACAATAAGAATCACCAATCGTCCAATCCCTTTTTTTTTTTTTTGACTCTTGAATACTTTACAACCCCAAAAAATATTAATAGAATTGCCAACACCAAATCAAAATAGCAAATATTACAAATTAAATCATTCAATTTGCAAGACTTATTAGTGATTTAGTGCCTTTTAGGGTTACTCAATACATATATAAACATACAGATTAGTAGATGATGTATAATTAGTCGTTGCCAGTTGAGAATCTACAACTGAGATTGAGATTTATGACAATGAATAACCATAACGGTGATTACCCCTTAACGTCGTCCCTAATTTCGCCCAATCCGCATTCAGTTTTACATTGGTTACTCAAAAGATGCTACAAGTAACGAGGGTTGGTGTGTTGCGTCGCTGCTTATGGATTCTGGAATGAAGCGTGTATGGATAGTGTGAACTCTTGAAGTAAAATCATAAATCTTAGGACTTGAAACTTTGTTTAAATGGGCCAAAACAAGTATAATATATGAAAAGAAAATAAAATTTTGGAGGCCCTTTTTGTGGTCCTAGGCCTTAGCTTAGGTTGATAAGCCCAACTGATGCGGGGATATCAGATATTATTTTATATTTATTTGAATTTTAATTTCCTGATATTTTGTTATTTAGTTTCCTATTTGAATTGTAATGCCCAACTATAAAATGGGATATAGGGTTTATTGTTTACGGAGTTTTTGAGTTGATTATTATAAAAAGAACATTGTTCTTGGAACCTTTGGTTCAATTTATCGTCTTTTGATTATCAATAGTTTCTTGAGCCATTTGATTGCACGCGAAACTGCATTAGGTGGTATCAGAGCTTTGGTTTTCAAATGGCTCGACGTGATAGCGAGTACTCTCGTGTCCGTAGAATCGCCGACCAAGGCAACGGTAGAGATGGTCTTGATTCACGTGCTCGTGGTGAAGATCGACGCCGTGTTCGTAGAACCGCCGACCGAGGCAACGACGGAGTTGATTCCGACCCACGGGATCTTAAGATCATGCGACTCCAATGGCGAGTCCGAAATCTCGAGTTACAACACGAGATCACGCGACTCAAGAAACGGATCCGAGATCTCGAGGCATCACCGGTATGGGAGGAAACGGAACCAGAAAAAACCGTCTGGGACGAGTTAACCAGGGATGAGGAGCATCCTACCCATGGCGGCTTTATCTATCACTCACCTCCTTGTTTTGATAATTACGAGGACGAAGAGGTGAGCCGGGAAGATTATTTATGGGTTACAAATGCCTTGAATAGATCAGACGAAGAAAGCGATGACGGACAGGCGGAAAAGAATGAGGTAGAAGAACATCACAAGGTTTCATCAACACCGTTTGTATCTCAAATTTTCGGATCAACTGAGAAAATTATGGAGTGTTCTACTCCATCCTCGTCGGAACAGTTAATATCGGCACAAAAATACATCGACACTTTCTGTTCCAGTTCTGCTCTATGTGGGTCAATAGAAGCCATGAGTCTAAATGGTGGTTATACGATGGCTATCAATGGGGAAGAATTGTCTGTTGGGTCTCATGCAACGACTTCGGAGGACCCCAATAATGTTGGCGACAATCATGGGGTTGTAAATTCTTCTCACATTCAAAAGAAGGATGAGATTGACGTTGGTAAAAGTGTAGATAATGATACCTTAATTAATGGAAATCTTGTGCATTATATGCATGTAGGGGATATTAAAATAAATGAAAATATTATGGGTTCGCAGGATAAGGAATGGCCTGTTTCTTATAAGAATTCTACACGACTCAAAGAAAATATTGAAAAACTAAATAAAGTTGGAATGTTTGAATGGGTCAAGTCGATAGTGAACGGGAGACAATCCAACGCTCCATTCGACCCAGGTGGTACATATCAAGTGTCAAGCGAAACGACCCGTGAAGTTGAACAATTTGGGTGGGTTGTGATAATAGTGCAAAAGGATCGGGTTGATGTTCCATTCGACCCAGGTGGGTTTGGTTCGAAGGCAAAACTCGAGGACGAGTTTTTTCGAAGAGGGGGAGTATGATGCAGGGATATCAGATATTATTTTATATTTATTTGAATTTTAATTTCCTGATATTTTGTTATTTAGTTTCCTATTTGAATTGTAATGCCCAACTATAAAATGGGGTATAGGGTTTATTGTTTACGGAGTTTTTGAGTTGATTATTATAAAAAGAACTTTGTTCTTGGAACCTTTGGTTCAATTTATCGTCTTTTAATTATCAATAGTTTCTTGAGCCATTTGATAGCACGCGAATGATTATCAATAGTTTCTTGAGCCATTTGATTGCACGCGAAACTGCATCACCAACGTACACACGCTGTCTCTATGGAGAAGGGTATTTTTGTCTATTATAGTTATATGTTATAAGCGTGCAAGTTCACTGTTTTAAAACTGTGAAAGCGTGCTAGTAGTAATGTTATATCATAAAACTGTGTTATTATAATTGTATAATTCCATAGCTATGATTTCTTTTTAATTCAGTTAACTCACACACACATTAACCATACTCCTAAATCTACACATTTTTCTACTACGGGATTAGAACTCTGGGATAGTAAAATAACACAGCTACAATTGCAAGTCAACAAAGTTTTCGCACACTATAATGATAAGTCAATATAATTTCCGCGTGGTGGATTATGTCTTTTTAAACTGACCACACTATTACTACTCGAACAGGTTAAACCAAACTTAAAACATGTAATATTTCACATCGGTTGTGAAGGGGAATAAATGCTTCCTTATAAAGGACTGGATACCTTTACCGTCATGACGCGGTTTAAAACCATGAGGGGCGGGCGCCTAAGAGCTTGGCTGCCAAAGCGGACAATATCATGGTGAGGTTATGCTGGGCATTACAGATGGTATCAGAGCCAGGGCCGAACCGGTGGTGCTAGGTCCTGCGAGGACGCTGGACCCCATAAGGGGGTGGATTGTAATATCATACATCGGTTGTGAAGGGGAACGAAGGCTTCCTTATAAGGGGCTGGAAACCTTCACCATTATGTCGTGTTTTAAAACCGTAAGGGGCGGGCACCTAAGGGAGGGCTAGCTATCAAAGCGGACAATATCATGGTGCGGTTACGTTAGACTGTTACAAAACACCTTATACCTTAACAGACTCATATCTAATTGTATTTTAGAAAAATACACAACCACCCTTTAACATGTGAAAATCAATGTTTTAAAAACCATTATAAATCTACTAGTATTACTGGTTGAATCGGCTACCGGATACATCACCGGTACGATAGAGCCCGGTCTAATTTGGGTACCGGTTTAGTTTTCAAACCGTCGGAAAATGGGGTATTACTTGTTGAAACCGATAAAACGGTTTATACCCATGTTCAATTTTTTAGTTTTAAACTCCCCATTGGTCGCTAAAACTTCTTACTTTATATCGTAGGAAACAAAAAAAAAGTTATGTTCTTGCTGATGAGGATGATGATGATAGTGAATTTCGTCTGTTAAATGATCATGAATTTGATGCATTCAACACTTCAATGCCATAAATCCTATTGTAGACTTTTATCTAAAAAAACTTTGTTGATAAAAACATTTTCAACACATAAGCATGTAGAGCACATAATCACATTATCACATAAGCACGGAATCATAGAAACATTTTCAACACAAGAGGCAGTCAGAATACAGAAACCTATTATTCAAAGTTCGCGAGCGTTCGAATATAGCGATCGCGTTTTAGTATATCGAATAGCGTAGTATGAGCGTACATCGTAGCATAAGGTTGTCCAAAATTCAGCGATTTGTCGGTGATTCGAGATAGAAAAGCAGTGCGAGTCGTTCGTGTTGATCGAAGTGAAAGCAAAAATCGAGTGATTTTCCAAAAATTTAAACACATAAACAGGTAAACACACATTTAAACTTATAAAATTGACGTATAAAATACGCAAAAATCGAGAGATTGACTGTCTGCGGCTAGTAGACTTCGACTAACCAAAGCGATTCAACTATTCGCAAGGACTTGTCGTCTACGTTTGACTTTCAGGGCCGTGTCCTTGCCTCGATTCTTGGGCGTTTGGCACACATCCCGTTAGTCATGTCGTGACTTCAGGTCGTTGGAGTCCGTTGAGGCTTTGGTGGGAGTTTTGTAAAATGAGCGGAACAAGTCGTCAAGGTTAGGGTTTCACCCCTGGCTCAACAACTTCCTCCATGTTTTGATAAAATAGAGGAGATTATTCATCAAAATATGGATTTCACTCCTGATTTGGTATAATTCCCCCGTTGAACAAGCGTTCGTTATTGAAAAAGAAAGAAGAAATCATGGATAAGTTGATAAAACGGCATTAATTCAAGCATTTTAGTCAAGAGTTTGTGGTTTTCACACCTAGTCTCGACTTTATCGCCTATTTATAGCTGAAATTTCGAGTGTAGTGATAGTGTAGCATAAGCGAGAATAGCGAGGAATAAGCTCGTACATAATCCCTATTGGTTATGCACAATTTGGTCTGTTGGTTCCTAACTATAGACTAGGTTTCTAAGACATCGACCCGGACAAGGTCGTGTCTTGCCTAATTCCCTATAGTTATGGCTCTGATACCAATCTATCACACCCCAACCGATGGCGGAATCATCGGGGCATGGCACTGAGCGAAACAGATTGTCCAGAAGTTTCCATAACAATTATCAATACTATTTAATTTAAATAATACGTCCCATACCGTATCTCAAACAGCAAAATAATTATTACAGACAAAAATCTAGGCAAATATTCTGTTCTGACAACTCAGATTTCAAAATAAAGCAATTGTTTATCTGCTTCTAGAGACCCTTAGTTTGACTACTACAGACAACTATTTGTTGGGCTCTAAAGCTTTATTCTAGCTTCAAATTCCAACCAAGTGTGCGTCCTAAGCACCTGCCACATACGTTAAAATAAAGTCAATACATATAATGTAAAGGTGAGCATACAAGTTTGATAATAGCATATAGAGTTCGAATTCGTTTACGCATAACCAGCACGTACACATAGTGAAATGAAGCACGTTAGTTATCGACATAGATCCATCGATACCAATGACTGCGGGTTGACTGCCCGAGGCAGTTCGCAATACAAGATTACCACCGTAATCCTTGCAAGTAATGATCCTTAACAACCCCCGTGTGAACGGGTGCTGAGTCCAAACTATAGTACTATCGTTGCTAAGGCAGGTAGACAGCATTCCATGTGTAAACATAACAAACACGCATTCATAAGCCACGTATAACATGCATTAACGGTTAGCGTTTAAATAGTATTGAGTAGTGTGTTTGATGTGATTTGAATAGTTGTAACGTATGTAACACCCAAAAGTGCTTAAAGCAAAAAGGGATCGAGTATACTCACAGCGGTTGATGGATTGAAGGGAGCGCTTAGCGAGTAAGATTAGCCTCAGTAGATTAGATCGTATAACGGTAAGTGATGTGTAAAATGTCACAAAGTGTGAAAGGGTCGGATGGTGGTTCGATCGGATGGTAATCCGATCGGACAGCAATCCGTGCGGATAACATTCCGTTCGGGTGGTCATCCGGTCGGACAGTGGTCCGGTCGGATGGCGATTCGAGTGGATTGTTTCTTCCTATGATGAGAATGTGTTTGTGTATGATGGTTTGACTTCTGAAGTTTTCGTTGTAGTATTTGGAAAACAATGAAGTATCTCTATTCATCAAGTCATTCGATCGGATGGTGGGTTGTGCGGATGACAATCCGTTCGGATGGTCATCCGGTCGGACGGTGGTCCGGTCGGATGGCGACTTGGTGGTGAGATTACTTAGGGAAGACAAGTTCATGACAGAAGTGTCATTCGATCGGATGGCAATCCGATCGGATGGCAACTTTGTCGTTGAACATGTTGAAAATTGTTTAAGTCTTTAAAGTCTTAGTATCTCATGATCCGAAGAGTAATCCAGTCAGATGGTCGTCCGATCGGATTGCAATTCGTTCGATACTCAAACTTCAGTTAAGATTGTTTTAAAAGTGGGACCCAAGTGTGATCCGTTCGGATGACAATCCGTTCGGACGACCTATCCGATCGGACAGCAATCCGTTCGGACAGTAATCCGTTCTGATTGTCCTGTTCGTCCTACACTTGGTCGTTTTGAAGGTTTGTCGTTATGTCGAGACACTTTGATGACGTGTTGGCCAACAGAACCCTTAGTTCGACCCAGATGACCAACCCGACCAGGAATCACCCTAGTCCGGCCGGTTACCGGTTCGAGACGGTTGGTCTTGGCTAACCCAAAATCGGTAGTCTCGTGAGTAGAATCCGGATCTTGAGCTAGTACAACACTACAATCGAGTAGAAGACTAAATCAGAGTCGGATCCTACCGGTTTTGAGTACTTGGAGTGCAAAAGAGTTGAAAGAAAGTTCAAACCATCCTTCAATCCCTTTTTCACTACTCTTGTGTCGAGATCTTTACAAGATCTTTGTATGTTTGCGTGGAAATCGGTTAGATCTCGGTTGTTCTTGGTGGATTGAAGTCAAAACATGAAGTTCTTGAAGAACACATGATGACGTCACCCTAGAACACCCGAAATCTAGTGATTTCACGATTAAAAGTTTAGATCTAAAAGATAGAAAGGTGTAGGAGTGTGCATAGATCAAGAAAGTACAAGATTTAGGGCGAGATCTTACCTGGATTGAGAGAAATCGAAGAAAAGGTGAGGAGCACGAGTGGTTCGGACAAGGACTTCCAAAAATGGAAAGAATGACAATGACAGGGGTATTTATAGGATTCCAAAAGAGGAAAGGGTTATCCGATCGGATGACACACCGCTCGGATGACGATCCGGTCGGATGACATCCTGGTCGGATGACGTCTGTTTTGGTAGCGCAGTGGCTATCCGGTCGGATGGCTATCCGGCCGGATGGCACTTGATTGGTTTGTTTGACGCGACGATTTTTGATGTTTCGATTTCGATTGCGAGCGGCTCGTCACGATAGGGTTTCCTAGTGAAATTACTTTCAGTCCCAACTACTTCATATCTCGCATAATCTCTTCTCCACTAATTATCATAGTTCGATTTTCGATTCGGGTTCGAGTTCGATTGCGTTTCGAGTTTCGATTGAGTTCGATTGATTTCCACAACACACACACACACACACACACATATATATATATAACACGCACAAATAACACATAAGGCACACACACGTATAATAACCAAAATAAATCGAGTTGCGGTTCGTATCACGATTCGGTGTCGAGTAGCATAGCTTGATTATTGATTAGTTTACTTTATCGCATTGTTACTTCCTATAATTCACAGTCGTAAGTCGATTAGATATCGATTAACGCATATCGGTTTTAGCTGTTAGCAACACTGTAGGATCGAGAATCGATCTGAACGAGTATTCAGAAGAGCTCTAAACTGATTCAAAGGCGGAATTCAATGAATCAGAGTTTGTTTCAGCTTGTTATTCACTATTAATTGTCTCTTGTATTGATTAGAATGCGTTTACAAGGCTGGAGACACTTCGGCAGAGCTTCGCTACCGGAATCTGAAAGTTACAAATGAAAAACTCAAGTCACATATTTATACTATTTCCAGTTCGTTTGAACAGTCCACTTTGTTTGAACTGTCCACTTCGTTTGACTTGGCTTATTCACCTTTGTTTCCTGTTTAACTCGAACTGCGTGACTTGATCTTTCATTCCTAATCTAAGACTCGAACGAAGATGAAGTCGACAGACAACTGCACTAACAGACTCCCCCTTGAATGTTGACGGAATCTTCAGTGAGAGTCTTCAACATGACGACTCTTCAATCTTGATCGATCTTCTTTTTTTCTTAGCATGTACCAGGATATTCTCTTTGGCTCTAACCTCGTCAGACTCCCCCTTTCATCATGATGGGATCGATATCTGGAATTAGCTATCACCTTGAGATCAAACCCTGACTTTAACTCTGTTCAGCTCATCTCCTGCACAAATTTTCTCACCACCACATAAGTTTTTACTTAAATCAATAAGAAAAACTTACTAGTAATAGTTACATCAAGTTCAAATTAATGACCCTGATTAACTAATCTCAACTTCTTTCTTAAATCAAAAATTTTCAATTTAGCACACACACTCCCAAACCTGTTCATCATGTTCAGCACTTGGAATTTTGAAAATCAGTTTTCCAACACCAGTTGTCGAAAATCTTTTTGTATTTTTCAAAATTTATGCTAAAACACACTAAAATCTTTTTGGATTTTTTGAAATAAAGGAATGCAATAAAGAAATATTTACAGACACTATTTTTGTGAGTTTGCGAAAGAGGATCATATCAGTTTATGTGACCAATCACTAGCACAATTAAGCTTTAAACATTTTCAGTTCTAAACGATTCACATATATTGACGATATTGTTGTCCACTTAAACTCAATCTAAAAACTTTCGAAATGCTTACCGATACGTTAAGGTATATTAATTTTGCACTAAATTCTTATGGACCCCACGATCTCAGCATATCCCCTCATCATGCAATACACTGACTCAAGTAATGCCTTTAAACTTTTATCAACTGTGATTTGTGCGAAAACAAAGCAGAATGTTTAAACATTAACAATCAGGTCGATACTTTCGTATACGCAGAGAAAGTCCAATGTTTAAACAAAATAAGAAAAATAAAACAAGTTGAAGTTGTTTAGGCTTTAACCACCAGGTCGATACTCCCGTATACGCAGAGGAGGTCCAAAGCTTAAACGAAACACCAAAGAAAATAAAGCAGAACGTTTAGGCAACAACATCCAGGTCGATACTCATGTATACGCAGAGGATGTCCGATGCTTAAACAAAATAAAGAAATAAAACAAGTTTAAATCTTTGCAAAATGAAATGCACAATCACAGTGATTTTTTTTAGCAAAGTTGTGAAAGTTCACAAACTTAACCAGTTTTATGTCTTTCGACAATCAGCGATTACTGAGTAGGCACACAATCAAGAAGGACAAAACTAAGTACTATGCTTTTGACCATGTTTCCCACTAGAACTAGGCTTTTTGCTTTATGTTTGTATCGTTATCGCAAATCTACTAGTCTAGCTGAGCCTACCGTCACATCTTTAGTGAGATCGTTTATCACATTTTATCTCTCCATTTCTTTAGCATGTTGTGACAGTCTCACTGATCTACTATCATTTCCTCTTTTTACAACAAAACTCATTTTTTACATTTTTCAATGTTTTTGGAATTTTCAAATTTTCTATTTTTTTTTTAATTTTTCTCCCCCTAAAATCAAAATATGTCTCAGTTTTGATTTTCTGGGAAAATTTGAAAATCAACTGTACAAGGTAAAGTGACAACATGATGAGAATTACTTCAATTCTCCATTCTCTTGGTATAAACAATCAGAACTCCCCCTGACAACAAAACATTTTCCCATAGTGATTTCAAAACACTTAAGTTTGTTTTAATCAAAATGGTTTTTCCGGAAAATTAGTTTTGTAAGTCATTTCTCAAACATTGGGATCATTCATCACCTTGTTCTTCTTCAATCACTTGTAAAAATTTAACATTTACCAACTTTTCAATACAATCACTCGTAGAAAATCAAGTACAACTTAATGTCCCTGATTTACCACTTGTAAGTCGAAATATCACTTTCGTGAATTTCTCAAGAAAGATGCCGATTCATGTTCAACGCTTACCAACCTGGGAACTCCGGCAAGTCAGGTTTTTCTATTTAAACAGACTCACCCAAGCCTGACTGTCCTTGGGTGATTTTGAATTCTTGTTCAACAATGGTGGAAAATTTGCATCATCCATTGTTAGACCAGAATTCTCAACTTTTACCTCAACAAATGGCTCTTCTGGCTTTACCAAACCAGATTCATCACCTGAACGTGGCTTGTCTGACTTTGATGAGTCAGATTCATTGCCAACACGTGGCTCCTTTGTTTCCGAAGAAACAGATTCATTGCCACAAACTTTCTTCTTCTTCTTTCTCTCTTTCGTCCTCAGATTTGTATCTGATGAATGCGTTTTGCTTGATTTGTTGTTCTTTGGTGAGCAAGACGATTTATCAGAACTTTTATCTGTTTTACCAGTTGTATCCGAGGACAAAATCCTTTCGAGATACTCCCTCGCTTTCTTCCTCTTCTTCCTCAGTCTGTCTTTTTGTCCCTGCGAAAGCTTCACTTTCGGTTCTAGAACTTTCTGTTCTTTGGGCTTTGCTTCGACTTTGACTGGTTTCTTCTTTGTCATTTTCTGAGATTCCGCCCTCCATCTTCTCATTGATCTCATTGGGCAATCTCTGGCAATGTGACCTTTGATATTGCAGTTATAGCATCTTCTCGTCTCATAACTCCAACTTTGGCAGTTAACAGCAATGTGTCCTCTCACACCACAAGTATAACACACTCTGTTATCGTACCAATCACCACATTCAGTCCAAACATTCAGATCATAGCACTGTTTGGCTTGGTGATAATCATTTTTCCTCTTGTTTGCTGGATTTAGCTTTTGATCACTGTGTATGATGATGATGATGATGATGATGAGCTTTTGATCACTGTGGTCAAACCTGCACCACTTATTACCAACAATTTTTGAGTTTTGATTTTTCAATTCTTGTGATTTTTGATTGCGATTGGATGATTGATCTGATGATCTTTTATTTTCTTTTTGATCATTTTTCAAAATTTTCTCCTTTTGTTTTTGTTCCACTTTCTTCTTCAAAGGTTTTTGCTTAGAGCATTCTCCCTTTTCAGTTGTTTGCGGAACAGTTTCTTGAAACTTTTCTTTTAATTTTAAAAATAATTTCTTTTTCTCAATTTTTTTAGTTTCATCATCAGATTTCTCATCACAATCTTCAACTATGACTTTATCATAGTTTGTGACATCGTCACTTATTGGAACTGAATTAACAGGTTTTGGGCAAGGAATAGGTGAAGTATTCACAAAAACCTTCAACTTTTCTTCCCATTCCCTGATTTTACCTTCTAACTCTTTGATTTTCTTTTGAGCACATTCTGCTTCCTTTTCAAGTCGAATAATCTTTTCAAGATGAGAATTGATTGCAATTTGTTTTTCAAGATTGTTTTTACCAAACAAATCTCTCTCATCTTCTAAAATTTTTATTTGACTTTGACAATCTTTCTCAATTTTTACTTTTTCATTTTCCAAATTGTGTATTTGATTTTTCAAAACATTCTCTGATTTTTTAAGATTTTTGTTTTCTAATGACAAACTCTCTACATTCTTCAAGAGTTTGGCATTGTCTGTCTCAGATTTTTCACAGTTTAAGCATTTCCCAGGAATCTGTTTCTCTTCAGCTTTCGTCTCAACCTTCAAAGCTGAAATATTTTCAACCTGTTTCTTCTCCTCATGAACACTTTCATCCTTACTCTCTTCTTCTGATGAATGATCAAAGATAGGTGCGTCTTCTGCAACCTCCTTCTTTAACTCTGGTTCAGGATTCACAGATACAAGTTTTTCAGATTCTTCTTTCTCAACCTTGACCGATGAAACTTGTTCAATCTGCTCAGCTCTGATCTCTTCTTTAACAATAACTGCTTTTTGATTCTTTCTTTTTGCATCTTGTTTTTCTTTCAACTTTTCAATTTTATCGGCATAAAATAACTTTCCACTACGTTGATCAGATGGAAGTTGTTGTTTAAGATTTTCAAGTCTTTGGATTTCTTCTTCATACTTGTCACCCTCTTCATCAGACGAATGATAAAAAACTGGAACTTTTTCAACAACTTCTTTTGCTGAGATTGTTTCTCCTTCTTGCTTTATCGGAATATACTGCTGAGATTCATAATTCATATACGCCAATAATTCTTCAAAATCCATGTTTCGATGTCAAATGTTCACAAAATAGACTTCTCAAACGAACTGGGATCACTTTTAAACGAACTGACAAATCACCCTTCGTGCGAACTGATCAAACCTTAAACGAACTGAGAATATTCAATCTTGGCCCAAACTTAAATCAAAAACCCAATTCTTTCTAATTGAACCAACCCAATCCCTTATGTTGTTTTAAAAAGAATTCGACCCAGTAACAATTTTCGGCCCAACTAATATTGTATATGATCAGCCCAATGATGTCCAATCCCAACTGCCCAAAACAAATGAATGTGATTGGACCGATGATCCCACTAAACTGACTTATTATATGCAATTTTTAAGATAAATGGCTGACACTTAATCATGTGATTACTTTGAAGACAATTGGACCGAGCAACTATTCAGTCAACACACATGGCCATTTCATTTAAACTGATCAACATGAGCTGTCAATTTAAAAAATAATGTGAAGCTATTGGACCGTCATTTTACCAACCACGTGCGACCTGGACTGATGACTGATAACTGACTGGGATTCACACGAGACAAACCTCTTGTCAAACGATCTGACCTCTCAAACGAACTAGACCCGAACCTCAAACGAACTGAAGTTTAGACGGACTGAAGTTCAGACGAACTAAGGATCAAACGAAGTAAGTTCAGACGGACTGGACCTTTCAAACAATCGGAGTTCAATTCAAACGAACTAGTAAGATGGTCCCTTCGTATGAACTGAAACGAACTTGGTTACTTCGTCTGAAATAAGGTCAAAAATACAAACGACCTGATCTTAAACCACACGAACTGAGCCAAACATTCATGATTTTATCAAGATTTGATTCGAATTGTGTTTTGAATTCTTCAAGGATTGATCTATAACAAAATCCGATCACACTGATGTGATTTCCGTTCAATATTGTCCGCTGAATCGTCGTAGATCTGATATCAAAGTTCTGTTCGTGTGAATCAGACAAGTCTCAAACGAACTGATCGTTTTTTTTATCAAATTGATTGAGTTTTAATCTGATTTTTGGTCGAATACTTTTACTAATTGTTTAAACCACAGTTACGCACAATATACTTCAATTTCAAACCATTTTAACTAGAAAATCTAGGTTAATTTTGAAAATACGTGACAGAATGGTGTAGAAATCAGAATTCTTAATGAAATCGAGCTGAAATTGCAAGAGCTCTTCCTCCTGAGCTCTGATACCACTTGTAGGATCGAGAATCGATCTGAACGAGTCTTCAGAAGAGCTCTAAACTGATTCAAAGGCGGAATTCAATGAATCAGAGTTTGTTTCAGCTTGATATTCACTATTAATTGTCTCTTGTATTGATTAGAACGCGTTTACAAGGCTGGAGACACTTCGGCAGAGCTTCGCTACCGGAATCTGAAAGTTACAAATGAAAAACTCAAGTCACATATTTATACTATTTCCAGTTCGTTTGAACAGGCATTTCCAGTTCATTTGAACTGTCCACTTCGTTTGAACTGTCCACTTCGTTTGAACTGGCTTATTCACCTTTGTTTCCTGTTTAACTCGAACCGCGTGACTTGATCTTTCATTACTAATCTAAGACTCGAACGAAGATGAAGTCGACAGACAACTGCACTAACAAACACTTACTACACATAATACAATTAAAATAAGGGAATCACTATAAGTCAAGTTCGTACAATCGGTCGTTGACTTTGACCTTGACTTTGACTTTGACTTCCGAAAACACGGGGTGTTACACTTATGGCCCGATCTAACAACCGCGAGGAGCCCGACTCAGCCGGCATCTCCACCGGATTATCCCAGACCGCCTTGGAGAAGCCACAACCGGCGATAACTTGACAGATCGGTACTCTAGGACCCGCCGCCGTCATCTCAGACGCCTGGTAACCACCACCGTTTCTCTCTGTCTCTAACGCTCTCTCTCTCTCTCTCTCTGTTGTGAACAACCCACCACCGCCCACCTCCACCTACCAAGACAGATAACTATTTATTTCACTGCTCCTGGTAGACGGTCGGCCGGAGAAAATGGCCGGCAAACGTCACTCTCTCATCTCTTTCATCTTTTTCTCACGTTTCTTTCTCTCTCTTTCCCTGTATCTGTTTTTTGAACAACCCAGCACCTCCCTCATCTCTTTCATCTTTCTCTCACATTTCTCTATCACGTTTCTCACCTTCCACCTTATTTTAGTATGTAAGTTACCAAAGTGCCCCTCATCTCATTTACTGTTCATTCAGTATTTTTTTTTATCATATATTAATTATTATTAAAAGTTCACCTTTCAATTTCTTATATTATCCATTTAGGTTTTATGAACTCTTTCAATTTGTACCACCTGCCGAGTACCACGAACACCATCTACCATTAAATTATTATAAAAAAGTTCACCTTTCAATTTATTATCCATTTAGGTTTTATGTATAAACTCTTTCAATTTGTACCACCTGTCGAGTACCACTAACACCATCTACCATTTGTCACCACCACCTTCTACACCAACCACCATCACTATTAACCACCACCCCTTATTATTGTAAATACCTCACCACCTAAACTTACAAAAGTGAATCAAATACCCACATGGAGTTCATCAAGACCTCAAACCAAATGTCAAAAACCTTAATAGGTTTCAAACCCCCATTAAACACAATTAAACGAAGTAACCACTATAACTAATAAGTCAAAGATCTACGGGTACGTTTTTTTTAACAAATAAATTTAAAAGATTGTGAAGTCGCGATGTTTACTTTTTTTAAAACTTCTTTACCGAGGGTATGTTGCAGTTTTGTCACACTACTATGACGTCTTTAAAAACAATTATTTTTATTTTGTTTGACGTCTAAATACAAAGTTTTTTTTTTTTTTTTGTTTTTTTCTACATCTTGGTATAAGTTGTATTCAAAATAACACGTCCTCTTTTGGTAATGACAAAAGACACATTATTTTGGATACAACTTGGTTTTTAATTATAATTATATTAAAATGTGATAGAAAAACAAAATTGTGTATTTTGATTTTTAGAAAATTGGATACAACTTGGTTTTCAATTATGTTATGATTATATTAAAACATGATAGAAAAACAAAATTTGTGTATTTCGATTTTAGAAAATGCTAGATATTACGTCTTACTATATAAAAGAAAACTAACATAAATATTAAATAAAAACAAAAAAGAAAGAAAAATAAAACAAACTTATATGGAGAAGAGCATGTTGTGATGGATGCTCATCTAGGGGTGAGCAAGTTTAGGTCCGGACCGAAAATAACCGAGAACTGAACAAAAAATATACCCAACCCGACCCGAACCCAAATACCTAGGTATTTAGATCGGTTCCAGTTTTTCATATAAAATAGGGTCGGGTCGGGTCGGTTCTCGGTTCTTTTCATGGTGAAACCCGACTTGGACCTATGGACCGGAACCGACCCTATATTTAGAGTAGTGAATTGGTTCTGTATTTTATGTTTGATCGATTCTCGAGTCGGGTCGGGTAATGGTCGAGTCGAGTCGGGTTTTTCCTTTTGCTCACCCCTATGCTCATCTATAAAAAAGAACTCCCAAATCGGTTTCAAACGGACAAACCCCACCTCATAAATAATGTTGTTATTGCATCGTTCCTAGCAAACACGGTAAGCATAATAAATTTTAAAAATAGAAGCTTTTGTCTTCATTTACATTAGCATAAAATATACAAATACTAAAGTTCTCATTGGTTATGTTTTCTTTTTTTTTTTTTAATAAATTTTAAGCGGTTTTTACATGATAATGTGATCATTAGTTACACATATGATATACGTTTTGGATGCTCTACATGACATAAAACACAATTTCTACTGCCCATTTGCCATATATGATTATGTTTCTTTTCCTTTTTTACTAGAGTAAATTACAAAAATCGTCCTTTATTTATGTCACTTACTGCAAACTGTGTCCTTTGTCTTCAATAATTACAGAAAACGTACTCGATGTTGCAAACCCTTGCAAGTTATGTCCTTTAGCCATAATTCAGCTAATTGGCATTTTAGGTATCGGTACTTTTTGTATCAGTACGATACCGGTAAAATACCGAATTTTACCTTCAGATATCGGTACTGTACCGGTCTCGTACCGGTACCTAGTTTTGACAAATTTTTGTACTGATATTTTCGGTATCGGTACCACGCTCCTTCCTAATAAGGATCATCCGAGTGCGAAAATTGCACCCACTAGGACCAACTATTTAATTATTGAAGCACTGGGGAATCAATCAATCAATCATACCCAGTAAAATCCCACAAAGAGCAAAGCTATTTGTAGGGTCTGGGGAGGGTGGGATGTAGGCACACCTTACCTCTACCCCTAGGGATAGAGAGGCTGCTTCCAGAGAGACCCTCGGCTCCAAAACACCCAGGAAAGAAATAAATAGAGCATGGGGTGTGTGTGTGTATATGTGTATGAAGCTACCAATGTAGTATGAGTTGCAAAATAGAGCATGGTAGAACAGAACAAATATGACAACACAAACAGTCTATACCCATAGTTACATATTTACGACCATACACTACACCTAGAAACACAACTGTACAAAACATCCTATACACATAGTTACTTATGTACGACCATACACTCCACTACACCTAAAAACATAATTGTACCCTTTCCTAGAAATCCTTAACCTTAATCCTACGTCTCCACGAGCTCCTATCATGGACCATGTTCTCAGAGAGGTGCAATTTTTGCAGATCCTGCCTAATCCGCTCATCCCAAGTAATTTTGGGTCTGCCTCTACTCCTCCTCCCCTCCACCTCGAGGGTTTCAACCACTCTAACTGGTTCTATCGTCCCTCCTTTATCTTATCTGATATACTAGCTACTTGTAACCTTTCCCTAAAAACATTATTTCTTATCCGGTCTAACCTTGTGTGGCCACACATCCATCTTAGCATTCTCATCTCTGCTACCTCCATCTTGCGTGCCTGTACTTCCTTAATGGCCCAACATTCGGTTCCATATAACATAGCAGGTCTAATTGCAACCCTATAAAATTTCCCTTTCAATTTTGTTGGGAACCTCCTATCGCACAATACCCCAGTGGCAGCTCTCCACCTACACCATCCGACCTGGATGCGGTGGGCAACGTCACTATCTATCTCCCCATCCCTCTGGACAAACGATCCTAGATACTTGAACTTAGTCACCTGCGGGACCGCTTGACTGTCAATGGTGATCTGAATGTCCTCATCGTTGTCTACTCCACTAAAGTCGCAATACAAGTACTCAGTCTTAGATCGACTAATCTTTAAACCTCTTCCCTCTAAAGCTGCTCGCCACTCTTCTAACCTCGCATTCAGGCTTTGTTTACTATCAGCCACTAACACAATATCATCTGCAAAAAGCAGGCACCACGGAAGAGCCCCCTGAATTAACTTTGTCAACTCATCTAGGATAACTGCAAATAGAAAAGGGCTCAAAGCGGACCCTTGGTGGAGTCCTACATCCACCGGGAAAGAATCAGTATC
This sequence comes from Helianthus tuberosus, assembly GCA_030545235.1. Lineage (NCBI taxonomy): Eukaryota > Viridiplantae > Streptophyta > Magnoliopsida > Asterales > Asteraceae > Helianthus > Helianthus tuberosus. Next base: position 36,287,457 of record CM060393.1, read on the forward strand.
CCCTACAGGCGCTCGGACCCTAGTCTCAGTCCTAACATACATATCCCTAATTAAGTCTATATACTTCCCAGAAACCCCTCTACTCTCCAAACTATCCCAAATCAGTCTACGTGGCACACTGTCATAGGCCTTTTCAAGATCAATGAACACCATGTGTAGGTCCCGTTTCTTCTCCCTATACTTCTCCATCAATCTCCTTAGAATATGTATTGCCTCCGTAGTCGATCGCCCTGGCATAAAACCAAATTGGTTTACCGTGACTTGAGTTTCTCTTCGGATTCTCGTCTCAATTATTCTCTCCCATAATTTCATAGTGTGTCCTAGCAACTTAATCCCTCTATAATTCCCACAACATTGGGCGTCCCCTTTGTTCTTATACACAGGAACTACTACACTATTCCTCCATTGATCTGGCATTTTCCCAGATTTGAAAATAAGATTGAATAAAATAGTTAGCCAATGTACTCCTTCTTCTCCCAAGCATTTCCATACCTCAATCGGTATGTTATCTGGCCCAACTGCCTTAGCTCTTCCCATCTTTCTAAGGTTTGTTCTCACCTCCTCCCGTGTGATACGTCGACAGTAGCCGTTATTCCGTAGTCGCCTTTGCGTAGGTGAATCATCATTTTCTTCAATTTCTCCAATTTCTTGTTGGTAATCCCTCCTGCCATTGAAAAGATTGTAGAAGTACACTTGCCATCTCATCTTAATGTCGTGTTCTTTGACCAAAACGCATCCGTCCTCTCCCTTTAAAAACTTCACTGCTCCTAAGTCTTGCCTTCTACGCTCTCTAGCCTTTGCAATCTTGAACATGTCATGCTCCCCCTCCTTTGTTTCCAGTCGATCATACATCTGCTTGTAAGCTGCGTTCTTCGCCTCTGACACTGCCTTCTTCGCCTCTCTCTTAGCCTCTTTATATCTATCCCTTAAAATCGCTTGCTCCTCCTCGACTGTACACCTCAAAAGATCCCTAAAGCACCCTTGTTTAATCCTTATTTTAGTATGCACATCCTCATTCCACCACCATGACTCCTTATGGCCACACCTCTTTCCTTTTACAACCCCTAGCGTTTCCTTCGCCACATTAGTAATGGTGTTTGCCATGTCCTCCCACATTTGGTTTGCGTCCCCATCTACTCTAGGCGATGTCATTAAGAGGACCTTATCTCTAAACACTTCGATTTTGTCGCCCTTTAACATACCCCATCTAACCCTAGGACGCATTACCCTCTCTCCCTTGGTCAGTTTTCCTCTCATGACTATATCCGCCACCAATAAACGGTGTTGAGTCACTGTTGTCTCCCCTGGTATAACCTTGCAGTCCCTCCACCACCTTCGATCTCCTAGCCTCATCAAAATATAGTCAATCTGAGTGTTACGTCCGCAACTGCTAAAAGTAATCAACTGTGATTCTTTCTTCTTAAAGAAAGAATTCAGGATACCTAGGTTGTGGGCCACCGCAAACTCTAGCAAATCCCTACCAGGGTTGTTCCTATCACCAAAACCAAAGCCCCCATGAACCTCACTAAAACCATCACTATGCCTACCAATATGGCCATTAAAATCGCCTCCTATGAAAATTCTTTCTTCCCTAGGTATGGCCCTCACAACTCCGTCTAGGCAGTCCCAAAAATCTCTTTTCTCTTGATCCCCTAATCCCACTTGTGGGGCATATGCGCAAACAACTGTCACCACTTCCTCTCCTAGTACTAATCTCAACACCATGATCCTATCGTTGTATCGTATCACCTCTACCACATTTTTATACAAGTTTATATCTACTAAAAATCCTACCCCATTCTTTACCCCATCAGACCCTGAATATAACAACTTGTACCCATTACGCTCATCCCCTTTATGTCCCTTCCACTTAGTCTCCTGAAGGCACGCTATATCTACCCTACGTCTTTTTAGTGTATCTATGATCTCCAACAACTTACTACTAAGGGTTCCTACATTCCACGACGCCACGCGCAAACTATACCCCCTTTCTTTTCCCCTCCCTGCACCCCTCGTCCTCGAACATGATCTCAATGAAGAATCATGATATCTACCGTCTATGATTGCTACAAATCACCCGATAATCCAAAAAGGGCACACGCATAACAAATAATGATCAAATAGAGCGTTATAAATAAGTTCACACAATAAGTAAACAATCACAAATACGATCAAGAACAATGCCTAAACAATAACACAACAGGTAAACAGTAGAATAGAATAACACAACAGGTAAACAGCAGAATAAGATAAGTTCACACAATAAGATAACACAACCGGTAAACAACAGGAATAACACACAAAAAACCAGACGCGAGTATCACAGACAATAACAACTCAACAAACAAGAGGTAATCAACAAGAGAATATAACAAACAACAAACAAGAAACACAGAATATATCAGCAGCAATAAGAATGCCTAAATGCAACAGGATGTACCCTTCCTGTGTCCCAATCAATCAAACCGGTCCAACTACCCCGGCAACAAGAATGCCTAAATGCAGAAAACGGAAAAACAGAAATATAACAAGGAGAGATCTCACCAAGGTAGCAAACCCCAGCAAGGGTTTCAACGGTTCAGATTAGGATTTTACAACCTTCTTGGGTTGAACCCTAACCGAACAGCAGCTTCCAAGTTTCTTTTTCCACTAATCCAAGCTCCGCAACAAGGTTGTCAAGATATGACAACACAACCGGAAAATCCGAGTATGCAACTTCAAGCCGACTGAACTCCAAGCATACACCCTATGCCGGTAATGTCTGACGTGATTTTCCGACAAGAAACGGAAATGTGAGTGGATTTGACCGGCGATTGATGGATCAGAAACGAGAGATCAGAAACGAGAGATTGAAGGAATCCCCTGAATCTGAATTTTGGTGAACTGATGTCGGAGAGAGGAGAAGAGGTGGTCGACGGTCGGTTCCGGTGCGGATGAAGGGTGGTGAGCGATCTGAACCAGCGACGGAGTGGTTGTAGGGCGATGGAGGTGTAACAGATGATGTTAGGGTTTCGGCGTGAAGATGAACCGGCGGAGGTTGTGTGTGTGACGGCGTTAGGGTTCCGGCGTGATGTAGGGTTGTGACGGAGATGGCGGAGATGGTGGTTCAGGGCGGAGATGGAAGGGCGTTAGGGTTCCGGCGATAGCCGTTAAATCCAATCTTTGCAAATAGAGGAAGATGATGAGCGTTAAATCCAATCTTTGCAAAGATATAATACCTTGCAGGGTTCAAACTCGTCAATGATGGGATTGAAAGACGGAATCAGATTGCAGCAGATTTGGTTTAATGATCCGAGGATGTTTTTCTTGAATTTGAGACGAACTTGTAGCTCTTCTGCTTCTCAAATAACAGATATTGAAGCACTGGGGAATAAGTCTTGAAAAAAAAAAAAAACTCATTAATAAATAACCCCATTATGTCTGCATTAAATCTTTTTGTCGTATTCCACATGAACCCCTAAATCAACCTCCATTGTTATCGTCCCCATGGCTTCTAAGGCGGCAAGGAAGGCAATCTACTTCCAGAAGCTACACAACCATCTCAAACACAATAACACCCACCTTGAGTGCCGACAATCTTTGTTTGAGCCAAATTCAGGCCATAAGGCAAGGACTGCGACCCCACTCATCTGTCGTAATGGGTAAGAATTCTTTCATGAGGCGCTCACTCGCCATCCATGCCCCATCTGCCGGAAAACCTGCTTTTGTTGGCGCAATTCCTCACATCAACGGCAAAGTTGGGTTGATTTTGACCGGTTGTGACCCAGAGGAAGTGAGTGAAACGGTTGCGGGATATAAGTTGCAGCCGCTGGTTTGTTCGTCGATGGATATTGGGATGTGTTCCCTTTGGCAGTGGTTGCTGGGTCTTCATATGAATTTGCTCACCAAATGAAGTGGTTTTTTAAAGGTTGAAGATTAATTTCAGAATAATAAGGAGATCGATAAGTTGTTTATGTGCATACTTCTTTTAATATCAATGCATTTAAGCAAATTTTATTACAATTCAGTTGATATGGTTTTTAATTAGTTTTTTTTCATTATTTATATAATCTTATTGTGGTTATGAATTGTTTGGTACTTCTTGATAATCAATTAGGAATATGCACAGATAAAGAAAAGGTCTACTGATAGATAACTGTGGCTACATATTTTTTGTATCCGTGATTTATCTCTTATGTTGGTCATGAGTGCGGTGAGTTGGGATCCTGAGTTTGTTTGTTTACCAAAATAGTTTGAACTGGATTCTTGATCTAAAACTGTTAGTTTGTATTAAGGTTTCTAAAATGATGATGATATTATACATACAGATAACTGCATATTTTAAAAAACAATATAATAATTAGAAATGTTTAGCCAGCCTATTCCAAATTCCAAACTGACACTATTAAACCATCAAACCCAAATCGTATGCATCCTTAAACCGGATGACTGGCTCCGGTTTAAGCAGTTCAGTCGATTTTATGAAGTACTCTTCATCAACTAAGTTATGTTTTTAAATTGCTGTGGTGAGTGTTTCCCCACATGAATAAGAAAATCCCCTTACATTTCCCCCGAGAGATGAAAACTGGCAAACTCTACTAGTGAAACTATCAACTAACTTGATACCAAGAGCAACAGTCATATTCTAGTGCCAACTGGTTCCTTAAACGAGTCCATTATAGCTACAAATCTTCATACGCTTTTGAAGTCAACAAAGTAAACTCCTTATCCCAGACTTTGTATTATGTATAGATTTTGCAGATTCTAATGACTTTGTATTCTGTAAAGATTTTGCAGGAAACACTACAGAACGAGAAATAATCTAAAGAACGAAAAATATACCTCTTTTTGGATTGTTTCTCTCTCGTAATCATCACTGCTCCTGTTGTTGCTTTTTTATTTCTTTTCTGGACTCAACTGGAGCCCAAGAAAAGTGACTGGACTCAAATAGAGAATGCCATTTGAACATAGAGCGAACCTGTTGCCATCACTTGATCTTCAGTCCACTTCTTCTGTAATCATCTGTCACCTGTATTCTATCTCATGTATCGTAATATTTTTTAATTGTATTAAACACACCCATGGTCTAAATATATTACACAACAGAGTATTTTAAATCAAAACAACAATTTTACAAATATTGTCAATTATAAGAATCTATTAGGCTTCTCTGCCTCTTTTAATCTTGGAAATCTTCACTGCAACCGCCACATACACCTTATCCATGGTTACCTCTGCAATCATGAAAAGCTTCCTTCTCCATTCCTTCTTGAATGCCAAGACTCCAATAATACCCCAAAAACCTGTTGCAAATCCGCACGTTATGTCCAAATAAAACCATACCTTCCTTAGCCCATTAGCCTTTTTGTATTTGTTCTTGCTTCTTATGGCTGGTGGGTTTTCAGGATTGGAACAATTATTTTGCAGAGGTGCACCACAGAGATCCCTGTTACCAGCATATATTGATGGGTCGATAAGTGTCTGCAGTTGTTTTCCGGTTGGAATTCTTCCTGACAGTTTGTTGTGTGACAGATTCATCGAGCTCAAAAAGTTCAAAGCTGCCATGCTCGGAGGGATTGTCCCGTTTAATTGGTTGTCTGAGAAATCGAGAGAAGTTAACGACTTCATGTTTCCGATGCTATCTGGAATACTCCCACTCAGGTGATTATGAGACAAATTGAGACCCATCAATGAAGCAAGTGCAGTTAGCTCTACAGGGATTTCCCCTGTAAGTTTATTGCTTGAAAGGTCCATGTTAACAACCAAATAAATCGTTTTTGTATATTCAAGCTCGCTTCCTTTAATGACTTGAATCAAATCCATCAGATCAACCTCCTCCTCATAATCCACGTGATCATTAAATTCATATTCTACCTCAACCATCCCGCTCAACTCTCCAAAACAATGAGGGATGGATCCTGTTAAGTTGTTGTGGGCGATGTCTAAAATATAAAGATATGAACATTTGCACAAAGAATGAGGAATACCTCCTGTGAAGTTGTTTTTATGCAACCTGAGAATCCCCAATTCTGAAAGTTTATCTCCAATCCATTTTGGTATGTTTCCTGAGAATTCGTTATTGCCCAAATCCAAAAGTTCTAAGTTTCTCAACTTTCCCAAGTCTTGTGGTATTTGGCCATTGAAGTTATTGTCATTCAGTTTTAACCATGTTAAATATGTAATATTTCCTAAAGAACTTGGAATGACTCCAGACAACCCATTTGAACCAAGTAGAAGCATCCTCATGTATTGTAGATTCTCTAGACAATCAGGAATATTTCCAGATAACCGATTTCTGGAAACATCGAGAATTTCCAAGCTTGTTCTTCTACACATTGACCTTGGAATTGACCCATTGAAAAGGTTGTCTTTTAGAGATAAAAAGCTGGTATCTTCGCTAAATGGAAAGTTTATCAAAGATCCAATGAGTTTGTTGTGAGAGAGATCTAGATAAAAAAGCCTGGACATATTCTGCAACCATGTTGGTGGAAGACCATATAGGCTAGCATTAGACAATTCCAGATTCACAAGCATCCTTTGATTTTGCAACCAGTGTGGAAATCCATTTAAAATCTTGCAAGAACTAAGTTGAACACTCATCAGTTGGAATGGAGGTATCCACTCATGTGAGACATTAAAAATCAACTGATGATTAGCACTTGTATCCAACCACTGCAACATCGAGAGGTTAGCAAAATGGGCTTCCATAACCACTCCTTCTAAAGAATTTTCAGAGACATCTAAGTCAACGAGTTTGGTGAGTTGCCCAACTGTAACTGGGATTGGACCTGTTAACAGGTTTGATTGCAGATATAAATGAGTTAAACCTGTTAATCTTCCCAATGATTCTGGGATTGGACCTGTTAACAGGTTTGATTGCAGATATAAATCAGTTAAACCTGTTAATCTTCCCAATGATTCTGGGATAGAACCACTAAATTGATTATCAGAAAGGTCAAGTCTGGTAAGGTTTCCAAGGAATGTCGGAATGGGACCGGTTAATTTGTTATGAAACAGATCTAATTCTTCTAAAGATCTTAATCTCTCCAAAGCTTTAGGGATTGAACCTGTAAAACTGTTATAGGAGAGACTTAAGACTCTTAAATTGTTTAGTTTTCCAACAGATTCTGGAATAGAACCGTTGAATTCATTTCCGTCTGCTTCCAACACCTCTAAAGCATAGTGGGAACATTCAGACGTGTTTGATGATGGGCCTATCATTTCTCCTCCAAAATAATTACTAGATACGCTCAATTCCTTCAGATGACATTGTCTCCAAATCCCAACAAGCTCGATGTGCTCAAACTTATTAGAAGAAACAACGAGCTTTAAAAGGTTAGGCATGACAGGAATTGATGAGTTCAAACTGTTTCTTGAAAGGTCAAGGACTTTTAGGGAAGTGATGTTCATTAATTCAGATGGAAATCTACCCTCAATTGAATTAAAGCTAAGATCTAGATATTGTATGTTGGAATGGGCACTGGAATTCAAATAAGTGGGTGAAAAGGGGGCATTGTGAAGCCCACACCTTGACAAATGCAATTCAGATAAAGAAGGGATCATGTTTAGCAGGTTTACAGAGTTCCATGCCAGACTAAGAGTATATCTTGAAAGATCAAGGAACGTTAAGGATGTCAAGTTCTGAAAAAAGTGAGGGAGTTGACCTTCAAAGCTGTTGAAGCTAAGATCCAGATGTTCAATGTTGGGAAGTATTTTACTTGAATTAAGATGAAGACCAAGATCAGCATTAGAAAGTTGACAGCCTCTCAAACTTAAATATGTTAATGAAGGAATCATGTAAAATACCATATCAACATTTTTTGCTTGAGAAAGATTTACGCCACTCAAGTCAAGATGCTCAAGTGAGGAAAGGCCAGCAACCCATGCCATATCATTTGACGTGATTAGCCAAGGCTCATCATTTGAAGATGAACCAAAATCAAGAACCTTCAAATTGGAGAGATTTCCAATGTGATGGGGAATAATACCCACTAAAACCTGCATGAGAGAGATTGAGGTAACTTAGCTGCTTGAAGGATCCAATGAATTTAGGAATCCTTCCTTGAAAATTATTCCCACTCAAATCCAGATGTTTCAGATTCCTTAACTCAGCCAAATATGCATTCACCTTATCACCTTCTAAGAAGTAATCTCCTTCATAGTAGTTTCCCCTAAGATGAAGACCGGCAACTCTTCCGTTGGCACCATCACAGCGGACTCCTTTCCATGAACAACAATCAATGCCAACCCATGATGAGAGCATTCCAAAGTCATCTTTGACGCTGTCTTTGAACTGGAGTAGTGCTAGTCTCTCTCGTTCATGGCAGCTACTTGTTGAATTTTGAGCGCCCAGACAAGTATATTTGGTTGCAACCAAAAACATACTTAAGAAAACGAGATGAAGCCCCCAAACCCACTGATTTCCCATGATTCAACCTCAACTTTTTAGAAGAATGTGAAGAAATATGATGAACATACTACATGAAGTAATAGTTGTTTGTATAGATGGACGTGAGCTAATGGCCCATGGAAGACTTTGCAAGTCGTTGTGGAAAATCAATACACAAATAGCATCCACAAAAATCCTCCAGTTCCCAATGGATAAAATTTTGTTGTACATAAATCCTCAACTCACAATCTATAGTTAATATTCCTCATTTTTCTTACAATTTTGTTATACATCTTTGAGCAAACTTATGTAAAAAGAAATTCTTTTAATATATCTAATTGTTTAGAGTCATAGCTGGGCATGCTACCTTATAAAAATTCTTTTTAGAGTAAATTACTTTTTGACTTCCTGTGTTTTAGTGGTTTTAACCACTTGAGTCCAAAATCAAAAATTTTAACGCCTTGAGTCCCTAACCACTCATTTTGTAACACTTGTACTTTTTATTTTGGACTCAAGTGGTTAAAAGTACTAAAAACACATGGACTCAAAACGTTATAAAATGAGTGGTTAGAGACTCAGGACGTTAAACTTTTTGATTTTGTACTCAACTGATTAAAACCACTAAAACACAAGGAGTTAAGAAGTAATTTACTCCTTTTAATATATCTAATTGTTTAGAGTTGAAAAGTCTTTCTTTAATATATATATTTGAAAGTATAATTGTGCATATCCTTAAGCCCACAGGTTGTCTTCAATCCATTGAGATCCACATTGCAGATTATGTCCAGCCCAATAGCATTAAATTTATAAAGCCTTTATTTGGTCCCACAAAAGGCTGAAATGAGAATCCGATTCTCAGGCTTCCAAATCCAAACTTGCTTTCCTTGTGGATGATCATTGGACAAACTGTATCCACATAATTACTTCCTTCTATTAGAGTATTAGAGGTGTACAAAAAAATCCGGTTTGGGCCTGATGAACCGGTTTATAGCCCGATTTGGTAGCCAAAAAAACGGTTGGCTCGACCCTTATCTGCCAGTTTTATATAGGTGTAAAATTTGTGTTAAGAATCATTTTCAACCCGAACCGGTTTGAGCCCAAAAATAAACCGATAAAAACTGGTTTAAATGCTAAAACTAGTTGTGAACCCAATCCCAATTGGTTTGGGTGGGTTAGGTTTTCAACCCTAAAATCGATTCTTAACACGAACCGGTTTGAGCCCAAGGTAAATAAAATGGATCGCTTTACAACCTAAACTAGTTTGAGACCAAACCGGATATTTGTACACCTTTATCTTTTTCCGGGGGGTGGGAGAGCGTGGTTTAAGTTTGCTAGTCAAATTGCCTTTTATGTATGGAAGTACTTAATTTTAAAACTCGTCTGCAACTGTTCATTCATGCATGGATGGCTTCTATGTGGTGAGTTCTTAGGCTCGAGCCTAGGGCCTAAATATTGTTTACACATAATTCAATGCACACTTTTTCGCTTTAAGCATAATACATTCAATCTTATTCCAATCTCATTTTAATAAAAAAATGAGCCTAACTATTTTTACATACGTGTTTAATCCTACTTTAGCCAATCCATTTTTTATATTTGCTCACAAAAATCTTAGATCCGATACAATTTATAACGTTAACATTTGAACAAGGGTTTTGACTTTTGAGTTTATACTTTGCCTTGGGCCACAAATTGGTTGAGACACCCTATGCTCATGACGTTGAAGTAAAGGAAAGTGAAGTCAACACCTCATGCATGGTTTGTTCATGGTTTAGTTCCGCTACAGCTATATACCATGGTTTAGTCCTACTACAGCTATAGAGGGTGTTCATTTAGTTCAAACATTCACACACGTTCATACACAAGATATATAGCGATAAAAAATATTGACTAGTTTATTAGATTAGGGTGGGAGTTGGCTACAAAGTCCATTTTTCTTACAAATTGTAAAAAGTCATAAAACACCATAATATCAACCATAAAACACACTCAAAACCCACAAATAACAAAGTGAAGATTACTAAAACACCATATTTGTGGGGTTTGTGTTGTGTTTTGTATAATAAGGCTTTGATTATCGAATTAATAACACTAGTGTGTTTTATGTTGATTATCATGTTGTGTTTTATATCCATAGATCTATGACGGTGTGTTTGAAGTTTTTATGTACTGTTAGGGTTTGGATATTGTGTTTTAGTAATCTTCACTCTGTTATTTGTGGGTTTTGAATGTGTTTATGGCTGAATTTGTGATATTTTATGACTTTGTAGGAAAATGAACTTTGTAGCCGAACCCCACCTATTAGATTATATATATATATATGGTAAGGATAGTGTAAAAAGGGCCTAAAGTGTGAGAAATGTGAGAAGTGTATTATAACACTATATATAATACTATATAACACCATATAAACACCGTATAACAATATGTAACACCATATAATACCATATAACACTATGTAACACTATATATCATTATATAACAAATATAACACTATACATCTATCATAGACATGCTATCAGACAAACTATAGTGTTATATTTGTTATATAATGATATATAGTGTTACATAGTGTTATATGGTATTATATGGTGTTACATATTGTTATACGGTGTTTATATGGTGTTATATAGTATTATATATAGTGTTATAATACACTTCTCACACTTTGAGCACTTTTTACAGGATGCTCTACCTATATATATATAATATGAGTAGGAGTTGGGTGGAAAGTCTTTTTTTCCTAGAAAGTCTAGGAAGCAATGAGAATTGGACATGTGGCATTGAGTTATTTTAACTAAAAGGGCAACTATGTAATTTCACATTTTAATTTTATTTTTGGAATTTATTTTTCATTAAATAACATTCCATGATTTTTGGAATCTTTGTTTTTTTCGAATTCAAATTCAAATTTGGAGGTCAATGTGTTTATCTGGAGTCAAATTCAAATCGAATTTATTTTTCATTAACTAAATTCAAATCTGAAGTCAGTGTGTTTTAACAGCAAACAGGCCAGTGTGTTTTAACAGCAAGCAGATTCTTGACGCTGTGTTTTAACAGCAAGCAGATTTATTGACATTGTGTTTTTATAGCAAGCAGGCCAGTGTGTTTTAACAGCAAGTAGATTTCTTGACATTGTGTTTTAACAGCAAAAAGGCCAGTGTGTTTTAACAGCAAACATGCCAGTGTGTTTTAATAGCAAGCAGATTCTTGACGCTGTGTTTTAACAGCAAGCAGATTTATTGACATTGTGTTTTAACAGCAAGCAGGCCAGTGTGTTTTAACAGCAAGCAGATTCTTGACATTGTGTTCTTGACATTGTGTTTTAACAGCAAGCAGGCCAGTGTGTTTTAACAGCAAGCAGATTCTTGACGCTGTGTTTTAACAGCAAGCAACCCAGTGTCTTCGTCTTCAACACACTGTCATCATCAACATTAAAATGGTATCAACAGCCAGCAATGATCGATTACAATAAACACAATTTTGAAACCCTAGTTTTGAAAAATACATAAAAAACGCACCTAGGATCGACGACGACTGATTGGAACGTTTTTTGGAACACATCGGAATATCAATCTTCTTCGTTGTTTCAATAATCTTGAATCTCTTGCCTCAAAATTACCAGAAAAAGAAGACGCAGATGATAAAAATTCGAGTTCTAGAACACAATCAACGAGTTAAATAGCAACTAACGCTTGTATTTTTTTTCGAATTTGTTATCTTCATCCAAGAAACTAGCGAATTTTGGTATGGATTAGGGTTTTAGGAAGTGGGTGTTTTAGAGAGAGAGAAAATCGCGTGAATGTAGGACGTGGGTTAATGTTTGACGGTTTGTTAATTGATTTAAAACACGTTGAATGACCAAAATACCCCCAATCTATTAAATCAATTAATTATTATCACACACATATTACCAAAATGCCACTAAGATGATCTCAACCCTTAAACACACCAATCGGATGGACCAGATCGCTTCCTAGACTTTCTAGGAAAAACACACTTTCCGTGCGAACCCTACTCTATATAATATATATATGACAAGGATCCGTTAGGAACCACCCTTTATTGCGAGAACCAATGTGAACACAATAAAAAATGCCTAAAAAACAAAAAAAAATTAATAATTTTTATACAAAAAGCGCTACTTTTAGTAGCAAAAAAAAATTTTTTTTGGCTACTAAAAGTAGTGATTTTAATGTAAATTTTTTTTAAAAAAATTGTGTTTTTTTTATTTTTTTAGGTTTTTTGGGGGTTTAGTTTTTAGCTTGGGGGGGGGGGGGGGGGGTTAGGTTTTTTTAGGTATTTTTGGTTGTGTTCACATTGGTTCTCGCAATAAAGGTGGTTCTCGCATGAACCTTACCCTATATATATAAGTGAATTATTCGATTATATTATGATATATGGGTATACGTATGGTTTGTACGTTGGATTGGTTGATAGGCAATATTTAATCTATACTACCTTATTAAGTAAACTATGTTTTCTACCCCTATGGTAATTTTACATTGTGTACACGTCTTCAAGCAACATATATAGAAGAGCAAAGCCATTTTAGAGGGCTTAAAGCTGAACATTCTTCAAAGATTTAAGATGTCTAATGGTCATTATAGGGATTTCATTCATGGAATTAGGAGAAGCCTACATTAATTATGTCAAACTTAAAATGTCCAGAGAAGGAGAGGGCGAGAGAACCAGAGAATAGGGCGAGTAGCGGGGTTAGAGAGTGAAAGAGCGACGGGAGAGAGAATGGGAGACCAAGCACTCAGACTTGAACTTTGTAGCCCATGCAACCCCAAGACATCATGCAGCAACTTGTTTTTAGTTTCTAATTTTATCACATGCAATTTTATTTCTAAGTTATTTTATTTTATATACCTTTTCAAAGTTGGGTTTTCCACTTCCCTAAGATGTAGCAAAATGGGTTGTACCGGAACTTTATTACCAGTGTATTGCGATTGAATGAAAGAACATAGGCAGAGTGAAACTATTTAGAATTTGTTAATTCTCTTGTTCTTGAGATTTCCTTTCCAATGCCATCTTATTTTGGCTGATTAAGAGGTGATATTTGGAATCCCGACTTGAATTACATGGTGTTTTCTGTATCGTAATTCAGCTTTGGAGTGCCCAACGGATGGAAAGAGTGGTAATTTTCTGTATATAGAATCTATTTACAATCAAGAGCCATCTAGTTGTGGAAACACTTGAACAATTCTCCATTCAAGATAACTTTATTCCAAAACCTTCTTACAGGCATGAAGAGGTGATCATGACTTGCAAATCATATTTATGATCATACAAGCTTTCAAGGCAATGAATGTGGTACCAAAACAAGTAGCGCCTAGGCGAATGACTTCTGTCAACCAAGTCTTGACCAATCTAAAGCCCATTTGTGATTATTGATTAAAGTAAATTTTGGATATGTGAATGTAAATCTCTAGCAAAATCTTTATAATTCGGAGATGAAGATGAAAACAACTCATAGAGTTAATATTAGCAACACAGTCACCATCTTCTAGTTAGTCCAAATCATCAGCCACATCTTCTAGAGTTCTAGTCGTAGTTCATCAGTGCATGTAGGTGAGAATTTTGTAAAAGCCATCGGCGTAGACCTATGTAATTATGTGAACAAATCAATGACTCGATGTAAGAGTTTCTATATTTATCAATAATTCTACCACTAATATCGAAAGCCGACTCATAAGCAGTTGTTGGGATTAGAATTCCTAAAACATGCTTTAAGTAACATGTGAAAAATGGACAAAAAAATCAGCGAAATTAGCTTCTACCAACCTAAAACATCAAACGTACCATCCCCTTTTATCTTTCTTTTTTTCGCAGCCTCATCGCACAAATATATATCTAGTTCAATGTTATCAAATTAGAAGACGACAAATTACTAGTTAGCTCATTTAGTTAATCTATATTCATCGTATAATGATTAAAACTCCAATTATACTTCTTTCAGTTGGTAGTCGATTTCCTTATTTTTCTTAAAAATCATAATTCATACATCATAAGCTTACACAATAATTAAGATCAAGGTTTAAAAGAACGGTAACGAGTTTCGAGGCGAAACGAGGCGTAAGGCCGAGGCGGTATTAATAAATAAATATAAAAATTATATATATTATAAAAATAATAATACTAACTAATTCCATCATCAGATTCATCAAAATCATCAAAAACACACTTAAAAAGACATGAAATGCTTGAAATTGAAAAAAAAAAAAAGTCAAAAACATCAAAAACAGCTTATTAGCCGAGATTTATATGATTTACATATTATTGTGATTATATTGTATTTATGTACAGATTATAGTTTCCATGTTTAGTGCTAGGGTTAGTTCCTATTTAAAGGGGCTCTTTGTATTCAATTGATTCATTCAGAAAATAATACATTCAGCACTTTTATGGTATCAGAGCTTCGGCTCTTCTACCTTCGATCCTTCCTGCCTTTCCACTAGAGCTTCGGCTCTTCTTCTTTTTTTCGTCAGCCCAACACCCACATATGACCCCGCCCTCCTTCGGGCCGGCCCAAAACCCAACAGCCCCATACCCACCTGGCTTCGCTCCTCAGGCCCACGTTGCTACCAACCAGCCCACCGGTTTTAACCCCTTGTGCCCATCTGATCTAAATGCAGCTTTCTCCTCAATGCAGCTGAACTATGACCCGAACCAGATCATGGACACTGGAGCTACGTCGCACTCCACTGATGAACAAGGTATGATCAAAACCCCTAACTCTTTTCCTGTTTGCAGTAAAATATTGGTCGGTAATGGCGCGTTTTTGCCCGTTCAAGGGTCTGGAACAGGCTATTTAACCTTACCCAATCGTACCTACATCTTACCCAATATCCTTTACTGCCCCTCAAATTATTAAAAAGCTAATCTCTGTTAGACGGTTTACTCGTGATAACAGTGTTTCCATTGAATTTGACCCCTTTGGTTTTTCTTTGAAGGACCTTCGAACTGGGCGTCTTCTTTCCCGCCACAATAGCACAGGGGACCTCTATCCAGTCACACCACCAGAACTTCCTTCACAGGCCGCTTTTATTGCTTCTACATCTCTTCCATGGCATGATCGTTTGGGCCACCCCGGCGCTCAAGTCTTGGATGTCCTTAGTCGTCATTCTCAGTTTAATTTTTCTTGTAATAAAAACAAATCGTCTCATATTTGTCATTCTTGTCAGCTTTCTAATAGCAAACGTTTACCTTTTTATGCATCAAACTCTTTTACCTTTTCACCTTTTGATATAATTCATTGTGATCTTTGGACTTCTCCTGTGTTAAGTAAGTCCGGATATAAATATTATATGGTTTTGATTGATAATCTTTCCCACTTTATTTGGGTGTACCCTCTAAAATATAAATCCGAAACATTCTCTACATTTGTCAAGTTTCACCGCCTAATTGCCACACAATTTAACAGAAACATCAAAACCTTTCAATGCGACCTTGGCGGTGAATTTGACAACAACGCTTTTAAAACCTTTGCCCACCAACACGGTCTGCTGTTTCGTTTTTCCTGTCCTCAGACATCTTCCCAAAACGGCCGTGCCGAGCGTATGATTCGTCGTCTAAACGACATCATCCGCGCTCTACTTATTCACGCCCATCTCCCACCTAGTTTCTGGGTTGAAGCCCTACACACCGCTGCCTATCTCCACAATATTCTTCCCACCAAACGCCTTAACTTTTACACTCCCACATATGCCCTCTATCTTCGCCACCCTACATATGACCATCTTAGGGTGTTCGGATGCGCCTGCTATCCGAACACGTCCGCCACCCAGCCACATAAACTCCACCAGCGGTCCGTCCGGTGCATCTTCCTCGGTTACCCACCAGACTTTCGTGGGTACCGGTGCTTTGACCCCACCACCGGGAAGGTTTCTATCTCCCGGCACGTTACCTTCGATGAAACCAATTTCCCATATACCATTCCTACATCCACCACCTCCTACGGTTTCCTCGATGACTCTCCTCCTCTCGGAATTAATTTTTCCCGTCCTTTGAACCAACTCCGCTCACCAACACCCCCTACCCATGTGCTACGGCCCACCTCCACATCCCCGTTTCCCTTCACCTATACCCGCCGCCCTCGTCCAGCCCAACAACCCCCTGTTTCTCAGCCTGTCCCTACGGCCCAGACCCATTCTCACACCCCCCCAAACTCACTTCAGCCTCCGGATACACTGTCACCCCCTGCCCCACCGCCACAACATCCGCCAGCTGTCCCACAACCGCCTGTCCACCCACCACCCTCTCACCCGATGGCAACCAGATCAAAAACCGGTAGCCTGAAGCCACCCTTATACAACCTTACCACCACTCACCTATCACTAAAAACTATCACCAGGCCTTCACCGACCCGAACTGGCTGCGCGCCATGCAGGCTGAATATACTGCTTTACAGGAAAATGAGACATGGGATTTGGTCCCTCGACCAGCTGATAGACCTGTTATCAGATGTATGTGGCTCTTTCGCCACAAATTTAAATCAGATGGATCGCTTGAAAGGTATAAGGCGAGATTGGTTGTTAATGGGAAATCACAAACCGTGGGCATTGAGTGTGCGGACACTTTTAGTCCGGTTGTAAAACCTGCCACGATTCGCACCGTGTTATCTCTTGCCGTTTCTAAATCATGGCCCATCCATCAGTTGGATGTCAAGAACGCGTTTTTACATGGCCACCTTAATGAAATGGTCTTTATGCATCAGCCGCCAGGGTTCGTTGATAAACGATTTCCGGGCTTCGTTTGTAGATTGAAGAAATCTTTATACGGCCTTAAACAGGCCCCACGTGCTTGGTACACAAGGTTTGCAAACTATATCTTATCCCACGGGTTCAAGAGCAGTGCGTGTGACAATTCTCTTTTCATATACAGTAGCGGCCATGAAATTGCATATCTTTTGTTATACGTCGATGATATTGTTCTCACAGCTTCCTCTGACAAGTTGCTGCACGACATCATTCAGACACTCTCACGAGAGTTCGCCATGTCTGATCTGGGTCCATTGCATCATTTCTTGGGCCTTCGAGTCACACGCCAAGCCAATGGCCTATTTTTGGACCAGACACAGTATGCCAAAGACATCATTGCTCGGGCCAACATGACATCTTGTAAGCCCTGTGCCACTCCAGTTGATCTCTCGTCTAAATTAAGTGCCACGGATGGTCCTCTGTTTCATGATCCAACTCTTTACCGCAGCCTTGCAGGAGCTCTTCAGTACCTCACTTTTACCCGCCCGGACATATCTTATGCGGTACAACAGATTTGTTTATTTATGCACGAGCCTCACGATCCTCATTATGCTTTCATGAAGCGCATACTTCGGTACATTCAGGGGACTTTGGACTATGGCATCCGCATGACACGATCCAATACACAATCATTGGTTGCCTATTCCGATGCTGACTGGGGCGGGTGCCCGGATTCTCGTCGATCCACGAGTGGTTATTGTGTGTTTTTGGGAAATAATTTACTTTCTTGGTCCTCTAAGCGCCAGCCCACTGTTTCGCGTTCCAGTGCAGAGGCTGAATACCGAGGTGTTGCGAATGCCGTTGCTGAGGTCACTTGGTTACGCAACTTACTACTTGAGCTACATGTACCCCTCCTACAGGCTTCGGTCGTCTTTTGTGATAATGTCTCTGCGGTGTATCTGTCTGACAATCCTGTACAACATCAGCGTACCAAGCATATAGAAATCGATATCCATTTTGTTCGCGAGAAGGTCCGCCTCGGACATGTCTGGGTTTCTCATGTCCCTGCTCCGTTTCAGTACGCAGATATATTTACTAAAGGACTGTCTCGGCAACTTTTTCAATAGTTTAGATCCAGTTTGACCGTTTGCCCACGGACAGTTCAAACTGCGGGGGAGTATTAGCCGAGATTTATATGATTTACATATTATTGTGATTATATTGTATTTATGTACAGATTATAGTTTCCATGTTTAGTGCTAGGGTTAGTTCCTATTTAAAGGGGCTCTTTGTATTCAATTGATTCATTCAGAAAATAATACATTCAGCACTTTTACAGCTATCAAAATCCCCGGAGGTGCAGCTTTCTTAGCGCCTCAGCACCTCTGAGACGCATATACATTAAAAACACCATGAGGCGCGCCTCGGACTCGTTTTTTGGCCATTTCGCCTCGAGGAGCTCGCCTCATCGTTTTTTTAAAACCATGATTAAGATAATACATTTTATTTCGGGTATTTAAAACTAACAACACAAACAACAACAAATTCACATTGACCAAAATTATCGCAATATTAAAAACAATATTTGAACGGCATTTTTTATAGTTGCATGCATTGTGCAAAGTTTACCAAAAAACAAACTGAAGATCACATACATGAACTGTGAAAAATTTCTTAGGGGGTGTTTGTTTAGCTCTTAACGGGGCTCTTAATGGTTAAGACCTCTTACTGGTTCAGCACCTAATGGTTCAGACTGTTTGTTTCACGAGCAGATGTCTGAATGGTTTAGACATTTGCCTCTGAATGGTTAAGCATTATACCGAGTCTGAATGGTTAAGACCTCTAATCTGAATTGGTCAAATATTTGCCTCTGAACGGTTAGGAGTTATACTAGCTCTTAATGGTTCAGACCTCTTACTGGTTCAGTACTTAACCATTTAGAAGTTGCCAAACAGCCCCATAGTCACATTATAAAAACATCAAACACTCCATAATTAACCAACTTTAATTGCAAGTGATTAACTTATGCATTAATTCAGGAATTTTAATACAATAGAGCAATAGTGGTGAGAGAGTATCTAAACCGGTTCCCATTTAGATGGTTTGTGGGCTAAGTACTCATGACTAACAACAAATATGTCCCTAATATTAACATAATTTAATCATTTGCAACTAAAATTTATTATTTATAGAGTATTTATGGAATTTTTAACGTAACTAAGAAAATTTAAAAACCCAAGTATGTGACCTCAAATTTATTGTTCGGTAAGCTTTACACAATGCATTCAGCTATAACAAAAATGTTACCCTTTAAGTATTCATGAGAAGATCATAATTGGCCTGCGCGTATGAAAACAAAATTTAATTAATATTTAATAATACCAGTGTTAGCGTAATTTACCCAATATGATTTTTTTTTGTTGTATGTGGCATTAGTTCTAAATCCCCAAAATATAATGTGTTATCTTAGTTATAGCTTAAGCTTTATATATAGTAAGAATTTAGAAAAAAATAAGGAAATCAAGGAACAAGAAACAAGAAACACCATTATAATTGTTTAATTTTTATAAGATAAATACAGATAAAGCATATGAGCAAAACAATACAATATCTTCTTCTAATTGGGTTGATAACGAGAAGTATGTTAAAATACTCATGATAGTGAAGTCGATAATTGTTTAATTTTTAGATTGGTGGAAGCTTAATTCGAATAAATTCCTCATTCTTTCTCAAGTTGCTAAGCATGTTCTAAGATAGTTAACCAATCTAAACCGTTGCATCTAAGTCGTCATTCAATACAAGTGCTAGAGTGATTGATAAATAAAGAAACTTTCTTAAGTCAAGGCATTGATTTGCGCACAAGATTCCTTCGGTGTACACAAACGGATTTACAAGATTCTCACCTTCATGAACTAAAACTATAGACATTTTTCTAGATTTCCTAGTTTTATTGGATTAACAAAGATGATCTTTTGGATCATAAGTCATAACGTCAAAATTCTGAAGTACCAAATCCTAAGTGTAATACCTACAAACACCAAATAAAGGAAAGCAAAACAATTACCTCCATAGTCTTATTGAATTAACACTAATAATCCTTTGAATAATAAAACCAAAATTAACCTAAAATTCTTAATGAAACAATGTCAAGATAATCAACTTCCAATATCCCCTACTAATCAACTTAAACACAACCAAATCCTAACACACTACTTCCCTTTTAACTTTCCTGAAGTAAACTTCTAGAACATAATCATGATCACATATTCAGGCAATCTATCTAATAACCACTGTCAATTAAAACATCAAACCACTATATCACTAAACTATCATCAATTTTAGGTTTAACAATAGTAACAACTAACAACAACAATCACAATAAAAAATATTATTATTATCAAAATCATATGTTATGGCACAAAATCATAACCTCAGATCTAACAAATTTCTATAACAAAAACTCACAATTAACAGTCGCTAAACAGAACACGGAGCTTTGCGGCGAAAGTACCGGTGGAATCGAGATCTGCTTCAGCGAGAAGACTACTCTTGATGTGATTCATGCGATCAGTGAGTGAATTGTGTTCTTTCTCCAAAGTAGCGGTATCGTCCTCTAGATCCTGAATTCGGTATTTTTGACCTACCGATCGCATGCTCAGCAGGAAGATTCCGGTCATGGCGAAGAACTGGATGAAGCTGTGTTTTTGTTTGATTGCGTTAGCGACGAAACCTAACGACTTTTTTGGCGTCGGAATTCCGGCGTCGGCGGTAGACGGTGGTGCCATGACGGTTTTGATCGGAGTTTTTTTGTTTTTAGGTAGGGTTTTATTGATGTTTATCTGCCATTTACATTGGGTTTGGCCCAATAGGTGACAAGAATCGGGCTGGAAAGATAAGCCCAAACCGAAATTAAATCAATGAGGTGTGCATTTTAAACCGGGTCGGATTGTGTCAAATAATGTCATGCCCGTTTTTTTTAAAACCAGAATCGGTTTAAAAGAGGGAAGGGATCGAGTTTGAGCGGTTTAAATCCAGGTAGAAGCAGGGATTTAACCGGTTTGGGGTTGGGTTTGACTTTATTAACTGGTTTCATAGTATGGGGTTATAGCCCGATTACAACCCATATGATTTGGATAAGTCTAAGCCAAGTTTTCTCAACCGGTTTCAAAACCAGGTTCAAATCTCGACCTGGTTCTCTCTTTTTTTCTCACCTCAGAATCAAACTAGCGCTTTTATTTTTGTTTTTTAAACCTTTTTAGGGTGTGTTGTTTTTTATTTATATATTTTAAATGGAAGCTCTTTCGCCACTCATGTGTAATGGTAAGCATCACACACACATCATATATCATGTTCTATCTATTCTTTGTTGGGCGTGGCTAGCCCGCGTGGGTTGGCCATGTAACCTCGAAATAAAAAAAAAAAAAAAAACCTAAAATTAAAAAATACACACAAAATTAAAAAAAAAAACCTAAAATTATTATTAAAATTTCCTAAAAATTACAAAATTCTACAAAAAAAAAAAAAAAAAAAAAAGATTACAAAAAAAAAGCCTAAAGCGATAGGTAGATTTCGAAAAGGGCGAACTTGTCAAACGGCTTCCGCTCCTTGCCCCGGAACTCGATGTTGGCCACCGCCACCCGGTCTTCGTGACTTATATCACCGCCCGGGAAGCTGTCGTAGTAGGCTTTAAAACGATAGAGCTTCGGTCGTAGCTCGCGCCACTTGTGTTGGCACGCGTTTAAATTGTGCCGGTCGTTTCCCAAGTTGTGCCGGTAGGTAGCGAAAGCTTCCGGCCAGTAACGGGTCTCACCGGGTTGGCGGCCCTTCATCGCGTCCAAGACGCTCGTGACAAGTGCTAGCTCTTCCTCGTGCGTCCAAGAGGCCATCGATCAAGTGTGTGGGTAGCGGTTCGGGTAGGTGGAGTGACTTGGGTTGGAGTAGCGATGGGGACAGGCGGTGGGGTTGGGGGTTTTATAGCGACTTGGCTGAACCGTTGGCTTGGCCAAACGGTTATATTTTAAATTTTAAACATAGCCTAGCCGACCATCCAATAAGAGCCGGCCACGTAGGACCGCTAGGCATGCCCAACGCCCGGGCTGAAACCCCCGCCCAAGGGGCCACGCCAAAACTCAAGCCCACCCGGGGTGGTGACTTGGGCGTTTGTACCCAACTCCCCCCACATACCCTATAGTCTAAGGGTCTTGCTGGAAGCACCCTCCACAGACCCTACCAATAGCTTTGCTATTTGTGAAATTTACTAAGTATGGTTGTTGTTTATATTTTAAATGCAAAAAATTAACTTCGAAATTGCATTAGACAAATCTACATACGAGCCCAATGTTTTATCAACTTTTTGTTAAACATGCCATTTTATATATTTTAAATGCAAAAAAACATAACTTCGAATTAGCATTAAAGAAACCTACATACGAGCCCTATGTTTTATCAACTTTTTGTTAAATATGTCATTGTATAGTTTGGTTGGTTCATGTAAATAGAGTGTTTTGAATTAACTTCATAAATAAGTTGTTTTAAACTTGCTACGTTCATATAAAAACCGATATTCTATTTCTTTTTAAAATGAAATATTATATTTAGTTTTATGTTTTTAACATGATATGAAAAAAAAGTTAACCTACCTATTTTATATACAAATATATAACTTGATGTTATAATTAAAATGAAATTTTTATTATACTATAAGTTAAAAGTGAAAGTAGATGCACTTACAAACAAAAGAGCATAAATAAATCAAACAGGATCAACACGTGGCTTTGAAAAATACAAAAGAGTATAAAGGATAAATAACTCCTTACCCTCAATTTTGACATTTTGATTTTTAGCCCTTATACTTTGAAAGTTTGCTTTCTAACCCTTAAGTTTGAATTTCGCCACCACCCCTTCAAGTTTTAAGCTTTATAATTTACCCCTTGCATCTTCATTTTTTACGACATCACGCCCTCATGTTTTAAACTTTGTGTCTTTACCCCTTGCACCATCACCCTCTCAAGTTTTAAACGTTGCGTTTTTACTCCTTGCACTATTACTCCGTGTCGCTCGATTTAATCGATTTAAATTTGCTCAGAGAGATAGTGACAATATAGCGTCTTAAGTTTTTATGTCTTAAAAAATAAGCACATTTCATGGCATAATATTTTTTTATGAATAACAATATTGTGGCCGACGAGGCGATGATCATATTGCACGAGCAATGACGTTGAGAACAATTCTGAATAGACAAATGGGAGTGGATAGGAGCCGAATATAAGGATTTCAGTGTGGGTGCGGTGAAGAGACTTTTAAACAAAGAAGGGCAGCACGATGTTGCTCTACAAGATTCCCCAGAAGAGTGTAAATGGATCCCGGAAAAATGTAATATTTTTATGTGGAGAACGGCTATGAATAGAATCGCTACGGTGGAAGCGCTGAGAAAAAGAAACATCGAGGTCCAGGAGGATACGTGTGCGTTATGTAGGGACGGAGAGGATTCGGTGGCTCACATTTTTTCCTCGTGTTATGTGGCGTCGGTGGTTTGGTAGCAAATTAGTAGGTGGTGCAAGACTAATAACCTGTTCTTTTTTTGCTTCAAAGACATAACGGAGATTCACGGTCATGTGGGTTTCACCGGCGATAAAAAGGAAGCGTTCAAAGGTATTGTTAGGATTGCCGTTTGGAGCATTTGGAAAGCGAGAAACAAAGCAAGGTCTGAGATCAAGGAAATTAGAATTGGGGAGATTATTAGTGATCTAAAAGCGTCCAGTTACCTTTGGTTTAAAAAAAGGACTAGATTTAAAGATCTTTCCTGGCTCAATTTGTGTAAATTTGTAATTATGTAGGTTGTTTGTGTGTTGGGCCCCTCGTTTTGAGGCTGGTCGGTTGTTGTTTTTAATGAAATATACCTTAAAAAAAACATATTAACAAAGATATATCAATCGGATAAATAAAAATCATGTCACAACAATGATCTCATATAAGTTTCATAACGTTGTTAACATTAGATCTTGACATCATTATTAATTCCGTACATGTAACTATCCTAACATCACTTTATTTTTCTCTCAACTATTCTTCTTTTAAACTTATGTTTGCTAGTTACAGGTAAAATTTAGTGACAACAACTCAAAAATATAATCAAAAGCTCACATACAAGTATACAATCTGTAGATACGAATAATTTTGCTAAACATAGTTACATTGATCGGCTTAGAATTTTAAGTTTATGTTTTTTATTCTCGGCAGTAACTATGAACTTTAGCCTTTAATTTGTCAGCCAGTTATTGATTTATTTTGGATTTATCTTTATAAAACGACAAGAAATGTTCTGTTGTGTGCAAGAATGATTTATTATTGTTTTTTAAGAATTGTTTTACTTATTATTTTATTATTAGAACCTTATATAAATGGTTGAAAAGAATCAAACCTTACCGAATTTGATGATTAGAATGTTTAGTTTCAAAAAGAAAAAAGTAGACATATAAGTTAAAACTTATAGAATATTACGATTCTGAATAGATGATTCTTAAATGTTTATAAGGTCGATTGTTGCAAGAATATTACAATTCTGAATAGACGATCCTTAAATGTTTATAAGGTAGATTGTTGCGAGTTTAATAAATACTCAAATTTAAGTAGGGAACTGCACCACAATTTAATACATTGGTACACAATTTTTTGAAAACGAGATAGACACCTATATCATTGTTTCATATATTTATAGATTAAATAAAAAGATTTTTTAGATTGGTAATTTACACGTTCTCTAACCTACTTCTAAATCTATATGAATGAACATTTTTACAACATACCGCTATAAGTAGGGGTATTCAAGATCGGATTATCCAGTTTTTGTATATCCAAAAATTTCGGATAGTGAATATTAATATCTGAATCCGTATCCGAAATTTCGGATACGGATGTATTTTTATGAATAATTACCAGCCAAAAGAAACGCTCAATTTTTCGAGCTCTTGCTACGGTTAAACGATCTTTTTCGAATAATCCGTCTAGGATCTATGGGGCAATTACTTAAAAGTATATTTTGTGCTACAGCCTTTCGAAGGCGATGAACTTTCGCGTGAGGGCTTTATTCACATTTTACGGACTTCCTACGACTTACAAAATTCGGAGATAGTGGTTCACCTACTAAAATATCACCTGTTTCCACCCAAAATCCCAGCATTACAATTCCATTTTTGTCTAAATTTCGGAGTAAATGGACTTCTAAACAAGATCGTGTCCTACACAAGCGGACCTTATCCCCATTAACCACTCGGGCATCGACCCAACGCCTAATTTATTTTAGACGTTCCGCAATATTGTCTCCTAAGCAGATTTAACAAATACATATCACTATTGAATAGATTTGCTTCTTTATTGGATTGGTTTTGATCGGTTGGTTTCATTATCATAAAGAAAGGACTTCTGATATGGAATCATAGTCAAAATAGAATCATGATCTAAGATATCTATTAACCATAGGCTCCCAAATACTCGGATATCCGAAATTTCGGATACGGATTCAGATATCCAAACGGATATCCGAATTTATAAAAAAATCAAAAAATTTCGTTTCATGCATAGATTAAAACTAAACATATATTCGATTTTCTAAATTTCCAACATTAAAAACTAAAAACATTCATAAATGCATATCCGAATCCGATTATTTACTATATTTCAAACTAAATATAATGCTCATATACTATATATATTTATTTATAAAAAAATAATTTCGGATAATCAGATTATCCGAAATTTTTGAAATTCATATTCAAACCGAATCCGAAAATTCGGATTATCTGGTTTTCGGATATCCGAAATTTCAGATATTTCGGATACAGATTTTCGGATATTTCGGATTCGGTTTCGGATGCGGATTTTTTGAACACCCCTAGCTATAAGTCCTTTGGTAGTTAAATATAAGACAAGTTGGATTTAAATAATCCGAACTGACTTTTTTTGCCGATAATAATCTCAACTCAGTTATTTATCCACAGTGGTTCGAACTTTTCCATTTTTTGTTTGTAAAATAATCCGCCGTTAAAATAACATAACGAAGTTAAGTTTTTCTTCTTCCAAATTACACATCGATGTTTTCGGACTTTTGATCAGAACGAGGATACGAGTCGATTGATGTAAAACTTACTTCAAAACAGTGATTTAAACGACTTAATTTTTGTTAATTAGAAGTTTAAACACCTGAATTTAAGCACCGTTCAGTCGTTTAGAATACTGGTTCGAGGTAAGTTTTACACTAATAGACTTGTATCATCGTTTTGATCAGAAGCCCGAAAATATCAGTTTGTACTTTGAAAAAAAAACTTAACTGCGTTATGTTTTTTTAACGGCAGACTATTTTAGAAATAACATGGAAAACTTCGGACACTATGGATAAGTATCTGAGTTGGGGTTATTATCAGCCAAAAAGGGCCGATCCTGATTATTTAAATCCAATTTGCCATATTAAATAACTTATAGTCTAACCGGATGAAGGGTGGAGATATGATAGGAAGTTTATTTGGCTAAGAAGGCTAGGAAGTGATCTTGACCATCCATTTAGTTAATCAAGGGCTAAGATTAAATCAGGGAAATTGAAGGGAAGAAAAGAGGCGTGTGAGTTTGTTTAGGGGTATTCTAGTCAATCCAAGGCAATAGTTTCTCTCTCCTCCAATTCCCCCACCCCCATTTTTTAAACGTTAATAACTCTTTCATACGACATTATTTTTTTATAAAAATTGCACCAAAAAAACGAGCGTTTTTTTATCTTTAAAATGAGTATACGATTGCTATATTTTCGAAATTTTTATTTTTAAAACCCAGTTGCATAAAACGCAATGAAAAAAACCCAGTTGCGTAAAACACAATGAAAAAAAAAACCTAAAAAATGACATTTTTTTAAAACGCAATGCACCAAAAACACAAAAAAAATGTCTTATTTGTAAAACGCAATGGCCAGAAAACACAAAGAAACGTCTTATTTCTAAAACGCAATAGCCTAAAAACACAAAAAAAAAATTGTACTTTCTAAAACGCAATGGACTGAAAACACATAAAAATGTGTTTTACCTAAAACGCAATGCTCCAAAAACACAAACAAATGTCTTATTTACAAAACGCAATGGCCAGAAAACACTTAAAATGTCTGTTTTCTAAAACGCAATGGACTGGAAACACATAAAAATGTGTTTTACCTAAAATGCAATGCACAAAAAACACAAAGAAATGTCCTATTTCTAAAACGCAATGGCCAGAAAACACTTAAAATGTCTGTTTTCTAAAACGCAATGGACTGAAAAAGCATAAAAATGTGTTTTACCTAAAACGCAATAACTAAAAACACTTCAAAAAAATGTGTTTATCTAAAACGCAATAGCCAAAAAACACATAAAATGTCTTATTTCTAAAACGCAATGGCCTAAAAACACAAAAAAAAAAATGTATTTTCTAAAACACAATGGACTGAAAACAAAAAAAATGTGTTTACCTAAAACGCAATGAACTAAAAACACTTCAAAAATGTGTTTTTTCTAAAACGCAATGGCCAGAAAACACATAAAACTCTCTTATTTCTAAAACGCAATGGACACAAGCTGACCTGTCTGTGAATTTGTCTAAACCAGAGAGTATTAAACTGTCTACGAATTACTGTCTTCGAAATGAGGCAATTTCTGGAAAATTAAACTTTCTAATGCATTTTTATTAAAGCAATTTAATCAAAAAAACACAAGTTGACCAGCCAGGGGCTCTGCCCCTTGGACCCCGCTAGGGGCTGCCGCCCCTGGGACCCCGCTACCAGGGGCGCTGCCCCCGGACCCCAACCTCGCCAAGATCGTAAAACGCAATGACTAAATCAAAAACCCAGATCGTAAAAATGAAATTGAAGAATTTCTTACATGGATCGACATGATTTCTTCAACAATTGACGAATTTTGAATGATTGAAACACTTATCAGCGCTCGAATTGAACGGATCGAGTGATTGTCTTCAAAATCACCAGAAAAACGAGATTTTGTATGAAATTAAAGTGGGTTTTCTTCAAAAAAGCTGAAGAACACGTTGATCGGGTGTTTGAATCATTGATTGGTGACGAAAATCGCACTATAATGTAGTGATTATTGAGATAGAAAGTGAAGAAATGGTTGAAGATGGTGGGCTTTGAAAATGGTGGGTTTTGAAGTTACTGGGTTTTGAAAAGGAAGATGAAAGGGCTGGATTGACTAAAATACCCTTTTTCTTTATTTTAAATGTTGCCACATGTCTTAATCCTATTGCTTCCTACACTTCCTAGCCAAAATAAACTTTCTATTTGATCCTTTCCCACTGGATGAAAGTGTTGAAAAT
Source organism: Helianthus tuberosus (assembly GCA_030545235.1). Taxonomy (NCBI): domain Eukaryota; kingdom Viridiplantae; phylum Streptophyta; class Magnoliopsida; order Asterales; family Asteraceae; genus Helianthus; species Helianthus tuberosus. The sequence goes on from CM060393.1 coordinate 36,315,870, forward strand.
GTGTCCTCATGTTAAGATTTGAATTATGTGGTAAACACATAAGGGTGTCCGGAGTGGCGGCAAATCCACTTGGCAAAGCGATTTACCGCGCGGTAACACCACCGCCGGTGGGTTTTGTCGATCGGTAAACATGGTGGGGCGGTAAACGTTTGCCAATGCGGGGTTGTTGTTTGTGAGAGATGATTGTCAGCTTTTGCTCTATATGTTTTTTTTTAAATAATAGTTTACCTAATCCAAGTGTCTAACCATTGGCAACACTTTTCAGCATAGTTTAAACTCTTAAGATTGAATGACATGGCACACTCTCGTTGGTTGATTGTGAAGTTTACCACTTTCAAGTGTTTAACCACTCCCTACACCCTAAGACCATCCGGGGCGGTGCCTTCTTCTTCCGTGATAAACATTTTCAACGCGTGGTGAATTGTAAAAGACCACCGCCACCATCATTTATCACGCACCATTTTATATAACCCGTGATTTTTTTGACGCGTTATAGTTTTATTGTTGTGAGGGTAATTGTTGGTAGGGGGAAATTATTGGGTGTGGTGGTGAGTGATGGGCATTTCCACTAAAAAAAGTTGTGAGTGATGGAATAAAGCTCGATGACGCGGCGGAACTTGATTGGAAGTTGTGAGTGATAAATTGGTGGTGAGTCCCTAAGAGGGTATGCTTTTTAGCCGTTAAAAAGTTGAGACATTATTACATGTATCAATTTACATTGTGGATTTGCACCAGGACACTTTAAGAATTTCTATTTTGGCCACACTTCTTTTGCTCTTATAAAAAAGCCCTCTGCAACAACTAAACAACGGCTGCATCTCAATTTACATTGTGGGTTTGACCATCTCATGGATCCAAACACCCTCACATCATACCATCTTCTCAACTATAATATGTAAAGGTTTTTCTATTCAAAAGGGGGTGGCGGCGCAACTGTTGCCCGACTACCTGCCATTGTTTTGTAATTACCCTTTTTCATGTGGAATGAAATCTATCACTAAAAAAAAAAAAAAAAAAAAAAAAATAATAATAATAATAATAATCCCCACCACACTCCAAGACTCCATGAAATTCTTTTGCACTTATAAAAAAGCCCTCTGCAACAACTAAACAACGGCTGCATCTCAATTTACATTGTGGGTTTGACCATCTCATGGATCCAAACACCCTCACATCATACCATCTTCTCAACTATAATCTGTGAAGGTTTTTCTATTCAAAAGGGGGTGGCGGCGCAACTTGTTGCCCGACTACCTGCCATTGCTTTGTAATTACCTTTTTTCGTGTGGAATGAAATCTATCACTCAAAAAAAAAATAATAATAATAATAATAATCCCCACCACACTCCAAGACTCCATGAAAACTTTAGAGCAAACAAACAGCTTCTTCCTAAAACGTGGCTTCATGAACAATCCATAAGTCGTGGCTTCATGAACAATCCAAGGTGTATCACCAAACTCCCAAAGCCGAGACCCCAACTAGACCCTTCAATGGTTTTTTTTTTTTTTTTTTTTTTCACACCACCACAACGTGTCCCACAAACAAATCCTATCCGGGTTCTTTACACGATCCAAAATTCGTGGCCCAACCGTGAACCAATCGCGACCCGTCATAACCCGTAAGTTCAAGGAAAAGAAGATATACCTGGACTGTGATAACTACCGTCACGGTACCGAGCTTAACTCCTGATCCGCAAATTGACTTTGAACTCCAACAAGATCCATACGACATCCTTTATTTCTCACAACTAATCCACACGTGATCGTTAGTTTTATTTATGGTTTCGGTTGATCTAAGTTTTGGTAAAAGATTTCCGTGCTTATTTTTATTTATGTTTTCAGTTGTTTTACGTTATACATTTTCACTAGACGAGAAAAATTCGAATTACTTTACGTTTCAAAGTTGCCGCAACGCGCGATACCATCTTTTTTAACTTATAAAATATTATTTTCTTACGTGCTTTATTTAAATACATTTCGATATAAATCAAAGTTGGTTTACGTTTTGACGTATTTTTTTCTCGGTAATGAGTGGGTGAAATATAATACATTTTCGTGCTTATATTATATATGTTTTAGTTGGTCTATGCTTTGACGTAAGTTATGTTCAGAAACGAGTCGGGTGTGACATTTGGCGGTACAAATTCAAGTTACTTTAGGTTTTGAAGCCGCTGCAACGCGCGGCGGATCAAAAATTCTAGTTCTTATATAATTTATTTTTCATGCAATATCAATTAAGCTAAATAAAATATTTGCTGGCGATACTTATCCGACATTGTTGAAATATACAATTCCCATGGCAGTCATATATAAGTTTTTTTTGTATTAGTAATAAACTAGTAGGGTGCCCGCGCGATGCGGCGGGGGCGACACTTTGGATTGCGGCACTCGTTGCTGGTAGTTTTCTTATTTGTATATGATAACATTATTGTGGTGGATATATGTCATAAGTGTTACACATGAGAGCCTAACACATATAATGTCTTGCAATGTTCGATCAACTGCCTCTATCGCCTAACGTTTCGCCATCGATGCCTCATCCCATATAATTAACTTGGAGGACCTAATTAGTTGACTTATAATTCCTAAAATTTTGGGACATAGTTTACTATTTATCTACTAAATATCGTAAATTAGTATTAAATAAATATCGTAAATTAGTATTAAATAATTCCTAAAATTTTGGGATATAGTTTACTATCTATCTACTAATATCGTAAATTAGTATTAAATAATTCCTAAAATTTTGGAACATAGTTTATCTTCTATCTACTAAATATCAAAGTTTTGTTTTGTTATAAAAATTAATAATAAATAAAGTATAGAAAAACTGTTTTAAACATGTAAAGATTCGTTTGTTAATAAAAAATACTAAACAAATGACAAAAGTATATTAGTTCAATCGAGATGTAAATTATAAGTGCAATAAAATAACACAAAACATAAACTTCAAATATAAAATAAACTTTATTATTCATGGGATAGTCTAGATCAAACAAAAACAACTGAAAATGAAAAAAAACATAAAAACACTTGATATATTTCATCTAATTTCTCTTCTTTTTTGATCCGTTTTTCTTGTTTGTGCTCGAATCAGCAGTATCATCTAATTCATCTTCTTTCTCATCGTCCTCAGAATCATCTAAATTTATAACCTCGACCCATTTCCATTCAGAGAGTCTCTTAGATCTTTTCTTTTGATTCTCATACTTCTGATCCTTAAAAAACAAAAATTTAATAAAAAAGTTAAAAAATGATTAAATAAATTTTATAAAAAAACAAATATTGAATAATTTTTTTTTAAAAAGATTAAATAAATTTTAAAATTACCTCTTTACTAAATTGACGTTGAAGATTAGACTTTTATGGACTGAACATTGCACCATAAGAAATAATTTCAACACTATTATCACCATCATCCTACAATAAAACACCAAATAATAACATAACGAACTTGTTAATATGAAAGATTATAAGCGAAAATATTACTTAAAAACTAACAAAAGCTTGTTCGACAACTGGGGTGTTTAAATTGGTGTGTTGAATCTGAAAAATCAAATAAGTTAGTATTCACATAAAAGTAAATAAAAGAAAACAATTATTCATTATTGCGATATAACAAAACTTATCATAGAACCGACCTTAGATTTTTCAATATCGCATGCTTGTTTTTTCGCATCAAGTGAATTCAGAACTGGCTCCATATTTTAAATCTGTTTAGCAATAGAAATGTAGAATTGTGAGTGTTTGCTATGTATTTATAGTAGTCCATTAGGGTTTAGTTTTAGATTGGTCATCCACTTATTTAGGAAGTTTGTTGTGAGTTTTAAGTTTTTAAAATAAGATGCATATATCCTGTTTAGTTTGTTGTGGCATGTTTAATAGGAAGTTTGTTGTGAGTTTTATCTATACTATATTAAACATGTCACAACAAACTAACTCTGTACAAGTAAAATTAGGGAATATTTTAGTTTATTAATGTCGTTCAAAACAAAAAAACTTGGGTAAAAAACAAATGTTAATGCACGGTAGCTAGGTAATGGTCAAAGCTGGCTTGGGTAAAAAACAAATGTTGGCTTTAATCAATTGTACATTTACGCATCGGCTATTTGTACTTTATGAACGCACGGCGAAACTAAAAAAGACAACTATCGAAACGTTTAAAAAAATGTGCCGATCGTCATGGTACCTTTGGATTTTTTTAAAACATTACGGGTTGTAAGATATCGCAGGAATACATTAAAGAATTAAAGAGGGGGGGAAGTGTAACTAATTACCCATAATTATGTTAAATGTCAAGGATTTAAATGTAATAGATTGAGTGACTAAAAAATAATTATGGTTTAAAAGACCACTTTACCCTCATTCTAAGGGTTTATTTATAAATAATAGGGGAAGAAGTTCTCAACTTTTGAGAATCATTCCCTCATGTATTATAATATAGTATAGATTAATTAGAAGAGATTAAACTAAAATTATAATTATTTATAAGAGATTGGCTAATATGATGACAAATGTCCTAAAGTGGTTTCTTTTATTATATAGAGTATAGACAGATTTGACCTGATGATTAGAATGAAATATATGTTAACTCTCATAACAAAATCATTTAATATAATAATCATGTTCTTCTAATACTTTTCTATCGTTTGATAAAATCATTTAATATAATAATCATGTTCTTCTAATACTTTTCTATCGTTTGATACTTTAAAAAAGTCCCTTTTTCTATATTAAACTAATAATATTTAGTTGGAGGATTATCTATAATATAAAATATTAAAATAAATAATATTTAGTAGAAGGGTTATTTATAATTAATTAGAAGATATTAAACTAAAATTATAATTATCTATAAGAGATTGACTAATATGATGACAAATGTACTAAAGTGGTTTCTTTTATTATATAGAGTATAGACAGATTTGCCCTGATGATTAGAATGAAATATATGTTAACTCTCATAACAAAATCATTTAATATAATAATCATGTTCTTCTAATACTTTTCTATTGTTTGATACTTTAAAAAAGTCCCTTTTTCGTTCAAAAATTATTTATCGATTCATTTAATAGTTCAGTTTTTGTTTTTATTTATTCTAGTCTTCATATATTATTAATATATTATCTATAATATAAGATATTAAAATAGATAATATTTAGTAGAATGGTTATCTTTAATTAATTAGAAGAGATTAAACTAAAATTATAATTATCTATAAGAGATTGGCTAATATAATGACAAGTGTCCTTAAAGTGGTTTCTTTTATTATATAGTATAGATGTTACAGCTAATAAGTGTTTGTTTCTTTTTGCTTCATGTTTTTGGCTGGATTGGGCTGAGCATCATGGGCTTGTTTTCAACTCATTCAACTCATGCTGAAGCTGGGCTTATTGGGCTGTTGTTTATTGGTCTTATAAGGGGTTGCCTTGTGTTGGGCTTATAGCCGTTGAAGGTGCTGCCCTTGTTATAACGGATAGAGAATCCCAGTGTCAAAGTAGGGAGATGAGCTCCTCATTTTAAGGAAACCAGTTCTGTTTCTCTGATCTCCTCACACGTTCATTCGTGAGGGTTTATGGAAGAACATCTGTCTCTTCCTCACCTACATACAGTCTGGTCCTCTCTTTTCCTCACACGTACATACGTGAGGAAGTATTCTTGCAAAAGGATCATCTTCTTGTATGCTTGTCTAGTTCCCTGCACTTCACATGTTCATTCGTGAGGTTTTTGTTCTGATTGTTTCTTTTCCCTCACACGTACATTCGTGAGGATTATTTTTGGTTACACTCTTGTACGAAGATCATCTTGTTGATAATCTTCTATTCTTGTAAATCCTCCAGTTAATCTGTGATGACTGGTTGACTTCTCTTGTCTTGTTCTTGAAGATCATTAATAAAATTATCTTTTGTTTGTTTAATCTTGAAGTTCTGACAGACAGTCTTAAGCACAAAACGTCAAACAAACGGCAGGTGGTCACAACTGATTGTGGGCCTACTCATCACCTATCCCAATATTGAAACACCAGCCACGTGGCGCTTCTTAACCGCTATAAAACTTTAAAACCGAATTCCAAAATCCAAACAGCACGACACTAGTGTGACAAACAGACAAGAAAATAACCGGTGCCAAACAGTCACTATGGTCGGAAATAGCTCCAGGAATACCGCCGGCAAACCTATCCGCTGCAAAGGTAAGTTTCTGAACCTCTAGTTAATCAATTCGGTTTAAAGTTTTTTTTCGTCAAGACCGGAAAATAAACTGAACAGAACTCAGGAAGTCAAAACTGATCCGAATAGGATGAAGTTGTAACTGCGAGTTAAATGAAAAAAAAAAACTAAAATAAGCACTATTTGATATTCAGTTATATTAAAGATTTAAAAACGATAGAAAAATTACATAAGAATGAGAGGTAAACGGGCAACAAGTTGCGCCGCAACCCCTTTTGAATAGCACTATTTGATATTTAGTTTATTCGGTTTAATCAGTTTGAAACGGAATAATGAACACTCGTAGTTGTTGGCAATGGCAACTGCGATTGTTCGGAAACCAGGGGAGCCGCTGGTGATTGAGGAAGTGATAGTTGCCCCACCAAAACAACGCGAAGTTCGAATTAAAATCATCTGTACTTCCCTTTGTCATAGTGATCTTAGCTTTTGGAAATTGACAGTAAATGGTCATAGATTTTGAGCCAAATTTGAATCCAATCTAATGTTTAGTTGATGTTAATTAACTGATTTTTCTTTTTGTTCATGAAGGATCCTCCTGCTATTTATCCCAGAATACTTGGTCATGAAGCAGTGGGGTAAATACCCATTTTAAGGAACATTAAACTTTTTATTTGTTTTATGATGATTTAAAGTTATTATTTACATATCAATGGATCCAAATTTGCCGTTCAAAAAAAATAAAAATAAAATAAAGATGCATTTATTATTGCAAATCCTATAAACCAGATTATAACCATTTCATTCTACTACACTGAAGGATTGTAGAGAGTGTTGGAGAAGGTGTACATGAAGTTGTTGAAGGAGACACTGTGATCCCAATCTTTTTGGCGGATTGCGGTGAATGCACTGATTGTTTGTCCGAAAAAAGCAACCTATGCACAAAGTTTCCTTTCAGTCTTTCTCCTTGGATGGAAAGAGAAGAGACAAGCAGGTTCACAGACATTAATGGAGAAACTTTATACCACTTCTTGAGTGTATCGAGTTTTAGTGAGTACACAGTGGTTGACATTGCACATTTAACTAAAATCAATCCAGGAATCCCACCTAACAGAGCTTGCCTCTTAAGTTGTGGAGTATCAACTGGTAAATCATACTCCTCATATACTTTTCTAACCATTTACTTTTGGGTTAATTTCATGTTAAGCAACCAACTATTATATCGTTGTTAATTTGGATAACGGGCTATGTTTTCTACACGGGTCACTGAATTATCACTGTCTGCTATATAGGTACTAAAATCTCTATTTTTTTTTCTTTTTTTGCTTGTGTGTCTATCATTTATTTTGTCATCGAGTCGCCATGCCACATGCCAGTATGCCACTGCTTGACATGGAGATTTTGGGAGGTTCTAAGTTTGACCTTTGACTTTTGAGGTCAAACATTCTAAGAATACAGCTCAACACCGATATGAATCCTTATAGCTACTGCTTAGAGTATGATAACAACATTATGTATAATTGAGCTAGTACTACAAAATAAATATAGTAGAGTGGTAAAATAGTAATATGATCTATCAAGTTAGATTTTTAAAAAGTGTCAAGTTTGACCTAAAAAGTCATTACACTTTCAGGGGTGGGTGCTGCTTGGAAAACAGCCAAGGTGGAAGCTGGAACAACCGTTGCTATATTTGGACTCGGTGCCATTGGCCTAGCGGTATGATTTTGTAACTACATAACTGATAATTCGATTATGAACGAGCTAGTAAAGCTTTTGTGACATTCATCATTTTTAATTATTTTAAGATTAAGAAAGCTTACATTGTTATCTTGACATATGTCTTGATTATGAAATGTTTTTACTCTTTACAGGTAGCCGAAGGAGCGAGGGTGTGTGGAGCTAAGAGGATCATAGGTGTAGATGTGAACCAGGACAAGTGTGAAATAGGTCATTTCTAATTTGGATCTTTATAAGAATATGGTAACTTTCGACTTATAAAGATCGTATGTGGAGTTAGTTTTATATTTTTCTTTTATTAATAGGAAAGAAATTTGGAGTGACTGATTTTGTGAACCCTGGTAATTGTGGGGACAAAACTGTGAGCCAGGTAACAAAATCATGGTTAAATCATTATTCTAGAAGATTATATATTACATGATCAAAGATAAAATTAGGAATTAATGATATGATATTTTGAGTCAGATAATAATGGAGATGACTGGAGGTGGTGCAGACTATTGCTTTGAGTGTGTTGGTATGAAGTCACTTGTGCACGAAGCTTATGCTTCTTGTAGAAAGGTCGGTTTCATCTATAATTTTGTTCGGCTTATTTCAGACGGGCTAATGAACTGTATGCGTTTTATCATCTTCCAAACTCATTTAACGCGCTAATTGAAGTTTCTGCAACTGTGAATGTTTTCTTTAGGGATGGGGAAAAGTAGTCGTGTTGGGAGTTGACCACCCACAATCTATGTTGACTTTTAATTCTTTTGAGGTTCTTCATAGCGGGAAATCAATCATGGGATCCTTTTTTGGAGGTCTTAAACCAAAATCCGACATTCGTATCCTTGAAAAACGCTATATGGATAAGGTAAAGAATACTGTACTCTCTTTGCTTTTCCATCTTTGCTTTTGACTTTTTGAGGTCAAAGTCAAACCAACGAATTCTTTCGATCCAAATTGATATGGTTTTAGTACATAAAGGATTCATAGTTTCATACCAAATTTCAATAATAATTCATGGTGAATTCAGGAAATACGTCTGGATGAATTTGTCACACATGAAGTTGACTTCAACGACATCAACAAGGCTTTTGACTTGATGACTGAAGGGAAGAGTTTAAGGTGTGTGATCTGGATGAACAAATGATTAAACTTCAGTTTAACTTTCATGAGTTGTTGTTACTGTTTGCATCACTTGTAAATGTAAATAAAGATGACAACTTTGTTAAGTTCATGATTAAAATCTTTATAATAAATAATACATGTGTTTTCTGCAATATGTGGCTATTATGATTAATTATGATCAGCTGGAATCTTTGTATGCCATTATAATCATTCAAGTTTCATCATTGTTCTTCAAGTTATATGTTTAAGCTAGGATTGTTGGCTTGCTCTCGTGTTTAATTCTTCACAAAGTGACAGGAGCTGCGACCGGGGCTGTTGTCGAGGCCGCACCATAGGTCGTGGGTGCATCTGGACCTAGAGGTGTACAAAAAAACCGGTTTTAGGACCGAAACCGTTTTTTGTTCCAACCCGAACCGAACCAGCGGTTAGTATACTGGTTAGGATCCTTGAACAAAAAAACCGGTTTAAAAACCGAAATCGGCTTTAAAAATCTGGTTTAAACCAGTTTTTTTTTGGCCCAAATCGGTTTTTAACCGAACCGAATCGATTAGTACCAGTTATGGTTCCCACCATGTAAAACCGGTTTTTTTAAAAACCTTTTTTTACCTCCACCAAAGGAACCGGTTCTGTTAAAAACCGGACCGGTTTAAAAAAAAAAAACCCGATTTGTACCCCTCTATCTGGACTTGGTTCAGGAGAACAACAGGTAACACCGAATTGGGCTTCTTTTTACCCCCTTGGGCTGGGTTCACCAATTCTTGGCCATAGTGAACTGCAAGTCGAAAGTGTCTTTAGACTTTAGCCATCTACTCCTAGGCCCAATAACCCAAAGCAAGGTATCCTAGGCCTAAGACCACAACAAAACTACATTAAATCAACGAATGAGAACCTACATGTTGAATCGACCAAATGACATCCAATATGCTATTGTCAGTTTGTCACATTCAGTGGCGGACCCAGGATTTTTTCCATGGGGGTGCGGAAGATTTTTAAAAATTTTAGGCCCCTAGGTACATAAGTAAAAAAATCGGTTGTATCAGGTCGGGTCGGGTCGGGTCATGTAAGTCAAAAGAACATCAAACTAAATTTATATATATGGCAAACACGTCAAACTTTGTACAAACATAATTAAAACGTCGCCCTACGGGTTTTCATTTTTTGAAATCTATCCAAAACATCATCTAAAGCTACTTTCTTAAGCAAGTTCATCGTTCCATAGCCTTTTTGTTTAATTTTAACTTTCAACCATTCAATCAATCAAACCCTAGTCCCCTAGAATTGTGAGTGTAATCACCCCTAAAAATCATATAAATAACATAATAATCATCTAAATCAGTAAAGAAACGACTAAACACAAGATTTTTCAAACCTATTTAAGAATTTTACAACCCCTTTCTACCTTAATATCAAGTAAATTCATAAAAAAAACAATAAAACTTACCTTTGAAGATCGCCGGTCAGTTTTGGGGCGGATTCCGGTCACTTTCCGGCTGTGATCGACCTGTGTTGTTGCTGCTGATGATGTCGGTTCGCTGGAATCGCTGGCCAGGAGGGAAAGAACGCTGGGTGGGATGATGATGGGAATTGAAGGGACATGGGCTTTAGTTTATTATTTGTATTTAAGTTATTTGGGTTTGGGTAATGGACATGGGCTACAAATTATGTTAGTGGGCTGCTAGGCTAATGGGCAGAATTTGGTTTGGGTAATAATGGACTAAGTGTATATAATCATGTATTAAAATAGGTAGTATTTTTATAAAAAAAAATCAAACTTTACTAAAAAAAATGTATAATATAAATCCATAATATTTTTTACCTATGGTGTGCGGACGAAAAATTCCAAGGGGTGCGCCCGAAAAAATCCAAGGGGTGCGGACGGGATTTTCGTCGGAAATTTACACTAAATTTTTTTTTTCTCGGGGGTGCGCCCGCCCACCTTGGCTTGGTGGTGGGTCCGCCCCTGGTCACATTTATGTAGAACCAAGTGGATTCTTCAATGTGGCTGGCTGGTCTGAATTTGGAAATTTCTATTCAACAGCTAAGACTTCCAATGTTCTTTGTGGGCATGGTGGTGGTTGTGTTAGCATTAATATCTTCTGATAGGATGGTCCATAACACATGCGTTAGTAATTTCTTAGTTATTTGATCATCTACAGGTTTCCAAAATGCCTTATGTATGTACTGGAATCTTTAAAGAGCTAATCCTAATTAATGGTTCGGGTAAAATTAAGGGATGAGATAAACCTAAAGAAAAGACAAAGATAATTATTAGTTTGAAGTAATAGGTTTATCTTGTTGTTTTATTTATTGATTAATTAGGCATTAGAGTTCGTATTGGTTTAGGATATCTTGTTTAGCAAGGAATTAATTTAGTATAAATAGATGGGTTAGGTTATGTAATTTTTTGGTTGTTTTTGTTTTGGTTGGAGAGCATCGTAGTAATAAAGAAGATGTTAGATATGTAGGCTTTGCAATTGCAGAATGCAGTATAGATGCTCTAATGATAGATGCTCTAATCTGATGCTATATGCGCTATTATGGAACAAATACAAATATGCTTTAATTTTGTTAAGCCTGATATACCGTTTCCTATTTTATCTTTTCTTGGTCAACAAGTTGTAAACCCTAGTTTGGGTATTATAAATAGTTGATAGGTCCTTTGTAATTGGTATTACCTAAGAAATAAAATCCTAACCCTAGTTGCAACTCGTGGACGTAGGTCACCTTCTCGTGTTCTTTATTTTCTTCTATTGTGTGTATGTTTGTTTCGCTTCCTAACCCTAGTTGCAACCCGTGGACGTAGGTCACCTTGACCGAACCACGTAAATTCTCGTGTTCTTTGTTTTCTGCTATTGTGTGTGTTTGTTTCGCTTTTGCTCGAACCTACTCTGATCTGAAACCCTAACAGAAGAAAGATTCGTGAGATCACAAAATCCTTGTGTGTTCTGCGGTTTTGATCCATTTATTTCCAACAATCTTTTATGCTACAAGTCAATAGTGCGACGGGTGCATAGACTTGGATGATGTGAATTTTGAAAAAAAAAAAAAAAAACTATTTTAAGTGTAGTGTGTTGAATAAAAAACTTATGTATTCATGACATGACAATGATAAACTTAATTATTATTCTACTTGGATGATGTGAATTTTGGAAAAAAAAAAAAAAAAAAAAAACTATTTTAAGTGTAGAGTGTTGAATAAAAAACTTATGTATTCATGACACAACAATGATAAACTTAATTTTTATTCTACTTGGATGATGTAAATTTTGAGAAAAAAAATTATTTTAAGTGTAGAGTGTTGAATAAAAAACTTACGTATTCATGACATGACAATAAACTTAATTATTATTCTACTTGGATGATGTGAATTTTGAAAAAAAAAAAAAAAAAAACTATTTTAAAGGTAGAGTGTTGAATAAAAAACTTATTTATTCATCACATGACAATGATAAACTTAATTATTATTCTACTTATATATTAATTTATTCTACTTAATTATCGTGTCTAATTCTTCACAAAGTGACAGGAGCTGCGACCGTGGCTGTTGTCGAGGCCGCACCATAGGTCGTGGGTGCATCTGGACCTAGAGGTGTACAAAAAAACCAGTTTTAGGACCGAAACCGTTTTTTTGTTCCAACCCGAACCGAACCAGCGGTTAGTATACTGGTTAGGATCCTTGAACAAAAAAACCGGTTTAAAAACCGAAGTCGGTTTTAAAAATCTGGTTTAAACCAGGTTTTTTGGCCCAAATCGGTTTTTAACCGAACCGAATCGATTAGTACCAGTTATGGTTCCCACCATGTAAAATCGGTTTTTTTAAAAACCTTTTTTTTTCTCCACCAAAAGAACCGAATCTGTTAAAAACCGGACCGGGTTTTTTTTTTAAAAAAAACCTATTTGTACACCTGTATCTGGACTTGGTTCTGGACAACAACAGGTAACACCGAATTGGGCTTCTTTAGACTATCCGGTAAGGGGGCCGGCCCTGCCCCGGCGAGCCCCGGCGCTGCACCCCCACACCGCCCCCCTCATGTCCGTCCCGTCTTCTCCGTCACCCAACAGACGGACTCGCCGGCCCACCTCCTTCACACATATACCTATACATACATAAATATATATATATATATATATATATAGGGTCAGGATTTAGAGAAAACGGTGAAAAGTGTGAGAACGGTGAGAACGCTTATGGATCGTCCGATCAAAACAATCCATGGACTAGATTGCGTGGTGGCGTTTTCGTAAATAACATCAATTTTATTATGTGGGACGCGGTTCATTAAGGGTAAAAGGGTCTTTTACCGCTCATATTTAAAGCGCCATCAAATGATAAACGCCATACAAAAAATAAAACGCCATTAAAAATAAAACGCCAAAAATTAAAAATAAAACGCGTTGAATATTACAGGAAGATGAAACAACACAAATAACTGAATTTTAGTTATTAACATTTATTAGAAGAAATTCCCTCCTAAATTACGCGCCAAAAACATCATTATATAAACAAACGTAAACACATAGCTTCCATAATCACTTCAATCTATCCATTTTCTGCAACAAAAAAAAACATCTTTAACTAAAAACGCCAAATTAAACAAAACGCCAAAAATGGCAACAATCGTTTCGTGGAGATACACTCTGGGAATCAGGCGATACGTCCTCCATTTTGACAACTGAAGAAGGGTGTATGTTAAGACGGTCAGGGCTATTCTGAAGATGGAAGAAGAGATACAGAGGCAAATCTTATCCATTGGCATCGCTTTAGACAACGAATGCCATGAAACGCATATGCTTATGAAAGCATTAACCAGCAAATTTGGATCAATCAAAGGAAATGTGAAGCCAGACCCTGTCATGACATCATGGCGTTTTGATGATGAAACAGACATGGTGACGATTACATACGACAGCGGAGAGCAGGAAGTCTACTGGCTAGAGAACATCATGACAAAGCAGCGACTGGGTTTCATGGAAGAATTGCATAACGCAACTTGTACCAACCAAGAAATAGACTCAAAATTGGAGTTAATGCAAGACATGTTCAGGTGGAGGCTTCAGAATCTTCAGGAACAAGAAGCTGATGAAGGTGAATATGATGACATGGATGAAGATCAAGATGAAGACTCCGAGGAGGAAGAAGATGACACAAGTGATGGATACTATTCAGATAAAGTACCTTCTGCCGAAGGATTTTAATTTTTTTCCTTTTTTTTTTCCTTCTATGTAATCTTTTTTTTTAAAGATAATTAAATGATATATTTCTATCTTTATTAGCAAAACGCCAAAATAATACTAAAAAATGGTTAACCCTAACAAAACGCCAAAATAACAAAAAATATTTTTCTTACTCCGTTATTGTATTTTGACATGTTGGTCTGCATAAGGCCATTTAAAAAAAAACGCCAAACTTAGAAGATAGGATGTCTATAACCTATAAAACTGATAAAAGCTGATCAACTCAGTAAATACGAAAAACAGAAACTGAAAAGACAGTTACTTTATTACTATCATTTATTACAATAAAAAGTCCCGCCTAAACTACGCGCCAAAAAACTCCTATAAGAGAAGGGTCTATACGCAATGAAATTAAACACACCCAGAAAAACACAAAAACGCCATATCCTCTAGAAACCACTCCCCTTAAAACGCCACAGATGGCAAAGCTTTCACTGAAATGCATCCTTTTTCTAAGGGGGTTAACTCAATAATATTTTTTTGAATGAGATGGACAAATATTCAAGAAAAAGAGACTGATGATAGTGATATGCCATCATGTGAGCTTTGTTCTTGATGATTATTTGAATGGAATAAAGAGAACAACACAAGGGTAAAATGCTATTTTGGACTCCATTATTACAAATAGCATCAAGCAAGAGTTGATCTTTAATGACATGCCACCAAACAAGAATATCACACCAAAAAACAGGTTGCCACTAAGCAGCTTCTACTAAAAAAAAGGGGGTTTATGAAGGAAAGTTGGCATCTAGCTAAAGTATTCAAAAAATGTTCAAAACGCCAAAAACAAATTCAAGAAAGAAGAGGCTGACGACATTGAAGATTCGGAAGAAAAATTAGATTACCATTTTGTATTATTTTTGTTTTCATTTTATATTGTTTTGATATCAAGTTATATATTGTTTTGTTATCTAATTCTCTATAAATAAAATACATTATTATATAAAACGCCAAAAACTACAAACACCAAAACGCCGGTAGTATGAAAACTGGGAGAACAGATGCTGGCAAAGCACCTTGTAAAAAAGGGTATTAAACGCCAAAAAATTGGTCATCTGTAATCTTATGCAAATTTTAATGACTCGTAGTGAATTATTATACAAAACGCCAAAAACGCCAAAAAATTAACCAGAAAACGCTATAACGCCAAAAAATTATATATGTGACACAAAAACAATTAATTCAACGCCAAAAAGTTTAAAAATACAATTAACGCCAAAAAAAACTTAGACGCCATAAAATATTATACCGCGTAGGGAAAATAAAAGAAGAATGAAAAGACAAAAAAGCCCCTCCGCCCTTCTCTATGTCGCGGGACACGTGTTGGGTCAGGATGCGTTCTCACCGTTCTCACACTTTTGAGGGTTTTCTCCTGATCTCGTTTATATATATATATATATATATATATATATATATATATATATATATATATTTAGCCCCATCCTCCACCCCCTTGGTGTCACACCCCAACCGATGGCGGAAACATCGGGGCATGGCACTGAGCGAAACAGATTGTCCAGAAGTTTCCATAACAATTATCATTACCAATTAATTTGAAGTAACATGTCCCATACCATGTCTTAAAAGGCACACAAATTATTACAGACAAATCTAGTCAAGTAGTTCTGTTACGACAACTCAGGTTTATACATAGATAGTTTATTTATTGGTTTCTAGGACCTCTTTTCCTAGCTTCGATTTCATCACAGCACAGAGAGCATCCTAGACCTTTCCTAGCCTCAAGTTCACAGCAAGCTAAGCATAGAAACAACTTAAGCACCTGTCACATACGTTAAAGTAAAAGTCAATACACATAGTGTAAAGGTGAGCATACAAGTTTGATAATAGCATATAAAGTTCGAAATCGTTTACGCATAACCAGCACGTACACATAGTGAAATGAAGCACGTTAGTTATCGACATAGATCCATCGATACCAATGACTACGGGTTGACTGCCTGAGGCAGTTCGCAATACATGATTACCACCGTAATCCATGCAAGTAATTGTCCTTAACAACCCCTGCGAACAGGTGCTGAGTCCAAACTATAGTACTATCGTTGCTAAGGAAGGTAAACAGCATTCCATGTGTAAACATAACAAACAAGCATTCATAAGCCACGTATAACATGTGATAACGGTTAGCGCTTAAACAGTATTGAGTAGTGTGCTTGTTGTGATTTGAATATTCATAACGTATGTAACACCCAAAAGTGCGTAAAGCAAAAAGGGATCGAGTATACTCACAGTGATTGATGGATTGAAGGGAGCGCTAGAGAGTAGGGTTAGCCTGATCAGAACGATAGCATAAAGATAAGCGACGCGTAAAACGATGCATGGTGTAAGTGAGTCGGACAGCAGTTCGATCAGATGGTAATCCGATCGGACGGCCAGTCGTGCGAGTGGCAATCCGTTCGGATGGTTGTCCGGTCGGACGGTAGCCCGGTCGGATGGCTGTCCGAGTGGATTGTTTCTTCCTGTGAGAAGGATGTGTTTATGTATGATGGCTTGACTTTTGAAGTTTTCGTTGTAGTGTTTTGAAAACATTGAAGTATCTCTACCTTTCAGGTTGGTCGATCGGACGGTTGTCCGATCGGACGGCAATCCGATAGGTTGGCACTTCAGTGAAAACAGAACCTCAGTAAGGCGGTCACTCGGTCGGATGTCCATACGACCGGGTGGCAACCTTGTCCCTGAACATGTTGAAAATTGTTTAAATTTTAAATGAATCAAGATGCAACCCGATCGGACGATGGATCGAGCGGATGGAAACCCGGTCGGATGACAACTCGTCCCAACGACTTAATCGTGCTGTTACTTGAACTTGCTTGAAGTGTTGCAACTTGAGCGAGACGTTGTGATGACCGGTTTAAACAATGGGAACCCCATCTCGTACCCAATGGCCTGACCGAACAGGAATCACCCTAGTCCGTCGGTGCATGGTTCAAGATGGTTGTTCATGTCCAAACCTGAAACCACTATCTTTTCAAATGGAACTTGGATCTAGCACTGATACATCGCTAAGAAGGAGTAGCCAATCAGCATTAGATCCGGTTCCATTGGGTTTGAGTGCATTGAGTGTAAAAGAGTTGAAAGAAAGTTGGAAAACCATCTTTCAATCCTTTTTATTGTTAATATGTTTAGACCTATGAAAGATCTTTGTTTTTCAATGTGGAAATCGATTAGATCCAAGCTATCCTTGGTGGATTGAGGCCAAAACATGAAGTCCTTCAAGAACACATGATGACGTCATCCTAGAACAGGTTGAATCTTGATAATTTCACGGTTAAAAGTTAAGATTCAAAAGGTAGAAAGGTGTAGAAGTGCGCGTAGATCAAGAAAGTACAAGATTTAGGACGAGATCTTACCGGAATTGCAAGAAATCGAAGGAAAAAACGAGTAGGAGCACGGGTCGGACGTCACTTGCCAAAAGTGGAAAGAATGAAAGTGACAAGGGGTATTTATAGGATTCCCAAAGTGGAAAGGGGCTGGTCGGCCGGATGGCTTCTCGCCCGGATGGCAGCCCGGTCGGATGTCACTTCGATCGGATGGCAATCCGGTCGGCTGGCACCTGGTTCGAGTGCTCGGCGCGACAAGTTTTGTTGTTTCGATTCGTGCGTAGCGCGTTGTGATGCGATTCGAGTGAGCGATGCGATAGAGTTGCTTGTCAAATTACTTTTAATCCCAACCACTCATATCTCGCACTATCTCTTCTCCACTAGTTATCATACCGTTTCGCTTGCGATTGAGTTCGATTGCGTTTCGATTTATCGCCACATAAACATAAATAAGCATGCACAAGTAACACATAGAAGGCACACACACAAATATACAGTATCCAAAACGTTTAATTCGAGTTGCGATTCATATCACGATTCGATGTCGATTTGATTAGCATAGTTTGATTATCGTTTAATTAACTTTATCGTATTGTTACTTCCTATAGTTCAAAGTCGTAAGTCGATTAGATAGCGAATAACACACGTCGATTACTGCGATTATTGATAGTTACTCCACATAGTACAACTAAAGCGAAAACAAAATAGACTAATTATAAGTCAAAGAAGTCAATCAGGAATTGAGCAAGGAGAGACAGATCGCAATTAGCAATCTTTTCTTCCTTTGACTTCAATCTTGACTTTGACTTTTGAAAACACGGGGTGTTACACCCTCCCCTAGTTGAGGTAATTTCATCCCGAAATTAGGTCGAAGCCGTAACAAACAACTGCGGGTACTTCGCCTTCATGTCGCTTTCGAGTTCCCAAGTGAACTCTGTGCCTCGTTTGCCTTCCCAACGGACTTTCACAATAGGAATGCGCGAGCGTCGGAGCTGCTTGGTTTGGCGATCCATGATTTCGACAGGCTTCTCTACGAAGTGTAGTGTTTCGTTTACTTGGAGGTCATCGAGAGGTACAATTAAATCATGCTCAGCTAGGCACTTTCGGAGGTTTGACACATGGAAAGTCGGGTGGACGTTACTAAGTTCCTCCAGTAGTTCGAGTCTGTAGGCAACTTTTCCAATCCTTTCCAGAATCTTAAAAGGTCCAACATATCGAGGCGCTAGTTTCCCTTTCTTGCCGAATCTAACTACACCCTTCCAAGGTGATACCTTTAGGAGTACGTAGTCACCAACATCAAATTCAAGGGGCTTGCGTCGTCTATCGGCGTAACTTTTCTGTCGACTTCGAGCTTTTAACAAGTTGTCTCGAATTTGGAGGACTTTGTCAGTCGTTTCTTGCAATAGCTCAGGACCAGTTAATTGCGAGTGACCGATCTCGTGCCACACAATAGGCGATCGACATCTTCTTCCGTATAAAGCCTCGAATGGTGCCATCTGAATGCTGGAATGATAACTGTTGTTGTATGAGAATTCGACTAACGGCAGGTATGTATCCCAATTACCACCGAAATCTATGACACACGAACGGAGCATGTCTTCAAGAGTACGGATCGTTCTTTCAGTCTGACCGTCGGTTTGAGGGTGGAATGCGATACTCAGATTAAGCGTAGTACTGAGAGCCGCTTGAAACGTTTCCCATAGTCGCGAGGTAAACCGAGCATCACGGTCAGAGATGATGTCGCGAGGCATTCCATGATTACAAATGATCTCATTGGTGTAGATTCGGGCTAATCGTTCTACTATGTAGTCTTCCCGTATTGGCAAAAAGTGAGCTGATTTGGTTAAACGGTCAACAACAACCCAAATGCTGTCGTGACCTGATGACGTGTGTGGAAGCTTTGTTATGAAGTCCATAGCTATACTCTCCCACTTCCACATAGGGATCGGTGGTTGCTCGAGTAAGCCAGAGGGTCTTTGGTGTTCAGCCTTGATCCTTGCACAAGTCAGGCACTTTCCAACGTAGAGAGCAATATCCCTCTTCATGCCCGGCCACCAGTACTTGTAGCGAAGATCCTGGTACATCTTATCGGCACCGGGATGAATAGAATACCGGGATTTGTGGGCTTCGTCCATCAGTATCTGTCGCAAATTGATCCGTTTGGGGATCCAAATTCGGTCCAGATAATGGAATATCCCATTCGGCTTATTCACAAGTTGGGCTCCATCGTGGTAGATTCGTTCCTTCTTCAGAGTGCGTTCATTAAAACAGGCATGCTGGGCTTCGCGAATGAGAGTCTCGAGGTCGTATTGGGCTTGGACATTACGAATGCTGAGCAAATAACTCCGTCTGCTGAGAGCGTCGGCAACGACATTTGCTTTGCCTGGGTGATAACGAATCTCACAGTCGTAATCGTTGAGAAGTTCTACCCATCGGCGTTGACGCATATTGAGTTCCTTTTGATCAAAGATATGTTGTAGGCTCCTATGATCGGTGAAGATCGTACACTTGGTACCATACAGGTAGTGTCGCCAAATCTTTAACGCAAAAACAACTGCGCCTAGCTCGAGATCATGGGTTGTATAGTTCTTCTCGTGGATTTTGAGTTGACGAGATGCGTAAGCTATAACCTTGTCCCGTTGCATAAGAACACAACCAAGACCAAGGTTGGAAGCATCACAGTAGACAATGAAGTCATCGTTTCCGTCGGGTAGAGTGAGAACAGGAGCATTGCAAAGCATGTGCTTGAGGGTTTGGAAAGTAGACTCTTGTTCGGTTCCCCAAACAAAAGGCTTGTCTTTGTGGGTGAGAGCGGTAAGCGACACAACGATCTTTGAGAATCCTTTGATAAATCGTCGATAATAGCCCGCCAATCCGAGGAAAGAACGGACTTCAGAAGGGTTCTTGGGTGTAATCCAACTCTTGACTGCTTCAATCTTCGCGGGATGAATGTGAATACCTTGACTATTGACAACGTGACCCAGAAACTGAACCTCCTCCAGCCAAAATTCACACTTGGAGAACTTGGCATAGAGTCGATTCCCCTGGAGTAACTCGAGTACCAAACGTAGATGTTGCGCGTGTTCGGCCTTTGATTTGGAATAGATCAAGACATCGTCGATGAACACGATGATGAAACGGTCGAGATATGGTTTACACACGCGATTCATCAGATCCATGAAAACCGCGGGTGCGTTGGTTAAACCAAATGGCATAACAACGAATTCATAATGACCATATCGGGTGCAAAACGCGGTTTTGGGTATATCCTCCTCTTGAATACGTAGTTGGTGATAGCCTGAGTGTAGATTGATCTTTGAGAAACATGTAGCACCTTGTAGCTGATCAAACAAATCATCAATGCGAGGCAGGGGATAACGGTTCTTGACAGTTAACTTATTCAATTCCCGATAGTCGATGCACATCCTGAACGACCCATCCTTCTTTTTGACGAAAAGGACTAGCACGCCCCAAGGAGAGGTGCTCGAGCGAATGAAGCATTTCTCAAGTAATTCCTGGAGCTGATTTGAGAGTTCACACATTTCGGACGGTGCGAGTCGGTAAGGAGCCTTGGCCACAGGGTTCGCTCCAGGAATGAGGTCGATACGAAAGTCGATATCACGACTGGGCGGGAGTCCTGGGAGATCATCAGGGAAAACGTTGGGGAATTCGCAAACAACAGGTACCTGGTCTACCGCCTTTTCTTTCTTTTCCTTCTCCGCTACTATAATGTTAGCCAAGAAAGCTCTGTATTCCTTGCGGAGATACTTGCAAGCTTGGACACACGACATGAGTTTGAGACCCTTCGAAGCAGTTTCTCCATAGACGCACAATAAATCACCATTCGCGAGTGAGAATCGAATCATCTTATCAAAGCATACAATTTCAGCATGGTATTCGCGAAGAAAGTCCATGCCAACTATGACGTCAAAACTTCCGAGTTGCATCGGAATAAGGTCGATTGGGAAGATGTGATTGTTGAGCTCAAGTGTACAATCACGAAGAACAGAATTCACGGCGACAGTTCTTCCAATGGCGACTTCAACATCGAACGTCGAGGAGAGATGGGGGCGTTTACGACTAAGAAGCTTCTCGAATTCGAACGACACAAAGCAATTATCGGCTCCGGTATCAAATAAACATGAAGCATAAATACCATTCACAAGGAACGTACCATTGACCACGTTGTTGTCGGCCTGGGCTTGGCGCACGTTGATGTTGAAAGTTCGTGCGCGTGCTGCTTGTTGATGTTGCTGCTGCTGAGGCTGCTGCTGCTGGGGCTCTTGTTTCACAACCCTATTCGGGCACATGTTAGCGAAATGGTTAGGATCGCCACATGCGAAGCAGGCTCTGGCGTTGACCGCGGGTGCCGGAGGAGCTTGTTGACCCTGAGGGCGGTGAGAAGAGTTTGATGAGCAGGAGTTTGTCGAGCACGGCAGTTGGTAGTGAAATGGCCGTACATATTGCAATGAGCACAAAAACGGCAAGTGATGGTAGTCGGGTGGTGGTAGGTGCAGGTAGGGCAAAGCGGGTGTGGCCCAGTGTATGCACTCTTAGCAGGTGGTGCATTTGCCACAGGCGCCGCTACTTGACGCTGTTGCTGTTGAGCTGGTACAGCTTGAATTGGTGCAGCAGTGATCGCACAGTTCTTGTTGCTGGAGTTGCTCTTTCTTTTGTTCTTCCTCTTGCTGCTCGATGCGGTGGTGATTTCAACAGTTGGTGCGGCGGTGGTAGCTTGATGTAGGTGCTTCGAAGTTTTATCCCAGACACCAGCCTTGACCCACTTATCGTTGATTTCAGCGGCCAGTAGGTAAGTCTCCTCGATCGTCGTAGTCTTATCCGCTTGCACGAAATCTGCAACACAGTCGGGTAGGGCTCAGATGTATTTCTTTGATTGCCATGTCGGACGTCTTCACTTGATCAGGGCAGATGATACTGAGCTGCTTGAATCGAGCAGTAAGAGCAGCGTTTTCACCATCCTTCTGCTTTATGTGCCAGAATTCATCTTCTAACTTTTGGCGTTCATGAGGAGGGCAGAATTCTTCCAGCATGACCTCCTTGAGTTCGTCCCACGACAGACCGTAGGCTGCATCGTTTCCACGTTTGTTCCTCTCAGCCGTCCACCAGTCTAAGGCGCGGGACTGGAAGACGCCAGTTGCGTTGAGAGTGCGGAGATCGTCGGGGCAACCGCTCTGTCGTAGAGTGACCTCAATGGAATCAAATCATTTGAACAACGCTGTAGGGCCTTCCTCGCCAGTGAATTCCTTTGGCCCACAAGACTTGAACTGCTTGAAACTGAAGGCAGCTTTGGGGGTAGCTTTAGGAGCTTTGGTTCTGGATTCTTCAGACGATTTGCTCACATTCTCGTATACTTCACTCACGGCTTTTTCTACTTGCTTAGAGATGATAGCAGCCAGACGTTTGTCTCTCTGTTCTCGACGAGAAAGTGGTGGGTGACGGGATCCAGATGATGGTCCAGTTGACATTGTCTGCAACAGATATCGTCATAGGTCTTAGACACGTCATAATCGAATCTCACCTCACACGTCTAGTATCACTAAAGCTCAGGAACACAGTCGCATAATCATATTGTCGCATAATCACAGATTCATATAAGCACAGAGGCACATAAACACATAAGCACATAAGCACGTAGGGCACAGAATCACAGTAGCACATAAGCATATACATATGTAATCACCAGATGCATATAAAGGTACGTAGAGCATTCTGACTGCATCTATCATCTAAGGCCTACGCACGTTCGAGAATAGCGATCGCGAATAACTTGTAGAGTAGTATAGTATAAGCGTGTAACATAGCATAAGGTCGTCCATAATTTAGCGATTTGCTAGCGTTTTGAGATAGAAATGCAGTGCGAGTCGTGTGTGTCGATCGACGTGAAAGCATAAATCGAATAATATTTTTTCCAAAAATAATATTTTTCCAAAATTAAACACATAAACAGGTAAACACACATACAAACACATAAAATCGACGAATTATCAGAGTCAGCAGTTGAGGGCTCAGAATCGAAACACATAAAAATCGAGAAATAGATTGTCTGCGGCTATTAGACATCGACTACCCAAAGTGATTCGACTATTCTCAAGGACTTGTTGTACACACTTTGACCTTTAGGACTGTGCTTTTGCCTCGATTCTTGGGCTTGGCACGCATCCTTTCAGTCATACCGTGACTTCAGGTCGTTGGAGTCCGTCGAGACTTTGGTGAGAGTTTTGGAAAACCAGGTAAAGGTCGGAACAAGTCGTCAAGGTTAGGGTTTCACCCCTGGCTTAACAACTTCGTCCCTATTTCTGAGAAAATAGAGGAAATTATTCGTCGAAGTATGGATTTCACTCCTGATTTGGCAGAATTCTCCCTGTTTGTAGATAAAAATGCGGGTTGATCAAGCAAATTAGTCGAGAGTTTGCGGTTTTCACACCTAATCTCGACTTAATCGCTTATTCGTAATTGAAAA
Organism: Helianthus tuberosus; assembly: GCA_030545235.1. Lineage (NCBI taxonomy): Eukaryota > Viridiplantae > Streptophyta > Magnoliopsida > Asterales > Asteraceae > Helianthus > Helianthus tuberosus. The sequence goes on from CM060393.1 coordinate 36,339,935, forward strand.
TTTGAGTGCAGTGATAGTGTAGCATAGGTGAGAATGGCGTGAAATAGCTAGTACGCTCACGCATAATCCCTATTGGTCATGCACGAGTCGGTCTGTTGGTTCCTAACTATAGACTAGGTCTCTAAGACTTCGACCCGGACTAGGTCGAGTCTTGCCTAATTCCCTATAGTTATGGCTCTGATACCAATCTGTCACACCCCAACCAATGGCGGAAACATCGGGGCATGGCACTGAGCGAAACAGATTGTCCAGAAGTTTCCATAACAATTATCATTACCAATTAATTTGAAGTAACATGTCCCATACCATGTCTTAAAAGGCACACAAATTATTACAGACAAATCTAGTCAAGTAGTTCTGTTCCGACAACTCAGGTTTATACATAGATAGTTTATTTATTGGTTTCTAGGACCTCTTTTCCTAGCTTCGATTTCACCACAGCACAGAGAGCATCCTAGACCTTTCCTAGCCTCAAGTTCACAGCAAACTAAGCATAGAAACAACTTAAGCACCTGTCACATATGTTAAAGTAAAAGCCACTACACATAGTGTAAAGGTGAGCATACAAGTTTGATAATAACATATAACGTTCGAAATCGTTTACGCATAACCAGCACGTATACATAGTGAAATGAAGCACGTTAGTTATCGACATAGATCCATCGATACTAATGACTGCGGGTTGACTGCCTGAGGCAGTTCGCAATACATGATTACCACCATAATCCATGCAAGTAATTGTCCTTAACAACCCCTGCGAACAGGTGCTGAGTCTAAACTATAGTACTATCGTTGCTAAGGCAGGTAGACAATATTCTAAGTGTAAACATAACAAACAAGCATTCATAAGCCACGTATAACATGCGATAACGGTTAGCGCTTAAACAGTATTGAGTAGTGTGCTTGTTGTGATTTGAATATTCGTAACGTATGTAACACCCAAAAGTGCGTAAAGCAAAAAGGGATCGAGTATACTCACATCGGTTGATGGATTGAAGGGAGCGCTAGAGAGTAGGGTTAGCCTGATCAGAACGATAGCATAAAGATATGCGACGCGTAAAACGATGCATGGTGTAAGTGAGTCGGACAACAGTTCGATCGGATGGTAATCCGATTGGACGACCAGTCGTGCGAGTGGCAATCCGTTCGGATGGTTGTCCGGTCGGACGGTAGCCCGCTCGGATGGCTGTCCGAGTGGATTGTTTCTTCCTGTGAGAAGGATGTGTTTGTGTATGATGGCTTGGCTTTTGAAGTTTTCGTTGTAGTATTTTGAAAACATTGAAGTATCTCTACCTTTCAGGTCGGTCGATCGGACGGTTGTCCGATCGGACGGCAATCCGATAGGTTGGCACTTGAGTGAAAACAGAACCTCAGTAAGGCGGTCACTCGGTCGGATGTCCATCCGACCGGGTGGCAATCCTGTCACTGAACATGTTGAAAATTGTTTAAATTTTAAATGAATCAAGATGCAACCCGATCGGACGATGGATCGAGTGGATGGCAACCTGGTCGGACAGCAGTCCGGTCGGATGACAACTCGTCCCAACGACTTGATCGTGCTGTTACTTGAACTTGCTTGAAGTGTTACAACTTGAGCGAGACGTTGTGATGACCGGTTTAAACAATGGGAACCCCATATCGTCCCCAATGGCATGACCGAACAGGAATCACCCTAGTCCGTCGGTGCACGGTTCGAGACGGTTGTTCGTGTCCAAACCTGAAACCACTATCTTTTCAAATGGAACTTGGATCTAGCACTGATACATTGCTAAGAAGGAGTAGCCGATCAGCATTCGATCCGGTTCCATTGGGTTTGAGTGCATTGAGTGTAAAAGAGTTGAAAGAAACTTGGAAAACCATCTTTCAATCCTTTTTTTTTTGTGAATATGTTTAGACCTATGAAAGATCTTTGTTTGTTAATGTGGAAATCGATTAGATCCAAGTTATCCTTGGTGGATTGAGGCCAAAACATGAAGTCCTTCAAGAACACATGATGACGTCATCCTAGAACAGGTTGAATCTTGATGATTTCACGGTTAAAAGTTAAGATTCAAAAGGTAGAAAGGTGTAGAAGTGCGCGTAGATCAAGGAACTACAAGATTTAGGACGAGATCTTACCGGAATTGCGAGAAATCGAAGGAAAAAGCGAGTAGGAGCACGGGTCGGACGTCACTTGCCAAAAGTGGAAAGAATGAAAGTGACAAGGGGTATTTATAGGATTCCCAAAGTGGAAATGGGCTGGTCGGCCGGATGGCTTCTCGCCCGGATGGCAGCCCGGTCGGATGTCACTTCGATCGGATGGCAATCCTGTCGGCTGGCACCTGGTTCGAGTGCTCGGCGGGATGAGTTTTGCTGTTTCGATTCGCACGTAGCGCGTTGTGATGTGATTCGAGTGAGCGATGCGATAGAGTTGCTTGTCAAATTACTTTTAATCCCAACCACTCATATCTCGCACTATCTCTTCTCCACTAGTTATCATACCGTTTCGATTGCGTTTCGATTTATCACCACATAAACATAAATAAGCATGCACAAGTAACACATAGAAGGCACATACACAAATATACAGTATCCAAAACGTGTAATTCGAGTTGCGATTCGTATCACGATTCGATGTCGATTTGATTAGCATAGTTTGATTATCGTTTAATTAACTTTATCGTATTGTTACTTCCTATAGTTCACAGTCGTAAGTCGATTAGATAGCGAATAACACACGTCGATTACTGTGATTATTGATAGTTACTCCACATAATACAACTAAAGCGATAACAAAATAGACTAATTATAAGTCAAAGAAGTCAAACAGGAATTGAGCAAGGAGAGACAGATCGCAATTAGCAATCTTTTCTTCCTTTGACTTCAATCTTGACTTTGAATTTGACTTTTGAAAACACGGGGTGTTACACTTGGTCCATCCCCTTTAGGCCCATTCTCACTCCCGGTGACGTGGCGGGTGACGTGGCGGCCCATCCTCTTGGGGATGAGCCTCACCATACCTTCTAGCCTTATACCCCCTTGGGCTGGCCCACCTGGTGGGTTCACCAATTCTTGGCCATAGTGAACTGCAACTCCACCGTGTCTTTAGCCATCTACTCCTAGGCCCAATAACCGAAACCAAGGTATCCCAGACCTAAGACCACAACAAAACTACAACGCAAACTATGCTCTGAAAGACATTGAGCAAGCACTCTACACCATGTCATTAAATCAACGAGAACCTACATGGAAGGCTGACAGTGGCGGATCTAGGAATTTTTTTCTAGGGGTGCAGATGAAGGGTTCAAGCATATTTTCAAGGGGTGCAATCGAGTTTTTTGCCTAAAAATACACTAATTTTTTTTTCAAGGGGTGGGCTCGCCCACCCACCCGTAAAGGTACGTCCGCCAATGATGGCTGACACAGGCCGGGGCTACAACACACATGACAAACAATTCTGGTACACTCTCGTCTAATTTTAATAATGGCATTTTACCAAAGATTATCGTCACCTTACCTCACCCTTTAAAGTAAATAATAATGTTCTGATAACAAATGGTATTGATGATTATAATCAATTGAAAGTTTACAAGACAGAAGTTGGATGTATGGAGTCACCCAATTTGTTGAAATAAAAAAGGGATACAATGAATCAAAAGATTAAAACAAAAGAACAGAACTGAAACTTATGTTCTGAACAAAATTGTATATGAAACTTTTGTGTATGAGAGATTGTGTAATCTTGTGCACTTTCTTCAACGTCTTGACTCCTATATATATATATGAGAAGAGTAGCCCAGAAGAGAAGAACACGGCAAGGAATGAGCTGTTAAATTGAGACAAAAAAGAAATTTTCCAGTGACACTTTAAAGATTAGCAATCACAATCTTCATTCAAATTGACAGGGAGGATAAATGAAAGAAGGGCATCTTCCTTTCTTGATAATTTGCGTGAAGAATGAACAGAGGTCAAAGACCTAGATAGACTTCATAGGCATCCCTATAAAACCAATGCAAGACCTAAGCAATCCTTGAATAAAGGAGCCCATTTACCACACAAACAATAGAAAAAAAAACAATTAGAAAAAATAAAATAAATTTATTTTTATAACGTTGGATTGAATATTTTAACATGCCCCCTCAATCCAACCCTTAGAATGCATCAAATAATTTCAACTTTTTGCAGAGAAAATCATGTTGATATATGCTCAACCCTTTAGTAAACACATCTGCAGGTTGCTGTAACGTATCTATTTTTAAAACCTTTAAAACTCCAGCAACAACCTTTTCTCTCAAGAAATGAAAAGATCAATTTCAAAGTGTTTCATACGATCATGAAAGACGGGATTGGAGGAAATAAGCAGGGCAGCTTTATTGTCGCAAAAAACATTGACTGGCAGACTATATTGAACATTTAGACCATTTAAAACTTTTTGAAGCCAAATGATTTTGACATCCAACTAGAGCCATTGCTCTATACTCCGCTTCAGCAGAAGAGCGATATACAATGGGTTGTTTTTTACTTTTCCAAGATATTAGATTATTACCAACAAACACATAATAGCCAGATATACACCTTCGTGTAGATAAGCACTTACCCCAATCCAGTGGCGGAACTAGCCCGCTAAATAAGGGGTGTCCTAAATTTTTTTATCGTGCAATCATACAATAGATAATAAAAACAACAATAACGAAGGTCGAAGAATGCAGCGTCTGAGTCTGAGCGAGAGGCCAGAGCGACGTTTGGTTTTCTTCCAGGTTGCTGCCATACGTAGTTGTGTTTTTTTTTTGGGCTAATCTAATCAATTGGGCCAGTGTTTCAATCGAACTCCCTTATTTTATAAGTTTGAGTTGGTTAGACCATACAGTGTGGATGGGCTTGAAGATGGGACATTATGTGACACGTGGACCACGCATTAGAACGGGGCGTGGTGTTAAAACGGACGGTGTGGCTTGGGGCGTCTAAACGTGGCTTTTTTCGACACGTGTCACACACCTTTGTATTATTTTATAATTAAAATTATATAAAATGTATTAAAAACTTATAAAAATATTACTAGTAAGTAAACAAATACATAACACTAAAAAACATTACATAAATTTTAAAAACATTGCATAAAATAAAAATACGAGACGGATTGTCCTAAAAGGATATGAGAGGGAGTCGACGGTTCGGTTATTCTCACCCGTATAGGCTTGAAAGTGTTGTCGGGTTGTCCTCCAAAAAGGACCGCTCGAGCGCCTATCCGGCATGTGGTGGCTCAAAGCTTCGACCCACGACTCGCAATCTTCTTCGGTCCACACAACGGCTCTCATCCTCGTTTTTTTTTTGTGAAGTGGAATGACATTGAGAGTTTGTATAAATTTAGGTGAAGTGGTGGAGTTTGTAATTTAAAAATGAAGAAGTGGGTTGTATTTATAGTGGTAAAATTAGAATTTTTAAAAATGGTAAGTTTTTTTTTAATTTTAAAAAGTTAACCGTCGGGGTTAAACGACTAACATCCACGTACATTAACCACGTGCCACGTCGATGCCAAAAACTCTTCCACGCCGGTGGAGATTCCCCGGCCTAATCAATAACGCCGTGGACGGGACAGTGTGAACGGCGTTGAGCAGCAACAACGCCTTTTTTTAAACGCCCACACCGTGTGGTCTTAGGGGTATCCTTGTATTAATTTAGGTGTATCCTTTGTATAAAACCGAAAAAAATGCACTACGAATCTAGATTTATATTAGTTCCGCCCCTGCCCCAATCAGAATATGCATATCCCCTTAATTGGAAGTTATCACTTTTAGAAAATAAATTTCCCTTTCTACGGGATTTTTTCAAATACCTAAGTAACTTTAAGGCAACTTTCAAATGTGAAGCCAAGGGACTTAAACACCTAACTGTATAGGAAATATCAGGTCTGGTGTGAGTTAAATAAATCAGTTTTCCAATTAACTTTTGATACTCGGTTATATTTTCTAATTCATAGTCTGAACTGTTTGAGTTTCTTTTATCAGTAATGACAAGATTTTGTTCAATTGGATTATTGACAGGTTTTGACCCCAACATTCCAAACTCGTCAAGTAATTCCAAGCAATATTTCCTTTGAGATAATACAATACCCTGATCAGTTTCTAGTACCTCTATTCCCAGAAAGTATTTAAGTTTTCCCAAGTCTTTAATCATAAATTTAGAGCTTAGCCGTGATTTAACACGATTTAATTCTTCTAGACAAGGAATAGTCACTGTTACTTTGTTTAAAGCCAGCCTCGACAAGCGTGTTTATTAATTTTTCATTCAATTGACGTGGTGCCTGTTTTAAGCTATATAGGGACTTAACTAGTTTGCACACCCTTTTTTCATATTTGTCATAATAACCTTCCGGTAAGGTCATGTAGACATCCTCTGATAAGGTTCCGTACAAAAAAGCATTGTTAACATCTAGTTGAAACAAGGGCCAATTGTTTTGGACGGCTAGACTTATTACACATCGAACCGTAACCATTTTTACAACCGGAGAAAATGTTTCATTGAAATCTAGACCCTTTCTTTGGCTATAGCCCTTAGCAACAAACCTAGCTTTGTATCTTTCTATCTGGCCAACAGACTTGTATTTAATCTTGTAAATCCATTTACACCCTACAGGTTTTCTATCACTAGGTAAATCAGCTAGAATCCAAGTACCATTTCTCATAAGTGCTTCCATTTCCTCATTCATGGCTGAAACCCAATTGGGATCTAAGAAAGCTTCCTTATGTGTTCTTGGTTCTATGATATTATTAAGAGAAGAAATGAATGAGAAATTTTCTGAGGACAATTTAGAATAGTTAACTACCTTCTCTAACCCATACTTAACCTTCCCTTCTATAACAAAATCCTCTAGCCTTCTAGGAGCAACTGAAGTTCGGGTTGACCTTCTCAAGTTAATAGGATCATTCTTATTACCCTCAGGAAGAGTACTATCTTCATTAAGAATCTCAATGTTTTGAATTTCACCGGCATCCTTGATAGTGATAACTGGACCATGAGGAACATCTTGACCAGTTGATATGTTCTTATCATTGGATCTGTTGTAACACCCTAGTTGCTATTTAACGGTTTTACATATAAATACCAACAATTAGATGTGTAGTTAAGACTACACATACTATAAAAATATGGATTTATTAAAACTTTTTGCAAATCATAAGTTATTCGACATAACGTGATCAGATTCGTCGTTTAAAATTTATGACGATGCAATGTGCGGAAGCATGTATCTTTATCGTGTTCGGTTCTTCGTTGGGCTTGATCGTCTTCCGGCATCCAAAAACTACCTACATTTCATAAACATAAAATGCTTTAGTCATACGGGGTTTAAAACGTATCTAAACGAGTCCGGGAAACAAAACTGATAAAAATACATTTTCGTACAGGGTCCACCGTAAATTACGGTGGGTACCGTAATTTACGGTAGCCCCTGTTTTAAAATACTCCACCATAAGGCAGGAGATAACTGCCGTAGTGTTTTCAGTCCCCACCGTAACTTACTGTGCCCACCGTAAGTTACGGTGGCCCCTGTATCAGATTCTTCCATTTTGCCGTTTTTGACACGAAAACTTTCGTATCTTTCAATCCACTTGTCTGTTTGACCTACCGTTTCTTCCTACGTGATTGTAATTTGATTCTCCATTATATGGAGTTAAAATTCGACATCCGGCTTAATAAATTTTGAGACTTTTATTGCTTCGGCTTATTACCTTTTTACAAAATTTTGACCCGTTTACGCATTTATCAAACAAACATATTTGTTTGATCATTATTTCACATGAACCACCTCAATTCAATATTTTCTATCATGTTAGGTTCTAATTGCGGGTTTCTTATATATTTTAACCCGTTTTCGCTTGTATGCTTATTTCGACCCGTTAAGGGTATTTAAGTATATTTTAAACATGATTCGCTTTCATTTGTATCTAGCCTTATATTTCCACATTTCTTACCAAGTAATCTTCCACCACAACTATATTTGTGGTGGATTTAATGTGGAGATCTATATATTCCGAGGTTTACCCTCGAATTATCATTTTTCGGCAAAGACTCATATAAAGTCTTTCGACCCAAGAATTTACATCTTTCACTACCTATACTCGTTCTAAGCATTTATTTAAACATAAGACTCGTTTCCGAACCACCTTTAAGGGTCGTTCCTTCGAATTAGCTTACAAGGGCAGTTTGGTAAATTTTCATCCTTCTTTTACTACAAGGACCTTTAAATACTTGTTTGACTCAAAATCCGACCTTTTAACTATAGTTCTTGTTTATAAACCTATCTGCTTCTAAAACACTATAATCATAACTCAATTTATTCGGCTTACCTAAAAGATAACCGAATATCTATATTTTAACCTTGTCTAGCTCTTATAGAACTCCAAATTCTACATGACGAGTTGTGTTATTATACATACCTGGCTCGGGTCAATATATTGACCCGTTTCAATACCTTGCCTTAGTGGCTGCTAAATGATAGCACTGTAAACATCCGTGTGCTATTTATTCCCTAAAATCATACAACTTGACAACCCATTAGTCGATATTGTCAAGGGTGATAATTTCACCTTTTGACCCGTTTGGTCTAAATGACCAATTATATTAGCGAGATGACATTTATTACCACCTCGTATATATGACTCGCTCCGATTTAAACTGTGCGGTCACTTTACTTATAATTCCATTTCTTAAAACTTTTTGGCCTACTATGGCTTACGTCATAATTGTCTTTTTCGTAACACGACAAAAGGATATTCTAAAATATATGACTAGTGTAAGATATACTTACCTTGCATCCGAATTACGCTTTTCCTTCATACTTGCTTCGTTTGACCCGCTTCCTTTCCAAGCCTCCACCTAGCTTGTCAAGCGTCAAACTATCATCATAATTCGTAAGACGGTTAGATTAGTCACTATCAATTATGACTACTCCATCTAACGGGTCTTATGTCGACTTTATCACTCGATCAAATCATTGGTTAGTTTGACTTCCTAAAAGTCAATTGATCTATCAACATATTCAAATGCACATTTCACACAGAATTTCAACATTTTAGCTTCATTTAGGCATTTTAACAAACACCTAGTGGGCATAATTTCACTAAATCAAAAATCAAGTTTCATGACTAACTATTTAGCCAAGATTAAACAATTTTTGCAAGTTTAATATATCTAGTATGCATAATAACATCTAGATTCACCCTATGTAAATAAACAACACTCAATTTATAATCAAATTTCTAGTGTTCTTCATCATTCTACAACACCCATTTAACACTTAGATGGGTGACCATGAATTTCACAATTATAAACATTAATTCAACAAACTATTGACTAGGGTTTACTCCTAGACATGATTTCATCCTAATTTCATCCAAGCATCAATCATGCAAGCCAAATTCTCGATTTTCTATGTTCACCAAGAATTCAAGATGGAACTAAATAACGAAAATTTGCATACCTTATGATCCCTTCATGGAGGTGATCACTAATTTGAGCTTAGATTTTGATTTGGACTTGATTTGCCCCTTCAATTTGTTGATTTTGTGCTTGATAGGGTTTGAGTAGGAGAGCCCCTTGGCTCCTGTGACTGTATCGACCAGAACACACACTTAGTGTGTGTGTTTTGGTGTAGGATTTTATTTAATTAAAACTAGTTTCCAGTTTTTCATATTTGGCCCCTCAGCTTTCCCAAGTTACATATAGTGTGTTTTAACCAATTTCTCTATTACTACAAGACTTGTGACTAACTAGGTTATTTATTCCTAGTTATTTTATCTTGTTCATACTCCGTTTTATTTTAAGTCCCGTTAACTCGGACCCTTTATATACTTTGTTTTCTCAAAGTATTCTTTCATCCTTTTAATAAATATTAGATTTATTTATTTAAATCCTAATATTCACCGGGTTTACTTAACCACCTACGGTATTTTACCCGTTCATTATTATTAACATGGTTTAATTACCAACCCCGATTTCGGGGTGTTACAAGTCTACCCCCCTTAAAGAGGTTTCGTCCCCGAAACCTTTCTCATGTACTTTCTTAGTTTAAAATCACTTGAACCTTAGTTTCGGTGATTACTTGAGCATTGCTCTCATATAATAATCTTACCAAAAAAGTATGGTAGTATGTTTTTGGTTTTAAGGCATATACGCCTTTCACGTGTAAGGCCTCGTAGGCCATTACTCTCAGCTTGTATTTCTTATTCTGGTAACTTATTTAACCGAGTTGTCATCTGATTACTCGGTCGCATTTATCATTCAACAGGTTTACTTCTAGCTAATTTTTATATTGACAAGCGCATTGCATAAGTCGTAACACTATTTTGACTTTAAATGATTCTTACTGGCTAGACTGATTTATCGCCGTCACTTTATACCCCGTCACTCGGTGTATCATATTGCCATCTCGGCCTTTTGCGTGTTTCTGATTTCATATCTCGTAACTCACGTTACAACGCGGTTACATTCTATGTCACTTTTAGTGACCGTAATCACCTCACATCTTGTTTAAGTTTATGTCGACTTTCCATTGTCGAAAATCTTTCTTTCGAATGCATCGTTTTAAACCTTTCAATGTTAAAACCTATATCCTTTAATTTTAACCAATCCGAGTTCGTCTCCTAATATTCATATTTGTTAAAATGTTGTTTCACTTAGCCTCATAGGCTGTTTATTTAGATTTTCACCCTTTTTAAGGTGAGACCCTGACAGTTCGTTTCTTTTTATTCCTGACCCAGACTTCAACACTACTTTCAATCCGTAGGTTATGATGATCCCGTAGATGATCTTTTATTTGTGTCTTTATCCGATGTACATATATGTACATATTTTGGTGTCAAGGCACCCCTTATTATTCCTGAAATTGTTTATTTTCACTTTCGAATTACAGTTGACCTTGACCGTAGTCCAAGCCTTCATTCATTTACTTTCGGACTAATCTTCCGAATTTATGACTCCTTACGTCATTTACATGTCAGTTTGCTATACTCCTATCGTTTCTCGGTTCATACCTATACTTCTTTACGTCCCATTATCCGGGTTCTTTTATTTTAATATTTTTAACGCCTATAACTCCTTTACATAGGTTTATTAATGTTTCACACTTTTATTTATTCGGTTCGCACTTACTTACTTTAGCAAGTGTCATCCTTTATTAAATTCGTCTGACTTGTTCGTGTGAAAGTTCATCACTTATGAATGTCAAACTTCAATCTTTGTTCGACCTGTTCAACTTTAAAATAGTTGAACATGATTTATCAAAACTTCTATTTACTTCATCTTGTTGTCTTTTAGTCATGACTCAAAATCCAAGTCTTTTAACTTTCCATCTGACTTCTCGTTTCTCGGTCTACGCATGTGTTTAAATCCTTACCCACCAATCGGGTGTTTTACCGAAGTCGTTATTATTGCAACCCTTACGGTATGCATTATGACTTCGTTTCGTTTTTATATTCCTACTTTGTTCTCAAGTTTGGCGTTTTACAAAATCGGCCCGTTAAGAGTCATATTTGCATTCTCCGGGTTCGAGTGTAAGCACACCCCTCCCAATGCATACCTTAATCGTTTTACATTAATGTTGGTGCACAGAATGTCTGTTGACTTTGTTTGAATCAAGTCTTAGGTCAAGATGGTCAAGAATGGAGCTTGAAAGTCAAATTAGAGTTTGATATAGTTAATTTCGCTTATGTGTACATAGGATAGGATAGTAATTTCGCTCATATGTACATTTAAGAGTGATTTCGCTTATTAGGTCTTTAGGGGTTTCGCTTATAGGGTCATCAAGGTGGTTTCGCTTATGCTGACACATGAGGTTTCGCTTATATGGACTGCCATATAAGCGAAATGATGCACACTATAAATACCTGTCATGTATTCTTCATTTGTAACCTTTGGAGCGAAACTAGGTCATATGCTAGGTGTCGGAACTCTGTCAAATTGAACTCAGAAAGCATAAATAAAGAAGAAAATTGAAAGGGAAAGCTGTGTAACTTCGTGTATACTGATTCCGCCTTTATACGTGAAGATGAACGTTCTCAACTGACTTTTCGGGGTCGCAAAACGGTCCAACAAGTGGTATCAGAGCTTCAGGACGAGGAGTTCATACTACTACAGCTGATTCGACAAAATTCTCTCATTTCTACTCACATTCTCTCATACTTTTTCGATTTGAACTAGTTCCTACGGTTGAAATGACCTGATTTTCGAGTATAACGTGTAAAACATATGATTAACAAACCCTAGAAAGATTCAGGTTGAAATACGGATTAAAAATGATAAAAATTGGGTAAAAACCAGGTTTCGCTTATTCGGACATCGAAGGATTTCGCTCATAAGTCATTTTTAATTTCGCTTATTCAGACATAAAAGGACATTTCTAATTTCGCTGATAAGGACATTGTCTTATTTCGCTTATTTGGATAACCTGCTATTTCGCTTATTGTGACATATATTAGTTTCGCTCATACGGACAAACTAGGGTTTCGCTCAAAAGGACATTCAACGTGATTTCGCTTTTAGGAACATCCATCTGATTTCGCTTATCAGTCATTGACTGATTTCGCTTTCGTGTCATTGACTGATTTCACTTAGTTGTCACAAATAGCTGATTTCGCTTATTTGTCATCATTTTCAAAAATTTGAAAATTTTTCTAAGTGATTGCTGATTTTGCAGGTACATTCAAGATGGATGACATATTCTTGAACCCGTTCAGTGACATGTATGCATTTGCTGGAAAGTCAGGAGACGATTCATCTACAAGCAACAACAAAGAGAAATCTAGAGCTCTTGCGGTGATTTATGATGATGAAGGGTATGATTGGAGTAAAGAGGTTCTACCAGAAGAAGATGCGGTTGATTACGCATTCATGGCGAAAAACGACGAACCTATTCCTTGGAAAGATAACCGAACTGAAGAGCAGAAGTATAGATACAGAAAAATGTTGGCTGAAAACAGAATCATTAGAATTTCTCGTATCTATCTGGAAGCGAGGAGAGCAAATAGATGGGATCCGGACAGAAAGTGTTATCTTGATGAATATGGAAATATTGCGATTGATGACAAAACGCTTGATATCGAAGCCATAATCAAAGAGTATAAAGAGGAAGATGATTATTGACAAAGAAAATGGTGGGGAGATGAAGAAGAGAAAAAGAAAAAGAAAGAGTTAATAGATGAAATAGAAAGAAACTCAGAAAATATAAGTTTGGATGTGTTTCTTGAAATAATCAAAAGATTTGAAAATGGAACGACAAAGAATGAAGAAGAAGAAAAAGATGAAATTTCAAAAAATGAAGCTGGTTGCTCAAAATGTGAAAAATCCGAAGCAGAAAATGTCAATCTCTTGAAAGATGTGGAGAATTTGACATTGGAAAACAAAGCTTTGAAAGGCGAGAAGAAAGCTGATAATGAACAGATTCTGGAGTTGCGCTTGAACTGTGAAAAACTGAAATATGAAAATATCAAACTGTTGAGTGATGTAAACAGTTTGACATTGGGTAACAAGATTTTGATAGAAAAAGAAAAAGATTGTGAAAATGAAAAATTAAAATTTGAAAAAGATTTTCAAAGTAAAATAAAGATTTTAGAAGATGAAAAATCTGTTATTTTTAAAAATAATCTTGAAAAACAGATTGAAATAAATTCTCATATTGATAAAATCATTCGACTTGAGCATGAAGCCGAAGGTAATAGAAAGAAAATTGCTAATTTAGAAAACAAGTTGAAAAGTTTTGTGACTTCTGCACCATATGTGTGTCCAAAACTAATCAACGTTGTTCCAATAAGTGACAATGTCACAAATTTTGACAAAGTCAAAATTGAAGATTGTGATGAAATATCTGATGATGAAAAAGAAAAAGAAAAGAAAAGAAAATTATTTTTAGATTTACAAGAAAAATTTCAAAATACTGTTTTGCAATCTACTGAAATAGGTGAATGCTCGAAGCAAAAACCTGTTAAGAAGAATGCAGAACAGAAACAAAAAGTTAAAAATTTGAAAGACTTTAAAAATGAAAATAAAAGCTCATCAGATAAGTCATCCAATCATTATAAAAAATCACAAAAATCTAAAAATGAAAACTCACAAAATGTTGGTAATAAGTGGTGCAGGTTTGACCACAGTGCTTCAAAGCCAAAACCAGTTTTCAAGAAGAGTGATGATTACCACAAAGCCAGACAATGTTATGATCTAAGCATATGGTGTGAAAGTGGTGAATGGTACGATAACAGAGTGTGCTACACCTGTGGTGTGAGAGGACACATTGCTGTTAACTGCCAGAATTGGAGTTATGAGACAAGAAGATGCTATAATTGTCAAATCAGAGGTCATATTGCCAGAGATTGCTCGAGGAGATCGATGGGAAGATCAAGGGTTGAATCTCAAAGAATGGCAAAGAAACCAGTCAACGTCAAGCCCAAAAAACAGAAGGTTCAAGAACCTAGAGTTCAAGAAAAGAAAGTGAAGCTTTCTCAGGGGCAGAAAGACAGACTGAGGAAGAAGAGGAAGAAGGCAAGAGAATATCTGGAGAAGATTTTGTCTTCTGGTTCACCGGACAGATTGAATAAGAGTTCTGATGAATCAACTAACTCGATTGCAAAGTCAAGCAAGACGAATTCATCAGATACAAATCTGAGGACGAAAGAAGAAAAGAAGAAGAAGAAAATGGTCGGCGATGAATCTGATGTGTCAAAATCAGACAAGCCACCATCAGGCAATGAATCTGACAGGTCAAAGTCAGATAAGCCATGTGCAGGCAATGATTTTGGTTCATCAAAGCCAGAGGAGCCTAGTGTTGAGGTAAAAAAGGAGAATTCAGGTCTAACAATGGATGATGCAAATTTTCCATCATTGTTGAACAAGAATTCAAAATCACCCAAGGCTGGTCAGGCTTGGGTGAATCTTTTCAAATAGAAAAACCTGACTTGCCGGAGTTCCCAGGTTGGTAAGCGTGGAACATGAATCGGCACATTTCTTGAGAAATTTCACTCTGGTGATTTTTCGCTTTACATGTGGTAAATCAAGGACATTAAGTTGTACTTGATTTTCTACAAGTGTTTGTGTTGATAGAATCTTGAACTGTTAAATCTTTCAAAATGGTTAAAGGAGAACAAAGTGATGAAGTAATCCCCTAACCAACAAGTGGTTTGTTAATTCAACAAAACTAATTTTCCGAAAGAAACATTTGATTAAAACAAACTTAAGTGTTTTGAAATCACAATGGGAAAATAGTTTGTTGTCAGGGGGAGTTCTGATTGTTTACGCCAGGTGGATGGAGAATTGAAGTGATTCTCATCAAGTTGTCAAGTTTGTATAGTTTGTTTCAAATTTTCTCAGAAAATCAAAATTGAAACATATTTTGATTTTAGGGGGAGAAAAATTTTAAAAAAAAGTTAGAAAATTTGAAAATGCCAAAAACATTGAAAAAGCAAAAATGAGTTTTGGTGTATAAAAGAGGAAATGATAGTACATCAGTAGACGATCACAGCATGCTAAAGATATGGAAAGTTAAAAAGTGATAAACGGTCCCACTAATGATATGCCAGTAGGTTTTTGCACATTTAGTAGATTGTGACGAGATATAAACCTAATTTCAAACTTGCTTATATCGTGGGTAACATCTCTCGGATATATGGGTAACCCCCGAAATCTTGTTTGAAAGATTCCTTTTTCTGATATACTAGGTTTTTATACTCAGTGATATCTGGGGTATTATTCCGGGACTTCTGCTGAACGGTAGTTCTGACCTAGTCCTCGAATAATACTTTCTGCAAATGCTTGAAACACAGCATCACCCTCAGCATACATGATAAGACAATAAAATTGCTTAGCAATGCTGTTGTAAAAAAGATCCTCTAAAGGGGACACACAAAAGTTGAGTCATGATCTCTCTGCTGAACGGTAGTTCTGACCTGAGCTCTCATGATTCTTCATAAATTATTAACCCCTTACAGATATCATTGATGTTATATTTACCTGTAAGACTGAATATTGGGATCTGGATACGGGAGTATATTCTGAGATGGGACACGCGATTAAGTTTAAGTATCTAAGTCATTAAACTCATATCTCGAAGCAATTAAACTTTGTGTGAAAATTTAAGTGGACCAGTATACTGACAATCTAAGTGAATCGTTTAGAACTTAAAATGATTAAAGCTTAACGGTGCTAGTGATTTGTCTCATAAACTGATATGATCCTCTTACACAAACTCACAAAAATATTGTTTGTATATATTTGTTTAGTGTTTTTCATTCAAAAACAAAAATTCAAAAAGATTTTCGACAACTGAAGTTGAAGAGCTGATATTCAAAATTCGAGTGCTAAACATGATGAACAGGATTGGGAGAATATGTTGAAAACTTTGAATGTCATATACAAATGTTTTGAAAGGTTGTGTGTTTAGTTAATCAAGGTTATTCATTTGAACTTGATGTAACTAGTTTGTTTGTTGAATAAATGATGTCTACCAGTAAGTTTCTTAAATTCAACTGTTATAAATTTGTGAAACTTATGTTGAGGTAGAGGAAGTGCAGGTTAATCAGGATGTAAACTTCATCATTCCTACGGAAGTTAATTGTCAAAGCTTGAACCAGATCAAGACCTCAGATTCTAGCATACTGAGAGGGGGAGTCTGTGAAAGGGGGAGTCTGGATCAACAGTCAAAGGGGAGTCTGAAGATGGAGCTAGGACAAAATTCTGAACCTGTGAAGATAGAGTGCTTATGATGAGAAGACAGAAAGTTGGAGAAAAGACCAAGACTGAAGACTCGGAGCTGAAAACTTCGTCAACATCCAAGGGGGAGTCTGTTGGTGCACAGAATGTCTGTTGACTTCGTTTGAATCAAGTCTTAGGTCAAGATGGTCAAGAATGGATCTTGAAAGTCAAATTAGAGTTTGATATAGTTAATTTCGCTTATGTGTACATAGGATAGGATAGTAATTTCGCTCATATGTACATCTTTGGAGCGAAACTAGGTCATATGCTAGGTGTCGGAACTCTGTCAAATTGAACTCAGAAAGCATAAATAAAGAAGAAAATTGAAAGGATAAGCAGTGTAACTTCGTGTATACTGATTCCGCCTTTATACGTGAAGATGAACGTTCTCAACTGACTTTTCGGGGTCGCAAAACGGTCCAACAATTAATCTTTGTCCCTTCACTCGGGCTCATCATCCTAATGTAATACGCTTCCGTCACCCGGCTGTGCGTTTACATTATTATCAAATATTTTGCTCATTTGATTCATTTGGGTACTTTTTAAGTTAGTCCCATTCACCCCGCCCTTACTACATCGGGTGTAAATGTGTCCGCTATAAGAAACTCATGGTATCATATGTCACTAGTTACTTGGCCAGAGTAAGCGATTAACACATGACATACACGACCTTTTTATAGTTTTCACATCACGCCCTATGTAAGTAACGCCTCTATTTAGTTTTCTTGGAAATAATATCCTGGATATGTATTTCTATTCAGGTTTTCCAAGTTTCTAATTTACCTATGTAACAATCATTCTCTACTTGTTTATTGCATATTGCTATTTGTGCGATTATATTTAAAAGCGTGCACCTGGTAATGCTTGCCCCGACGGGCGTTCCCTGCCATTAACCTTGTTCGCGGTCATTACGCGATTTAGCCCTTGGTGAGCATGCTCCTCTTGTTATACTTCGGGCCGTTTCTCTATCATATCCTTAATTTGTTCAACTCTTGTCATCTTTAAATGCAAGTGTCCTTCAATCAAGACATTCACAAAAGTTAGTAATGTCAACTTTACTAAATGCCCGTATCATAATACAAGGTTTTTCTACTATAGGTGTCAACGCACGAAATTTTGTTAGCTATATCTATTATTTAATTGGGGTAACGTGTATTACACGACAACCCTATGTGTTGTTTACAACACTTTAATACGCTAAACGATTAACATACATGCACTTACCGGATTTGCGATCAAGCATCGAACCGAACACCAATCTTTATTAAGAGCATAAGGTTTAAGTCCAAGCATAGTTTTCCCACCATACTTGAATCTCTTAAACCAGGGCTCTGATACCAACTTGTAACACCCTAGTTGCTATTTAACGGTTTTACATGTAAATACCAACAATTAGATGTGTAGTTAAGACTACACGTACTATAAAAATATGGATTTATTAAAACTTTTTGCAAATCATAAGTTATTCGACATAACGTGATCAGATTCGTCGTTTAAAATTTATGACGATGCAATGTGCGGAAGCATGTATCTTTATCGTGTTCGGTTCTTCGTTGGGCTTGATCGTCTTCCGGCATCCAAAAAGTACCTACATTTCATAAACATGAAATGCTTTAGTCATACGGGGTTTAAAACGTATCTAAACGAGTCCGGGAAACAAAACTGATAAAAATACATTTTTGTACAGGGTCCACCGTAAATTACGGTGGGTACCGTAATTTACGGTAGCCCCTGTTTTAAAATACTCCACCGTAAGGCAGGAGATAACTGCCGTAGTGTTTTCAGTCCCCACCGTAACTTACGGTGCCCACCGTAAGTTACGGTGGCCCCTGTATCAGATTCTTCCATTTTGCCGCTTTTGACACGAAAACTTTCGTATCTTTCAATCCGCTTGTCCGTTTGACCTACCGTTTCTTCCTACGTGATTGTAATTTGATTCTCCATCATATGGAGTTAAAATCCGACATCCGGCTTAATAAATTTTGAGACTTTTATGGCTTCGGCTTATTACCTTTTTACAAAATTTTGACCCGTTTACGCATTTATCAAACAAACATATTTGTTTGATCATTATTTCACATTAACCACCTCAATTCAATATTTTCTATCATGTTAGGTTCTAATTGCGGGTTTCTTATATATTTTAACCCGTTTTCGCTTGTATGCTTATTTCCACCCGTTAAGGGTATTTAAGTATATTTTAAACATGATTCGCTTTCATTTGTATCTAGCCTTATATTTCCACATTTCTTACCAAGTAATCTTCCACCACAACTATATTTGTGGTGGATTTAATGTGGAGATCTATATATTCCGAGTTTTACCCCTCGAATTATCATTTTTCGGCAAAGACTCATATAAAGTCTTTCGACCCAAGAATTTACATCTTTCACTACCTATACTCGTTCTAAGCATTTATTTAAACATAAGACTCGTTTCCGAACCACCTTTAAGGTTCGTTCCTTCGAATTAGCTTACAAGGGCAGTTTGGTAAATTTTCATCCTTCTTTTACTACAAGGACCTTTAAATACCTGTTTGACTCAAAATCCGACCTTTTAACTATAGTTCTTGTTTATAAACCTATCTGCTTCTAAAACACTATAATCATAACTCAATTTATTCGGCTTACCTAAAAGATAACCGAATATCTATATTTTAACCTTGTCTAGCTCTTATAGAACTCCAAATTCTACATGACGAGTTGTGTTATTATACATACCTGGCTCGGATCAATATATTGACCCGTTTCAATACCTTGCCTTAGTGGCTGCTAAATGATAGCGCCGTAAACATCCGTGTGCTATTTATTCCCTAAAATCATACAACATGACAACCCATTAGTCGATATTGTCAAGGGTGATAATTTCACCTTTTGACCCGTTTGGTCTAAATGACCAATTATATTAGCGAGATGAAATTTATTACCACCTCGTATATATGACTCGCTCCGATTTAAACTGTGCGGTCACTTTACTTATAATTCCATTTCTTAAAACTTTTTGGCCTACTATGGCTTACGTCATAATTGTCTTTTTCGTAACACGACAAAAAGATATTCTAAAATATATGACTAGTGTAAGATATATTTACCTTGCATCCGAATTACGCTTTTCCTTCATACTTGCTTCGTTTGGCCCGCTTCCTTTCCAAGCCTCCACCTAGCTTGTCAAGCGTCAAACTATCATCATAATTCGTAAGACGGTTAGATTAGTCATTATCAATTATGACTACTCCATCTAACGGGTCTTATGTCGACTTTATCACTCGATCAAATCATTGGTTAGTTTAACTTCCTAAAAGTCAATTGATCTATCAACATATTCAAATGCACATTTCACACAGAATTTCAACATTTTAGCTTCATTTAGGCATTTTAACAAACACCTAGTGGGCATAATTTCACTAAATCAAAAATCAAGTTTCATGACTAACTATTTAGCCAAGATTAAACAATTTTTGCAAGTTTAATATATCTAGTATGCATAATAACATCTAGATTCACCCTATGTAAATAAACAACACTCAATTTATAATCAAATTTCTAGTGTTCTTCATCATTCTACAACACCCATTTAACACTTAGATGGGTGACCATGAATTTCACAATTATAAACATTAATTCAACAAACTATTGACTAGGGTTTACTCCTAGACATGATTTCATCCTAATTTCATCCAAGCATCAATCATGCAAGCCAAATTCTCGATTTTCTATGTTCACCAAGAATTCAAGATGGAACTAAATAACGAAAATTTGCATACCTTATGATCCCTTCATGGAGGTGATCACTAATTTGAGCTTAGATTTTGATTTGGACTTGATTTGCTCCTTCAATTTGTTGATTTTGTGCTTGATAGGGTTTGAGTAGGAGAGCCCCTTGGCTCCTGTGATTGTATCGACTAGAACACACACTTAGTGTGTGTGTTTTGGTGTAGGATTTTATTTAATTAAAACTAGTTTCCAGTTTTTCATATTTGGCCCCTCAGCTTTCCCAAGTTACATATAGTGTGTTTTAACCAATTTCTCTATTACTACAAGACTTGTGACTAACTAGGTTATTTATTCCTAGTTATTTTATCTTGTTCATACTCCGTTTTATTTTAAGTTCCGTTGACTCGGGCCCTTTATATACCTTGTTTTCTCAAAGTATTCTTTCATCCTTTTAATAAATATTAGATTTATTTATTTAAATCCTAATATTCACCGGGTTTACTTAACCACCTACGGTGTTTTACCCGTTCATTATTATTAACATGGTTTAATTACCAACCCCGATTTCGGGGTGTTACATCTGTTCTCATCATTTGTCAAGATATCATCCTCTTGATTCCTAATATCACTCGTGCTACCAGGTGGATCAAAGCCATTAGCTTCAGATTGTACAGTCCTACCAACATCATCGGGTATTGGTTGTCTAAAATTTTCATTTTGAAGAAAGAAGTTATACATGTCAAAACTGTTTAAATTTGAATTTTCGGAATTTTTGTCTAACTTGAAAGGATAGATTTGTTCATAAAATCTCACATCACGTGAATATGAAACAGTTTTATTTTCCAAATCCCATATTTTGTAACCTTTTTTTTTCATTTGAATAGCCTATAAAAACACATTTTATTGCACGACTATCAAACTTGTTTGAAGGATTTAAATTTGTGCAAAAAACTAGACAACCAAAATTTCTAAGGTGACCAAGAGGAGGCTTACACCCAAACATCAGCTCATAAGGAGACCTACCACTCAAGACAGAAGAAGGAGTACGATTGACAAGGTAAGCGGCAGTTAACACACACTCAGTCCGCATCGATATAGGTAACCCCCCTGAAACATAAGAGATCTAGCAGTGTTAACAGATGGCGATGTTTCCGTTCAACAATCCCATTATGCTGAGGAGTACAGGCACAGGAAGTTTGATGTATGACACCCTTAACCCTTTGTTTCAAAAAATGATTGCAAGTTTTTGTTAACAAACTCAGTACCATTATCAGATCTACACACTTTGATTCGTTTACCAAACTGAGTTTCAATTAATGAAAAAAAGGATTCAATATTCGTAAACACTTGATCTTTGGATTTTAAAAGATATAACCAGACTGCACGGGAGTAATCATCCACCACAGTTAGGAAGTATTTGAAACCTTCACGACTAGTGATTTTAAATGGTCCCCACAAGTCTAAATGAATTAGATCACCTACCTCATTTGACTTATGGTCGCCAAGAGAAAAAGATGTACGAGTTTGTTTAGACATATGACAAATTTCGCATGGTTGAGTTAAGTTTTTGTTGTTTAAGATTAAGTCTTTATTAAGAACACGTAAAACTTGTTCAGAGGGATGCCCAAGGCGACTGTGCCATAACTCAGCAGAGACGGTACATGAAAACATACCACTATTACAACTAAAACCCTTACCTTTGCCTAAAAAATCTAACACATAAAGACCGCCATGTTCTCAACAAGTCATCACAAGTTTCTTTTGAGATAAGTCCTGAACATAACAGTGTGACTCAGTAAAGAAGGAATATAATTTATTATCTTTGGCCATTTTATTTACTGAGATTAAGTTAACACAGTAATCAGGAATAACCATGACGTCTTTTAAAATAACATCTTTTTGACTTTTAGGTTACCGATTTTCTTTATTTGAGCTTTAGTACCATTTGGATGACGAACAGTTAGGTTCAGATCAGAGACATCTAAACCATTAAATAGGTTTGAGTCACTTTTAATCATGTTGACTATGGAAGAATTTGCAGAATTGGAAGAATTTGCAGAATTGTCAGAGATTAAGGACATAATTCTTGCAATCTGATCAGGAGTGAATGGCTGGGATGAAGAATTGGAAGCTTCAAAGGTGTTAGGTTTATCGCTGGAAGCATTTGACTTGGCTTGTGTCACACCCTGACCCGCAGCGGAAAAGTACGGGGCATGATGATTGCCCGTAGCTCATGACAACTAATTATTGTTTCAATATTTAAAGCATAACCATTTAAATAGTCACATAACATATAATAGTCAAAATTGTTCATACATTGTTCAAAACAAATATATCAAGATTTCAATTTAAATTCCTAAGGCCCATGCTACGTGTCCACATCACTTGATCATAAACTTTGAAAACCTGCACCACGTTAGAAAAATATATTTTTGGGTCAACAAATATGTTGGTGAATAATTTCCTCCGTTTTATAGAAAACAGTTTTATATTTATTTCTTAAAAAAATATTTTTAACATGCACCTCAAGGTTAGTGTGTAAATAGTCTCATATCATCAACATAGTCAACATATCCATAAATCCAAATTTACCAAACAAGAATACACAATCAAATAACAACACAAACAACCAAAATAAATAGACTCCTGATAATAGCGTGCATTAGGCCCAAGCCCCGAGTAGCGAGTCTAATACCGTTGGCGATACAAGGCTACAACCCATGGCCGTGGGGAACCTAGTCAGCCGTGGATCCACTAGACACAATAGCATGCAATAGACTTGACATCCGATAACATATAGAATACACATAAGACGTTCACATAATAACACTTGATCATAGCATGTTAAGTAAATCGAAAAGTGTAACGTGATGCACCCCAAAATTTGAAAAAGTTAAAAAGGGGAAAGTGGAAGAAATTACTCACAGGTTGCGAAGAGTTAATCCACGAGAATTATCTCACGAGTACACGAGGTATAACAATTGACTAAAACACCCTAGAATAAATATCACCAAGATTCTAAATAACGAAATACTTGAACGAAAGGACAATATATTAATTTTAGGAAATTGGGTTATCCTATTTGGGGACTTTAAATTATATAAAATAACTATTTGACAAAATAACCAAACCAATATAATTTTATGTACATATAGATTTCTATAATTATTTACCATGAGATATTCTTAGAATTATCAACTTAATAGGGTTTAATAGTTTTGTAAATGCCCATATTTAAACAAATTCAATAAAACCATCTAATAATTTTTATATCGCCGATTAAATGATTGTCACATAAAATGGTTAATTATATAAAGGAATTTACTTTGTTTAATATTTCCATAACTTCTTTACTTAAATGATTATCTAAAATTATGGAAGATTTATATAAAATTCCCACTATGATTATATAATCTATAGAGATCAATAAAAATATTCATAGAATTTATTTTTGAAAATCTAGTATTTTTTTTAAATAATTAAATAATGTATAAATCCAAATTAAATTTCATGAATTCCCAAAAATTAAGAAAAAAAATTATAGAAATTCCTTAATGTTGATATACTCTGAAATAACCAAACAAAATTTTTATTGAGTTTATTTAAAATTATCTTGTATTTTTATTTGATTTATCTAGTGATTAAAACATAAATAATTCACCAAAATTCCAATTGATATCTAAAAATTCTCAAAATTTACAAACAATACACTAGTATGATATATAACAGTATTATACTTTCAATTTCATCAAAATACAAGTCTAAATCTAAAAGCCGCAAATTCTATGCATGAAGAACCCTAATTTCAACTAAAATTAAATTCGGATAAATTAGCCTTCTATCACTGAAATTGATAGAGGGCTTTTGTAAAGCACGAAAAATTAAGCAAGTTGGGCTTTGGAATCACCTGAAAAGGTTGAGAATTGAAGGAGATATCATCCGCACAAGTTACAAGCCCTAGAATATTCTTCGATCAAATTCGTGTTATGTGGTTGGTGAAATGGATAAATTTCAGTGGGGTTTTGTGTGGAATTAGAAGAAGAATCGAATGATGTGAGTTTTGTAAGTTAAGTTTTACGAATTAGAGTAAACCCAAATGATGTTCATGAGAACTTTAATGGTGGACTTGAATGGATTTGATTTTGATTAATTGCTTTAGTAACGGAACGTTTCAAAGGGGTGTTTCATATTACACCAAAATTTCGTGTTTGAGAGGACCTGAATGAAACTTAAACGTCGCAAAACAGATTCAATCGATCAGGTTGAGTTGACTGTGTTTATAGCGAAGAAGAAAAAAACTGATTCTCGGTTTGCATGTAGGTTTAAAAGAAATACGTTAAGAGATAAATCACAAAAACATGATTTGGTCTGGTGGTGCGCGTGCTTGTTGTGCTGAACTGCCCGGGTTCGAGTCCCGTTAACGGCAGTTTTGAGCATTTCTTTTTTTGCTTATTTAATTCCTTCCAAAAGGATATATAAGGAGCCCGTTCCCTAGACTTCCACGAATTCAAGATCCTTTTTAATTGACCCATTGTTTGCTTAAAACTTGATTATCAAGATCCTTTTTAATTGACCCATCTATAAAACCCAAATTGTTTTTTTACTTGAAGAGCAAGTTCCATGGCATTAGCCCAAATAATATAATTTTCGGTGCCTTTAAGTTTTATACCGATGACAGATATATTACTAGTATCACTTGGATGGAGAAATAAAGGATCACTAAAATCCATATTATTAAAAGCTTGATTATTGACGGATGATCATCATCAGACCTTTTTTATTTTATTTTATTTTTTTAAACCAGAATGCAAAAAGATAATTACACACCAGAACAAGCACCAATAAAAAATATAACTTAGGGTGTTCGGTGTGGGTGCGACAAAGGGTTCGGCAAAGGCTTTTGCCGCGCGGCAAACACCGCCGCCGACCCTTCAAGAAACGAAGATCCAAGAGATATAACACACAAATTCGAAGAGTACAAGGCAATGAAAAAAGAGATAATGGAAATTAAACGTATACGAGAAGAAAAATACTTGACCTTGGCAGATGAGCAACGAGAGGCGTTGCGACAAACAATGTACGACAAGGACTTGGAGACGTTTAATAGGCCTACCGACAATGTTCACCCTGCGATGTTGGAAATCACACTCGTTAGAAAACCTGAGATCGCAAAAAAATATGGATGACCTTGTGATTTTTAGTTTTTTTAAACTTAAATTTTATTTAAAATGTAGTGCTTTATTTTTATTTATAAAACTTTGATGTTTTTTTTCATTTTATCTTAAATTAAAAAAAAAACTGAAAATAAAAAAAAAAGTTTATCACTTCAGCAAGTGTCTAAACCATTACCAACACTTTTCATCAAAGTTTAAACATTTTTCACTGATTGACATGAGACACTCTGATTGGTTGTTTTTTTGGTTTGCAACTCTAAAATGTTTAACCACTTCTTACACTTAGACCACCCGTAGTGGGGCGGTATTTTTGAAAAAAAAACGCCCCCCCGCCCAATTACACTAGGCGTTTTGGGGCATTATTTTTGAAAAAAAATTGCTGCAGCGTTATATATAAAACGCCTACAATGGTTTGTGGAATGGTTGACTGGGTTTGACCCACCAATGAGAAACTAGTATTTTTTTTTTTTTTTGTTTAATGATTAGAAGGGGCATTATTTGGGCATTATTCTCACTACATCACTTTTGCAATAACGTCCCATACTGACTGGACTGCCACGTGTCGAATAATGCCCCATAGTAGGAACATTATTTGCAATAGTGACTACACACATGGTCTTTTACACCTTAAAGCACAAAGAAGCAATTATTCTCCTAGAGCAGCCTATTAGAAGTAGTAGGAGAAATAAAAAGGAACGTTTTACCAGGTATCACGAGTAGCAGTAGTAGCGTA
The DNA here is from genome assembly GCA_030545235.1 of Helianthus tuberosus. Classification (NCBI taxonomy): domain Eukaryota; kingdom Viridiplantae; phylum Streptophyta; class Magnoliopsida; order Asterales; family Asteraceae; genus Helianthus; species Helianthus tuberosus. Next base: position 36,366,268 of record CM060393.1, read on the forward strand.
TGAATTGAAGGAACTTCAGCAGGTATAATTTCGCCCAGAATCAGCAAGTTATCAACAGCAAAGATCTGAATTTAGCACCAATTTCCTCACACTTGGTAACCAAGACTTTGAGTCTTGTAGCCCTAGTTTCTTGCGACAGCAGAAGGAACAAATTTGACTGATAAAACAGCGATTGAAACTAGCAATTTTGACCAGGGGCAGGAGACACCAACAACCAACAATTTAAAGCAGCGGAATTGAATTAATGCTAAGATCAAGATATTGTATGTTAGAATGGGCACTGGAATTCAAATAAGTGGGTGAAAAGGGGGCATTGTGTGAAGCCCACTCCTTGACAAATGCAATTCCGATAAAGAAGGGATCATGTTCAACAGGTTTACAGAGTTCCATGCCAGACTAAGATTATAGAATGAAAGATCGAGGAATGTTAAGGATGTCATGTTTTGAAAAAAAGTGTGGGAGTTGACCTTTAAAACTGTTGAAGCTAAGATCCGGATGTTCAATGAAGGGAAGCGTTTTACTTGAATTAAGGTGAAGACCAAGATCAGCATTAGAAAGTTCACAGCCTCTCAAACTTAAATATGTTAATGAAGGAATCATGTAAAATATCTTATCAACATTATTTGCTTGAAAACGATTTACGTTATTCAAGTCAAGATGCTCGAGTGAGGAAAGGCCAGAAACCCATGCCATATCATTTGGACTGAGAATATAATCAGATGAAGATGGATCAAGATCAAGAACCTTCAAATTGGAGAGATTTCCAATGTGATGTGGAATAATACCGATAAAACCTGCATTTGAGAAACCGAGGTAACTTAGCTGCTTGAAGGATCCAATGAATTTAGGAATCCGAATAAGTAGTTCTATTTTTTGAAAATGTGATTCTCATGTAGGCGGATTCCAAAGGGCTTGTAAGCATATCGATACCAAGGTGTGTAGTAAAGGCGTTCCTGGATTCTAGTCCCGTGGTGGACATTGGTGTAGATTTAGGAGTAGGTCTAGAGGGTTTGTGAGTAGGTCTAGGCGGATATTGTTGTTAAAAAAATGTCAAAAAGCGTCCTATGGGGTTATTAGTGTCATCTATTTCCGATTCGAAACATTGAACAACTGGTTTCATTTCTTTTGAAATTATATGACACAATTTTTTGTATCTCTTTGATAGGAAGTAAATGACTGAACTGACACCAGTTGGTGTCAATGAAGATGACAATGTGGCCCTAGAGTACAACTGTAACAATGTCAAGAAAGCAAAGCTCAATTCAACACTAGCTGCACTCCTTGATGATCATGTGCTTGCAGATGTACCAAAGAAGCCAACTCTATCACATGTTGACAGTTGACACCCTGATCAGCTTGGAACTTGGGAGTGCTATGCGTGTTTCTGTACTTAAATTAGACTGCACATCTTTTGGTATATGATTATGCTTGCTTAGTTTCTTATTTTCAGCTCAGCATATTATTTAATGATTGTTGGTTGCTTGTATTGGACACAGATGTTGCTGTGATGAATTCTGCAACAGTCAAGGATTTGAAACTTGTTGTCGAGAAAAAGTCAATGAAATCGAGCAGTCAAAGATGGGTCATCGCCATATTTCCTGGTATTTCTCTTTGTTTTCTGTTACATAGTTGTTTTTCATCTGTGCTTGTGTTATTCTTGATCAAGCTTAGACATTTAAAATGGTGATATGGGCAGGTCGGGCATTCGGTCAAAACTGGTCACCTTTATGTGATCCCGTAATTAAAATTTTGTGAATATTCAATTATTGAATGCGATTACAAACAACTTAAGACGTTGTATACGTTTAGTTTCATTTTTAGGGAATTTTTAAATCTAATCTATTTGACCCGTTATCAATCAAATCCGACCCGAATTGGCCAGATTTCGTATAAATGGTTTAAAATTTCCACCTTTATGGTACTATGTTTCTCATGAATCAATTATTCAAAAACAAATACTCTCTTCCATTGCTATTTTTTTGTAAAAAAAGTGTAGAGAAATATTCATTTTGTGTTTTAGAGCTTCCATATGTCGGTGGTGTTTTCAGGAAGTATGTGTGGCTAAATTTCTGTGTCTCATACCACAATGAAAAGCTTCTGTATGATGCTGCGTTCTTCAAGATCATGGTTTACGAAATCACTCTCAGGTACTTGTAGTCTGCATCAATTATGTTTAGTCTTGTTGCATAATAGGGTCTCTAAATCAGACCATGTTACACCAAATAGAAAAATATATATTCTTTTGTTTTTCTGGTGTTTGTTTAATAGAAAATAAACAAATAGATTAACTTTATTTATTTATTTTTTACAAAGGTTCTTTCATTCCAATCATCAGGGGAAATTTTCTTTAGAGTTAAATGCCATTTTAGTCCCTGTGGTTTGGGTCATTTTGCCAGTTTAGTCCAAAGGTTTCATTTTTCACATGTGGGTCCAAAAAGGTTTCATCATTGCCATTTTAGTCCACTGGGTTAACTTCATCCATTTTTTCTGTTAACGAGATGGGCAATTCGGTTATTTTATATGGCTGAATTGCCCTTGTAGTTAACATAATTACATATAAAATGACCGAATTGGCCTTATCGTTAACCAGAAAAATGGATGAAGTTAACCCAATGGACTAAAATGGCAACGGTGAAACATTTTTGAATCCACAGGTGAAAAATGAAACCTTTGGAATAAACTGACAAAATGATCTAATCCATAGGGACTAAAATAGCATTTAACTCTTTTCTTTAATTAACGGGGATCTTTCGTCATGTAGGTGAATTTTATCCCATATGTAATGTCGAGAACTTCAATACGCCATTCACGAAGGAGAAAACATAGGTTTTTTCATGGTCTTTTCAAGAGAAGGTTTTTTCATTGTAATTGCAGTTGATAAGGTGGTACAACTTCTCCATGAACATCTTGATGCCTGCCAGTGTCATGTTTAATTTCTCAATCTTACTAGAATAACATAATCGGGCAAAGAGATTTTGAGTAGAGGGTTGAAGATTCTAGTCAAATTGCTTGGGCTGTGAATGTAAATTGCTCAAGTATAATGGTCAGATTATTGAAAGTCTGAATGGATCTCATCTTGGAAGAAGAAGGGTGGGAGGGGTGGGGCCACTTATTTCTATTTTTTTCTAATCTTAGAGGTAAAACAGACATTACACACGCATTATATTATATAGAGTAAATTACGTTTTTGGCTCATGTGGTTATATCACTTTTACTATATTAGCCCAAAATAAGAATTTTTAATATATGTGCCCCCATGGTCTCTATAACCAACTATTTTGGCCCCTGAGTCTAACCAATTCAAAATCGCCATCGTTAGTCAACCGTAAGTAAATAAAAATAAGATCAAATTGTTCAGTGGGTTGAAATGTTGAATCACTCATCATACCTCAAGAAACTCAGCTCCCGGTTTGAGATCAGACTCTTTAAGTTGACGAGTATTACCGCCTCCTTCGTATAAGTTTCTTGCAAGCGAGAAGCTACGAACAATAACGTTTCTCTTTTGCTCCAATTCTTTATCAAGTTTTAAAGATGTCGGTATCCTTTTTATGATATTAAGCTTCTTTTGATATGCTAAAACCACCTTCACAAATTCCTGCAATCATGTTACAGTCAATTTCAATACACGATCGCTTATAAAACTCACGTTTAAAAAACAATAACTAATTGGAAATGGATAAAATGTATACCTTGTAAGCAGCAGTGCATCCAGGATAGTCGAATTCGCCTGAATTCGCCTTCCTCATCCGCTCAGGATGGAACTGTATGCCCATTATAAACTTACCCTAAATTGATTTGGGGGTTTTCTTGGAGAAGATTATGGGAATTTAGGGGTTTTGAGGTGTAAATGAGAATTAATTTGTTTTTAATATGTGTCATTAAAAAAAGGGATGGGAAATTACCATTTTAGACATCATGTGCTTGTCATGTGAGTAATAATTAACCAGAGTTTGAGGTTTGGTTAGACTCAGAGGCCAAAATAGTTAGTTATAGAGACCATGGGGGCACATATGTTAAAAATTCTTATTTTGGGCTAATATAGTAAAAGTGATATAATCATAGGGGCTAAAAACGTAATTTACTCTATTATATAACCCTATAAAAAGTAACTTAAGATATGATGGTTTGGATCATACCTTTTCAAAAAGTCACAACCCTTCAAACTACAACTTAAGGTATGATGGTATGGATCACACATCTTCAAAAAGTCACAACCCTTCAAACTACTTTTATATGTATATATCATATATATACATACAAAAAGTAACTTGGGTTATGTCTCTTTAGTTAAAAGACACATCTGTTAGAAAATCTATTACTCTTTCATTTAAAAGTCGCGTCGATTAGAAAATTATATTATATATTAGTCATATCCTATGGACCATACCCTTTTATTTAAAAGTCACATACGTTGGATAATTATTTATATATTAGTCATATATATTAGTCATATCTATGAGTCATACCCTGTCGCTTAAAAGTCATGTCGGTTAAAAAGTTATATTATATATTAGTTATAATATATGGGTTGTGTCTCTTTTCTTTAAACTTCGTATCTATTAAAAAATTATTTAAGAAAAAACATATACTTTTTTAAACATTGCGTACTTTAAATATAAACAGCACCAAATAAGTATTGAAGAGGGAATTTAAAATCAAGTCACTTAATATTCACGCCTTTCTAAAATGAAGGGGTGTGTTTTTAGTTGTGTCTATATAATTACTCTAAGCGCCGCCTTTCTAAAATAAAGAGGTGTGTTTTTTATTTAATTCATAATTTATATATATTTACCTAATTAATGCCGCCTTTCTAAAATAAAGAGGTGTGTTTTTTATTTAATCCATAATTTATATATATTTACCTAATTAATTGTATCCACAAATAAGAAAGATGAAAAGTGAAACCATCAAAGGGATGTGTGTTTTAATAACGATGATCATCGTATAATATTATTAAATAATAAGGGGCATGGAAAATTACATCAAGTGGCGCGATTCATTCGCGAATAGAGGTGTCCATTTGCAATTTGGCGCACATAATTAACGTAAATGGGAAAAAGTTGACGGTTCGACATTTTAACATAATTAAAATTCATGAACGACCATACCATATTCTTTGATTGTTTTTTGTTTTATGACGGCCATGCAAAACATCGCATCACTACGAAACACACCTTTTTGAACCAACACGAATTATACGTCACAACGGTTCGAAGATGCACCATTAAAATTATATATAGCGATTGTCACTAATGGGTTTATACTTCTGTGTAAACGATATACAGTATATGTTTTAGCGACATGTTAAATCCAGTTAATTTTTTGGTTCCGACATCATACACGGCAAATCGAAAGGAGTACTCGGTATTTGGTTATCTAAACTCAATTTATTTTTGAAATATTACTGTGGCAAATTAGAAATTATAATCAGCACCCCGCCGCAACGCACAGGTTAACGTCAACTTGTTTAACTAGAAAACTTAACATGAGTTAGTAGTGCTAAGGAATATGGATCACTCGAGTGCGAAAATTGCAACCACTATGACCAACTCTTTATTTATTGAAGGACTGTGAACAAGTCTGCAATATTTGCAAACCAAAAAACTCAAAAATAGATAACCCCATTATATCTGCATTAACACACTGTTCCCGAGTCTCATTTAACCAGGGGGAAGGAAATTGAATTAAGAGAGAAAAAAAAGATGTGATTTTTTTCGTGTCTCTGAGTTTAATGAAAAGTAAAAGAAAAGAAAAGAAATCAAGCATTTTATGTGTTCCCGAGTTAGGAGGAAAATAAAGGAACAATTTTACCCTTATACCCTTTATACATAAAATATTTTATTATTTTAATTGATATGAGGGTAATTTAGTAATTGATAAAATATTTCTCATTTCCCCTCCCCTTAGACCGTGGGGTATGGTGGGGCTTGAGTTGGGCTTGGGTTGGGGCATGAGTTGACACGTGGCTTGGGGGGGGGGGGGGCAGACATGGGGCGACCCACATTCAACACGGTATGGTGGGGCGGGGGTTTGGGGCGTGGGCTTCGCTAGGCTGACCCGCTGGGCTGTTTGTTTTAAAACAACAAATATAATTTTTTTAATATTTTTAAATAAAGAAAATTACATAAAAAATTCCTAATGTTTATATTTGTTTTTTATCTCTTCTCTCATCTCCAAGACTAGTTGCAACTCGTCACCCTGTAGGTGATCAATCGGCTGTGATAGAATTTTCAAATCATCCCGTCTTTGTTTCAGGGCATCTCTAGGATGCATTTTTTCGTTTTGTAGAAGGAGAATTGAAGATGATTATAGAAGATGTGGTTGAATGTGGTAAAAAATGGAAGAAAAATGTGAGTTTTATAGTGAAAAAATATATATATATTTTTTTTAAGATAGCCGTTGGCCAACGACTAGTTTGGTTTGTCCAGTGAGAGACCGCCATGTAAGCTTGGCCAGACCGTCCCACGCCAGGCTTGAAACCCAAACCCCAAGGGCCACGCCCCAACCCAAGCCCACCCGGGGTGGTGGCTTGGGCGTTTTCCCTCAACCCACACCCAAACCACCGCCCCGTACTCCCTATTCTTATGTCGTTGAAAAATTTTGAGAACATGTTTTTTTTTTTTTGCTTTTTTTTTTTTCGTATTCCACCCTAACCCCTAAATTAACAACCTCCATTCTTATCGTCCCCATGGCTTCCAAGGCGGCAAGGAAGGCAATCTACCTCCAAAAGCTACGCAGCCATCTCAAAGACAATAACAAACATCTCCTCATCGTCAGTGCCGACAATCTTTGTGTCAACCAAATTCAGGCCATAAGGCAATAACTGCGACCCCACTCATCTGTCGTCATGGGTAAGAATTCTTTCATGAGGCGCTCACTCGCCATCCATGCCCCATCCGCCGGAAAACCTGCTTTTGTTGGCGCAATTCCTCACATCAACGGCAAAGTTGGGTTGATTTTGACCGATTGTGACCCAGAGGAAGTTAGTGAAACGGCTGCGGGATATAAGTTGCAGCCGCTGGTGTCTTCGTCGATGGATATTGGGATGTGTTCCCTTTGGCAGTGGTTGCTGGGTTTTCATATGAATTTGCTCACCAAATGAAGTGGTTTTTTAAAGGTTGAAGATTAATTTCAGATAAGGAGATCGATAAGTTGTTTATGTGCATACTTCTTTTAAAATCATTGCAGTTAAGCAAATTTTATTACAATTTAGTAGAACAATTGTTGCTTACCTCTTTTTGGATTGTTTCTCTCTCGGTAATCATCATTGCTGCTGTTGTTGCTTTTTTATTTCTTTTCTGGACTCAACTGGAAGATCTAATTCAAATAGAGAATGGGGTGAGACCGAAACTGTAATTTTGGAAAACACAAGAAAAGTGACTGGACTCAAATAGAAAATGCCATTTGAACACAGAGCGAACCTGCTCTGCCATCACTTGATTTTCTACCCATTGGCATGTCTAATCTTCAGTCCCCTTCTTCTGTAATCTGTCACCTGTATTCTTTCTCGTGTATTGTAATATTTTTATTTGTATTAAACACACCCATGGTATAAATTTATTACACAACAGAGTATTTTAAATCAAAACAACAATTTTACAAATATTGTCAATTATAAGAATCTATTAGGCTTCTCTGCCTCTTTTAATCTTGGAAATCCTCACTGCAACCGCCACATACACCTTATCCATGGTTACCTCTGCAATCATAAAAAGCTTCCTTCTCCATTGCTTCTTGAATGCCAAGACTCCAATAATACCCCAAAAACCTGTTGCAAATCCACACGTTATGTCCAAGTAAAACCATACCTTCCTTAGCTTATTAGCCTTTTTGTATTTGTTCTTGCTTGTTGTGGCTGGTGGGTTTTCAGGATTGGAACAATTATTTTGCAGAGGTGCACCACAGAGATCCCTGTTACCAGCATATATTGATGGGTCGATAAGCGTCTGCAGTTGTTTTCCGGTTGGAATTCTTCCTGACAGTTTGTTGTGTGACAGATTCAATGAGCTCAAATCGTTCAAAGCAGCCATGCTTGGAGGGATCGTCCCGCTTACTTGGTTGTCTGAGAAGTCAAGAGATACTAACGCCTTCATGTTTCCGATGCTATCTGGAATATTCCCACTCAGGTGATTATGAGACAAATTGAGACCCATCAACATAGCAAGTGCAGTTATCTCTGGAGGGATTTCTCCTGTAAGTTTATTGCTTGAAAGGTCCATGTTAACAACTATATATCTCGTTTTTGTATATTCAAGCTCGCTTCCTTTAAAGACTTGAATCACATCCATCAGATCAACCTCCACGTAATTCGCTTCATAATCAAATGCATATCTTGCCTCAACCATCCCGCTCAACTCTCCAAAACAATGAGGGATGGATCCTGTTAAGTTGTTGTGTGCGATGTCTAAAATATGAAGATTTGAACATTTGCACAGAGAATGAGGAATACCTCCTGTGAAGTTGTTTTTATGCAACCTCAGAATCCTCAATTCTGAAAGTTTTTTTCCAATCCATTTTGGTATGTTTCCTGAGAAGTCGTTATTGCCCAAATCCAAAACTTGAAAGTTTATCAACTTTCCCAAGTCTTGTGGTATTTGGCCATTGAAGTTATTGTCATTCAGTTTTAACCATCTTAAATATGTAATATATCCTAAAGAACTTGGAACGACTCCAGACAACCCATTTGAACCAAGCATAAGCATCCTCATGCCTTTTAGATTCCCTAGACAATCAGGAATATTTCCAGATAACCGATTTCTGGAAACATCGAGAATATCCAACCTTCTTCTTCTACACATTGACCTTGGAATTGACCCATTGAAAAGGTTGTCTTGTAGATATAAAAACATCAAATATTCGCTAAATGGCAGGTTCATCAAAGATCCAATGAGTTTGTTGTGAGAGAGATCTAATAAAATAAGCATGGGCATATTCTGAAGCCATGTTGGTGGAAGACCATATAGGCTAGCATTAGACAATACCAACTCCTCAAGCATCCTTTGATTTTGCAACCACTGTGGAAATCCATTTTCAATCTTGCAAGAACTAAGTTGAAGATAATTCAGTTGGAATGGAGGTATCCACTCATGTGAGACATTAAAAATCAACTTATGATTAGCACTTGTATCTAACTCCTTCAACATCGAGAGGTTAGCAAAATGGGCTTCCATAACCACTCCTTCTAAAGAATTTTCAGAGACATCTAAGTCAACGAGTTTGGTGAGTTGCCCAACTGTAACTGGGATTGGACCTGTTAACAGGTTTGATTGCAGATTTAAAAGAGTTAAGCCTGTTAATCTTCCCAATGATTCTGGGATTGGACCTGTTAACAGGTTTGATTGCAGATTTAAAAGAGTTAAGCCTGTTAATCTTCCCAATGATTCTGGGATTGGACCGCTAAATTGATTATAAGAAAGGACAAGTTCCGTAAGGATTCCAAGGAATGTCGGAACGGGACCAGTTAATTTGTTATGAGACAGATCTAATTCTTCTAAAGATCTTAATCTCTCCAAAGCTTTAGGGATTGAACCTGTAAAACTGTTTGACTGGAGGTTTAAGACTCTTAAATTGTTTAATTTTCCAACAGATTCTGGAATCGAACCGTTTAATTCATTTCTTTTTGATTCCAACACCTCTAAAGCGTAGTGGGAACATTCAGACGTGTTTGATGATGGGCCTATCATTTCTCCTCCAAAATAATTATATGATAAGCTCAATTCCTTCAGATGACATTGTCTCCAAATCCCAACAAGCTCGATGTGCACAAACTTATTCAAAGAAACATCAAGCTTTAGAAGGTTAGGCATGACAGGAATTGATGAGTTCAAACTGTTGCTCGAAAGGTCAAGGACTTTTAGGGAAGTCATGTTTATTAGTTCAGATGGAAATCTACCCTCAATTGAATTCATGCTAAGATCAAGATATTGTATGTTAGAATGGGCACTGGAATTCAAATAAGTGGGTGAAAAGGGGGCATTGTGAAGCCCACACCCTGACAAATGCAATTCTGATAAAGAAGGGATCGTGTTTAGCAGGTTTACAGAGTTCCATGCCAGACTAAGATTATAGTTTGAAAGATCAAGGAATCTTAAGGATGTCAAGTTCTGAAAAAAGTGAGGGAGTTGACCTTCAAAACTGTTGAAGCTAAGATCCAGATGTTCAATGTTGGGAAGTATTTTACTTGAATTAAGATGGAGTCCAAGATCAACATTAGTAAGTCCACACTCATTCAAACTTAAATATGTTGATGAAGGAATCATGTAAAATACCATATCAACATTTTTTGCTCGATAAAGATTTACGCAACTCAAGTCAAGATGCTCAAGTGAGGAAAGGCCAGCAACCCATGCCATATCATCTGGCTTGAGCATATAATTTAAACGAAGATCAAGAACCTTCAAATTGGAGAGATTTCCAATGTGATGGGGAATAATACCACTAAAACCTGCATGAGAGAGATTGAGGTAACTTAGCTGCTTGAAGGATCCAATGAATTTAGGAATCCTTCCTTGAAAATTATTCCCACTCAAATCCAGGTGTTTCAGATTCCTTAACTCAGCCAAACATGCGTTCACCTTATCACCTTCTAAGTAGTAAACTTCTTCATAGTAATCATCCTCGAATTCGTAGGAGTCGACATAATTTCCTCTGAGATGAAGACCGACAACTCTTCTGGTGGCATCATCACAACGGACTCCTTTCCATGAGCAACAATCACTGCCAACCCATGATGATAGCATTTTAAAGTCATCTTTGACGCTGTCTTTGAACTGGAGTAGTGCTAGTCTCTCTCGTTCATGGCAGCTTCTTGTTGAATTTTGAGCCCCCAGACAAGTATATTTGGTTGCAACCAAAAACATACTTAACAAAATGAGATGAAGCCCCCAAACCCAATGATTTCCCATGATTCAACCTCAACTTTTTAGAAGAATGTGAAGAAATATGATGAACAAACTACATGAAGTAATAGTTGTTTGTATAGATGGACGTGAGCTATGGCCCATGGAAGACTTTGCAAGTCGTTGTGGAAAATCAATACACAAATATCATCCACAAAAATCCTCCAGTTCCCAATGGATAAAATTTTGTTGTACATAAATCCTCAACTCACAATCTATAGTTAATATTCCTCATTTTTCTTACAATTTTGTTATACACCTTTGAGCAAACTTATGTAAAAAAAAATTCTTTTAATATAACTAATTGTTTAGAGTCGTAGCTGGGCATGCTACCTTATAAAAATTCTGTTAAGAGTAAATTACTTTTTGAGTTTTGTTTTAGTGGTTTTAACCACTTGAGTCCAAAATCAAAAAGTTTAACGCCCTGAGTCCCTAACCACTCATTTTATAACACTTGTACTTTTTATTTTGGACTCAAGTGGTTAAAAACATTAAAAACACATGGACTCAAAACGTTATAAAATGAGTGGTTAGGGACTTAGAGCGTTAAACTTTTTGATTTTGTACTCAACTGATTAAAACCACTAAAACACAAGGACTTAAAAAGTAATTTACCCTTCTTTTAATATATTTAATTGTTTAGGGTGTTTGAGTTATTCTTTACCCAATAATCTCATGTCATGTCAACTCCCCCCTTCACTCTCCATTTTCTACTCAAACACTAGCAATGGTCAAGTCCCCTCTCTCTCCTCCATCACCTCTTCTTCACCTTCGGTGAATACTCACCGCCCACACCACTTCTCTCCTCCTCCCTGCTCCCCGATTCCTCGCCGGCAACCGTTCACCGATCGGTGAACACCATTCCCCGAATGGTTCACCGAAACGATACCAACCACCCTTAGAGTTGAAAAGCCTTTCTTTAATATATATATTTGAAAGTATAATTGCGCATATCTTTAAGCCCACAGGTTGTCTTTAACCCATTGAGATCCACATTGCAGATTATATCCAGCCCAATAGCATTAAATTTACAAAGCCTTAATTTGGTCCCACAAAAGGCTGAAATGATAATCCGATTCTCAGGCTTCCAAATCCAAACTTGCTTTCCTTGTGGATGTTCATTGGACAAACTGAGTCCACATAATTGCTTCCTTCTATTAGAGTATTAGAGGTGTACAAAAAAATCCGGTTTGGGCCTGATGAACCAGTTTATAGCCCGATTTGGTACCCAAAAAAACGGTTGGCTCGACCCTTATCTGGCAGTTTTATTATATAGGTTTAAGATTTTTGTGTAAAGAATCATTTTCAACCTGAACTGGTTTGAGCCCAAAAATAAACCGATAAAAACTGGTTTAAATGCTAAAACTAGTTGTGAACCCAATCCCAATTGGTTTGGGTGGGTTAGGTTTTCAACCCTAAAATCGATTCTTAACACGAACTGGTTTGAGCCTAAGGTAAATAAAATGGACCGCTTTACAGCCTAAACTAGTTTGAGACCAAACCAGATATTTGTACACCTTTACCTTCTTTTCAGGAGGGGGCGAGGTTTAAGTTTGCTAGTCAAATTGCCTTTAAATGTATGGGAGTACTTAATTTTAAAACTCGTCTGCAAGTGTTCATTCATGCATGGGCGGCTTCTATGTGGTGAGTTCTTAGGCTCAAGCCTAGAGCCCAAATATTGTTTACACATAATTCAATGCACACTTTTTCTCTTTGAGCATAAAATTTTCAATCTTATTCCAATCTCACTTTAATGAAAAAAAAATTGGGCCTAACTATTTTTACATACGTGGTCTAATCCTACTTTAGCCAATCCATTTTTTATACTTGCTCACAAAAACCTTAGATCCGATACAATTTATAACGTCAACATTTGAACAAGGCTTTTGAGTTTATACTTTGCCTTGGGCCCCAAATTGGTCGAGCCACCCTATGCTGATGACGTTGAAGTAAAGGAAAGTGAAGTCAACACCTCACGCATGGTTTGTTCATGGTTTAGTCCTGCTACAACTCTTTTTTTTGAACGGTAAACTTCATTAAAACCGGCCGGCCTGACAAAAAACACAGAACCACGCCACCACCAACTACAACATATACAAAGGATAATTACACCATTCTCTCCAAATCAGATTGCTATGTTTGGACATACAATTTAACCAAAAAAAACCTAAAGACTTAACTTCCCCAAAAATCTCGTCACTGTCGCCTCTTCCGTTTGAGAAAATCTTCGAGTTCCTAGCTTTCCAAATACACCAACATGACACCACAATGAGACCGCGGACTATCTCCTTTTTATCTCCCCCGACACTTTTATGAAACTCCAGGATATCCTTGAATGAGAAAGCAAAAAAAGGAGGAAGTCTTGCCCATTCACTTAACCGATTCCAAACTCTAATCGACGTGTTGCAAGCCGTAAACTGGTGTTCCACAGACTCAATCCCTTCGCCACAAAGGGCAAAGACCTCCGTTTCAACCCGAACATTCCTCCTAACCAGAGTTTGTCTAGTCAGAATCCGATCTAACGCCGCTCTCCAAACAAAGATATTGCACTTGGACGGCACCCACCCACAGCTCTTTACCGTAACACAACCTTCCGAAACCAACGGGTCCGAGGCAAAAACTTTAAACGATTTAGTAGAGAATTGTCCCAAAGCATCCAGCGACCACATCCATCTATCCTTGACCGACAAGCAAAAGAAACCCCTCAATGAAGCCGTGCACTCGCTCAAGTCGACCAACTCCACCGGAGATAACGGGGCTCGGGTCTAACTCCACTTCAGGTTAATGCTCTCAAGTCTCACCCACAGTCGGCACCCGATCCCTGACCCAGCTAGACTTATTAATCTCTAACGCGACCAGCCTCGGCCATTTGAACATAAGCGGGCAATCACCAAACCAATGATCAATCCAAAAACGAATACTTTAGGGACAAGAGCAATGAACAAGGAACTGCACCCCTCTCTATCGAACCTATCTCGTAGAAATGAGCCATAACCTCTTTGAAGTCATCCTCAAAGAACTTCCAGAAATGCTTTAAAAATTTGAAATTGAACCTGTCCGGACCCAGGGCTTTTTCTGACCCACAATCGAACACCGCGTCTCTAATATCTTTGGCCGTGAACATCCCTGAAATGCTATCAGCTTCCTCCGAAGACAATCTTTTCACCCCAGGACAGGTCAACCCGGGCCTGTCACTGACTTTCTCCGTGAAATGATTTCTGAAAAAACCAAAGATTTCTTTCTTAACCTGCTTAGGGTCAGAAATCCAAATGCCCCGGACGTTTAACCCTTGAATACTATTTTTACTCTTTCTATTATTGATAAGTCTATGGAAAAAGGCTGAATTCTCATCCCCGTCGACCACCCAACGGCACCAAGATTTCTGCTTCAAATCCATGGCCGACAACCGCTCCCTTTCTCGGATATTTTTCAAACATTCCTCCTTGATCCAAACTTCCTCTTCAGAGAGCTCCCTGGATTCACATAGGCCATCCAAATATTCCAGCTCCTCTGCGTCCCTTAATCTATCCTCCTTTTCTTTGTTAGACACCTCGCTCCTCCAAATCTTAATTTTGTTTCTGATGTGTCTAAACTTGTTAGCCAGGACCACGTCTGGCCGAGAACCACTCTTAACGAAAGACTCCACTGCATTTCCACCAACAAATCAAAACCCTCCTTCTCGAGCCAAGAGTAAAAAAACCTGAACGGTTTAGCGCCAAAATCCAATCGATTTGTTACCAAAATCACCGGGCAGTGGTCCGAGTGCAACCTCGGTAAAGCTCTAAGACATGCATCCGGCCACCGCTCGAAAAAACCATTGCAAACCAGCACTCTATCGATTTTACTGAGTTTGTTGGAATTCGGGGCAAGGAAAGTGAATTTTCGGCCTTTCATATTGTATTCCACTAAACCAGACTCTTCAATAAATTCGTTAAATTCCTTAGCGCATGTATTGTTAAACACCGAGTTCAGCCTATCTTCTGGAACTCTAACCGCATTAAAATCCCCAAGGAGAACCCAATGCCCTGAAGGAGGATCGAGGACCCAATGCCATGGTTTAGTCCTACTACAGCTATATAGGGTGTTCATTTAGTTCAAACATTCACACATGTACATACACAAGATATATAGCGATAAAAAATATTGACTAGTTTATTAGATTAGGGTGGAAGTTGGCTACAAAGTCCATTTTTTTTACAAAGTGTAAAAAGTCATAAAACACCATAATGTCAGCCATAAAACACACTCAAAACCCACAAATAAAAAAGTGAAGATTACTAAGACACCATATTTGTGGGGTTTGTGTTGTTTTTTGTATGATAAGGCTTTGATTATCGAAAATACTAACATTAGTGTGTTTTATGTTGATTATCATGTTGTGTTTTATATCCATAGTTCTACGATGGTGTGTTTGAAGTTTTTATGTACTGTTAGGGTTTGGATATTGTGTTTTAGTGATCTTCACTCTGTTATTTGTGGGTTTTAAATGTATTTTATGGCTGAATTTGTGATGTTTAATGATTTTGTACACTATGTAGGAAAAATAGACTTTGTAGCCGAACCTCACCCATTATATATATATATATATATATATATATATATATATATATATATATATATAGGGGAGAGTTTAAATGAGAACACCCATCTTTTGTGAGAACCATGAGAACAAATCTCAGCCACTCATTTAATTCTCTTGTGTTTTAATTAAAAGGGTAAAGTGGTAATTGGTAATAGCTGAACCATTCACAACATTTCCCCTGTTCTTATGTCAATACGTGATCTTCAATTGATTCTGTTCCATATAACCTTCAACCATTCTTCAATCGATCCCGGATCCATATGATTTCCTGCATATTCAGGTATCTTCTTGCTAATCTTTTGTTTTCAAATCAATCTCAATCTTAATTTGACCTATTCGAGATCCGCACCACCTTTAACCATAGCGATTCTGGATCCATATGATTTATGTAGATTCACTTATGTTTAAGATAAACTTTTGTTTTTAAATCAATCTTAGTCTTAATTCGAAGTACTCTGTTGTGTTTTCATTACATATCTCAGTTAATTTACACTTGAAATCATTGATTTTAATTGTGGTGATGTTCTTCTTCTCCCCATTTGTTGTTTCAAATTGTTTTCAAATATGAATTGGATAATTAGTAGAGATTTTGCAACATTCTTTTCAGTTGACTATGCGTGTGGTTTCAATTTTTTTGTCCAGTTGTTTATTGGAATTGGGGTTTTTTTATTAACTTCATATCTCTCTTCCTTATGTATCGTTTTTTATTTCAATGTTGTATTTCATAGATGTTGGCTCTCTAACTTCATATTAAGTGGTGATGTGTATAAGGTGTACCTATTATGTGTTTTTCTGCATAAAGTTAAGCTTTTAGAGAGCACTATAGGTTTATGACTTGGAAGTGAATTGGTAAACTGCAATTTATAATGAAGTTTAATCTTTGTAAACTTTTGTTGTTGGATTAAGACTTAGTTTAGTAAAAGTAATTAAGAGTAAGATGACTAAAGATTGGATTTTCTATGACTGTAAGTAAAACAAAGCATAAAATGAAGTTTTAACTTCATTATGTTTACAAGTATTTTTAGCTCGATTTATCTATACCATATGATTATAAGTAATTGTTTACTTTGAATAATTAAATACAATATTAGTGTTTATTTATCTTTATTTCATCTTTTTAAAAATTTTGCATTCATACATTGTGAATCTGTTCATGTAACTGATCTACTAGATATACTGGTGTTTATAGATTCATCCAATATGTTGTGATTATTCTATTCATTTGTTTTACACATGTGTAACGTTCGATTAATGTTCAGGATTGGTTGGTGCAGGCACTAGCTATGGACGTATAGAGTGAGTAGGCGACACGTGTTTATGACGTTGTGGCGAGCGACTAAAAGGGTAGAAAACTAGGACCAAATTTGAGATACCATTGGTGTTCTCGTTGTCTACATCTACGATAAAGAAATGAGATAAGAGAAATCCAACGGCTGTAGTATTAACACGAGCAATAAGGGTTATGTGGTGACTTCAGTAGGGGAACTATTTTGTATTACTCTTCCGATGGCGATAAGATTGAAGGTGAAGCCTATCAATACAACTAATCAAGCAACTGAACATAACTATGTAGAAGTCAATTTGAATCTTGGTGGTCCTTTGAAAAATAGGAGAAAAATCTATCTGTACACGTTATTAATTCAATGTAATTACTACTTACGCTTTATGTTTGTTATGTTGGTGGATTTTACATCTTTTTATATTTTTATCATGTCATTGTTCCAATATTATTATATGTATAGTTTTTTTTTTTGATTTTGTGTCATGTTATATTTACTTATGCGCAGTTGATTTACACATGTGTAAATTATTCACTATCATATATCTATGTATGTTTTACATATGTGCAGTTGAGTTACACATGTGTAAAGTGTTCCCCATCACATATTTGTGTCTGTTTTACATATTTGCAGCTAAATTACACATGTGTAAAGTGTACATTGTCACACATTTGCAGCTAAATTACACGTGTAAAGCGTACATTGTCACATATTTGTATCTGTTTTATATTGCGAAGTTGATTTACACATGTGTAAACTGTTCATTACCACATACCGATGTATGTTTTATACATATGTTAACTGTCGTATTACACGTGTTTAGTAATCAGCTATTACACATGTGTACTATTACACACATGTAATAGTACATACATGTAATATTAGTAGTCAAAGTATTACATACATGTAATATTACAAAAATGTAATACACAAAGTATTACACGCATTTAGTATAGCATATATGTGAGAGGTCACAGGAACATGTGTTTGAAAGAAAAAGGATGGTTGTGCAATTGAATTACACATGTGTAAACTATTGTCCATCACATATGTATTTGTATTACATTTGTGCATTTGAATTACACATGTGTAAACTGGTAAGCGTCACATACGTGTGTATGTTTTACATATGTGCAACAGAATTACACATGTGTAAATTGTCCACTATCACATATGTAAACTGATTTTTACACATTTTCAGCTTTATTACACATGTGTAAACTGCTCTTTGTCACTTATTTGGTTCTATTTTACACATTTTCAGCTCAATTACACATGTGTAAACTGTTCTGTGGTCACTTAATTGTTTATGTTTTAAACATTTTTAGATCAATTACACATGTGTAAACAGTTCCGTGGTCACTTAATTACCTTATGTTTTAGTCATTTTCAACTCATTTACACATGTGTAAACTCTTCCCTGTCAATTAATTGTTTCTATTTCACACATTTGTAGCTCATTTACACATGTGTAAACTGTGAATTAAACAAGATAGTATATTATGTAAAAGGGGATGGCAGCCCGGTAAATTTTGATGATAACAACATATATTTACAACTTACAGGCATTGGGCTTCCTGAGATATACCCCAAGGAAGACACCAACCCCAAACCATTAGCTATGGTCTAACAATTAGAACCTAACAAGAAATAAAAAAAAACAACCTATTCTATACTTAAAGCCACACTCGGCCCAAGTCCAACATAAAAATAAATCTATACAATCAAGTTTCAAACAACCTAAACCTTCCAAAAAAAAAAAAAACAATCAAACAGGACCAAGACATTAAAACAACATCCAAAGTATAACATCCAAGAGTCCATCTTGAGCTTCCCAAAAACCTTGAACTCAAAAAAGCAGCAACATCATCCTCATTTCTCAGCCTGACCAAACTCCAAACAGCTATACACCAAAGAATATCACCAGCAAACACCAAATTTTCACATCCCCAAACCAATATTTAAGTCATTTGTTTTACATGTCATTATAAACAAATAAAAATTCTGATTTACACATGTGTAAGTTTTCGTTTTTTTCATCTGTAAATTCTTAGTTAAACATGTGTAAATTTGTTTTACAAATTTTCTATTTTACATATGTGTAAGTTTCTATTTTACACATGTAAGTGTTTGTTTTACATATGTGTAAGTGTTTGTGTTTTACACGTGTAAATTCTCAGTTAAATGTAATTAAAAAACATTTTTAATATGTGTAAGTAGCAGTTTATGTAACTGCTTTCTGACACATGCGAAAACAACGTACTTACACATGTACAAACATCTTATTTACACATGTGTAAATTGCTTAGTTACACGAATTCAATACTAACTAAGATGATATACACATGTTTATATAGCTTACTTACACATGTGTAAACAACTTATTTACACGTGTAAATTGCTTAATTACACAAATGCAATAGGAACTAAGATGATTTACACATGTGTAAATTGCTTTATTACACAAACACAAATATTAACTATGATAATTTACGTATGTTTAAAGATTTTTTAAGCTTAAGCATGATATTGTACATCTTTCTAAACCTACATATATAGATGATTAATTGTTACAACTTGAGAAAATAGTTTATGTCCTTGAATAAGCCCAAATATCACGAAACAACAAGCAATGTGATTCCAACAATTTTGTCAAAATCCATATTCCAACATGGTCCTATTGATAGGTCTCACCACTTGTACTAATATACCATCAATAATCTCGATAAAATATAATATACACTTACAAGATATATCTGAATAAATTCTAACACACACAGAGACATTTCATTAAACACCTCATCTACAACTACTTAAACAAGAATAATTCAACAAAATCAACCCAATTGACGCTTAGACCTTTAACCCCTTATTCAAACACCTCATATGCAACTATCAAACATAAGTAATTCAACAAAATCAATACAATAGACACTTAGACCTTTACTTACACACCTCATATGCAACTACTCAAACAAAGATAATCCAACAAAATCAAGACATCACACAATTAGACATTTCATCAAACACCTTATGTGCAACTACTCAAAACCAAATACCCCTCTTATATCCTCACATAACTCTCAACTCCTAACAAGATCCAAACCAACATACATCAAATAAAACAAAAGAACACCAAATACCTTCAATCAACAACAAAACAACAATCAAATACCTTCTAGATTAAAAGATGAATGAATGGAAAATCAACAGCTGCAAATATAAAGAACATTCAGAGAATCAAAAATCAATTGCAGATACAGACCTTACGTATGGTATTGACGTCAGCTTTTGGTTTAGTTATCTTTAGCGTTGGCCTTGTCTCTGGTGTCAGATGTTAGTTGTGGAGAATTGGGTGTTTGATTCCATGAGGATGAAGGTAATTTGGGGGCTGACGGGTTGTGCAAAGGTATTGTTTCTTTTTTTAAATGTATTTTTACAATAATGCCCTTTTGAGTCTTTTATTTTATGGTTTCCTTCTCATTTAAATCCCCTAATCTTAGCCCTTGATTGAGGATGATCTATGGATTAAAATGGTTCCTAGTGTTCTCACAAAATTCCATGTTCTCAAGATAACCCTCCCATATATATATATATATATATATATATATATATATATGGTAGGGTTCATGCTAAAACTACCTTTATTGCGAGAACCAATGTGAACACAACAAAATAACCTAAAAAAACCTAACCCCCTACCCCCCCCCCCCCCACAAGCTAAATGGTAAAAACTAACCCCCCCCCCCCCACCCCACCCCACCCAAGCTAAATGATAAAAACAAAACCCCCAATAAACCTAAAAAAAACTAAAAAACACACAATTTTTTTTTATATTTTTTATGTAAAATCGCTACTTTTAGTAGCCAAATTTTATTTTTATTTTTTTTGAGTAAATTACTTTTTGAGTCCCTGTATTTTAGTGGTTTTAACTACTTGAGTTCAAAATCAAAAAGTTTAACGCCTTGAGTCCCTAACCATTTATTTTATAACGTTTTAAGTCCAATTTTGTTCATTTTATAACGGTTTGAGTCCATTTTTGTTAAAAAAAATTGGACTTAAAAGGTTAAAATTTGGACTCGAAAGGACTCAAATGGTTATAAAAAACGTTTAGGGACTCAGGGCGTTAAACATTTTGATTTTGGACTCAAATAGTTAAAACCACTAAAACACAGGGACTCAAAAAGTAATTTACTCTTTTTTTTAATAACGAAATCCAGCGATTTTTCAATAAAAAATATTAAAAAAAAATTGTGTGTTTTTTAGCTATTTTTAGGTATTTTTGGTTGTGTTCACATTGGTTCTCGCGGTTCTCGCAATAAATGGTGGTTCCTAAATGATCCTTCTCCTATATATATATATATATATATATATATATATATATATATAGAAGTGAATTATTCGATGATATTATGATATATGGGTATATGTATGGTTTGTACGTTGGATTGGTTGATAGGCAATATTTAATCTATACGATCTTATTAAGCAAAATAGGTTTTCTACCCTTATGGTAATTTTACATTGTGTACACATTTTAGAGGGGTTAAAGCTGAACATTCTTCAAAGATTTAAGACGTCTAAGGGTCATTATAGGGATTTCATCCATGGAATTAGGAGAAGCCTACATTAATTATGTCAGACTTAAATCGTCCAGAGATGGAGAGGGAGAGAGAACCAGAGAAGAGAGCAATGGTCAAACACCCACTCAATTTAAAAAAAAATGATTGGTTGAATAATGGTCAAGTCCCCTCTCTCTCCTCCATCACCTCTTCTTCACCTTCGGTGAATACTCACCGCCCACACAACTTCTCTCCTCGTCCCCGCTCCCCGATTCCTCGCCGGCAACCGTTCACCGATCGGTAAACACCATTCCCCGAATGGTTCACCGAAACGATACCGACCACCCTTAGAGTTGAAAAGTCTTTCTTTAATATATATTTGAAAGTATAATTGTGCATATCTTTAAGCCCACAGGTTGTCTTCAACCCATTGAGATCCACATTGCAGATTATGTCCAGCCCAATAGCATTAAATTTACAAAGCCTTAATTTGGTCCCACAAAAGGCTGAAATGAGAATCCGATTCTCAGGCTTTCAAATCCAAACTTGCTTTCCTTGTGGATGATCATTGGACAAACTGTGTCCACATAATTGCTTCCTTCTATTAGAGTATTAGACGTGTACAAAAAATCCGGTTTGGGCCTGATGAACCGGTTTATAACCCGATTTGGTAGCCAAAAAAACGGTTGGCTCGACCCTGATCTGGCAACCGATAAAAATTGGTTTAAATGCTAAAATTAGTTGTAAACCCAATCGGCCAATCCCAATTGGTTTGGGCGGGTTAGGTTTTCAACCCTAAAATCGATTCTTAACACGAACCGGTTTGAGCCCAAGGTAAACAAAATGGACCGCTTTAAAACCTAAACTAGTTTGAGACCAAACCGGATATTTGTACACCTTTACCTTTTTTTCTTGTGGGGGGGGGGGGGGGAGGCGTGGTTTAAGTTTGCTAGTCAAATTGCCTTTTAATGTATGGGAGTACTTAATTTTAAAACTCGTCTGCAAGTGTTCATTCATGCATGGGCGGCTTCTATGTGGTGAGTTCTTAGGCTCGAGCCTAGGGCCCAAGTATTGTTTACACATAATCTAATGCACACTTTTTCGCTTTGAGCATAAAATATTCAATCTTATTCCAATCTCACTTTAATGAAAAAAATTGAGCCTAACTATTTTTACATACGTGGTTTAATCCTACTTTAGCCAATCCATTTTTTATACTTGCTCACAAAAATCTTAGATCTGATACAATTTATATAACGTTAACATTTGAACAAGGCTTTTGAGTTTATACTTTGCCTTGGGCCCCAAATTGGTTGAGCCACCCTACGCTCATGACCTTGAAGTAAAGGAAAGTGAAGTCAACACCTCACGCATGGCTTGTTCATGGTTTAGTCCTGCTACAGCTATATACCATGGTTTAGTCCTACTACAGCTATATTTTTTTTTGAAAGGTAAACATCATTCACAAGAACACGACGACCCAAGCCGGGCCGCCAAAACAAAACAAGATTACATATTCACAAAAGAGATCCAATCCCTCCACTCTACACCTTAAAATCTAGATCTGTTTGAAAACCAAAAATAACTGTTTTGGTCAAAAATTACCGAAGCAATTTAGTGATCAAATTAGTAATGTGAGGTAGTGTGCTAGAAAGTTTATAGAAAATATGCTTGTTGAGTTATTTAGAAAATCAGTATTCAGGATACGGCTCAGGATATTGAGCTGTATTTGCGATCAAACAATGAGCAAACAATGAGCAAAAAGTAAAGGAAATGACACGAGATGTACGAGGAAAGCCCTTGATCAATCTAGATCGCCGGCATAAAACCTCGGGAGCTGACAATCGCAGCTGCCTTGTTCTTCTTATTGCTTTAAACTTCAGGATACAGTGCAGGATATGGACCAGATCGCTAAGTGTTACAATGCTTTTGTATGAAAGTAAGAATTGCTCGAGAGCAAGTGTTAGAGTGTAGCGAGTGTGATTGTGATGTCCTAGTTGATCTGGTATACCCACCTATTTATAGTAATGAATTACAAACAATAATCCCTACAAATATGGGCTACTCTGAATATTCCATTACGAACGTTATGGACCGAGTAATACGGCTTCAACGTCTTCATTTGAACGACTTGGACCGAGTCTTCCGCGGAATAAGTCTTGTGAACGTTGCTAGCTTCTAACCCACGTACCTGCACATAATCCATTAGTAATCCCGAGGATACCATTCAGGATGTTACCAATATCCTGAACCAGCATCCCGGATGTAAACAGATACTACATAAATAAGATATAGATCAAGATATTTTCCAGGATATGGGCTCAGAATTTCACCCATAACAATTGTCCCCAAAAATGTTACCGTTTGATATCCTAACGGTTACATTTTTTCACGGTGGCCAAGGCAATTAAGAGATAAGACTATTGATGTGACAGCTTTCAACCACCCAGCCTATATTTACTCATCATACCCTATATCTTCTCATCCTCATTTCCTTTTTTACCCACAATCGTCAAGAAAAAGGTAATATTCTCTCTCTCATCTTCATAACCATCTTTTATCTTTCTCCGGCAAGAACTCAGGCGACCAAATGCCCAGGCAAACAAGGTCCAGTTCAGGCGATTCTGCTCCCACATTCATCCAACAGAATCTTCTCCAAGAACCGGAGAATGAAACATGCACCTTTGATAGTGCTCATCTGTCGGCCTTAAAATCCTCCGGTATCTTTCCGGAAGGAACTATTTTCCGACCTTTTGATAGAGAAATCCGGTCAGACATGGTTTCCAACGAGTGGATTTGTTTCAATGCTTTCCCCTTTACCTTAGGGTTACGATTCCCCTTTCCGGACTTCATCACCGAGTTTTTTAATATCACCAAAATTTCTTTCAGCCAAACCATGCCAATGCATTGGCGTGTTTTGTCTGTTCTGGACCAAATCAAGAGAAACCACATACCTGACCTTTCCGTCCATGATCTCCCTTTAGCCTACAAGCTTAGATGCCATGGCTCATCTAGGTTTCTGTTTTATTCTAGTTCCGGTCCCCCATTGATACTTCGTGCCACCAGGAACGAGGATGGTTGGCAATCCAAGTTTTTCTTCGTAAAAAGGGATTCAATCCCTGGTGGAACGGATTATCCGATGAGATGGTTAAGAAAGGGTAGGACTTAGGGTTTAAGAATGATCCTGTCTCTTATCCTGTCTCATATTCTGAACTAACAAATTTTCATTTTTGTGCAGCTGATTTCAGGAAGATTGCACCTCCTCTTGCTAATTCTCAAGAAAGAATAGACGCCATCAGACTCCTTCCAGAGGCAGAGAGAAGTTTCAATCCATCTCCACCGACTCCAAGCCCTCTTTCCAGTGCCAACATGTCTGGTAAGGATCCTGCAAGATATCCTACACATATGTTTTTTATCTGTTATTCATAGGAGGGATTTAGAATTTACTCCCTGTGTGCAGATTCCAGCAAAGTCCCAGTCTATCTAGACCTTGATGAACTTGACAGCTATCCAACTCCAGCCACAGTTAAGAAGGAGACTCCTGCTGCTACTAGCTCCAAGCCACTCCCGGCTCCCAAGGCCAATCCAAGAACCCGTGCTTCCACAGCGAAAAAGAGGAAGGGTCTTGAAGTCAGTGCTCCGGGCTCAGAAGGGTTCTCCTATGATGAACTCAGCTTCTCTAATTCCTTAGAGCCAATGACATCCTTCCTTAACAAGGTAATATCCTGACGCATATCCTTTATGTATATCCTGCACATATATCCTACACATATATCCTAACAGGATATCCTGGTAGGATATCTTGGTCAACATACATTCTAACTTTATACCTGTAATTGATGTGCAGGGCCTCCAGCATTTGCTCCACTTGTATAATGACGCTTGTGGTACTGTGGCACTTCATGAAGCCAGAATCAAACAACTCGAAAGCACCGTTGCTGACCAAGGTGCCATTGCTGAAGCGAAGAGCCGGCATTACGAAAGCTTGCTGAAGAAGGTCACCCAAGACGCTGAGGTCAAACTTGCCACCGTTCAAATGGATCATGATCAGGCCCTGATCAACTTCCGAGAGGGAATCAAGGCTTCTGCTATCGTCTCCCTGCTACAAGCACGCATCAAGATGGCCTACGAGGCCAAGGAGACGGGCCTTGTTTGTCCATCTTGGCCAGTTGAATCCTGGGTGGCCAAGTTAAAGGAACTCGGAGGCAAAGCTGTGCCATTTCCTTCTGAAGCCGGTGAGTCTTCTAAGTCAGCAGGGGTGGTGGTCCAAGCTGGAGACAAGAAGGATGCTGGAGCTGATGCTGGGATGGACATAGGTCAGGATGCTGCGCAGGATGCTGGTCAGGATGCTGGAGCGGAGAAGTCTGAGAAGGTTGGAGGTGATGCCGCTGTGTGAGGGCATTTAGGTGGGCGATGACGGATATACGTGCCAAGGCCAGAGCCCACCTTTTTGAATTTGAATGTTGGTTTGTAGTCCCAAAAACAATTTACTTTTCCACACTTTACTTTCCTGCACCTGAACAATTTACATTTCCTGCATGCTTTTTGAACAATACAACAGTTGAAGGTGGATGGGTCTCGGTTTGAGATGAATCCTTCAACTGTTGGGTAAATATGGTAATGAACTATAGTGCTCTTAGTGGATGGGCCCTGTTTTGAGGTGAAACTAAGAGCACACCTTTTGGCATGTTAATAATATGACTACCCTTTTGACTTTATTATTGTTGTCATTAACATACAAATTTTACTTGTGAAAATTGTTTGGTTTGAACATTCTTAGGAACATATATCATAAATGTATACTGGGAGATATCCTGAAAGATATCTTGAAAAGGATATTGAAATATAACCCATAAATTGTCCAAACAAAAAGGAGAGATCATACCAGAGATTCTTAGAGAATCAATTCCAATCCTTTATCATAAGTTTGTCCCCAGTGCATACTTATAAACTTGGATCCATAACGTATGTCCCCTGTGTTTGCCAAAAACACCAATGTATTTATATTTTGATTCAAATAAATACCGAATACCCCAGGGCAAAACCCATGATATCCTGAAATGAATCCTTAGCATATTTGGGATAAACCCTTAATATCCTGGGGATAAACCCTGATATCTGGGGATAAACCCTAAATTTCATGCGCTACAGGCGAGAGTGTATAAACTCCAATTCTTAGAAATGTGAAAACCTTTAAACCTTTGAGAGTATGAAAATACTCTTTCGTGAGAGAGGGTGATCAATCCTCATATACCTTTAGGATCCAGGATATAGCCAACAGTAACGAAATTGTCAGCCACTTTTACATGAACTGGTCCCGCTACCTTGAACTATACCTAGATAACTTGCGCTCCAGGCGAGGTGTTTAAACCCAATTCGAAAGAAAGGTGAATACCTTTAAAACTTTGAAGGGACCAGGATCCCTTAAACGTGAGAGAGGGGGCCAATCCTCTAATCTTTTGACTTATCCTGAGTATATATCCTGGAGCTATATCCTGAAACATATCCTGCAAAACAATTGTAAACTAAGGTGGGTGTTAGCTTGGCTAACACCCCTCCGATGCTTAAGTCAGTAGTGGGTTCAAGACAATAAACAAAAATATATTTAAAAATAGAATACATACCATTCCGAGATAGAAAATAAATTCTACTCTTACTTGAAATAGAGCTTCAAATGTATTGCATTCCAGGATCTTGGTAGCATATCCCCTTCCATATTTCTGAGTCGATATGCTCCTTTCCCTGCTTCAGACTCGACTTCATAAGGTCCTTCCCATTTAGGAGCTAGCTTGCCATCGGCAGGATTAGTGGTATTTTGAAAAGCTTTTCTTAGCACCCAATCACCAACTCGAAATCTTCTAGTCCTTATGTTCTTGTTATATGCTCTGGATATTCTTTGCTGATATGCTGCCATCCTTAGCCTTGCTGCGTCTCTTTTTTCGTCTATAGTATCCAAATCTTGACATAAGGCTTCAGGATTCTGTTCAGGATCCTGTAAGATAGATCTTGCAGTAGGTATCGCCATTTCCGTTGGAATCATCGCCTCCGCTCCGAATACTAAGGAGAATGGGGTTTGGCCGGTTGCATTTTTTACCGTTGTCCTATCAGCCCATAAAACAAAGGGTAATTCCTCTGCCCATCTTCCTTTTTTGGCTCCAAGTCTCTTCTTTAAGTTATTCACTATTATCTTGTTTGAAGATTCAGCTTTTCCATTCGCTTGAGGATGTACCGGAGTAGATGTGATCATTTTGATTCCCCAACTCTTGCAAAAGTCGGTAGTCCTTTTGCTTATAAACTGGGACCCATTATCACAAATGATCTCTGCTGGCACTCCAAACCTAGTCAGGATATTCCTCTTTATGAAGGATACTACTTCTTGGTCTCTAACTTGGACAAACGATTCAGCCTCAACCCACTTGGAGAAATAATCTGTCATAGCCAACATAAAAACTTTTCCTCCCGGAGCTTTTGGTAACTTCCCTACTATATCCATCCCCCACTTCATGAATGGCCAAGGGGAAACTACAGGATATAATGGTTCAGCTGGTTGATGTAGTATGTTACTATGTCTTTGACATGCATCACATCTTCGAGCATATTCTGCAGCATCTTTCCTCATCGTTGGCCAATAATATCCTGTCCTTAATACTTTCGAGAACAATGATCTGCCCCCGGTGTGATTACCACAATCCCCTTCATGTATATCCTGAAGTACTTCTTTGGCCTCAGGATCCTCCAAGCACCTCAAATATGGTCCTGCAAGAGATTTCTTATATAAAATATTATTTATAATAGTGAATCGTGATACCTTCATCCTAAATGCCTTAGGATTTTGATTTCCGGGGATGTGTCCTTCCTTAAGATATTTTATGATTGGAGCCGTCCAGGATTCAGGATCCTCTTCAGGATATTCTGCTCCAGGATCCTGGATGCCCGCTACTTCCTTATCCCGAGGATTCGTCGCAGGATACAAGATATGTAATATTGGTATTCGGGTCCCTTCAGGTATCCTGATTGATGATCCCAAATTTGCTAAGGCATCCGCTTCAGCATTATCCTCCCTTGGTACCTGTTCAAGTGTAAAAACATCGAAATATCCTGCTAATTTTTTGAGAATATCGAGGTATTCGATTAACTTCTCACCCTTAACTGCATAGGAGCCATTGAAATGGTTAGTAATTAACAAAGAGTCAACGTATACTTGCAAATTCTTGATATTCATACTCTTAGCCAATTCTAATCCTGCAATTAAAGCTTCATATTCTGCCACATTATTAGTAGCAGGAAATTCACACCTAATAGCCTGGGGTAATATGTCCCCCTGTGGCGATTTTAGTAGTATTCCTAATCCTACTCCTCTTACATTAGATGCACCATCAGTATATAATGTCCAGGATCCTGAGGATTCTCCTAACTGTTGAACTTCTAGGTCTACCTCATCCTGAATGTCACTACTGAAATCAGCCACAAAGTCAGCTAAAGCTTGAGACTTTATGACATTTCTAGGTTCATATACTAAATCATAAGCACTCAATTTTACTGACCACTTGGCCATCCTGCCTGACATTTCTGGCTTTCTAAGCACATTTTTTACAGGATAATTGGTTTTAACATGTATCATATGTGTCTCAAAGTAGTGTCTAAGTTTCGTTGATGCCATAACTAATGCTAGTATTAATTTTTCTAAATGAGAGTACCTAGTTTCAGTATCTAACAAACTTTTACTAACATAATAAACAGGATATTGCTGACCTTCATGGTCTTTTATGAGAACGGCACTTACAGCATTCCCTAATACAGCAAGGTACAGGGATAGTGGTTCACCATTTTCAGGTTTCATCAACAGAGGTGCGGTTGAGAGATATCGTTTCAAATCCTGTAGGGCTGCTTCATGCTTCTCTCCCCACTCGAATTTTTTGTTCTTCTTCAGGATATCATAAAAATCTTTGCATTTTTCTGAAGATCTTGAGATAAATCTATTCAATGCTGCCACTCGCCCTGTTAGTCGTTGAACATCCTTCATATTTGAGGGTGATTTAATATCCAAGATGGCTTTAATCTGCTCCGGGCTTGCTTCTATTCCTCTTTTGGTCACCATATATCCTAGGAATTTTCCTGCTCCTACTCCAAAATGGCACTTAGCAGGATTCAGCTTCATGTTATACTGATCCAGGATATCGAATGCTCCTTTGATATCCTGGAGATGATCCTGAGCTTTCTTTGATTTTACCACCATATCGTCGATGTACACCTCCATGGTGTCCCCCAGTTTGTCTTTGAACATCATGTTTACCAATCTTTGGTATGTTGCACCTGCATTTTTCAAACCGAAAGGCATAGCAGTATAACAATAAATACATGTTGGTGTCATGAAGGCAGTATCCTCCTGGTCAGAAGGCTCCATTTGGATCTGTTGAAATCCTGAGGACGCATCCATGAAGGTCAGCATTTCATGCCCGGCAGTGGCATCTACCATTGCATCAATGTGGGGAAGAGGAAATGGGTCTTTAGGACAAGCTTTGTTCAAGTCTGTGTAATCTACACAGACTCTCCATTTCCCATTTTTCTTCTGTACCACAACCACGTTTGCTAGCCACCTCGGGAACTTAACCTCTCTGATCATCCTGGACTTCAATAATCTCTCAACTTCCTCTTGAATAATCGCATTCCGCTCAGGAGCAAACTTCCTTCTTTTTTGTTGCACAGGCTTGAATGATTTATCAATTCCAAGCTTGTGAGTGATAATATCTTTGGATATGCCTGTCATATCCTCATGCTTCCATGCAAACGTTGACATCCTGCATTTTAAAAAGTTAATTAATTGCTCTTCAATATCCTGAGGGATATTGGTCCCCACGAGCACCGAAATATCGGGATTATCCTGGTCTAGGATAATTTTCTTCACATCCTGCTCCTGATCCTCCACGATATCCTGGGCCCGCGTCTTTAATTGCTATGCTGCACTAGGCTTGGTTGAGGATTTCATCGAGGATGAGTAGCATTCTTTCGCCTCCTGCTGATCACTATCAACTTTGACAACTCCCCAAGGGGTAGGTATCTTGATGCATTGGTGATATGTTGATGGCACGGCCTTCATATCGTGAATCCACGGTCTTCCCACTATAATGTTATAGCAGGATAGAGAGTCCATTACACAGAAACGTTGTATCGAGTTGACTCCTTCAACGTACACCGGCAACTTTATCTCTCCCACTGTGTTTCTAGCCTCTCCACTGAACCCAACAAGCACAGTAGACTTTGAAGTGATATCCATTGGAGATACATTCATTCTTTTAAGCGTCTCTAGTTGGATTATGTTGACGGAGCTGCCATTATCTACCAATATCCTGCGTACAAAATGGTTAGCCACATATAATGTTATTACCAGAGCATCATGGTGAGGATCCTGGACAGTATCCCTGTCATCGGCATCAAATGTGATCACTTTATCAGTTGTAAGTGTAGTCATCCTGGCAGGTTTGTCTCCCTTTTCGGCCTTAGCTTCTTTTGCATGTCTCTTTGCTGCCGAATACGAAGTCCCACAAATGTCGGATCCTCCCGAAATGAAGTTGATTATCTTGACATCCGCGGGAGGTGATGCTGCTCGCTCAGGATCCTTCTCAGTATCCTGACCCTTATTCTTCTTTCTCCCTAAGAGATCTTTCAAATATCCCTTGCTTAGAAGATAGCTTATTTCTTTCCTTAGAGCGATGCAATCCTCAGTCATATGTCCGAAATCTTCGTGGAAAGCACACCATTTTGATTTGTCTTTCCAATCTGCTTTTTGTTGATTCTTTCGAGGCCATCTTGCCTTGTCCCCTAGACCCTGCATGGCATACATCAATTTAGGAATGTTAACAGAAAAGCAATATTCAGATAATTCAGGATACTCTTCAGGATCCTCGTCTTCGACAGCATTCACTTTCTTGTTCTCAATTTCTGCCATATGGCTTAGGCCGATATGACTTGAATGGGGATTCTGACTTCCTGTTAGTTGACTCATAAGTGTTGGATGAGTTCATCCTTTCTTGCATCTTTCTGTCATCTTCCAACCGAATATATCTTAGGGCCCTGTTCCGAGCTTCATCCAAGTTCCTGCATGGGTTCATTACAAGGTCTTGATAAAATTGAGAATCTTTTTGCAGCCCCATCTTGAAAGCTTGCACAGCTGTTGCAACATCAAGATGAGGAATGTCTAGTGATTCCCGGCTGAACTTGTTCACATAATCCCTAAGGGATTCCTGAGGCCCCTGTGTTATCCTGTAGAGATCACTTGTTAATTTTTCAAAGCTTCTACTACAAGAAAACTGACTATTAAATAAATTTACTAAGTGAGCAAAAGATGTAATCGAATGTGGAGGAACATTCAAAAGCCATTTCAGGGCTGATCCTGTCAAGGTTGAACCAAAACCCTTGCACAAGCATGCTTCCTTGAGATCCGGAGGGATAGGGTTAATCTCCATCCTTTCCCTATACTGAGCAATATGCTCCTCAGGATCCGTTGTTCCGTCGTAAAGCTTCATGTTGGGGGTTTGGAACCTCTTTGGAATCTCAGCATCACAGATAGGATATGCAAAACGAGATATCTTGTGGCTGTCTTGAGACACTTCCGGGATCGGCCGGACCACCCCGGGTACACTTGATATCATGTCCTTCAACTTCTGAAGTTCCCTAGTAAGTGCTGATGTCACACCTGTATCCTGCAAGGATCCACTATTGTTAGTAGTATGAGTATTATTATTATTTGACATGTTACCCGTTGGAGGATTTTGCCCATATCCTGAAGCATATCCTGAGCTCCTTATGGTCGATATCCTGACCGAGGAGGGTATTTCAGGGGTATGATTCTGAGGAAGGCTGGGCACAATATTCCCCCTGTTATCCTCAGTATACACAGCTGAACTAAAGTTCAAAGTTCTAGATTGTAATGGAGTGACAATATCCTCAGCAGATCTGCTCGAGCCAGACTTCAGGAGTTGTATTTCCCTTAAAAGCATTTGGTTTGTTTCCTGCTGCTGCCTCATTTGTTCCTGCACACTTCCAAATAAGGTTAAAATTTCATCGTTAGAAGCTAAAACAGGGGCAGATTCCTGAACACTGCGGGTAGGGATAATATCCTGAGGTCGTGTAGAGGCTGGCATTCTTGGAGGAGGTGGTGGAAGCACCGAACCAGTAGTAGCAGAAGTCGTAGCAGACACAGTAGAGGAACTCATGTTTGATCTTGAGGCCATTATGGACAATGTGGCAAAAAGTTTTGAAAATAGATAACCGATTAGCGATTTACCAAAAATTTTTAGTAGAGAGAGCACCACTTGCCCCACGGTGGGCGCCAAATTGTTTTGGTCAAAAATTACCGAAGCAATTTAGTGATCAAATTAGTAATGTGAGGTAGTGTGCTAGAAAGTTTATAGAAAATATGCTTGTTGAGTTATTTAGAAAATCAGTATTCAGGATACGGCTCAGGATATTGAGCTGTATCTGCGATCAAACAATGAGCAAACAATGAGCAAAAAGTAAAGGAAATGACACGAGATGTACGAGGAAAGCCCTTGATCAATCTAGATCGCCGGCATAAAACCTCGGGAGCTGACAATCGCAGCTGCCTTGTTCTTCTTATTGCTTTAAACTTCAGGATACAGTGCAGGATATGGACCAGATCGCTAAGTGTTACAATGCTTTTGTATGAAAGTAAGAATTGCTCGAGAGCAAGTGTTAGAGTGTAGCGAGTGTGATTGTGATGTCCTAGTTGATCTGGTATACCCACCTATTTATAGTAATGAATTACAAACAATAATCCCTACAAATATGGGCTACTCCGAATATTCCATTACGAACATTATGGACCGAGTAATACGGCTTCAACGTCTTCATTTGAACGACTTGGACCGAGTCTTCCGCGTAATAAGTCTTGTGAACGTTGCTAGCTTCTAACCCACGTACCTGCACATAATCCATTAGTAATCCCGAGGATACCATTCAGGATGTTACCAATATCCTGAACCAGCATCCCGGATGTAAACAGATACTACATAAATAAGATATAGATCAAGATATTTTCCAGGATATGGGCTCAGAATTTCGCCCATAACAATAACTAAGAACCTTTATCTTGCTAATTATGCTATTGATACAAACCGAACCGTTAGAAAATTTGACTTTATTCCTCGCCCGCCAAATGATCCAGCAAGTAACCATGATATTGCCATGAATCGCCTCCTTTTTCTTCTCTGGTAACCTGCTGTCGCTGTGATAAGTCAGAAGATCCCGGATCGAAAATGCATAAATTTTGGGTATACGACACCAATTACTGATTGCTTTCCAAATGTTCGACGCGATGAAAACATTCACACACGTACATACACAAGATATATAGCGATGAAAAATATTGACTAGTTTATTAGATTAGGGTGAGAGTTGGCTACAAAGTTCATTTTTCTTAAAAAGTGTAAAAAAACATAAAACACCATAATGTCAACCATAACACACTCAAAACCCACAAATAACAAAGTGAAGATTACTAAAACACCATATTTGTGGGGTTTGTGTTGTGTTGATAAGGCTTTAATTATTGAATTACTAACATTAGTGTGTCTTATGTTGATTATCATGTTGTGTTTTATATCCATAGTTCTACGATGGTGTGTTTGAAGTTTTTATCTCCTGTTAGGGTTTGGATATTGTGTTTTAGTGATCTTCACTCTGTTATTTATGGGTTTTGAATGTGTTTTATGGCTGAATTTGTGGTGTTTTATGACTTTGTACACTTTGTAGGAAAATAGACTTTGTAGCCGAACCCCACCCATTACATTAGATTATATATATATATATATAGAGAGAGAGAGAGAGAGAGAGAGAGTCGGGATTTAGAGAAAACGGTAGAAAGTGTGAGAACGGTGAGAACGCTTATCAATCGTCCGATCAAAACAATCTATGGACTAGATTGGCGCGGTGGCATTTTCGTAAATAACATCAATTTTATTACGTGGACGCGCTTCAATAAGGGTAAAAGCGTCTTTTGACTCCTCCAAACAAAACGCCATCTCATGAAAAAAAACGCCAAAACAAAAATCACACGGCATTCTGCTAAAAACGCCATTAGATATAAAACGCCAAACTTAAATATATTAAAATCCCGCCTAAAAAAACCGCCAAAAAAAATCCTATATATACAACAACTCAGACCTTCAATTAAAAACACAAACAAAAACCCCAAACGACAAATTTAATATATACCATTCAACTGATAAACGCCAGAAAACCGAAAAATCAAATATATTGTTGTCAATAAAGTGTAGCTGTATGGTGTGGACAACATTGTCAGTTATCTTTCTTAACCGAGGATTAACAATGTTATCCAACACCATACAGCAACACTTTATTGATTTTAGCATGATCAAATTTACAGTTTTAAGATGGTTTATTTTGGGGCGTTCTTTTTCTCGGTAAAACGCCAAAAAAGATAACATTTTGACTGAAAGGGTGTAAACTCAATAACATTTTGCTGCATGAAATGGACAAAAATTATAGAAAAAGAGGCTGATTTCATACGAAAGTCGAAACAGCCAGTGAAGATGCTTCAAAAGAAGAAAGAGACTGGTGATAGTGAAGATTTGAAGATCAATATTTTTTTGTTTAATTTTCTTTTTCAGTTGATTGTTATATAATAAACAACGCCATATCTAATAAAAACGCCAAAAATGCAAATATCTTACACCTTTGGCGTTTATCAAAACATCATAAAATTACTTTGGACAAGTATTATAAAAAAACTTTTTTTCATGTATTCTTTTTTTATTTCCTTTTGAGTTGATTGTTGTATAATAAAAACGTCATATATAATAAAAACGCCAAAACAACCAAAATGCTTGTTTAAACGATACCATCCCATTAAACGCCCCCCAAAACTCCAAAACTATAATAAAACTAGTTTGAAAAAGTATTATAAAAAACATAAAAAAAATAAATTAAAAATAAAAAATAAAAAATAAAAAACAAACTTTAAAATGTAACTAGAAACAGTAACTTCAAATCAGAAAAACTGAAGATAGGGAAAATTTATTATATTAGAATCTAAAACGCCAAACTTAAAAGATGGGACGTGTTACAGACTTCAGAGATAAAGCCTGTCAAAAACAATAATTAGAAACAGTAACTGAAAAGACAAATACTTTATTATAATAACGCACCGCCTAACTTAGGCGCCAAAAACAGATCCTATAAAATAATAAATCTCAGCAACTTCCATTTGATCAAACAAAAAAAAAACAAACGCCAATACTACTAAATACCACTCACTGTAAAACGCCAAAAAAAATCAAAGATGGCTAATATGCTTTCTTGGATATTCAGTATTGTTATTCGTCAAGTTTCACTGAATGAATTGTTAGCGGAGGCGAGTAACTCAAAAAGATTTTGCTGCATAAGATGGACAAAAATTCAAGAAAAAAATACTAATGCCAGTCATATAGTCATATGACATTTTGTATTTTTAGTTCTTAAAGAAGGCTTGGATGAGGACAAGAGATCAATGACACTGAAGAGTGGGATGATGATAAAGATGAAGATCAACATGAAGAAAAAGCGAAAAACCCACCAACACGTCATAGATCTATGTCCCCAAAAATCCACAAAAAAGCAGCTTCAACAGACGAGCAGGCAAAAAAATCAAACCGATTGGTTTATTTTGGTATCAGTTCTTGTACTATTAAAGAACAAAGAGACTGATGACAGTGAATATTGTGAAGAGAGATCCGATTAGGATTTTTTATTTATTTTCGTCGCTTGTATTTTTTTTCTACTAGGGCTGAAATATAATCCAACAATTGTAAAACGCCAAGATAACCAAAACGCCAAAATGTTTATAAGAAATAATAGAACAATCGGCCAACTTATTTAAAACGCCTTGAAAAACATCATTCAAATAGATTTCCTGACCGCTGGGTTACAATGGCATACGATTTGAATAAACGCCAAAATGTTAATAAGATGAAACCATTAAACGCCATTAAATATTGAATTTGGTTAACGCCAAAAATCTTAAAAACCAACAATATTGGGAAAAGCGAAACTGGAAAAGCAGAAGATGAAAGGACAAACCCCCCCCCCCCCCCCCCGCCCTTTTCTAAGCGGCGTGACACGTGTTTGGCCAGGAAGCGTTCTCACCGTTCTCACACTTTTGAGCGTTTTCTCCTGATCCCGTTTCTATATATATATATATATATATATATATATATATATATATATATATATATATATATATATATATATATATATATATATATATATATATAGGGGACCGCTAAAATGAGAACCACCTCGAGTTGTAAGAACCGTGAGAACTACACCGTACGGGACGAGGTGGACCAATTTTTTTTTCATAAACGTAGTTGCGTGTATTATAAACACATTTGTAAAAAAAATTTTAAAAAAATGTCGTGTGTATAGTTTTGAGCACCACAAGTTTGTGTTTACGGGTACCGTAAATCTAACCAGAAAATTTACGGGTACCGTAAACACAAACTTGTGGTGCTCAAAACTACACACACGACATTTTTTTTTTGAATTTTTTTTACAAATGTGTTTATAATACACGCATCTACGTTTATGAAAAAAAAATTGGTCCACCTCGCCCCCGATCAAAAAGTTCTCACGGTTCTTACAACTCGAGGTGGTTCTTATTTTAGCGCAATTCTCTCTCTCTCTCTCTCTCTCTCTCTATATATATATATATATATAGGGGAAGGGCTTATCGTACGATACGTACGCGATCATCCCAGCCGTTCGATCTGGTGGGAATTCAATATTCGCATGTTATAAAAAGGCAAATGAAATCGCATGGCTTGAAAATGCAATGAAATCGCATGTTTGAAATCAATGCAAATGAAAACGCATGAGAAAAAATGGTTAGCATGGGGTAATGTGAAAAATGGCATGGGGTGTGTAGATGGACAAAATCGCATATGGAAGATTGAATGTCGCATGTGAAAAAATGGCTAGTGTGGCGTAATGTGAAAAATGGCATGGGGTGTGTAGAATCGCATGTGGAAGATTGAATATCTCATGTGAAAAATGGCTAGCATGGGGTAATGTGAAAAATGGCATGGGGTGTGTAGAATCGCATGTGGAAGATTGAATATCGCATGTGAAAAAATGGTTAGCATGGGGTAATGTGAAAAATGGCATGGGGTGTGTAGATGGACAAAATCGCATGTGGAAGATTGAATTCACACCGTTCGTACAGTTCGCATGGAGTTATGAAATCGCATGGGAGATGAAGATCTGACGGCTGGGGTTATCGCGTACGTAATGTACGATAAGCCCTATTGTACGTTAACTGGCATATATATATATATATATATATATATATATTGGAGGGTTCAAATGAGAAGAAATTTTTTGTAAGAATAAAAAAGAACAAACTTCAACCAACAAGAATGCTTCATTTTACTTCATTTAATTTTTATATTTAATATGGGTGTAAGGGTATATTGGTAAAATTAGATAGATCATTAATTGTTAGTATTCCTTTTTAATAGCTAACTAAATTAAATTTGTAACTTATTTTCAAAAAAAATATATCTTTTCAAATAAGAAAAAAATTAATTTAAAGTGTAGGATAAATTATGAGGTGTGTAGGATGAATTACGAGTTGTGTAGGATAAATTTCAGTATGTGTAGGATAAAATTCAAAAACGTGTAGGATATATTTTGATGTGTCTAGGCAAAAATTTTAATGTGGAGGATGATAGTCTTTATGACTAATTAATTAGTAAAAAATAATAAAAAATGAGATGAGAAAAACTATTTAATATTTTACAATTGTACCCTTTGTTCTTTTTCTTCTTAATTTAATTTTCTTCTCAAATGAACCTCCCCCTATATATATATATATATATATATATATATATATATATATATATATATATATATATATATATATATATATATGGGAGCGCTAAAATAGGAACCACCCCCAGTTGTAAGAACCGCGAGAACCATTCTCAACCAATCAGATTATACCAACATAAAGGGTATATTGGTCATTTACCCCAAATGTTAAATATCCCCTTTCTCTCTCCATTTATTGCCACCAGATTATAATATCTCTCTGCAATATATTAACCCCCCATCTCTTGAAAAGTTGCAGAGACCTCATCTATTTGAAATTTAAACTCCATCTCTCATCATCTCTCTCTCTCTCTCTCTCTTGAACCTCTCCTCCCTGCTCGATGATGACCAGCCGGCCACCACTATGGGTGGCGGCGCTGGACGGTGATGACGAGGTGGAGCACCAGCTGCCAGCGACGAAGATAGCTGACAAAGCACGCCCCTCACCCCCTCGTCTCTCTTTGTTCCGACAGAGAAAACAACCAGCCACCACCCTCTGGTGGTGGCACACGGCGGCTAAAATTAGAGCGGAAGAGAGGCAGATGAGAGAGATACTTGTCGGAGAGAGAAGGGTTGTGAGGAGAGAAACGTGAACGGAAGAGGAAGACGGTGGTGGTAGGGGCGACGCCGGCGGTCGAAGTCTCGGTCTGCCGGTATTCATCGGACTTGTGAGTTTCAGTTGGGATTCTTGATTTTGTTTGATGGGGTTTCTTGATTTTTGATGGGGTTTCAATTTTGTTTGATGGGGTTTCTTGATTTTTGTCTGATGAACTCTGTGGGTTTGTTCTTGTTGAATTTTGATCAATGATTTTTTGATTTTCTGGTGATTTTTGTTTGGTCAATGAACTATGTTCTTGTGTTCTTGATTTTCTGGTGATTTTTGATCAGTGGACTATGTGGATTTGATATGTTGGATGGAGTGGCAATGATGAAAAAAAACCTAGATTTTGATGACGATGGCGCGACAAGAATGGTGGAGGGTGGGTTTTTGAACCTGCAACCCCACTTTGCAGCCTTTTGATTATCAGAATCTGATCCAAACCCCGGTTTTTTTCAAGATACACTTTGTTTTGATGTTGTTTTTTTATATTTTGTTCCCTAGTCGATGACGATAACAATCTATCTGAGACACCTACCGAGTTTGCGATTTCTGGGCGCGTTTGTTTTGCGTAAAAAAGTTTTTGTAAAAAAAAAGTTAAACCGTAAACTTTTTAACGTAAAACGTAAAAACGCAAAACCTAAAAAATTTAATGTAAAACGTAAAAAGTTTAACGTAAAACGTAAAATGTAAAAAGTTTAATGTAAAACGTAAAACGTAAAAAGGTTAACGTAAAAACGTAAAACGTAAAAAGTTTAATGTAAAATGCAAAAAGGTTAACGTAAAATGTAAAAAGTTAAACGTAACATGTAAAACGTAAAAAGTTTAACATAAAACGTAAAACGTAAAGTTTTTAACGTAAAACGTAAAAAAGTTTAACGTAAAAAAGTTTAACGTAAAAAGGTTAACGTAAAAACGTAAAACGTAAAAAGTTTAACGTAAAACGTAAACTGTAAAAAGTATAAAAAATCTTTTAAAAAAATCTGAATTTAAAAATGCTTTTAATAAAAAAATTATGTTTAAAAAAATAAAACTAATATAATAATACAAAAAGTAATAAAAAAACAATAAAGACAAAAAGACAAAATATAGTACTTTTACTAAACTAGCCTTTTGGATTAAAATATTAAAGACATAATAAGACAAAAAATATTTAATATTAATTTTAGTTACTTTTAATCTTGTCCATCCATCTTGTTGATCTAATGGCTATATATATATATTGTGAAAAAAAACGAACAGATCCTAGCCGTTGGATGATGAGATCATGATCTTTGCAATTAAAGGATTTTTTAATTAAAAAAAAACCAAAAAACTGATTTAAAATAACTGCACAAGGGCACAGTCGTAATTATAGGTTCCCCAAATCCATTGAAACCCTCGAAAATAAAAATCATGAGCGTAGAAATTTGAAACCCATAATAATAGCCCTTTCAGTTTACCAGTTATAGCTTCAAAGGTTCAAGAAAACCACCTGCGTATCAAGTATCAAGAGTCTCTCTCCTCATAACCACAACCAATTCCTGCATCTTTTTCGTAGTTTCTCTACAGACGAGTTTCATCTACTAGAATCATAATCAAGGTATCGTTATGTTGTGTATTATTCATGAAAAGGTTGTGAATAGTGCTTTTTTATACAAACGAATCCTCTCGCTTCAAAATCTAGGGTTTAGATTGGATTGTGTAATCAGTCAACTGGTAGTCCGATTTGGTAGTGTACTATTCTTATTCTTATTTGTTTTTTATTTTTCCTGTAGTAATGGTTGGGCCAATGTTTATGTATTGTTCTGCCCTAATGTCTAAATCAGTTCACTGTAAAGATTCGGTTAAATTTGCTGTGTATAACGAACCGATTACATGTGTATTTGTTCAAACTTCAACATGTAAACGGCAAATGCGAAATCCGATCAATATAAAGTTTGGGTTTAGTTGTTGTGTGTGAAGATAGCAGAATATGTGTATTAGGCCTGCTTACATAGTGTGGCAACCTGATTTGTTTTGTAGTTGTGCCAGTATCTTCAAATCATGTAGCTTGTCCTGTTTTTGTGCTCAATTGATTTCATTGTGTATTAAAAAATGTGTTGTAATGAGGTTTTTAAAAAAAAAATGGTGTAATCAGTTAACTTAACAGTTTTACTAATACACATGTGTAAGTGACAAAAACATACACATGTGTATTACAGTTGGACAAACTGATGTCTACATATATATGATGCAATATATATTTTTTTTTTGGCATACTACCGTTTATTAGTTTCTCATATAATTAATGATGAAATCTCTTTGTTTCTAATACACTACCGATTTGGTAGGGTATTAATCTTATTTGTTTCGAATTTTTTTCCTATAGTAAGATCTGGGCCAATGTTTATGTATTGTTCTGCCATAATGTCGCTAAATCATTTCACTATAAAGATACGGTGAAGTTTTGTTATGAGGCTTTTAAAAAATGGTGTAATCTGTTAAGTTAACAGTTGTAATAATACACATGTGTAACTGATAACATACACATGTGTATTAAAGTTTTGTAATGACATGTGTATCAAAGTTGGACAAACTGATATGTATATATATGTATGTGATGCAATATATTGTTTATTTTTTGGCATACTAATGTTTATTGGTCTCTCATATAACTAACGGTTTTATTTAGGTGATTTATAAGGATAAAAAATGAGAACTAGTAAGTGCTATTTGATAAACATTAAATTGCATATGGTTAAATGCCCTTAAATATCGTTAAATGAGGCTGTTAATTTAAATATGTAGGGAGAAAAAGCGAACGGATAGTGATTAAAAGGAAAGCAAAAGTTAAGAACAACGCAGCAGACCCGATTATATGTTCTGATGATGACGAATGTAAATATTTTGGAGACCTTGATGCGGTGATATGTATTTTAAAGGGTTTATTAGGGATAAAGAGGTTTACTATGGCATGAGCATTATCTAACTGAGTTACGTTATGTGCAGCTGACAGAATGAGGAAGGGAGTCGTCAAGAACCTTGATGATGCCCGGGTGACGAATTCGCTCTCTGACGATGACTTTGAATCAAGTGCTGGTAAGAGACTGTAGATTAAAAGTTGTATTGTTGTTATAATATTTTATTTGGTAGACCGTTAAAGTTTATTTTAAACGTCTTATATTTGGTTTCGTAAGTGAGAAGATGGACACAAACCAGCAGGTTTTTTCACAGAGATCTGAATACTTCCGCAAATTACAAGAAAAGTGGCGTAAAGAAGAGTGTATGGGTAGTTAAAATGTTATGCTTCTATAAGTTCTACGACTTACATTTTTTTTCCGAATAACTAATGTTATTTTTTGTTACTTGTAGCCATCCGTAAACAGGAAGCAACCAAAGACGAAACTGCTGGACAAAACACAAAGAAATTAAACAAAGAAGATATTCAACTTGTGAAAAGAAAAGGCAAACGAGCAAAAAGAACGAGTGAATACAAAGTTAAAGCAGTACGTGTTCCATTTATGGATAACTCAGAAGGTATGCAGGCGATTTACAGTAATAAGGAAGGAAAAATTGGAACTGATGGCGCTGGGAAAAAGGGTATATACACTTATGTATTGAGATATTATAGATATAGTGTATGTCCTTTATCATAGTAATGTCCTTTATCATATTGTATTTGGGATAACGTTAACCATATCCAGTGTTCTTTTGCTATGAATATTACGGTGACATTGATGTTAGGTAAATACTAAAGATGTATGACATTCTGATTTATATGAACGTTATTCTATACACATGGGGGGCAACACAGTTTCATATGTACCTCTAAAATTACGAAAACCAAATACACACCTGTTATTGTAAAAACTATTTACCTACAGGAAAATAGTAGATGCAAATGCACATGCATAACCCGAAACATTGCCTCCTACTCTATTATTAGTTACTGTAAACGGTACGCCATATTGCGACCCAGCTGAGAACACGCGTACATTTGTCGATGAACAAACCCTTTGATTCCACATGGAATCTAATAGTAGATGAAAATGCGACTTCAATTAGCTTCACGCATGCTGCATCATTTG
The DNA here is from genome assembly GCA_030545235.1 of Helianthus tuberosus. Taxonomy (NCBI): domain Eukaryota; kingdom Viridiplantae; phylum Streptophyta; class Magnoliopsida; order Asterales; family Asteraceae; genus Helianthus; species Helianthus tuberosus. The sequence continues at coordinate 36,409,124 of CM060393.1, forward strand.
TAAACTCAAAACCTGAATGCCGAAAAAAAATACACTGCTGACTTCTCTATTAATTTGTACCTGTTATAAAACCATTTTGACAGGGAATTTTCAAATGCAACAACTGTTGGGATTACGTACAACACATACAAAAGTGCAGCGCTAAACATTCTAAAACCGCTAGAATATGAATACACATGACCAGCGACCAGTTATACTTTTATAACCTATTAGACTACTTGTAAATGTAACGTGTATCACATATCGCGAGTCAATAGAGGCCACGTGAAGATTGTCAATACACAATCATGTATAATGGATAAAACTTAAAAACCCATATACTCCAGTAATATAAGTTATACCGAAAACATATATCAACACCGAAAAAGCATGAAAGCGAAATTACGCTAAAAACGAGTTTGAGCTAACATCAACGGTCATGTTTAAAAAACACAGAACAACTGAAGAGGAACATGAAAAAAAAATTCTGAATGTTGTTATGCTTTACGCAACCTATTCTTCACTACCAAAATCGTCGGAGACATATTCTTCAGTTTCGGATTCTTCATATACGTCGTCTTCTTCATCCGTTGACGAATCGTCCTTAACCTTTTTAAGTGGACAATTCCGCTTATCATGACCCCTAACCCGTTTGTTGCAAAAATTGCATTTCCGCCTTGGTTTTTTACTCTTCTTAATTGCTTTCTCCCCCAGTCCAATTGTATCATAACAAAGCATAAACTGCACCAACGTATTGTGGGGGCTGGAATTTGCTTTAAACATATGATTAACACTTTCGCATCTAGAGGTGGTCTTCAGAAGGCAACACATAGGTATATCACGAAAATAGCATGGAATCCATTGTACCCTAATAGCGTACATTTCATTTATCCATTCATGACCTTCCAAACCATACTCAGTCATTAGTAAGTTCCATCTCTTTTCAAACCTACGCGTTTCTATGTAAACATTCTCTAACAATCCTAAATTTTTTATAAAATATATAAAAACTTATGTTATTAAAAGAATGCATCATCGGTAAATTGACCAATGAAAATATGATGTATTTTGGGCAAGCGTAGGAAACGTTTAATAACTAATTTATAAAAATACTTTATATTTAGACCTACTCTGTTTTTAAAGAAACTTGGTTCAAAATGTAGACAAAAATATTCTCATTCTAATGGCATATTTATTATTTTATAAAACGTTGTACTTTAAAAGTTATAAGCACCAAAAGAGTAAAGCAGTTAAACTAATTATAAGATATAATTAATTAAAATAGTTAAATTAAAATATTGAAAATATATTTATAACATGCACGTGTAAAGTGCATGTGTGGGAATTATAATAATAATAACAATAAAATAATAATCAAAGTATTTAAATTAGAATGCAGAAGTGCACGGTTGTGTGCATTGTGTCTACAATTGTAGGAAATTAATTCATATATGGTATTATCCTCTAGTTTAAATAAAACAATAAAATAGTTAACTTATGCATTGGTGTACATATGCATTAAATATAAATGTATACGTGGGCATTACTTGCTTGCCTACCAAGTTCAAAATATGGTATAAATAGAAGGGTTAATGGATTTAAACACCCCCAACTATGGCCATTTGGCCGATGGCACTCTCAACTTTGACTTTGGCTCACACCACTCCCAACTTAACACATGGGTTGTCATGGCACCCCCTCGTTAAATATTCACTAACCAGGTTAGTAAATTTAGCCTATGTGGCAATTTTATCTGATGTGGCATATATGATGTGTCATTTAAATCTGATGTGGCCAATTATTCTTTTAAAGAAATCTATATAATAATTATTATATTTAATAATAGATATATATATTAGGGATTGAAGATTAGGAATTGTTTTCAGAGTATGATTTTGATCATATTCCTGCAAATCTCACCTCGAGTCTCTCACCATCAGCATCACAATTCACAATCAAACATCACCATTTTTCCGAATAGCAACTCCAGAATCGAACAAGGCTCCACCTCCACCACCGCCAAAGCAAAACGGTGGGCGACATCTCCGTCGGCCACCACCGCCATACGTCGCTGCCGCTACTGCAAATCTGAACAAGGCTCCACCTCCATAGCAACTCTAGAATCGAACAGAATCGATCATATTCCTACAAATCTGACCCGGACCCAAAGCAAAACAGAATCGAACAAGGCTCCACCTCCACCACCGCCATACGTCGCTGCCGCTACTGCCTTTGTCGCCATCGTCGGGCGACATCTCCGTCGGCCACCACCACCACCACCACCGCCGCGGCTCCACCTCCACCACCGCCATACGTCGCTTGTGTCTTCACCGTTTAAATGTTCTGCAACAGGAGGGTGTCGGAAGGGGGGTATGGCCGGCTGGTTAGTCGGAGTAGAGAGGGAGAACGAGGGGTGTTGTGTGGGGGTTACATTGGTAATCGAAGCCGACCGGTAATCGGCTCCGGTCGCCGACTACCAGACACAACTGTTGACCGGTCAGTTTCTTGTTAATTTTTGACTGTTTGTTTGAATTTGTTGTTGTTGTGATCTGGATTTGTGTTGAATTTGGATTGACATTGTTTGATTTGTGTTTGGTGTGGATGTAGAAGTGAGAAGAAGGAGGATAAGGATAGATCGGATCAGTGGGTTGAAGTTATTTCATGGGAGCCTGATTTGGTGTTTCCGGCGAGAGAATTAGAACAGATCCGCCTGATTTGGTGTTTCCGGCGAGAGATATAGAACGAAGAAGAAAAGGTTTGCGGCTGCTGAATAAGTGAAATAGGGTTTAGGTATTTGTGGTGAAGTAAAGGATTTTGTAAAACAGGCCCCTATAGTTTAGTGCTTGTTTCAATATGAAGCTTAAACTTTTTATCTCACATACTAACTTGCCACGTCATCTTGCCATGTTGGACAAAATGGTCACGTCAGCAAAAAGAACTAACCCAGTTAGTGTTTATTTAACGACGGGGTGATACAACAACCCATGTGTTAAGTTGGGAATGGTGTGAGCCAAAGTCAAAGTTGAGAGTGCCATCGGCCAAATGGCCATAGTTGGGGGTGTTTAAATCCATTAACCCTAAATAGAAGGATACAATCAGTTGCAATTTACTTCAACATTCTCTTTCTCGCTAACTTTGTGTTTTCTATATTCATTTTTCTTTAATATTATACTTATAATAAATAATAAAAGCCCTATCCTGTTTTAAGTATTTTAACCCTTGATCACTAATACCCTGTCCAAGTGACGTAGGGCCCCGTAACGTATGGCAAGGCTCTGCCTAAATTCGTTGGGGTTCTGTCTAGTGACGTAGGGATAAAGTGAAATTGGGTCACTATACTTAATGTGAGTGCACTATATCTTTTATCAAATAACCCAAGAGTGATACTCAAAATATAACCACCCTCTTAACACACCCCTGACACCCTACACTTTCTAAAATACACCCCGTATGTAAAAACCGAACCCGTGATACAATATAGTATTTAAATAAAATATAAAAGTTTAAATCTAGGGCTGAGGCGGGCCGCGTGAGCCCACCCCAAACCCTTACGCGGGCCGTATGAAAGCTAGAACCAAACTCCTTTGGTTTCTTAAGTCCAGGCGGGCCGCGTAAACCATATGTTAAGTTGACGCGGGCCGCGAGTGCCCTGAATTGTGGCGCAGCCCGGTGCCGCCACGTGTCTCAACACCCATCAAGCCTACTCAATAACTCAGCAAAGCTACGCGTTGACCTAGCATTGACCCGGGCCGCGTAAGCCTTGCCTGTTCTTTACGCGGGCCGCGTGGGAACCAGTTTCAGCACCTATATAAGGATGGCATCGGATCTCATTTCAGTTCGCTCACAATTTCATTCTCAATCTCACTTTCTGAATTAGAGGCATTATAGTCGGGTATTATATCCCCCTAATTAGCGAGGTTCTGCTCCATTGTAAGTATTATAATGTAACACCTCGAAAATTCACGTCCTATAATGTATTGACACGTGTCATAAGCTTGAACGCGTGAAAGAATACCCTAGAGGGACTAAAGTTGACAAACTTGAAAAGTATATGAAAATACGAGTTCTAAATGTCAACAGTGAATAAATATATTGTATATTAACCCTACATGATGCTCATACCTTCAAACGAATGAATCATGGATCATACGAAGCTAAAAGTGAGAGATTACAAACTACAGGGGTTAAATGTGTCAACATGTTTAAAATATACCTCTGAGTGACCTTTTGACAAACCCGAAGCTTTGTAACGGTTAATTATGCTCACTAGAATGCACGATATAAATTTCATAAAGTTTCGTTATCGTATGAGAAAGTTATGATCAAATTCGTGTGCGAGTGGTTAAAGCGTTAACGTTGAAAGTTATGACTTTTCGGGTTAACCGGAAGTGTCCAGGGACTTGGCAAAGTGGGTATAAGGCTTAAAGCCCTTGTAGGTAAATAAGAAGGGGTCAAATTGCAAGAAATAAGCTTAGTTGACCTTTCGAGGAGCCAAGGGACAAGAAGCAACAACTTGAAAATGTTTAAATCTGATTCCAAGGCCCACGCGGGCCGCGTAACCTTTCACATAATCTTACGCGGGCCGCCTGGCCCGCCCAGATGCAGAAAACCGGCAGCAGCCTGTTTTGCACGATTTTGACCGATCTTGTTGGTATTTCTTCACTCATGGGCGACCCCTAAAATGTTCCTAGACCCCAGGGACACTTGTGGGACAATTGTGGTCAATTGTAGACTTAGTTGTCAACGATTTATGGTGTTTACAAACACTATATAAGGCCTCCAAGTTACAAACATTCTTGCACTCACTTCTGATTATCTCTGGAACTCCAAAGCTGATTCCAAGACTTCCTAACCATCCATTAGAGACGTGTAAGTATGCTTAACCTTTTCTAATTAAGTTTTAGCTTAGTTTTAGCTTAAAAGTCAAACCGTGGTAATTAACGGTTGACTTTAAGATTAATCACTAATGGTCCAGTGATTAGTCGAATCAAAAGTAGTTATAAGTTGGTAATTATGTGGGTAATAAACCCTCAAAAGGGTTCCCCCTGATTCCCATTCTAACTAGGTCAAATGTCGGGTCAAACTTGCTAAGAAAAAGTCAACAGGATACTTAAATTCTAATTTATGCATAATTAGCAATGTAGAACATATACAACCTGTTGGATCATTGTTATAACTTAGTAATTAGTGTAAGAACATGTCTAAACATGTTCAACCCGACAATTCTCTGTAAAGACCCGGTTCGGAACCAAAAGTCGCATAGTTTGACTTTAACTTTGACTTTCAGTTCTAACCCGTTTAAGCATGTTTTAGAAATTCCTTAGAGCTTTATTTGGACCAGGTAACATGCTAGTATAACCCTCTGTGATTATACACCACGGTTCATTAGTTAACCGATTAATACGCATGATTCCGTTAATTGCTCATATGTTGACCATTATGCCCTTTTCACCTTAAAACGTGATTTATGAAAATGTAAAAGTGTAGAAACTTTAATTAATGATATATAAACTTGCATACAAAATTTGACATCAGTTTGAGTTGTAGATTAAGAGTTATGCTCGTTAGCGTAAAATGAAAGCTTTATGTTAAATAAACGGCGTAATTAGCATATAGACTAGTTAAGCCTACTTTTTAATATCAAAATCTTTACCCACTGATGTAATATATTATTTTGGGATTTCTAAAGATTTTTAATTAATTTTAGGCTGAGCATAACACATAGTCGTAGGCTTAATCCGGTAATTGTCGGTTTTGCCCTTACGGGCCATAAAATGAGTTTTACTTATCTAAACGACTCCAAACCTTTTGCTACTGATTAGAAATGATAAATAAATTATTTTAAACCTTCTGGAAGTATAAAAATATCAGCTTTATGTATCGAACCCGTAAACGGCTCTTAATCGCCTTATTAAGCGTTTTTAACGCATAGTATGTATTAAAACTATATTAAACATACCCGGGTTGATACCTACTGATATTTTAGGCAAATTAGAATGTTTTAACAGTAAGAAAAGGTTGATTAACTCAGACTCCAGTTTTGAGCTTTTCGGCTTATGTGAAATTACCAAAATGCCCATACGTGCATAGTCTGGTTATAATAGATAAATTTCACATATATACTTTATCCTACTGTTATAACTTATAAAAATAAGTATTTTTGCTGATTATATCAGACCTGTAACTCAGGTAAATACTTAAACTTTTTTATAACCTTTTAAATGACCAAACTACCCCTACGGGGCAAAGTTTGTGTTTAAATACGTTTCGGGCATAATGAAAGACATCTTACTGATGTCACAACATATTTGAGGCATAAATTAACTTAGGAAACCTGTATATAGCTCTCATGAATACCCGTCATGCTTATTACGCGTACGGTTCGGTTTATGTAACAAGTTTACATAAATTAGCCGAAACGGGTCAAACCTTATTGGTTTTATCTAATAATCCAGAATGTGTATGAAATACCCATATAAGACAAGTCTCTGAACATGTCGGGTTTAAATCACATTCTATTCCGGTCTTCGCTTAATCATGCGTCTGAACCGTATAATCCCTTAAGACTGACCGGTCTAAGCTTAGGCTAAATTAAAGACCCGTTAGCATTCTAATTGGTTATTTATACCATCATTCCAGACTAGAGCATTTCGGTAAATGGTACCTACGCTTACTTAAGTGAATACGGCTGAGTTATTAGATTCTTGCTATTTAAGACAGGAGCTAGCTCAGGTAAATACTCTTAACTTATTTTCCCTATACGGGCTTGGAATACGGTATAATGATACCGCTTGGTCGGGTATTGAATGTTTAATCAGACTGTGATTAAATTATTGAGGTAACCCGGTTTAATCTGTATTGTTTGAAATAAAAGCCTTTAGGGGTTAATGACCATGTCCCGGATATCCTTGACATCATTGTATTATAAAATGGCCACGTCTTAAGTACGGGGTGTAGGCATACACCTGACAGTTACTTAAGTAATAACGGTATCTCACTTCCATGTGGGCCTATACTTGTGGTGTGTCTGTTAATCTGACTCGGTTTCTACATCGGGCCCTGAACGTATAACGAACATGTAAATCTGTATACAAGGTTATAACTATAATTGTTCCAAGTTAAAAAGGTTAATTTTGCCTCTGTGCATTTTAATCAAATTATAAAAGATATTTTGTGCCACGTGCATTCAAATCAATTTTCTTAAACTCTTTTCAAATGAGTCGGTTGAGTGTATTTACCAGTGAAAACTGACGTATTTTCCAAAAAGGTTAAGTGACAGGTACTGAACGTAATTGGCTGGAAGCTCAGGGCGCTAATAAGGAATCTTGCAAGTTCTAGGCGTCTAAAGTCTGTTGAACAAATGATATGTTTTAAGATCCGCTTGTGGATCCTTTACTTTCTGTTGTAATATTGGATATTACTTTATATTCGGAATGTAATAATATTTATCTTTTGTTTCCGCTGTGCATTTATATATTGTGTTGTTTGACTATTATGTTGCCAACTACGTCACGATACTCCCCTCCGGGCCCACCGGTGACATGTGGAAAGTCGGGGTGTGACAGGTTGGTATCAGAGCCAACACTGAGTGAATTAAACACTAGCCTGTTGTGTTTAATCTCAGTTACACAGTTGCACATTCTTGAGTCTAGACAAGAACATAGGACAAATTCCAATTTGTTTCATTGTCTTTTAGTTACTTCCTTGATTATTTTTCTGATTAGCCTTTGCATGGGCAAGTCATTTTTATTAGAAGTCCCGTTTAGGACAACCATATACTTGTTTAAATTTTAAAGGAATGATTATGTTTAAATTATCATTCTTATATTATAAGATCTACCATTATAATAAAATGGCAAATTCTAAAAAGGACAAGACCTAGTCACGTGTCATTTTAAGACCGGGCCAAGATGGTAGTTCCATAATTAGATTCAGATCCATATTTAACACCTCAATTTAGGATTGTCCTGCGATAAATATTAATAAGAATCTTAAGAGTGAAACCTAGCCTTCGGGTCATTTTAAGGTCGGGCCATGATGGTAAGACCTGTTTAAAAGATTCGAATCCCTGTTAACATCTGTAAATATGTTAACACTCCTGGCAGACGTGATTCGTTAAAAATCACACACGTCATTTTTATATATGGATTCTTTAAAAAGATCACTAACCCAACTTAATGATCTCTGAATCATGGGTTTAGATCATCAATTAAGATGATCATATTATGACCGTACATTGGTAAAATAATGCCTACGGGCTATAATGTAGTGTCCATTTGAGACACTGACATTGTAATCTTTATGATTCCTTGTCTAAGGTGGTGAGCTATGCTCAAGCCTAATAGTCTATATGATCAATGCGATCATGACTAATATAATATAACATCCTAGTGATGTTTTGCCTACGGGCTATAATGTATTGTCCATTTGCGACATTGACATTTGATCTATATGATTCCTTGTCTATGGTGGTGAGCTATGCTCAAGCCTATTAGTCTGTATGATCAATGCGATCCTAACTACTATCATCAAATGAAGATGACCATATTATAAACATCCCTTAGAAGGGAAATGCCTACGGGCTATAGTTAATGTCCTCCGAGACTAAAGACAGTGGTAGCCTACAACTCCCTGTCAAGAAAAGGTAATGAACTTTAATTCAAACCTTAATGCCTCAATTCTCTGAAATCATGGCTTATAAATTAAACTTGTCTACGCGACTAGGCCATTTGTACTATTATTAAAACCTTAATGCCTTGATTCTCTGAAATCATGGCTTGTAAATTTAAAACTGTCCATGTGACTAGGCCTTTGCGCCACTTTAATATCGTTAATGTTTTTATAACTAGGATAAATTATAATGAAAATGCTAATTGAATGTAACTAACAAATTAACCAATATGGTTTATATTACCATGGTTAATAAATCGTTTAAAACGATAAGACTGTATGAGCTTCCGTATAAACCTTGCCCTTGTTTGATTTTTATGTAGCATTTAAAGCTACATGGCTAGGTCAAAAGAAGAGAACAATCACCCTCTGGAAAACCGCGATGATGAAAGGATTAATATAACCAGAGGAGAGCTTCGTACATTGATTGATTCAGCTGTATCTAAAGCTGTAGAGGAGCAATTTAGGGAGTATAGTGAGACTAATAGTAAAGCCTCATCTGTACCCCACTCTGAGTCTGTCCCTAAAACTCATTCAGAGCCGCATAACAAGCCGCCCTCTAAGAAAGAGGAACTAAAGAAGAATGACGATCGACATTCATCTAATGAACACAGTGTTCCATCCAAGAGGATAGTGTTCGATAATGAACCGCATACCAAGTCCTGTACCTACAAATATTTTGTTTCCTGCAAACCCCGGGATTTCACTGGGGATAAAGGGGCAATTGATTGTATGGTCTGGTTGGATGAAATGGACACAGTTGTCGATATCAGCGGTTGTGCTGAGAGGGATGTAGTGAAGTATGTATCCCAATCATTCAAGGGAGAGGCGCTAGCGTGGTGGAAGGCTCTCATTCAAGCTGCTGGGAAGATCCCACTTTACAACATGTCATGGGAACAGTTTGTTGCTCTCATTATGGAGAACTACTGCCCTCAACACGAGGTCGAAAGAATCGAATCAGATTTCTTATCATTGGTGATGACAAACTTAGATTGTCAAGCATACCTCACCCGTTTCAATACCCTGTCCAGACTGGTTCCTTACCTAGTAATACCAGAACCCAAGAGAATTGCTCGTTTCATCGGGGTTTTAGCCTCAGAAATCAAAGCCAGTGTTAAGGCTTCAAGACCTACTACATTCAGGTCAGCGGCAGATCTGTCGCTATCTCTCACACTCGATGTGGTCAGAAACAAGGCTGCCAAAGCCTCTGAAGATGGAAAGCGTAAAAGGGAGGATGAGAATTCTCATCGCTCCGATAGGAAGAGGAATTCTGAAGATAAGAAGAGTTCCGGGTTTAAGAGAGACAGCCAGCAGTCGGGAGAGAAGACCAGGTGCGAAACCTGTAGGAAATACCATCTTGGGAAATGCAGATTTGAGTCTCAGCCTCTACCATGTGGAATTTGCAAGTCTAAGGAACATAAAACCCTGGATTGCAAGAAGTTGAAAGATGCAACCTGTTATGGTTGCAACGAGAAGGGGCATATCAAAACCAACTGCCCTAGGAATCAGATGAACGCTTAAGAGATGGTGCAGAATAATAACTATATAACAGGTACCTTTCCTTATCAAGCAGTTTATGCGGAAATTTATTTGATACTGGCACATATGATTCTATAATGAATGATAAATGTGGAGAACTGTTGTCTCCGCCTGATTAAGACTTCGGTCATTTAATGCGAGGTAGAAAGTGATCGATGATACTTTAGAAAATGCTCCAACAAATCCTAGATTGATATTTTATATCTATTAGGAATCGCTCTTTTCTGATACCCTTATGGCAAACTTTAAAGCTAACTAAATTCATCCATATAATAAAGACAGATGTGACTTTTTGATCCCCTGTCAAAAAGGTGATGGACTAGGTCCAACCCTTAAATGCCATTGATGGTCTTTTGTGACCTAGGCTAAGTGATATTAGTATATTTTTAAAATGACGTTCATTAAGAATGTTAGTGCCTTATTGGCCAGTATAGTTTGATGAAACCATGGTTAGTATATGTTAAGGCCATCAGGGTGATGAATAGCAGATGTTGGATTGCAACTAAGTAAATGATTCATCTGGTAATAGGAACTAAATCTCGAGTATGATAAACTCGGATAAGACAACAGTCAATCGCGCCATTGATGATGCGACGCATGCTATTGATACTACAATAGTAAACCGTAGAAAGTCCTAATGTACCCTCCCTCCAGATAAAGTACATCATCATATGAAATTGATATCTCTTTGATCTCTACTGATTTCGAATACCAAATAGTATGACAAAAGCGCTATATGAAGATTGGTGTATCTTAATATGTTCCATAGATTGCTTCCATGCCTGATCAGTATGGAGGTTTAATGCATGGGACCACAAAGATATTCCAATAATCATACGGTACTAAAGTCAACTAATAGTATTCAAAGAAGATATCCAGAATGAAATTGTCCAAGTAAATATTCCCGATTACGGAATTCGTGGACTAGTAACATAAATGTGTCACTTATTTGACACAAGCAATGATGAGTGAACTGGAGCCTGAGATATGGAAATATCTGTAACCTCCTTGTACCTTGATTATCTTCTCCTAAGATTACCCTGTTTACCCCTGGGAGGCAGGTAGAATTAAGTTTAATATCCCATTTAGGGCTGCATTATTATGAAATCTCCAAGACAACTAGTACCATTATTGGAAAAATCAAAAACCCTGGTTAAGTAAGTTTTAAGATATAGATTCATAAAGCCTAACTCAAAATCCTGAGAATTCGGTATAGTAAATTATGAAAGGCGGTTCATTATGCTAAGGCATTGTTTACCGCAACCCTAATTAGGCAACGATTAAGAATCGCCATCAACTACCCAGGATCGTCGATTTGTTCGACTAATTGTAAAGATTAGCTATTCCTTAAGATTAATTTTGAGCAATGGTTGGAATAACCATCTCACCTTAAGATAAGCTTTTCTATAATAGCTGTTATATAAGTATCAAGGTGGCTCCTTTGGAGACCTTGTATAAATGAAATATCAAAACATCCGTTGGATGGACGAGACTTTAGAAAGTCCACTTATTAGGATCTAAAGGTTGCATTAAAAACAACAAATAAGATCATGCAAATTCATAATCATCTGTAAGATGCTAGTATACGGCAGAAAATTAAGGATTTATGAAAGTAGCAAACCTCCTGAATTCTTGTTAAGGGAGGGAGTGCCAAATTGTTAAAATTATCAGGCTAGTTAAGCTCTGAATATATAAAATCATTCGAAGGAAATCGAATGTATCAAGATCAGGTAGCCTGTAAGCTAAAACCTAATTAAATAGCTTGGCGGAGCTCGCAATACATTGCACATCAGTGATTGAAGGATGTGTTTCGCCAATAAGTCAAGAAGCATTATCACATAATGATATGCAGATTTATAATATGATGAGCAACCTGTGTCAATTAAGGGTTGACAGGATTAAAAGCTCCAAAAAGATACATGTACCTATTATAAGGGTCAACTGGAGTGCCTTAGAGGCTCAAAAGTACTGGGGAAGATTAAGCCCAATGTAAGGCAGAAATTACTTCCTTTACTTTAACAAATCTTGAGGTCGAGATTTCTTTTAAGGGGGTGAGGATGTAACACCTCGAAAATTCACGTCCTATAATGTATTGACACGTGTCATAAGCTTGAACGCGTGAAAGAATACCCTAGAGGGACTAAAGTTGACAAACTTGAAAAGTATATGAAAATACGAGTTCTAAATGTCAACAGTGAATAAATATATTGTATATTAACCCTACATGATGCTCATACCTTCAAACGAATGAATCATGGATCATACGAAGCTAAAAGTGAGAGATTACAAACTACAGGGGTTAAATGTGTCAACATGTTTAAAATATACCTCTGAGTGACCTTTTGACAAACCCGAAGCTTTGTAATGGTTAATTATGCTCACTAGAATGCACGATATAAATTTCATAAAGTTTCGTTATCGTATGAGAAAGTTATGATCAAATTCGTGTGCGAGGGGTTAAAGCGTTAACGTTGAAAGTTATGACTTTTCGGGTTAACCGGAAGTGTCCAGGGACTTGGCAAAGTGGGTATAAGGCTTAAAGCCCTTGTAGGTAAATAAGAAGGGGTCAAATTGCAAGAAATAAGCTTAGTTGACCTTTCGAGGAGCCAAGGGACAAGAAGCAACAACTTGAAAATGTTTAAATCTGATTCCAAGGCCCACGCGGGCCGCTTAACCTTTCACATAATCTTACGCGGGCCGCCTGGCCCGCCCAGATGCAGAAAACCTGCTGCAGCCTGTTTTGCACGATTTTGACCGATCTTGTTGGTATTTCTTCACTCATGGGCGACCCCTAAAATGTTCCTAGACCCCAGGGACACTTGTGGGACAATTGTGGTCAATTGTAGACTTAGTTGTCAACGATTTATGGTGTTTACAAACACTATATAAGGCCTCCAAGTTACAAACATTCTTGCACTCACTTCTGATCAACTCTGGAACTCCAAAGCTGATTCCAAGACTTCCTAACCATCCATTAGACACGTGTAAGTATGCTTAACCTTTTCTAATTAAGTTTTAGCTTAGTTTTAGCTTAAAAGTCAAACCGTCGTAATTAACGGTTGACTTTAAGATTAATCACTAATGGTCCAGTGATAAGTCGAATCAAAAGTATTTATAAGTTGGTAATTATGTCGGTAATAAACCCTCAAAAGGGTTCCCCCTGATTCCCATTCTAACTAGGTCAAATGTCGGGTCAAACTTGCTAAGAAAAAGTCCACATGATACTTAAATTCTAATTTATGCATAATTAGCAATGTAGAACATATACAACCTGTTGGATCATTGTTATAACTTAGTAATTAGTGTAAGAACATGTCTAAACATGTTCAACCCGACAATTCTCTGTAAAGACCCGGTTCGGAACCAAAAGTCGCGTAGTTTGACTTTCACTTTGACTTTCAGTTCTGACCCATTTAAGCATGTTTTAGAAATGCCTTAGAGCTTTATTTGGACCAGGTAACATGCTAGTATAACCCTCTGTGATTATACACCACGGTTCATTAGTTAACCGATTAATACGCATGATTCCGTTAATTGCTCATATGTTGACCATTATGCCCTTTTCACCTTAAAACGTGATTTATGAAAATGTAAAAGAGTAGAAACTTTAATTACTAATATATAAACTCGCATACAAAATTTGACATCAATTTGAGGTGTAGATTAAGAGTTATGCTCGTTAGCGTAAAATGAAAGCTTTATGTTAAATAAACGGCGTAATTAGCATATAGACTAGTTAAGCCTACTTTTTAATATCAAACTCTTTACCCACTGATGTAATATATTATTTTGGGATTTCTAAAGATTTTTAATTAATTTTAGGCTGAGCATAACACATAGTCGTAGGCTTAATCCGATAATTGTCGGTTTTGCCCTTACGGGCCATAAAATGAGTTTTACTTATCTAAACGACTCCAAACCTTTTGCTACTGATTAGAAATGATAAATAAATTATTTTAAACCTTCTGGAAGTATAAAAATATCAGCTTTATCTATCGAACCCGTAAACGGCTCTTAATCGCCTTATTAAGTGTTTTTAACGCATAGTATGTATTAAAACTATATTAAACATACCCGGGTTGATACCAACTGATATTTTAGGCAAATTAGAATGTTTTAACAGTAAGCAAAGGTTGATTAACTCAGACTCCAGTTTTGAGCTTTTCGGCTTATGTGAAATTACCAAAATGCCCATACGTGCATAGTCTGGTTATAATAGATAAATTTCACATATATACTTTATCCTACTGTTATAACTTATAAAAATAAGTATTTTTGCTGATTATATCAGACCTGTAACTCAGGTAAATACTTAAACTCTTTTATAACCTTTTAAATGACCAAACTACCCCTACGGGGCAAAGTTTGTGTTTAAATACGTTTCGGGCATAATGAAAGACATCTTACTGATGTCACAACATATTTGAGGCATAAATTAACTTAGGAAACCTGTATATAGCTCTCATGAATACCCGTCATGCTTATTACGCGTACGGTTCGGTTTATGTAACAAGTTTACATAAATTAGCCGAAACGGGTCAAACCTTATTGGTTTTATCTAATAATCCAGAATGTGTATGAAATACCCATATAAGACAAGTCTCTGAACATGTCGGGTTTAAATCACATTCTATTCCGGTCTTCGCTTAATCATGCGTCTGAACCGTATAATCCCTTAAGACTGACCGGTCTAAGCTTAGGCTAAATTAAAGACCCGTTAGCATTCTAATTGGTTATTTATACCATCATTCCAGACTAGAGCATTTCAGTAAATGGTACCTACGCTTACTTAAGTGAATACGGCTGAGTTATTAGATTCTTGCTATTTAAGACAGGAGCTAGCTCAGGTAAATACTCTTAACTTATTTTCCCTATACGGGCTTGGAATACGGTATAATGATACCGCTTGGTCGGGTATTGAATGTTTATTCGGACTGTGATTAAATTATTGAGGTAACCCGGTTTAATCTGTATTGTTTGAAATAAAAGCCTTTAGGGGTTAATGACCATGTCCCGGATATCCTTGACATCATTATATTATAAAATGGCCACGTCTTAAGTATGGGGTGTAGGCATACACCTAACAGTTACTTAAGTAATAACGGTATCTCACTTCCATGTGGGCCTATACTTGTGGTGTGTCTGTTAATCTGACTCGGTTTCTACATCGGGCCCTGAACGTATAACGAACATGTAAATCTGTATACAAGGTTATAACTATAATTGTTCCAAGTTAAAAAGGTTAATTTTGCCTCTGTGTATTTTAATCAAATTATAAAAGATATTTTGTGCCACGTACATTCAAATCAATTTTCTTAAACTCTTTTCAAATGAGTCGGTTGAGTGTATTTACCAGTGAAAACTGACGTATTTTCCAAAAAGGTTAAGTGACAGGTACTGAACGTAATTGGCTGGAAGCTCAGGGCGCTAATAAGGAATCTTGCAAGTTCTAGGTGTCACACCCCTTTCTGCGGCGGAAGCACGAGGTGTGTTCATGAAAGGTTCTCATTGCATACGAAAGGTAAACATACTACATGCTCATGAAAATAACTTCAAATACCATAATTTGAAAACATAAGTTTAGCGTTTACATCGCTAAGTCGCATAAAATATTGTCTTAAAAAGTCACGACTTTATTTAAAGATAAACAAAGCGACATCCACGAGCATGAGTAAGACCACACGCACATCCATCCTAGTTACCTGAAATACGTGTGAGTTTTGGAAAAACGTCAACATAAAGTTGGTGTGAATTCATGCAGTTTTTGTATTTCACGTTTGTATACTTTGTATGAAAACATAATTTGTCTTTTGTATAAATCAAGTCTTTTGTGTACACCACGTACTCATGTATAAGTCAAATATTTCTGTATGTATCATGTGTTAATGGGTTGCAAAGCCATTAACATGTGACACGACATAGGAAGTCACCAAACCATAGGCATTTTTCCGTAGTCGATTTACGACTGAGACACAAAAACACTGCTTGGTAAAAGAGTGGCCAATAGTGGGGCTGCCCGGAACCCATTAGATCTAACCTTTTGTTCTGCGGTCTAAGTATGTACACGATTAATGGTGCTTATGGTACCCTATTCGTGACACGATTTCTCGTATCATTCTTGTATCCATCATATCATTTGTAAACATTGTAATATTTGTAACATGTATTTCACCCCCGAAGGTATAAAACTGAAAACAGTTAAAAGAAAAGGGGGAGCATGAACTCACAACTTTGCGTTCCTAGCGTCGTAAATTCCACCGGATTTGCTTAATTAACGTCGTAACCTATACGCGTTTTCTTAACGTTAGTCACTAGACTTGCGTCGCACAAGTACAGTCACTCTCTTTTGTATATATTCTTGTGTTAAAAATATTCTATATTTTTAACTACGTATCTTACTTATATTATTTTCTCAAAAATAAATATAAGTCTTTTGTGTTTTGCACTTTGCACCCGAATTATATATCTTGTATTTTGTATGTGTATTTTTATGTTTATACTCCTCACGAGTATTTAGTGTATTTTTATGTTTATACTCCTCACGAGTATTTAGTGTATTTTTAAGTCTTAATACACTAGTACGTATAACACATACTATATACACTTAGCACATAAGTTGGTGATCAAATAATATATATTTTTCTCTCAAAAATATACATACTTATATCCATTTTTATTCTTGAAGAAATCCTCATTTCTTATCACCAAAAATTAGGGAAACCTTGGTAATGCTTTTAAACACATTTTTAGGGAATAAGTTTCTCAAAAACTCATATTTTTCTAAGTGTCAAATTTTATAAAAATTTCGACAGAGTTTCCCCTAAAAATGCAGGTTTCCCATGTTTTCAAAACATGTGTTTATTTTCTTTTAATTCGTCAACAATCTCCTCATTCAACAATAAACAATATGCAACTAGTTAAAATAGATATAATCGCAGAAATACATGAACTTGTGGTTTTTCCCAAATAGATAGTATCCTTCCATTATTTTTAGGGGATCCTTGTATAGATCAACTTTGTTTCTTGAAAGTCTCGCTTTTAAAGAAGTTACATCTTTACAACTTCCGGTCAACATTTACAAAAATAGTTATTTTGTCGAAACTTTGTATTACACAAGTGTTTACACACTCGTGTGTTTGCTAAAATCATTCTTTTTCATGTAAGATCCGACTTTAGAAAATATGATTTCTTGGACACTTGGTCCTTTGAAGATACCGCTTGTAGATACGTAGATCTACTAGTTTTAAACACTATTTCACAAGTTAAATCGCTTTTACACAAGTTCATGGCTCGTGTGTGGTAGAGTTTCATCATTTAACCTTTGTTACTCTTAAACAAGCTTTATGTCATAATCCAAGATTATGACTAAACCGGGTTAAATGATGATCCGAGCTACCACAACATAGATCGGGTCCAAATAATCACACAAATCAAATACTACAAGATTTACACAACATATGAGCTTTTAACCAACATTTTTAGTGTTTTTAGTAGACTTTTGTGTGTCATCTTGTATGTTAACGAGTTTTAACCGTTACGAATCATTTTAACCACTTCAATATAGTTCAAGAGAGTGATTTAAGCAACATACCACTAGCTCGAGGCTAGGGAAGAATCTAAGCACAAATAGGGTGGATAAAAGCAAGAGAGTGAGGTCCTTCGCCTTCCGTTTGCACCAAGCTTCCTTATATGCGATCCTTAACCCTTGTATATACTTGGAATTGGAAGACGGAAGTCGAAAGATGGTGGTGGGTGGGTAAGTGTTCTCGGCCGAACACTTAGGAGAGGAGAGGGATGAGAGCAAATTTTTGGTTGGTGATTATGTGAATGTGATGGATCTTATGGTTTTATTTATAAACCATATTAAGACATTAACCAACAAGTAATATGTTCTCTTGATTCTAGACAATACCAAATAAAATAATCAAAGAAATCATGGAGTGGGATTTATGTCCCCTAACCGGCCACCAATGGGGGGGGGGGTAAAGTGTAACTTGTAATGGTTAGTTACTTGGTTTAGTTAGGACTCAAAGGTGTTAGTTAGGCTACTAGTGTGTGTTATTTAATGTATAGTGTGTTAGGGTGTTCGGGGGCCCTAACTATCTTAGAAAAAAATAAAAACAATGCTTCTAGCATTATTTTGGTGTTCCGGGTATTGTCCGGTTGTTCGGTTACATACCGATTCGTTAAAGTGCTAAATTACACTTTTTAGTGTCGTTTAAGTACCTTTCTTGTACTCTTTCAATTCCCAACACCTAGGGAAATATTCTGGATAATAAAACGACATTTCTGCATAATATTTATATGTCTAAATGCTGATTTATTGCTGAATTATATGAATTCTGCATTTAAAGTGCGTTTCGGGTGCTTTTTAGTGCTTAATTTTGCTTTCGCCTTGCATATATATTAAACCCTTGTATGTACTCTTGGGTTTTAATGCATTCTTGTTGTCGGACCTACACCTAGGCTCCAATTTTATTGTCTGACTGCTTTCTGTAGTTCTGTTGACACATAGTGTCTTACCGGTGAGTTTACTTAGTATTTTTGATGCAACGCTCTCGTTTATGCATAAAGCAATATTTTGTAGTATACAACGTGCATGAATTCACTTGTTTGGTATGTAATCAGATATTGCTGACAATTAAGCACTAATTGCAGTCATTAAGCAATAATTAATGTGTACGGAAATTACCGGTTTGGGCCAGTTGTCACAGTCTCCCCCCGTTAAAAGAATTTCGTCCCGAAATTCAGACTGAACTCACTCTCGCTGGAGTCTTCTTGAATAGGTGGGGATACTTTTTCTTGAACTGGTCTTCACGTTCCCATGTGTACTAAGGTCCGTGCTTAGAGCTCCAACGTACTTTGACAAGTTTTACGCTGCTCCTCCTGGTCTTGTTGACTTTCCAGTCAGTAACCTCAACGGGTTTTTCTGTAAATCGGAGGGCTTCATCAATATGCACTTCATCCATCGGGATGATCACGCTTTCTTGTGTTGGACTCTTCTTCAGGTTGGATACATGAAACGTATCATGTACTCCGTTAAGTTCTTCCGGTAACTCCAACTTGTACGCCACGGTACCAATTCTCTTCAGTATTCTGAATGGTCCGATATATCGTGGATTCAGCTTTCCACGCTTTCCAAATCTGACTACGCCCTTCCATGGTGAGACTTTTAACAACACTTTGTCTCCCACCTTGAATTCTACCGATTTTCTATTCGGATCAGCGTAGCTCTTTTGTCGCTCTCGAGCCGCCTTAATGCGCTCTTGGATCTGCGCAATCTTGTCGGTTGTCTCTTGTACAAGTTCAGGACCAACCATACGTTTATCTCAGGCATCTGCCCAACATAAGGGCGATCGGCATTTGCGGCCATACAGAGCTTCGAACGGCGCGGCTTTTATGCTCGTATGATAGCTGTTATTGTAGGAAAACTCAACTAAAGGTAGATGAGTATCCCAGCTGCCGCCTAGATCCATGACACATGCGCGAAGCATATCTTCTAACGTTTGTATAGTCCGTTCGCTCTGGCCGTCTGTTTGCGGATGGAACGCCGTGCTTAGATCTAATTGAGATCCAAAGGCTTCCTGAAATGTAAGTCCCATTAAACGGATCTTTCAATGATATCAAACAACACCAAGTTTGTGCGGAATCCAAACTTGATGTGATTCAAGAATAAACACGAAAAATATGAAATACGAAGAACACAACGAATCACCTTTAAACACTTGCACACGATTCTATTACTATGAACTAGCAAAACCGTCTAGTACAAGTGCTCACAAATTGCCTCCCTCTCTAGCTCTCTCTAGGAATTGTAACAATGAGGTTCAAACCCTAAAACAAGTTAAAACTTGTTTATATACTAACTCAAGCCCAATTCCCTACATGGGCTCCCCTTGGGCCTGCTTGGCCCACATGGCCTAAAGCTTGGCCCAAGTGACCTATAAAGGTCCAAAACCTAATATAAACTAACCCGGTAAGGCCCAGTTCGTAACCATAACCCGTTGTGTTAACTTGATGCGTCAGTCTCACACTTTAGGGCCTAACAATCTCCCCCTAGACTGATGCCATCAAATTGTCTTCATAGCTTGAATTCAGCAACGTCTTCAACGAAGTCTATGGTTATCGCTATGCTGCAGATGTTGTGGAAGTTCTTGACTTCTGAACTCTCAGCACTGGGTCTCTTTTCTTCAGCTCTTGTGGTTAGCTTCCTATCAGGATCTCGATCAGCTTTGCTTGAAAATCTTGTTAAAAAGAATGTGAGAGGAGGATTCTCAACAACTCTTTTCTTCTTCAATCTTTTTCTTTCAAGCAGGTTCACGGTACTTCTTCAAATGCACTTTCACTGTCAGACGGTGTCTCGTATCCGGTTCTTCTGACTCAGGTACATCTTGTTGTTGTGCTGCTTCAGGCTTCTTCAGCAACGAACAACATCTCAATATTCATCAATCCCTGTTCTTGATTGAAATCAAGTTCTGCACATGCTCACAAACTCATAAGCAAACATTTCTTATGCAACAGGGAGAGTACCATATGAACACTAGGTACATCCAAGTACTTATACTCGGATTTCACAATTTAAATTCTTTCAACTTTTGATGATCAGTCAAATCTTCAAGAACGGTTACATTTTTTATTTTAAGAAAAACAATTAAACACTCTATTTTTGGATTTTTGGTTTTGTAGAAAAGCAAGACACTATTTTTGAATTTTTCCAATTTTTTCTTTTAATTTTTTTAATATTGAGAACTAAAAACAAATAAAAACTCAAAATATAAACAACTACCATAATATACAATTACAATTGCAATGGGATCAAAATTCGTTCTCAGGCAGACTAAGGAATACTTTTCAGTACGAGCCTAATCAAACTGGTCTATGCGATTGCCAATATGTTTGTCCACTTAAACTTTAACGCTCAACTTTCAATTTTTCAACTTCGTGATATGCTCAAGGTAATATTATACTATTATACCCGTGTGTCCCATTCCAAGGCATACCCCCGTGATCAAGGTAAGCACAACGATTCATCGTAGCAGGTGAGTATACTGATGTCATCCTTTAAGATATCCTGACTGTATCTAGGTCTGCATATAATCTGTTTTATCATGTTTTGATTTCTTAACAATGAACACACAAATAAATACTAATCAAATCCTGGAAATATAAACAGCACACTCTATCATGCAAGTATCTTCCCTACCACATATTTCACAAGTCCAATCCAGATTTCTGAAATCTTAACTGGGAATAGGTTGAGAAGAGAACAGAATAGATCTTTTGCAGAGATGGTATAATATACAGACCAAATGAGTTTTTCTCAGTTTGATATAGGTTTCTTGGGGTTTCTTTTGGGCACTAGAGGGCCTCTTTCGGGTGTATTAGATCTATAGCGCGACAACGTACAGCTAGGTCAGCATGTATCTGGATGCAGCAGAAGCTGTCGTTGCCTAGCACCTCCAGGTCAGCATGTATCTGGATGCAGCAGAGGAGGTACACGACTTTTTCAGAGAAGATTTCAGAATCAGATCAAAATTGTGTGTATCGGGACAACATACAGACATTCAAATAGACATGAGCTAATTCCAAGTGATTTTCTTTCCTGAGTTCATGTACAATTTTAATTCTGAACAGAAGAACAGCCAAGATATCCCCGGATGATTCAACAATATAAAGACCCGAAACCTCAGATGTTGGCTATCTATCAACGCAAGATTTAAGACAATAAAATCATACGCCATTGGTATGTTACCCACATGGTACATAGTTCGTTATGTTTATAACACTTAGTATCTTTTATCATTTTGAGCGTCAAGCCTATCGACATATCGCAGTAGATCCTAGTCTTTTCAGCTATGGCACCTTACATGTGTTAGTCAAAACCCTTTAACATGAACATTTATTTCACTTCCCATATCATGCAATCTTTCTTTTTGGCTTTTTCATTTATCTAATGTTTTTGTATTTTTCTCATTTTCTCCCCTAAAACAATACATATTTACAGCAAACTCTTTTTGTATTTTCTGAGTTTTCTCCTCCTAAACTCTATATCTATCTATATGTTCCTCTCCCCCCCCTAAATTTGTGCATAAATCTTGTATTTTTGCGCAAATTTACCATTTACTAGAGAAAGGACAATTTATATACAAAGTATAAACTAAGAAAAAGAGAGAAAAATATTTTTGCTTAACCGTTCTGTCATCAGATTGAAGACTAATCAAATTCAAATCAAAGTACTTAATTTAAACGGTACCTTTTGCTGATCATTTCTTATTTCTCTAATCTCCTCCAAAGGAAACATATCATCTGTAAAAAAAATTTGAACTTTTTGCAACAGTGAAATGTTACCCGTTTTTATCTCTGGAACAACCGCTATCAACATTCCAGAGATTGTCAACAGCTCCTCCTTGGTTGTTCCTGAAAAGTAAGGAGATTAGTAAGACATGGGTACCCAGGCCATCGTGGTCCTGGGATTTCCTGAAGCATCAAAATAAGACACTTCTTTTAAACACAAATCCCCTTTCATTTCAAGAATTGGAGATGTGGCTGCTTTTTGTTTTGCTCTCCAAATTTCTTTAGGCTTTTCTAGTTTCTTAGATACCTTTGGCAAAACAGTTGGCTTATCAACCTTGTTATTTTTCGAAACTTGTGTAGGTTTCAAAGCTTGTTTTCTTTTTGCTTTAGCAACATTCCAATCCCCATCAGAAGGTTTAACCTTGGGATTCACATTCTTCATTGCCTTAGGTGATGATACCTTCATCGGCTTGGAATGATTGTTATCCTTTGGTGTAACCCTCTGATTTCGCATATAATAGGGTACATGGGGACGCCGTGCGCAGTTTCTAGCAATATGACCCGCAATGCCACAGTTGTAGCACGTTTGTCTTTTCATCGGAAAGACATTTTGAGCAACTTGATTCGCTCTAGCAGGTCCTGAAGGACAAACCGGTCCTTTTTGCGCTGGATGCGCCTGCACATTTCTCTTAGACGAAGACGTATTTGGGTGCTTGTATGTGCTGGTTGCAGAAGTCTTGTTGCTTTGAGCACCATTCTTCGTCTTTTCTCCCTGATTGGAGCTTTCAATCACCTTGTCATGAGCCTTATGGGATCGTGATTGTCCTTGATGAGCAGGCTTCTTATATCCTCGACTTTGATCTGCTCGTTTTGGCTCATTCCTCTTGTTGTGAACCGGCTCACAAACATCAGCACACGAGTGAGTGTTGGCATTTCGTTGCACTTTTGAACGATGAACACAATTTCTAGCAATGTGTCCAGGAATTCCACAGTTGAAACATGTCTGTCGTTTCAATGTATGGAGATTCTGAGGGCTAGCAGCATTAGCTGATTTGATGGGTCTAGATGACTGAGCTTGCGTTGCCTGTGTTTCATGTGCCTTTTCTGAGTTCTTCTGTACCTGCTGATCAGAACTAGCACAAGCATGAGATTCAGATGGATGGTGTTTTTCGTCTTTTATAATTTTATCAGGATCATTTTGAAAAGACGATTCAGTTTCTGTTTTAATCTCCTTTTCAGAAACATTTTCTTGTGACTGTTCATTTATTGTGACCACCTCTTCTTTTACAAAAACAGATCCAGTTTTAATTTCTGAAGATGTTGAAACTTCATCAACACATGTTTCATCAACACATGTATCATCTGAGTTTGATAATGGTTCATTTTCAACCTTTGTTTCCAATGGGGTCACACTAGGTTCAACATTAGGGACGTCCACTGAGACCGATTCAGAAGAAGAATCAGAACACTGTTGATTTTCTTGAGAAGAAGTTTCAGTGGTTTCACTGAATGTATCCTGAGGGACCACACCTGTCACACTGTCATCAGCTGAAGAGTTAGAAACATTAGAATCACAATTTTCAGCTACAGAAAAACATCCATCATCACACACATTATTCAAAGATTCATCACAAGCATTCACAGTTTTGCCCGAAACATAACTATGAAACGAGCTCAAAAACGATTGACCAAACACACAACCAGAATCAGTTTTATCAAAAGTAGGTTTAGAAACATCAGAATTTAAAGGTGGTTCATCCCCAAACAAATCACCCCATCCTACTTCAGGTACTTCATCTGCACATGATGAAGAAACGTTAGGATCAAAAGTACCATTGGATACAAAACAAACAGGTTTAACCACCTGTTTTTCAACAGGTCTGACATTTACTGATGGCTTACAGTTTTTGGGACCATAAGTCATTTTGTTTTCATTCAGCATCTCCTCCTCAGTCATAGGTAAATAAGTATAATTGTCATTATAAGGAGGAGGAGCCTGATTAAAACCCAATCCCAACCCTTTCCTTTTCTGGTATGCTAGCTGTTGATTACACAGATTTTCGACTAATTTGCTGGAAGAATCAAATTTTTTAATATTTAGCTCATTTATTTGATATTTATCTCTGATATCCTCCAGTTCTTTAGTCACATTGCATAGTTTTTCTTTAACCATGAAGAGTTGGGCTGTTGTTACACTAACATCATCCTTGAGTTGGATGATGTCTTTTCGCTGAGCTTCGATTTTCTCCTTAAAAAGTTTTTCATTATTAGCTAAAGTGAAATTTTTCCTTTTAATGTCATTATAGTCTTCGATTAGCTCAGCGTTGTGTATTCTATAGGCTTCAACTCGTTCTCTACATTCAGGAGTACAGAAAACAGAAATTATCTCTTCTTTGGTAATTTCTTGAGCCACTGGTTTGTGAAACATGAATGCCATAATTTCAGCGGGTGGCTGTTACTTTTGTTCTTCTCCTCAAAACACAAACCAAACGAGAACCTGTGTACTCGCTAACTCAAACCTTTGCACGCGAATGAACCAGCTTTCTAAACTGCACCTCAAAATCTGTAAAACCGAAATCACAAACAAACAAACCCTTTTTTTTTTAATTAGAAAAATCTAATCAATATTATAATAGTTATTACTTATTATTATTAATATTATTAATAAAACCTAAAAAAATATTAAAAACAAAAAGATGACAGTATCTCTTCCTCGTTTGAACAAAACACCCAAAACCCTATTTTTCTAAATTTCATTCACTGTTATCATTTGTAATGTGGTGAAGTTAAAACGGTGGTGATCGATGAAGGTTGTAAGGTGGTTCAACGTAGTAGTGTTGATGATGCACGAGATATGATAAGTTGCAGGTTTCCGGCAAACTGTTATCAGGGAAGAAGAACAGAGGTGATCGGAAATATAATGTCGGCGGACAGAAACAGAAACAGTGATGAAGAGATGATGACGGAGACGTGATGGTGTCGGGATGAAGTTTCAGGTTGTGGTTGGAGATGATTGATGGTGGACGAGAGTGGTTTCGAGTCGAGGTAACCGATGAAGTTGAAGATGATGTCGTGGGATTAACGGTGATTCAGGTTGTAGATGTATGTTGGAGATTGCGACTCGAAAACTCGGAATTGGAAAGGTTGGTTGCGAGTCGGACAAGTCGGAACGGTGGTTGCGACTGGAATGACTCGAGACCAATTGAAGAACTTTGATGATTCGAAACTTATAGTGACTCGAGATCTCTATGTGTTGGAATCAGAACTCGGAAAAGATGAGTCGAGACAATGGTGATTGAGGTTGCGACACGAGACGGAGAAGCTTGCAACTCGAGACCTTGTGAAAGATGAATGGAGGTTGCGACTGATGATTGGAGCTCTGGTTGAACGATGATTGAAGAGTCGAAACCGGTGAATGACTCGAGACCTCCTTCAGTCGAGAACTCTGTGAAGATTGTGAGCAGTGAGTCGAGACCAGATGATGACTCAAAACCAGAGAATGTATGACTCGAAACCTGATGTTGATGATACTACTCGAAACCAATGAAGATTTTGACGGTGATTGCGACTCAAGGAGCATGTGATGAATATTGCTTGGGTGTGCTTATTGATGATGAGCTGTAACTAAAAATAAAATATGGAAATCTCAATCTAACCAAAAATATCAAGTCAACAAATCTCCGAAAGCTGTGTAAATTTTGAAACAAGATATTTCTAAAAAAATTCTAAAATTTTGGTTTATCTTATAACAACTTTCAAAACAAATCAAAACACCAAAATATAATATTTTTTGATAAAATTTTGATGAACTCTCCGAAGAACACGAAGAACGCGAAGAACACCAACAAAAAAAAAACGAAAATCTTGAATACTTGATATCACACCGAGCCTAGAAACAGGTTCTAATGGCTCTGATACCACTTATAAGTCCCGTTAAACGGATCTTTCAATGATATCAAACAACACCAAGTTTGTGCGGAATCCAAACTTGATGTGATTCAAGAATAAACACGAAAAATATGAAATACGAAGAACACAACGAATCATCTTTAAACACTTGCACACGATTCTATTACTATGAACTAGCAAAACCGTCTAGTACAAGTGCTCACAAATTGCCTCCCTCTCTAGCTCTCTCTAGGAATTGTAACAATGAGGTTCAAACCCTAAAACAAGTTAAAACTTGTTTATATACTAACTCAAGCCCAATTCCCTACATGGGCTCCCCTTGGGCCTGCTTGGCCCACATGGCCTAAAGCTTGGCCCAAGTGACCTATAAAGGTCCAAAACCTAATATAAACTAACCCGGTAAGGCCCAGTTCGTAACCATAACCCGTTGTGTTAACTTGATGCGTCAGTCTCACACTTTAGGGCCTAACATGAAATGATTGCCAGATTCTCGAGACAAAGCGTCCATCTCTGTCTGAAATGATTGAGATAGGCACTCCATGACGTGCCACAATTTCCCTTAAGTATATCTCTGCAAGCTTTCCAGTGCTATCCTTCTCTCGGATTGGTAGGAAATGCGCAGACTTCGTCAATCGATCAACTATTACCCATATCATATCGTGCCCTCTCGGGGTCCTGGGTAATTTCGTTATGAAGTCCATCGAGATTTGTTCCCACTTCCACACGGGAATCTCTGGTTGTTGTAATAGGCCGGACGGTTTCTGATATTCTGCCTTAACCTTAGCACAGGTTAGGCATTTTCCAACATAAACAGCAACGTCGCTCTTGAGTCTCGGCCACCAATAATATTCCTTCAAGTCTTGATACATCTTGTCCGACCCTGGGTGGATCGAGTATCTTGACTTGTGCGCTTCATCAAGGATGACTTCTCGTAGACCACCATAGAGCGGAACCCAAATGCGCTTTTTAAAGTATAAGGCTCCCTCTTCATTTGGCGCCATGTACTTCAATGCACCCCGGAGGTATTCAGCTTTACGATTCTCTTCTTTAAGAGCTTCTTGTTGTGCATCTCGAATGCGTGCAGTGAGGTTCGTTCGAATCATCATTTCCAATGCTCGAACCCTTAGGGTCTTAACCCTTTCTTTTCGGCTCAACGCGTCCGCTACAACGTTCGCCTTTCTAGGATGGAACTTAATCTCACAGTCATAATCGTTTAGCAGCTCAACCCAACGTCGCTGGCGCATATTCAATTCCTTCTGATCAAATATGTGTTGTAAGCTTTTATGATCTGTGAAGATTGTACATCGAGTACCATATAAGTAATGTCGCCAAATCTTCAAGGCGAATACCACTGCACCCAGCTCCAGGTCGTGAGTGGTATAATTTCTCTCGTGAACCTTCAGTTGTCTTGAAGCATAAGCGATGACTTTTTGGCGTTGCATGAGCACGCAACCCAAGCCTTGTCGTGAGGCGTCGCAGTATACCACGAAGTCTTCAGTGCCTTCGGGTAATGATAGTATCGGTGCATCGCATAGCTTGCTCTTAAGTAACTGGAAGGCTTCTTCTTGTTTGTGACCCCAGTCGTACTTCTTGTCTTTCTGAGTAAGGGTCGTTAGCGGTTGAGCTATTTTTGAGAAATTCTCGATGAATCGCCGATAATAGCCCGCTAAGCCCAAAAATTGTCGAACTTCGGTTGGGGTCTTGGGAGCTTCCCAATTCTTTATTGCTTCAATCTTGGATGGGTCTACATGAATGCCCTTCTCATTCACCACGTGACCAAGAAATTGT
Organism: Helianthus tuberosus; assembly: GCA_030545235.1. NCBI lineage: Eukaryota > Viridiplantae > Streptophyta > Magnoliopsida > Asterales > Asteraceae > Helianthus > Helianthus tuberosus. The sequence continues at coordinate 36,437,303 of CM060393.1, forward strand.
ACTTCGCGAATCCAGAATTCGCATTTCGAGAACTTTGCATAAAGTTTCTCTTTCTTCAGTAGTTCCAGAATAGTTCGGAGATGTTGCTCATGTTCTTCTTTCGTTCGCGAGTAAATCAGGATATCATCGATAAATACTATCACGAATTTATCGAGATATGGTTTGCATACGCGGTTCATCAGGTCCATAAAGACCGCTGGCGCGTTCGTCAGTCCAAACGGCATCACAAGGAATTCGTAGTGCCCATAGCGCGTTCTGAATGCAGTCTTTGGCACGCTTTCATCTTGGATTCTCAGCTGATGGTATCCAGATCGAAGGTCGATCTTGGAATAGTAGCTTGATCCTTGCAGTTGATCAAACAAGTCATCAATCCTCGGTAGCGGATACCGATTCTTGATTGTGAGCTTGTTCAGTTCCCTATAATCGATACACATCCGCAGTGATCCATCCTTCTTCTTCACGAATAATACTGGAGCTCCCCAGGGTGAGAAGCTTGGCCTTATGAATCCTTTATCCAACAACTCCTGAACTTGTGTAGATAATTCTTGCATTTCGGATGGTGCAAGTCGATAGGGAGCCTTGGCTACAGGAGCGGCTCCTGGAACCAAGTCTATGTGGAATTCGACTTATCGTTGCGGAGGTAGTCCTGGCAGATCTTCAGGGAACACATCAGGAAATTCCTTCACTACAGGAATGTCTTCAAGTTTTGGCTCCACAGCCTTCTTGTCTATAACGTGTGCTAGGAAAGCAACACATCCTTTCCTTAAGCACTTCTGTGCCTTCATACAACTGATGATTCGTAGAGGCGCGTTTCGTCTTTCTCCATGCACGATGAGAGTTTCACCATTTGCTAAAGGGATGCGAATGATTTTCTCATGACAAATAACTTCAGCTTTGTTCTTGGACAACCAGTCCATTCCGACTACTACATCGAAGCTACCTAATTGGATAGGTAAGAGGTCGATGCTAAATCTTCGTTCACCAAGTTCTAACGTGCAGCCTCTAACAACTTCGCTCGATTCAACGAGTTTACCATTGGCTAGTTCTATGGAATAAGGAATTTCTAATCTACTAGATTCTATTCCAAGTATGCGTTTAAATTCCACAGACATGAAGCTATAATCGGTGCCAGTGTCGAATAATATGGATGCAAAGTGATTGTTAATGAGGAACGTACCGTTGACCACATTAGGGTCCTCGCGTGCGTCCCTTGCTCCAATCACAAATGCTCGGGCCTGATCATTGTTTCTCTCTGGGCAATCCTTCATGAAATGATCTTTGCTTCCACATCTGAAGCATCCTTGGTTTCGCCCATTCCCGTTACCAGCACCATTTCCATTTCCACCGTTGTTCCTATCATCAGTCCCATTACGATTTCCATTCCCGTTCCTCTTGCTCCAGCAGTCTTCAGTGCGGTGACCCAACTTTCCACATTTGTCACATCTTGGAATGCGACAAGCTCCTTCATGATGGTGTTTACACCGATGGCATTTGGGCAAGATGCCCCGGTATCCCCTTGCTGGTGCGTCGTTCATGGCTGCAAGAGGTTTCGCCCCTTGAGGCGGGTTAGGGTCACGCTTCTTGTTGGAACCTTTGTTGTTACTAGTTGCCTGATTCAGGTTTACATGCTTCCTTTTCTTGTCGCCAGACGACTCAGCATGCGTCTCGGCATTTTCTGTGGGGTTCAGTGATAGCTTCTTCATTCGAACACAATCTTCAGTAAGGCTGACAGCCAGAGTTACAGCCTCGGTGATTGTTTGTGGTTTGGCCGACGTCACCATGCCACGAAACTCTGAGGCCAGTCCCCAAATGTAGCGTTCAACATGCTTGAATTCAGGAGTCACCATGTAGGGAAGCACCCTGGACAAATCATGGAACCTTCGAGTATATCCATTGATGTCAGCACCTTCCATAGTCAAGTGCCAGAACTCTGTCTCCAGCCTTTGGAGTTCAGCACGAGAGCAGTACTTCTCTCTCATTCTTTCCTTCAGTTCATCCCAAGTTAGGCCATAAGCGGCATCATCGCCCAAGGTTTGGACTTGCAGGTTCCACCAAGTCAGAGCTTCATCGACAAACAATCCGGTAGCAAAGGTGACTTGTTGATCCGCGGTACACTTGCTCATGCGGAAAGTAGCTTCGGTCTTCTTCGTCCAGCGCACAAATGCTACTGCACCTCCTGTGCCATCATAGTTCATCGGCTTGCAGTCGAGGAACTGCTTGAAAGTGCAGCCTTGAGCTGCATTGCCTCCAGACGAATCTCCATTCCCATTACGCCTAGCGTTGCTTGGTCCTCCACTGTCTTGAGTTCGGTTCGCCTCGTACTGGGCGATAGCAGCGGAGATCCTTTCCTCCAGTAGAGAGTTCAGCTCATCAGCAGTTCTTGGCAGTGGGGGAGGAGGAGGTTGATCGTCATTGCGAGCATTCACAGCTTTCCTGGGTGCCATGTTCTGACAGAACATAACACAACAGGGTTACACATTTGTTTGATATCGTCCTACTAGGCAGTAGTAGTATATATATTCACAGGTATATATCACATAAGTGACATCAAACAATTATTACTCTAGCAGAGTACTTAGTAGGCTTGCACTGAGGGAATCTACACGTGACAAGACTTGCTGTGGTTTCTGTGCACTAAATTCCATAATTATGTATGCATCCATAATTACGTAACTCCTTGCATAGTCCGCACAGTTCGTTTCATCCTCGTATTTCTTCCTTCAGATGGGCCATTGCTTTTAGGTAGAGTCACGTATACTTGTGACGTTCTACTTCTAGTACATGCTAATTATCACACATAATTGCAAGTAATTTCTAGTCAACGACAAGTGCTACTCACGTGCACTCTAAGTCTCATAGTGTCTTTTCTAGACTCATGTAGATAGTTTCAGGCAGTGGATGTCGCGGGACGTTTTATGCAATGAAAACTCTTTGAAAATTGTTTTCGTGAATGGATCCTAGAGATTGTAGACTAGACTCGAGAAGGAATCCTGGTTCACTACAATTGCAGCTCTGATACCAATCTGTCACACCCCTTTCTGCGGCGGAAGCACGAGGTGTGATCATGAAAGGTTCTCATTGCATACGAAAGGTAAACATACTACATGCTCATGAAAATAACTTCAAATACCATAATTTGAAAACATAAGTTTAGCGTTTACATCGCTAAGTCGCATAAAACATTGTCTTAAAAAGTCACGACTTTATTTAAAGATAAACAAAGCGACATCCACGAGCATGAGTAAGACCACGCGCACATCCATCCTAGTTACCTGAAATACATGCGAGTTTTGGAAAAACGTCAACATAAAGTTGGTGTGAATTCATGCAGTTTTTGTATTTCACGTTTGTATACTTTGTATGAAAACATAATTTGTCTTTTGTATAAATCAAGTCTTTTGTGTACACCACGTACTCATGTATAAGTCAAATATTTCTGTATGTATCATGTGTTAATGGGTTGCAAAGCCATTAACATGTGACACGACATAGGAAGTCACCAAACCATAGGCATTTTTCCGTAGTCGATTTACGACTGAGACACAAAAACACTGCTTGGTAAAAGAGTGGCCAACAGTGGGGCTGCCCGGAACCCATTAGATCTAACCTTTTGTTCTGCGGTCTAAGTATGTACACGATTAATGGTGCTTATGGTACCCTATTCGTGACACGATTTCTCGTATCATTCTTGTATCCATCATATCATTTGTAAACATTGTAATATTTGTAACATGTATTTCACCCCCGAAGGTATAAAACTGAAAACAGTTAAAAGAAAAGGGGGAGCATGAACTCACAACTTTACGTTCCTAGCGTCGTAAATTCCACCGGATTTGCTTAATTAACGTCGTAACCTATACGCGTTTTCTTAACGTTAGTCACTAGACTTGCGTCGCACAAGTACAGTCACTCTCTTTTGTATATATTCTTGTGTTAAAAATATTCTATATTTTTAACTACGTATCTTACTTATATTATTTTCTCAAAAATAAATATAAGTCTTTTGTGTTTTGCACTTTGCACCCGAATTATATATCTTGTATTTTGTATGTGTATTTTTATGTTTATACTCCTCACCAGTATTTAGTGTATTTTTAAGTCTTAATACACTAGTACGTATAACACATACTATATACACTTAGCACATAAGTTGGTGATCAAATAATATATATTTTTCTCTCAAAAATATACATACTTATATCCATTTTTATTCTTGAAGAAATCCTCATTTCTTATCACCAAAAATTAGGGAAACCTTGGTAATGCTTTTAAACACATTTTTAGGGAATAAGTTTCTCAAAAACTCATATTTTTCTAAGTGTCAAATTTTATAAAAATTTCGACAGAGTTTCCCCTAAAAATGGAGGTTTCCCATGTTTTCAAAACATGTGTTTATTTTCTTTTAATTCGTCAACAATCTCCTCATTCAACAATAAACAATATGCAACTAGTTAAAATAGATATAATCGCAGAAATACATGAACTTGTGGTTTTTCCCAAATAGATAGTATCCTTCCATTATTTTTAGGGGATCCTTGTATAGATCAACTTTGTTTCTTGAAAGTCTCGCTTTTAAAGAAGTTACATCTTTACAACTTCCGGTCAACATTTACAAAAATAGTTATTTTGTCGAAACTTTGTATTACACAAGTGTTTACACACTCGTGTGTTTGCTAAAATCATTCTTTTTCATGTAAGATCCGACTTTAGAAAATATTATTTCTTGGACACTTGGTCCTTTGAAGATACCGCTTGTAGATACGTAGATCTACTAGTTTTAAACACTATTTCACAAGTTAAATCGCTTTTACACAAGTTCATGGCTCGTGTGTGGTAGAGTTTCATCATTTAACCTTTGTTACTATTAAACAAGCTTTATGTCATAATCCAAGATTATGACTAAACCGGGTTAAATGATGATCCGAGCTACCACAACATAGATCGGGTCCAAATAATCACACAAATCAAATACTACAAGATTTACACAACATATGAGCTTTTAACCAACATTTTTAGTGTTTTTAGTAGACTTTTGTGTGTCATCTTGTATGTTAACGAGTTTTAACCGTTACGAATCATTTTAACCACTTCAATATAGTTCAAGAGAGTGATTTAAGCAACATACCACTAGCTCGAGGCTAGGGAAGAATCTAAGCACAAATAGGGTGGATAAAAGCAAGAGAGTGAGGTCCTTCGCCTTCCGTTTGCACCAAGCTTCCTTATATGCGATCCTTAACCCTTGTATATACTTGGAATTGGAAGACGGAAGTCGAAAGATGGTGGTGGGTGGGTAAGTGTTCTCGGCCGAACACTTAGGAGAGGAGAGGGATGAGAGCAAATTTTTGGTTGGTGATTATGTGAATGTGATGGATCTTATGGTTTTATTTATAAACCATATTAAGACATTAACCAACAAGTAATATGTTCTCTTGATTCTAGACAATACCAAATAAAATAATCAAAGAAATCATGGAGTGGGATTTATGTCCCCTAACCGGCCACCAATGGGGGGGGGGGGTAAAGTGTAACTTGTAATGGTTAGTTACTTGGTTTAGTTAGGACTCAAAGGTGTTAGTTAGGCTACTAGTGTGTGTTATTTAATGTATAGTGTGTTAGGGTGTTCGGGGGCCCTAACTATCTTAGAAAAAAATAAAAACAATGCTTCTAGCATTATTTTGGTGTTCCGGGTATTGTCCGGTTGTTCGGTTACATACCGATTCGTTAAAGTGCTAAATTACACTTTTTAGTGTCGTTTAAGTACCTTTCTTGTACTCTTTCAATTCCCAACACTTAGGTAAATATTCTGGATAATAAAACGACATTTCTGCATAATATTTATATGTCTAAATGCTGATTTATTGCTGAATTATATGAATTATGCACTTAAAGTGCGTTTCGGGTGCTTTTTAGTGCTTAATTTTGCTTTCGCCTTGCATATATATTAAACCCTTGTATGTACTCTTGGGTTTTAATGCATTCTTGTTGTCGGACCTACACCTAGGCTCCAATTTTATTGTCTGACTGCTTTCTGCAGTTCTGTTGACACATATTGTCTTACCGGTGAGTTTACTTAGTATTTTTGACGCAACGCTCTCGTTTATGCATAAAGCAATATTTTGTAGTATACAACGTGCATGAATTCACTTGTTTGGTATGTAATCAGATATTGCTGACAATTAAGCACTAATTGCAGTCATTAAGCAATAATTAATGTGTACGGAAATTACCGGTTTGGGCCAGTTGTCACACTAGGCGTCTAAAGTCTGTTGAACAAATGATATGTTTTAAGATCCGCTTGTGGATCCTTTACTTTCCGTTGTAATATTGGATATTACTTTATATTCGGAATGTAATAATATTTATCTTTTGTTTCCGCTGTGCATTTATATATTGTGTTGTTTGACTATTATGTTGCCAACTACGTCACGATACTCCCCACCGGGCCCACCAGTGACATGTGGAAAGTCGGGGTGTGACATATAACCCCGGTTTCATAATAGTTACGCTGCCCGATTGATTTAGGATTCCGTAACAACTGTCGTGGTTCTGCCCGACGTAGTTGTTGGAATGCCGTCTCGGGGATGGTATCATTAATATTTTCAAAGGGTTATGATACTAACCAATGTACATTGGTATAAATTATAGATTATATCCAGGAAACCCTTACAAGAAGTCTAAGACAACAATGTGAGTTTATCCTCTTTTTGTTAATGTTTTTGGAATACTTTACAAAACCTTAATTGTTTACAAATGTGATTAAGCGGTGATTGAGTCTTTGTAGTTCTTCCATTACTGCCGGTATTATGGGGTTTTGTATACAAAATTTACTACGAGTAGTAGTAAGTCTGAATGACAGTGCATTACCATTGGACGACGAGTTAGCCAATGGGTAATTTGACCATAGCCATAGATCCGGTCGAGTGGCAAATACTGAATGAGTAATTGTGTAGAAATAAACAATGTGATCGCTCTCAATACTGTTTTAATTGATAAAATGTTTCTTGATTAAACTGGGATTCACTCACCAGTATTTCCCGCTGACAAATGTTTTTAAAACACGTTACAGGTAACACAATGTGAACAACCAATTAGTGAAAAGCCAGCTGGAGAGCACTGAAGGCTTGGGAAAAATGTGGCTATAAAAGTTACCTAATAAACGATGTTTTAAATTCAATAAAATAGGGGTTGTCCCTATAAATGTATTGTAACAAGAAACTTGGGTTTTACCCATATGATTATTAAAATCAAGTAAGGTGGTTTTACTTTGCTAAAATATTTCCTAACTACGGTCCTGATGTAAATTTCCGCTGCCAAATTAATAAATAATGATACCACCGCCACTGAGTTCGCGGCCGCCCGTTCCCGGGAATTAGGGATCGGGGGTTGTGACAGAAGGTGGTATCAGAGCCTAGCCACTGGTTCAAGCCAAAGAAGTGTTCTGCTGACACTTAAGTTTTAAATTCTGTGTTAGGAAATAACTTATGTGATTATGTGTTTTATATTATTTGACTATTTATTAGTCTACAGTATGGGTAAGCAAAGAATTTCGGACATCTATCGTCAACTAGATTGTTCATCAAAAGATAAGGGAACCTCATTTCAACCAAATCCCTCAGGATCCTTAGCAGATATTGAGGAAGGAATATTTGTTCGTAAGGCACAGTCTAAGAAACCATTTACTACTAAGAAAAGAAATTGGATTATTAACAAAAGTCGAGAGAAAATAAAGAAGTTACGACCAAAGGGAGTAATAATCAATCAAGAAATAAATGCACAAACTCAGGAAACATGCAATAATCCACTAGGGGAAAATGAATTAGATGAACAATGGGTAAATCTCCATATGTTAGCCATTACAGCAGTAAATGCTAACTTATATTAAATAGTCGAATGGCCAAGCTAGTATCAGCATCCATGCCACCTATGAGCTAGAAACTTTAAAGGAACTTCGCCTATTAAATAACAACTTAGTGGAGACAGGAGATAGAATAAATAAAAGCCTGTTGAGCATAATACTCCTATAACCTAGATATACTAAAATAAGTTACGGATGTATAATCCCTAGTTTATTTTGAATTCCAGTTGTAGTTTGTAATAAATACACACATATATATATATATATATATGAGTCGCAATGTTTGCCGTTTTTAATCAATCTATTTTATGATTGTACCCAAATGATTGTACTAGAAATTTGTCTGTGATAATTAATACCACCCACTCAAATAATATCATAATATACCTCAAACTAAGTTAATTATTAACAAAGTAGTCATATTTATGATTCTCTTTTGAAACCAATTATTTACTTTGGTTTAAAATACATATTGAAATATATGGTATAAAGCTTTAAAACTTTGTAGTTTTAAGGGTAAATGGATTTTATCACCCGCAACTATCGGCCTTTGGCCGATGACACCCGCAACTAACACTTTGACACCCGGCACACCCAACTTGTCTTTTTGTTTGCACTGGCACCACTCAGTTATATATTCTCTAACTTGGTTAGTTAATTGTCCGACGTGGCACCATTTTGCTGAATGTACATGCTGATGTGGATGATGAGGTGTAATGTCTCACTTATATATCCATCCTTACATCATAATCTCAGTCATCACCTTCACTCATCACTGCGATCATCACATGAAGCCAAATGGAGCCCTAATCTGCCGATTGTAAGGTAACATTTCTTGAAATTACTCATTTATTTGAGATGTCTTCAACCATAGATGTTATGCTATGGATTGGCGGTCACATTGAGGTAGGATTTGGTCAAGCACAGTATGTAGGAGGTGATTCAAAGCTTGTTAAAGTAGATGTAGACCACATTTCTTACTTTGAACTTGTAGATTATGCCATGGAAACCGGTTTTTACAGTTCTAGAAAATTTCATATGTATGGGTTGGATGCTGATGATGGGGGACTTAATCACTTTGAGAGTGATAAAGATGTGTTGCACTTGGCCGGTAAGGTTATGAACTGGAAGGAACCATTTATGGAAGTCCTGATCCAACCAGGTCCTATATTGGCAGATGAAGCCCACTCCTGTTCCAGGCCCACTAAACCATCTCCCCGGGAATGTTATTAACTGCTGTTGGTAGGGATGCTAACGATCAGATGTATCCTTTGGCATGGGCAGTGGTTGAAGGGGAGACCAATGATAGTTGGGAATGGTTCATGGAAGAGCTCAGGAAGTGTTTGGGAATAAATGATGGTGGGGAAGCATGGACATTCATATCAGATCAGCAGAAGGTACCACTTTTCTATGATGATCACTAGAAATACCTTTGTTATGTTCTGCAGAGTATTAACACTTATGATATTCATATGCAGGGTCTATTGAATGCTGTTGCACTAATATGGCCAAGGGCAGAGCATAGAAACTGTGCAAGGCACATCTATGCTAACTGGCACAAGACATTCAAGGATGAGGAGTTGAAGGAACTGTATTGGAAAGCTACAAGGGCTTATTGTGAAGCTGAGTACATTCAAGCACTTGATGAGATGAGATCAATCAACCCTGATGCAGTAGAAGCATTATTGAAACAGGATAAAACTTGTTTCAATAGGTGCTACTTGAAAACTCACACTAAATGTGATGTAATAGTGAACAACATGGCAGAAACATTCAATGGTTTCATCATCAATGCAAGGTCAAAGCATATTATTCACATGTTAGAGGATATCAGAATTCAGATCATGAGTAGGTTAGTGACAAAAAAAACAGAAATGGCTGCCAAAGATGTTGTCATCTGCCATAACATACAGGAAAAACTTGAGTTTTCCAAGAGTAAAGCTTTTAGGTGTGAAGTGTACCCCTCATCTCATCAAGTTTTCCAAGTAAGAGACTTTGATGATGTATCTGTTGACTTGGATAAGAGAACCTGCACATGTAGAAAGTGGGAACTTAGGGGATATCCATGTAAGCATGTGTGTGCTGTGGCTGGGTTTTTACATAAGAATGCAGAAGATTATGTGGACCAGTGTTACCACAAAGATACATACATGAAGATCTATGACTTCACAATCCCTCCATTGCCAAGTGAAAAATATTGGCCAAAGGTTGATTATCCACTGGATCCACCTCCAATAAAAGTTGCTCCTGGTAGGCCTAAGAAGAACAGAAAGAGAGACCCTCATGAGGACCCTAAAAATCCAGGAAAACTAACTAAGCATGGGGTTATAATGACATGTGGTATTTGTGGAGCAAAAGGTCATAACAAGAGAGGATGTGCTGAAAAAGGGAACATCAATACAGGTGGTATTTAGTGTAGATATCTAAGTATGCTAACTAATGTTGTAGATCTCTAATTATGCTAACTAATGTCATTTTATTGCTCATAGCTGAACCTGGATCAAAGAGAAAGAAGGGGAACATAAGGAAGAGAAAGTCAACACAGCAGTCAACACAACAGTCAACTCAACAGTCAACTCAGCAGACAAGTCAACTCAACAGCCAACCCACCAGTCAAAGAGGGGGCAAACTGTCAGCTAAAAGAGGAAGACCTAGAGGGAAGGGCAACAGAGAAGGATGTGCTTAGTTGATGAATGTTTAACTTATGTTTGGACAATTTAGTGTTTTGTAATGCCTCTTTTGGACAAGAATCATGTAGGCTTAATGTTAAGTAATGAAACTATGTAATGTAATGACTTAATGTGGTATGTAATGTTTTGGTTAGTTAATATTAATGATGCAGGGGTAATTTGGTCATTTTTACAGGTGTGGTATATATATGCAGTGGGTTATATGAGCTTTAAAGCATGCAGGGGTAATTTGGCCATTTTACAGGTGTGGTATATATATGCAGTGGGTTATATGAGCTTTAAAGCTTGCAGGGGTAATTTGGTCATTTGACAGCTGTGGTATATATATGCAGTGGGTTATATGAGCTTTAAAGCTTGCAGGGATAATTTGGTCATTTTACAGGTTGTGGTATAGATATGCAGTGGGTTATATGAGCTTTAAAGCTTGCAGGGATAATTTGGTCATTTCATTTGGTCAAAACAGTTTGCTGCACTAATATGTGTTTGGTGATTACCAAATGACTATGTTTGGCTGCACTTTGGGTCAAAAACTGTTGGTCACTTATGTTTGGCTGCACTTTCATATGGGTCAAAACAGTTGTTTGGTCACTTATGTTTGGCTGCACTTTCATATGGGTCAAAACAGTTGTTTGGTCACTTATGTTTGGCTGCACTTTCATATGGGTCAAAACAGTTGTTTGGTCACTAATGTTTGGCTGCACTTTTATATGGGTCAAAACAGTTGGTTGGTCATTAACTTATGTTTGGCTGCACTTTGGTTTGGTATTTACCAAATCATGACAAATGGGTCAAAACAGACTAAAGAACTGTCATAACAAATAGGTCAAAACAGACTAAAAAACTGTCATTAATAACTTCAATATGGTACAACCTAATTAAATCACTTGTTCAAAATGTACATCCATAATGCAATGACAAAACACATAGTAAACAGAAATGGTTGCTTCCACATGGACTTTTTGCCAACAATTTGTCTTTTCAGCATCGTGTTCTCTTCAAGTAGCAACTTGTTCTGAAATTCCAAGTTCTCATTTTTCAATTCTTGATAACTGACTGGACTTGAAGTACAGTTTGAATGTGCTTCGAAAAATTTGTCGAAATCTTGTTTCCACATAAAGAACTTGCAATCGGATAACTACAAAACAATATACCAACCTCAGTTTCAACAAGAATTTAAGTTCAATCCATAAGTAAACAACTTACAGGCCATTGAGGGCAACCATAAAATTGATGACCATGTCGAATACTTTTAGGACCAGCGATGCGAAGAACAGCAACAACTTCATGATGACAATACAAGTTTCCATCCAAATCAACCTTGAACAATTTAGGGGTTCGGTTCACACTCCACGATGAATTGGAAGATGAACTCATCTCGATTAGGGTTTCTGTGGTATGAATCGATGAAATTGTGGGATGAATCGATGAATTGGGGGGGAATCGGAGCATCAGCAGTGATTATGTGGGATGAATGGAGATTAGGGTTCATTTGGGGATGTCTGTGTTATAAACAAGAAGGAGACATAACACCTCATCATCCACATCAGCATGTACAATCAGCCAAATGGTGCCACATCGGAATGTACAATCAGCCAAATGGTGCCACATCAGACAAATGACTAACCAAGTTAGAGAATATTTAACTGAGTGGTGCCAGTGCAAACAAAAAGACAAGTAGGGGGTGCCGGGTGTCAAAGTGTTAGTTGCGGGTGTCATCGGCCAAAGGCCGATAGTTTCGGGTGATAAAATCCAATAACCCTAGTTTTAATAATATTGTTTCAAAATAATTTATATTCCAATAAATAAAACCGAAGCTATTAAATTAACCGAAAGGATTTTAAGAAGTAATAAAATTTTGCTTTAATGGATCTAGCCAAAGCAATTTTTGAAACCCAGGTGTACCAATTTCTCACTCTATTTTATCATTTCTGGTTTATAACTAGTTGACCATAAGACTTCATACTTTCATAATTTTATGAAATAATTAATGTTGGGATTACTTCAAAAAAAAAATCTATTGAAATACTTAATAATAAAATAGATGGTTAAATGAATATGATGGGTATTCATGATTTAATAAAATCATTTAAAGTTTTTAAGAGATTTGGGTTGGTTGGACTATGTAAAAAGGCCTAACTAAACATTGAAAACATTTCTACAAATCTTTAAGGTATGTCCAAGATAGGTCTTATGCCCGAAAATAATTAATATAAGATTATAAGATTAATCGGTCATATTAGTTATAGGATTGTATATCCTAAATTATAAAGAAAAATATTTGAGTCAGCTGGCTGATGTATAATAGTTAAATAATTCAATATTAGTAAATAAGTGGAGTTGGTAAATTGGATGTTAAACTTACCCTAAGTACTTGCGAAGTTTTTTTTATTTATTTTGGTTTGTATATTAGCACATGGTTTGTTGGTTTGCCTAAAACCATAAATTAATTATTTTTATTAAGATGTTCTTTCTTAAAATAATTTATTAGTTTAAACTTAAATTTATTTTATAGTACATCTTTGGAGTATCTTTAACAAAATACTTGAGGGAAATATTGAGTTTTCAAACAGGTGTTAAAGTTTGACCAAAATATAGAAATCCACTAGTACATATGGGTATCTATCCTATACGGTTTTCAGTTGGAAAATAATTTGATATCTGAAATCTAATATAAATTTTCCAATATTCAACTCGTACAGTAAGTCAAATACATTTTTTTTATATAACTCATAATTTTTGAGTTCATCCGTACCTTTTATATTATTAGTATAATGATAAAACATTTTACAATAATATATGAATAGTATTTTACTATAAGATAGTACAGTAAGTAAAGGATATATTTTATATTTAAAATTTTAATAAAATATCATGGTGTAATAAATTCTAATAAGTGTAATATAGTATATAAAGGAATATATGCACTTATGTTCTAAGTCTGTCGCAAGTTTATTAAAATGTAACATGGCTATTAGATCTTTTTACTAGAATATGTATACAAATCCTATCTTCTCATAAGTATAAGTATATTATACTATACGAAAATAATATACTGTATATTTTTTATCCTTGCACATTTACTTATGGTAAAAGATTAGATAATTAAATTTTTAGAAGTAATGATATGGCAACAGTGAAAACATCTTTTCTTATCCTACTTAAATCAATAATTTAGTATCTATTTATTTATTTTACCTGGCACGTTAAAATGTTCCTAAACATTCATTTTTCTCACACTAGAATTAAAAATGGACGCCCCACATAAGAATAGTGGAATCAAAAGTGTGTTTAGTACATTTGTCCTTTATATAACTTTATTTAAAATTCAGATTACAATCTTAATATTGTAATATCTTTAAATAAATTACTATTAATATTGTATGGGATATACATACATATTCCAATACATGTATATTACTCAAATATCATTAGAATCAATTTTTGAAACGTCAAAACTTTGTATTATTTACTTCTTTGAATAAATAATATAATACACAATAAATTGAGAGTTAAGTTTTGAATCCATATGATTCAACCCACTAGTTAAAAATAAATTTATTCCCATGAGTCTAGAAAGTTCATATTTTGAGTAATTCATTTCTTTAAATCTTTTATTGATTCATCCTTAAAACTCCAAAATATTGTGTTCAATAAATTTAAATAGAAGTTTAGTTCAATATATTACTTTTATCAAAGGATACAATAAAGTCATGGAAATAAGCTTGATAATGGGTATCATTGGATATATAGTATTATTTTTATAAAATAATTTAGAATTATATATATGTGTGTAAATATTACGTAAATTTAATATTAAATAGAAATTTGAAAATTCTATACACATATATGCATATACCTGATAGAATTTCTTAAAGGTATACCCAATATAATCTCTTCTGTAAGATAAACATAAGAGAAAATGTCATTGGTAATTCCTATGAAAATATGAAGTTATTATAAGAATAAACCATGAAACCTACTATGTTTTAAAATGCTATCTGTCTCAATAAAATATTCCTTGTAACGGAATCTAAGATTATATAAGCATAAATAAAGTTAGTTGTAAGCATACTTATTACATTGAACCTAGCTATAGTGTCAATGGAGACAATGATATATTTGAAACTCTACTCTCCAACCAAAAGAAAACCACAACCATAATAATATCTATGCTTAAATGAAAGAGTTGGGATATTGATATTCACTAGTAACAACCAAGACAGTATTTAGACTTGAACCTAAGAAGAATGCCTTAGTATAAAGCTTTGAGATAAGCCAATTACTTGCATAGATAAAGTGTGATGGTTATTGGTATCCTGTGAGGATGATGACTAGAACAGTGCTTGTATGATAAATAAGCGATAACAACTGGCCACTGTTATTTCTTGTTTATTAATACTACTCGGTTCTAGAATATTATCCAACATGAGAATACTGATTTCCTTGTTTCTTGATGTAAACTATGATGAACGATGTGCTTTTAAAATCCTAATTTGAGAGAAGTCTATTTATGGGAAATACTATGATAATTACCTCTCCGGTAAAACTGGGCATGGTGCGGTAGACTCTCCAGCTTGTCCGGGTGAGATGGGGTTACCTCTCCGGCGAGACCGGGTGAGATGGGGTTACCTCTCCGGCAAGACCGGGTGATATGGGGTATATGTTATGATAATAGAATTCCCTAGATAGTACCATGACCTAATGTCTGACTTGTGAGTCTGTTTACATTATGAATAATGTGCATACTACAGTATATGAAATATTATATAGACGTGTATGTCTATGAGGAAATCCAAAGACTATACTGATTGACAAGTAGGAATAAATCACGAACAAGTATGTCAATGATAATTTTAGAATTATTAGAAATCTTTCGTATACGTCACTAAATTCCGATATCAAACACTATTTCGTTTGATTATCCGTATCGAAATTCGTACGACAAAATAAACGACAGGAACTCTTTTAAGTTGGAACGCCATCAGTAGTATAAGAATTTCCTTACGACTATGGACGCATTAGGAAACTTGTAACTAAAAGTTGTGCGAAGACAAAACCCATCTAAACACTTACGTTAAAAATTTTACTTTCATTAAGAAATCTTGAGAAAATAAGAATCTCAAAACATAGAGTATAGTTCTGGTCAAAGTAAAGTGAAGTTCAAAACAAGGGCCAGAATATACTTAGAAACTAGACTACCTAAAAATATTTTTTTATATTTTAGTGAATCTCGAGGACGAGATTTAAATTAAGGTGGGGAGAATGTAACAATCCTAAAATTTTTATAAAATATATAAAAACTTATGTTATTAAAAGAATGCATCATCGGTAAATTGACCAATGAAAATATGATGTATTTTGGGCAAGCGTAGGAAACGTTTAATAACTAATTTATAGAGAAAAATGCCCGGATAGTCCCTGTGGTTTCGCCTTTTTTCACCTATAGTCCCTATCTTTCTAAAACTACTTGAATAGTCCCCAAGTTTTCGACTTTTGTTCTCGGATAGTCCCTGGGTCTAACTTCAGTTACTTTTCTCTGTTAAGTGGGTGTTGAAATGACCAAAATGCCCTTTCCTTAAAAGGCCAAACCATAGGGACTATCCGGGCACCTTCTCTTTATAAAACCCATCCACCCTTCACTCTCACTTTCAACATTCAGCCAAAACCCTCGTGATCTCTCTCTCTCGTTACAGGTCCGGTGACCAGAGCCAGAGGTGTCGGCCGAGCTCCGGCGCCATCTTTTATGGTTGTCGCACACCTCCACTCCTCCTCGAACACATCCATAGCTGCTCACACCGACACCGGACTAGAGATTGAAGAGAGAGAGAGGACTGTAGAGAGAGAAACAGCGAGGGAGAGAGAGATCAGGATGGAGAAGCAGTGCTGGTCACCCCTCTATGGTGGTGCGATAGTGTGCAGACGACGGAGCCGTCGCTCCGGTGACCAGAAACGCCGCTAAGGCGGCGGTGAAGATGATGAGACGATGAGGACGATGAAGATGATGGTCGGTGACGGTGGTGTGTCGTCTTTTCGGTGAGCAGTAGACGACGGAGGCAGCCGCAATTTCTCAGGTAGACACCAATACTTCGATGATTTTCCGATCGGTAGACAGAATTTGGTTTGGGTCACGTTTCGAATTTCGGCTTGGGTTCGAGTCTTGTTCAGTTTTGGTTCGAGTTTCGGTTTGTTTCGACTCACGCGGCTCGGTTCAGATTCGGATCGATTGGTTCAGATCCGGGTCAGTCGAGTTCAATCGTCATAGCCTTTTTTAAATGGAACAACAACAGCAACATAATCATCATCAATCATCCTCAGAAAACGCTGCCAGTCGAAATGGCAAGAGGAAAGTTACTCTAAGAAACCTCCTCATTCTCACCTGATCCTCAATTCAATTGAGAGCATAACACAACATAACACCTCATCTCATCATTTAAGGCGGTTATAGGTACATGTCGAGGTCAACAAAAAAAAAAACGGTTTTTGACCCGAACAGAAACCGATCCTTTTCCACTTATCAGTTTGAGAACTACTCCCTTGAAACTGGTTAAGAGCTAGAACTAGTTTTAAACCGAACCGAGCCTTTTCCACTTGTAAAGAGGTAAATGAATAGGCTCAAATATGTTATCGTCGGAATTTACTGTCGAAATCCGCCACGGCTGCAATCACAGTAGCATGTATCAAATACATATTGTCCGAGTTGCCTAGCCAAGATACGGATCAGATCTGTAAATTCCGATTTTGCTTGAAATAATTTCCATCGTCATAGCCTTTTCAAATGAAACAACAACAGTAGCAGCAGCATCAACATAACTAGAGAGAAGACGATGTCGGCGGCGATGGTGGAGGGTGGAGGAGGGTGATGGTGGGTGGAGGTTGAAGATGAAGTGTGGTGGTGGGGTTTTATAAATAAAAATGAAAAAGATGCCCGGATAGTCCCTATGGTTTGGCCTTTTAAGGAAAGGGCATTTTGGTCATTTCAACACCCACTTAACAGAGAAAAGTAACTGAAGTTAGACCCAGGGACTATCCGAGAACAAAAGTCGAAAACTTGGGGACTATTCAAGTAGTTTTAGAAAGATATGGACTATAGGTGAAAAAAAGCGAAACCACAGGGACTATCCGGGCATTTTTCTTTAATTTATAAAAATACTTTATATTTAGACCTACTCTGTTTTTAAAGAAACTTGGTTCAAAATGTAGACAAAAATATTCTCATTCTAATGGCATATTTATTATTTTATAAAACGGTGTACTTTAAAAGTTATAAGCACCAAAAGAGTAAAGCAGTTAAATTAATTATAAGATATAATTAATTAAAATAGTTAAATTAAAATATTGAAAATATATTTATAACATGCACGTGTAAAGTGCATGTGTGGGAATTATAATAATAATAACAATAAAATAATAATCAAAGTATTTAAATTAGAATGCAGAAGTGCACGGTTGTGTGCATTGTGTCTACAATTGTAGGAAATTAATTCATATATGGTATTATCCTCTAGTTTAAATAAAACAATAAAATAGTTAACTTATGCATTGGTGTACATATGCATTAAATATAAATGTATACGTGGGCATTACTTGCTTGCCTACCAAGTTCAAAATATGGTATAAATAGAAGGATACAATCAGTTGCAATTTACTTCAACATTCTCTTTCTTGCTAACTTTGTATTTTCTATATTCATTTTTCTTTAATATTATACTTATAATAAATAATAAAAGCCCTATCCTGTTTTAAGTATTTTAACCCTTGATCACTAATACCCTGTCCAAGTGACGTAGGGCCCCGTAACGTATGTCAAGGCTCTGCCTAAATTCGTTGGGGTTCTGTCTAGTGACGTAGGGATAAAGTGAAATTGGGTCACTATACTTAATGTGAGTGCACTATATATTTTATCAAACCACCCTCTTAACACACCCCTGACACCCTACACTTTCTAAAATACACCCCGTATGTAAAAACCGAACCCGTGATACAATATGGTATTTAAATAAAATATAAAAGTTTAAATCTAGGGCTGAGGCGGGCCGCGTGAGCCCACCCCAAACCCTTACGCGGGCCGTATGAAAGCTAGAACCAAACTCCTTTGGTTTCTTAACTCCAGGCGGGCCGCGTAAACCATATGTTAAGTTGACGCGGGCCGCGAGTGCCCTGAATTGTGGCGCAGCCCGGTGCCGCCACGTGTCTCAACACCCGTCAAGCCTACTCAATAACTCAGCAAAGCTACGCGTTGACCATGCATTGACGCGGGCCGCGTAAGCCTTGCCTGTTCTTTACGCGGGCCGCGTGAGAACCAGTTTCAGCACCTATATAAGGATGGCATCTGATCTCATTTCAGTTCGCTCACAATTTCATTCTCAATCTCACTTTCTGAATTAGAGGCATTATAGTCGGGTATTATATCCCCCTAATTAGCGAGGTTCTGCTCCATTGTAAGTATTATAACCCCGGTTTCATAATAGTTACGCTGCCCGATTGATTTAGGATTCCGTAACAACTGTCGTGGTTCTGCCCGACGTAGTTGTTGGAATGCCGTCTCGGGGAGGGTATCATTAATATTTTCAAAGGGTTATGATACTAACCAATGTACATTTGTATAAATTATAGATTATATCCAGGAAACCCTTACAAGAAGTCTAAGACAACAATGTGAGTTTATCCACTTTTTGTTAATGTTTTTGGAATACTTTACAAAACCTTAATTGTTTACAAATGTGATTAAGCGGTGATTGAGTCTTTGTAGTTCTTCAATTACTGCCGGTATTATGGGGTTTTGTATACAAAATTTACTACGAGTAGTAGTAAGTCTGAATGACAGTGCATTACCATTGGACGACGAGTTAGCCAATGGGTAATTTGACCATAGCCATAGATCTGGTCGAGTGGCAAATACTGAATGAGTAATTGTGTAGAAATAAACAATGTGATCGCTCTCAATACTGTTTTAATTGATAAAATGTTTCTTGATTAAACTGGGATTCACTCACCAGTATTTCCCGCTGACAAATGTTTTTAAAACACGTTACAGGTAACACAATGTGAACAGCCAATTAGTGAAAAGCCAGCAAGAGAGCACTGAAGGCTTGGGAAAAATGTGGCTATAAAAGTTACCTAATAAACGATGTTTTAAATTCAATAAAATAGGGTTTGTCCCTATAAATGTATTGTAACAAGAAACTTGGGTTTTACCCATATGATTATTAAAATCAAGTAAGGTGGTTTTACTCTGATAAAATATTTCCTAACTACGGTCCTGATGTAAATTTCCGCTGCCAAATTAATAAATAATGATACCACCGCCACTGAGTTCGCGGCCGCCCGTTCCCGGGAATTAGGGATCGGGGGTTGTGACACATTCCACACCAGTTTGTGGACCTTTTTCTTTAACTCTGCATTCTTTTCATCACTGCCCTTTATCTACACATAAGATAAAGAATGAACCGTTATGCTAGTTTCGTATTAAAAAGACCCGTCATTCTGCATACATAACTGTACATATGTGTATATCAGTACCTGATGGTTTTATAAGACATATAAACGACACCTATGTTACCTAAACGCAATTACATATTTGAAAATCCAGTTAACAAACCTTAGCTGGTATTTTATTGGTGATATGCCACATACATAGTCTATGTATGAACTTATCAAATACACTGTTCACAGCTTGTTTCATGGCGGAATATTGATCGGTTAAAATCATAAGTGGTTGTTTTCCATGGTGAGCTTCAAGAAACTTTTGTAACAGCCACGTGTATGATTCAATGGTTTCATTGTGGATCAATCCAGCCCCGAAAATTGTTCACTTTTTAAGGGCAACAAATACAAACAATAAACCCCACAATATACAAGTAAAATGACCACACGTTTACAAATACATAGTTGTATGATGTTTTGTTTAGTTTTTTTGATGCACAATGAAATTGATTGAAATACTGGCATAACTACAAAACAAACAAGGATGTATTCTTGTAGTAGCAAAACTGCATACAAACATATATAGACATATGTTTTAAAAATTGTACCTTGATGATCAATGGAAGCTACAAACACATGATCTTCTTCTCGTCGTTCGGAGCCATGAGGACTTAACAAATTGGCTGAAACAACAGGCTGATCATTCGTGTTCGTGTTTGCCAAAAATTAGAAATCCTTAGTATAACAAAATAAGAATTAAATTGGAAACAAACTTATATACACTGATGTTTAAAAAATAAACCTTGATGATCTATGGAAGCTACATACACATGATCTTCCCCTGGCCGTTCGGGGCTATGAGGAATTAAGGAATTGGCTGGCAAATTGTTCGGGTTCGGGTCTGACATAATTTATAAATTCGTAGTAGATCAAAATAAGAATGAAATGAACTGGCTAATGGTATGAAGAATCGAGATGAGAAGAAGAATGTGAAAAAAAAATATGCAGGTGGTTGTTTTTTACGTAAGATAATTTGCAATTGAACATGGTGGGTGGTTATTTTTCTGATAACTGCACATAATTTAAAAAAATGAAAATTATAATTAAATCTATATATGTTAAAAGACATCCTACCCTTAAGTTATAGTTAATAAGATATATGGCCAGGATTTGTTCGTGTTTGTTCATAAAAAGGAATGGTTCACAAATGAACCCAATCCTATATATATATAAGTGAATTATTCGATGATATTATGATATATGTGTATATGTATGGTTCGGTTGATAGGTAATATTTAATATATACTACCTTATTAAGCAAACTAGGTTTTCTACCCTTATGGTAATTTTACATTGTGTACACATCTTCAAGCAACATATATAGGAGAGTAAAGCCATTTTAGAGGGGTTAAAGCTGAACATTCTTCAAAGATTTAAGACGTCTAAGGGTCATTATAGGGATTTCATCCATGAAATTAGGAGAAGCCTACATTAATTGTGTCAGACTTAAACCGTCCAGAGAAGGAGAGGGAGAGAGAACCAGAGAAGAGAGCGAGTAGCAGAGTTAGAGAGTGAAAGAGCGACGAGAGAGGGAATGGGGAGACCAAGCACGGCCTCCGGCCACCTTAAACCTACAATAACGACAGTGATGTGATGGTGTCACTTGGTTAGAGCACGATGGGGGTTCCGGTGATGAGGTTGCAAGTGAATCCCAATCGTTCCTCTTGCACCGTCGTTGAATGCCAATCGTCGCCTCCTTCACCGCGCTAAAGGTGTCGTCGATTAGGTAGTGAAACCCATTGTCGGAGATTCTGAATCGACTTTATGTCTACCGTATGGCGAATGTAAATCGCCCCTTCGTTCAATTCTAACATCGTCTGCAACGTATGGTTTATATATATTTGCTCTCTCCCCAACCAATGATATATTAAGCTGATTATGAATCCATTGTTTTTGCAGGGACATAGGGTTCTTCGGCTTACCATGTACATAGGGAGACGTCGGTATTATCGGACCAGGAGAGATGGGTCAATCATGATTCAATTACATTCAAGTGAACCCGGGTACAACTCAGACGTGAAGAACTTTGTAGCCCATGCAACCCCAAGAAATCATGCAGCAACTTGTTTTTAGTTTCTAATTTTATCACATGCAATTTTATTTCTAAGTTATTTTATTTACCTTTTCAAAGTTAGGTTTTCCACTTCCCTAAGATGTAGCAAAATGGGTTGTACCGGAATTTTATTACCTGTGTATTGCGATTGAATGAATGAACATAGGCAGAGTGAAACTATTTAGAATTTGTTGATTCTCTTGTTCTTGAGATTTCCTTTCCAATGCCATCTTATTTTGGCCGATTAAGAGGTGATCTTTGGAATCCCGACTTGAATTACATGGTGTTTTCTGTATCGTAATTCAGCTTTGGAGTGCCCAACGGATGGAAAGAGTGGTAATTTTCTGTATCTCGAATCTATTTACAATCAAGAACCATCTAGTTGTGGAAACACTTGAACAATTCTCCATTCAAGATAACAAATTTAACTTTATTCCAAAACCTTCTAACAGGCATTAAGAGGTGATCAGGACTTGCAAATCATATTTATGATCATACAAGCTTTCAAGGCAATGAATGTGGTACCAAAACAAGTAGCACCTAGGCGAATGACTCCTGTCAACCAAGTCTTGACCAATCTAAAGACCATTTGTGATTATTGATTAAAGTAAATTTTGGATATGTGAATGTAAATCTCTAGCAAAATCTTTATACTTCGGAGATGAACATGGAAACAATTCATACAGTTAATATTAGCAACACAGTCACCATCTTCTAGTTTGTCCAAATCATCAGCTACATCTTCTAGAGTTCTAGTCGTAGTTCATCAGTGCATGTAGGTGAGAATTTTGTAAATCCATCGGCGTAGACCTATGTAATTATGTGAACAAATCAATGACTCGATGTAAGAGTTTCTATATTTATCAATAATTCTACCACTAATATCGAAAGCCGACTCATAAGCAGTTGTTGGGATTAGAATTCCTAATGCATGCTTTAACATGTGAAATATGAAAAAAAAAAAAAATCAGCGAAATTAACTTCTACCAACCTAAAACATCAAACGTACCATCCCCTTGTATCTTTCTTTTTTTGCAGCCTCATCGCACAAATATATATCTAGTTCAATGTTATCAAATTAGAAGACGACAAAGTACTAGTTAGCTCATTTAATTTATCTATATTCATCGTATAATGATTAAAACTCCAATTATACTTCTTTCAGTTGGTCGTCAATTTCCTTATTTTTCTTACAAATCATAATTCATGCATCTTAAGCTTACACAATAATTAAGATAATACATTTTATTTCGGGTATCTAAAACTAACAGCACAAACAACAACAAATTCACATTGACCAAAATTATCGCAATATTTATCAAACTTTATTTTCATAAACAATACTTGAACGACATTTTTTATAGTTGCATGCATTGTGCAAAGTTTACCAAACAACAAATTGAAGATCACATACATGAACTGTGAAAAATTTCTTAGGGGCTGTTTGTTTAGCTCTTAACGGGGCTCTTAATGGTTCAGACCTCTTACTGGTTCAGCAGTTAATGGTTCAGACTGTTTGTTTCATGAGCAGATGTTTGAATGGTTCAGACATTTGCCTCTGAATGGTTAAGCATTATACCGAGTCTGAATGGTTAAGACCTCTAATCTGAATTGGTCAGATATTTTCCTCTGAACGGTTAGACATTATACTAGCTCTTAATGCTTCAGACCTCTTACCGGTTCAGTACTTAATGGTTCAGACCTCTTACTGTTCAAGTACTTAACCATTCAGAAGTTGCCAAACAGTCCCATAGTCACATTATAAAAACATCAAATACTCCATAATTAACCAATTTTAATTGCAAATGATTAAATTATGCATTAATTCAGGAATTTTAATACAGTAGAGCAATAGTGGTGAGAGAGTATCAAAACCGGTTCCCATTTAGATGGTTTGTGGGCTAAGTAATCATGACTAACAACAAATATGTCCCTAATATTAACATAATTTAATCATTTGCAACTAAAATTTATTATTTATAGAGTATTTGTGGATTTTTTAACGTAACTAAGAAAATTTACGAGCCCAAATATGTGACCTCAAATTTATTGTTCGGTAAGCTTTACACAATGCGTTCAACTACAACAAAAATGTTACCCTTTTAAGTATTCATGAGAAGATCATAATTGGCTTGCGCGTATGAAAAAAAAAATTTAATCAATATTTAATCATACCAGTGTTAGCATAATTTACCCAATATGATTTTTTTTTGTATGTGGCATCAGTTCTAAATCCCCAAAATAAAATGTGTTATCTTAGTTATAGTTTAAGCTTTATATATAGTAAGAATTTAGAAAAAAAATAAGGAAATCAAGGAACAAGAAACATCATTATAATTGTTTAATTTTTATAAGATAAATACAGATAAAGCATATGAGCAAAACAATACAATATCTTCATCTAATTGGGTTTATAACGAGAAGTATGTTAAAATACTCATGATAGTGAAGTCGATAATTGTTTAATTTTTAGATTGGTGGAAGCTTAATTCGAATAAATTCCTCATTCTTTCTCAAGTTGCTAAGCATCTTCTGGATAATTAACCAATCTCAACCGTTGCATCTAAGTCGTCATTCAATACAAGTGGTAGAGTGATTGATAAATAAAGAAACTTTCTTAAGTCAAGGCATTGATTTGCGCACAAGATTCCTTCTGTGTACACAAACGGATTTACGAGATTCTCACCTTCATGAACTACAACTATAGACATTGTTTATTCATTTTTTTAGATTTCCTAGTTTTAACAACCATGATCTTTTGGATCATAACATCAAAATTCTGAAGTATCAAATCCTAAATGTAATACCTACAAACACCAAATAA
Source organism: Helianthus tuberosus (assembly GCA_030545235.1). Classification (NCBI taxonomy): domain Eukaryota; kingdom Viridiplantae; phylum Streptophyta; class Magnoliopsida; order Asterales; family Asteraceae; genus Helianthus; species Helianthus tuberosus. The sequence goes on from CM060393.1 coordinate 36,462,208, forward strand.
AGGAAAGCAAAACAATTACTTCCATAGTCTCATTGGATTAACAATAATAATCCTTTGAATAATAAAACCAAAATTAACCTAAAATTCTTAATGAAACAACCTCCTCAATTTTCCTATTGTCAAGATAATCAACTTCCAATATCCCCTACTAATCAACTTAAACTAGAGTTATCAAAAGCGAGCACTTTTGGCGCCTAGGCGCTTTTTCTGGGCGACTCGCCTTAACTGCGCTTATGGTTCCTAGGTAATGATAGCGCAGACATTTCATCCCATGCGTATTTATTGTTTCATGCTTTTTATTTTTTTTAATTGGTAATTTCCACTTTTTCTGCAGTATTTATAGGGTTGTAAGTTTAAGTTCGTATATCACATTATCACCAAGATTATTCAGTTCTTAATATCAGGACTGTTCAGTTCGTGTTATCAATATTCAGGTTTGTAATATTCCAGTTTATCTCAGTTTCTTGTCTTACGATTATGTATTTCTTACTAACGAGATATATGAATATTGTTGTAACAAAATATAGAAAATGGCTGATGCTGGACCCTCAGAATACAGGAAGACTGACCCTCTTAATGAGCTTTTATTTTTATATTTAAGTGCGCTTTTTTTTCTTGAGCCTACGCTTTTTTTGCACCTATCGCCTAGGCCCTAATCGGTGCCTATGCGCCTAGAGTGCGCTTCGCGCCTTTGATAACTATGACTTAAACACAACCAAATCCTAACACACTACTTCACTTTTAACTTTCCTGAAGTAAACTTCTAGAACATAATCATGATCACATATTCAGGCAATCTAATAACCACTGTCAATTAAAACATGAAACCACTATATCACTAAACTATCATCAATTTTAGGTTTAACAATAGTAACAACTAACAAGTGACTATTACTAACAACAACAATCACAATCACAATCAAAAATATAATTATAATTATAATCAAATTTCTATAACAAATTTCTAAAACAAAAACTCACAATTAAGTTGAAAGAACTGATGTCATCTTGCTTAAGTTGTTGCGTGCTGTGGCGGATCTGAATCCACTGGTCGGTCTAAATCCAACAAGGTGAAACTGGATCTATGAAACTCATTAATAAATCTCTTATTAAACAAAGTGAAAAACTCATTAATAGTTGAGTACCTGTGATTATTCTCAATCGGTTCCAACTCTAATACCCCCATTTTCTTCTTCCTTAACTCTTGCAAGAGGCGAAAAAAACTAGAAAATAAACAAAACAAGGGGTAAATAAGTTATTCCAATCAACGGTGGTGCGGTTGGACCAGAGAGCTTCGATTCCGGGCCAAGAACCATCAGATCTGTGAGTCTTCACAACCGGAGAGCTTCAATTCCAAGCCAAGAACCACCGATTCTAGTCTACCATCTGAAATCACTTTAGTTTCTTTGCAGGAATCGAAATCCACCAGATTTGTGTTTAGGGTTTGACAAAATCCCACCAGATTTGCGGCTGTGATGTTATGAGATAATGAGTTTAGAGATAGATAGAGAGAGAGTGTGTGTGTTTGTGTGTGGCGACGGTGTAGCTCCGATGATGATGGTGGTAGTGATGTATCAGGTGGCGGTGGTGGTGATGTATCAGGTGGCGGTGGTGGTGGGCTTATGCTGCTATCTTAGAGAGAGGAAGTTAAATGGGGATGAGTGAGAGTTTAATGGGGGATCATGGTTTAAAAAAACGGCCGAGGCGGTCGTACTGAGGCGCGCCTCAGTTCGAAACGGAGGAAAAACGCATATGAGGCGGCGCCTCAGGTTCAGAAATTATACGGACGCCTCAGTTGAGTGAGGCGTAAGTTTCAGATCTGAGGCGGTACGAAAATGGCGAGGCGTAAGTATATTTTTTTAGGCGCTTCTGGTAAGCTTCCGGCCAAAAAACGACTTTCCGGTGACTATTCCGGCCGGATTCCTGCCCAGTTTCAGGCGAACTTTTGCAAACTAGTGCCATTTTTCGTATCATATAATTCGGAGAGCAGAAATTTGATGAAGATGAAAAGAAAAATAATGAAAACAATCTGATTTACAGGAAGGAGGAGTATGTGTTTTGAAGAGAAGAGCAGATTGCTTAAAAACTAAGCTTAACAGTGTTTTGTTGCAGAAAAAGCTACCCTTTTGCAGAAAAAGCTACCCTTTTGATGTTAAGTGTTTATTATTTTATGATATATATAATTTTAATATTTATTTATTAATACCGCCTCGGACTTACGCCTCGTTCCGCCTCAATACTTACGCCTCGCGCCTCGAAGGGAAAACGCCTCGATACTCGTTTCCGTTTTTTTAAACCTTGTGGGGGATGAAATTATATATCTGATGAACTTTTGGTTTTATTCATTAAAAATAATTAAAATAAAAGCGTGAAATGACCATAATACCCTCCTGTGACTAGACTTAACTCAAAATTTTAACCTGGTTAGTGGTAAAAGACTATAGATGTAATGAGTTTTCAAAATAAAGGACTGTGGTTGTAATTATTAAAGGTAAATGTCATCCATTGCAACTAGCTACAAACATAAAGAACGAAAAGTGTAATTTATCCAAAGATATATTTATATATATATAAAAATAAATAAATTATGCATGGTATAAAAATTACCGCTATACCACCACTATAACCTATATTTCATATAGCGGACCTTGACCACTATTCGATTTTGGACCGCTATAGCAACTTCCAATATCCCCTACTAATCAACTTAAACACAACCAAATCCTAACACACTACTTCACTTTTAACTTTCCTGAAGTAAACTTCTAGAACCTAATCATGATCACATATTCAGGCAATCTATCTAATAACCACTGTCAATTAAAACATCAAACCACTAAATCACTACACTATCATCAATTTTAGGTTTAACAGTAGTGACAACTAACAAGTGACTATTACTAATAACAACAATCACAATAAAAAATATTCTTATTATTATCACTGTAAACATATGTTATGGCACAAAATCATAACCTCAGATCTAACAAATTTCTATAACAAAAACTCACAATTAACTGTCGCTAAACAGAACACGGAGCTTTGCGGCGAAAGTACCGGTGGAATCGAGATCTGCTTCAGAGAGAAGACTACTCTTGATGTGATTCATGCGATCGGTGAGTGAATTGTGTTCTTTCTCCAAAGTGGCGGTATCGTCCTCTAGATCCTGAATTCGGTATTTTTGACCTACCGATCGCATGCTCAGCAGGAAGATTCCGGTCATGGCGAAGAACTGGATGAAGCTGTGTTTTTGTTTGATTGCGTTAGCCACGAAACCTAACGACTTTTTTGGCGTCGGAATTCCGGCGTCGGCGGCAGACGGTGATGCCATGACGGTTTTGATCGGAGTTTTTGTTTTTAGGTAGGGTTTTATTGATGTTTATCTGCTATTTACATTGGGTTTGGCCCAATAGGGGATAAGAATCGGGCCGGAAAGATAAGCCCAAACCGAAATTAAATCAATGTGGTGTGCATTTTAATTTTAAACCGGGTCGGATTGTGTCAAATAATGCCATGCCCAGTTTTATTTTTTCTTTTTTTTTTTTTATAACCAGAATCGGTTTAAAAGAGGGAAGGGATCGAGTTTGAGCGGTTTAAATCCAGGTAGAAGCCGGGATTTAACCGGTTTGGGGTTGGGTTTGACTTTGTTAACCGGTTTCAGAGTATGGGGTTATAGCCCTATTACAACCCATATGATTTGGATAAGTCCGAACGAAGTTTTCTCAACCGGTTTCAAAACCACGTTCAATTCCCGACCTGGTTCTCTCTTTTTATCTCACCTCAGAATGAAACGAGCGCTTTTATTTTTGTTTTTTAAACCTTTTTAGGGTGTGTTGTTTTTATTTATATATTTTAAATGGAAACTCTTTCGCCACTCATAAATAAGTTGTTTTAAACTTGCTACGTTCATTTAAAAACCGATATTCTATTTCTTTTTAAAATGAAATATTATATTTAGTTTTATGTTTTTAACATGATAAGGAAAAAAGTTAACCTAGCTATTTTATATACAAATATATAACTTGATGTTATAATTAAAATGAAATACTAAATTTAGTTTTAAGTTTTAAGTTTTTAACATGATAAGAAAAAGAAAAGTTAACCTATATTATATACAAATATATAACTTGATGTTATAATTGTCTTTACGGACTACGATGCATAACATCGGGACATAACATAGTAAACATTCACATATAAACAATGATATATCAATCGGATAAATAAATATCATGTCACAACAATGATCTCATATAAGTTTTATAACGTTGTTAACATTAGATCTTGACATCATTATTAATTCCGTACATGTAACTATCCTAACATCACTTTATTTTTCTTTCACCTATTCTTCTTCTAAACTTATGTTTGCTAGTTACAGAGAAAATTGACAACTCAAAAGTCAAAAGTATAATCAAAAGCTCACATACAAGTATACAATCTGTAGATACTAGATACCAATAATTATGCTAAACATAGTTACATTGATCGGCTTAGAATTTTATGTTTATGCTTTTTATTCTCGGCACTAAGACCATGGGGTATGGTGGGGCGGGGGTTGGGGCGTGGGTTGGGCATTGGTTGACACGTGGAATGGGGTGGCAGACATGGGTAAACCGACATTGATCACGGTATGGTGGGGCGGGGGTTTGGGGCGTGGGTTTGGTGGGCTGACCCGCTGGGCTAACCCAATAAACACAAATTTAAGGTTTTAATATTTTTAAATAGATCATTACAAGAAAAGAAAATTACAAAAAAAAAAAAAAAACAAATTCCTAATTTTTATATTTGTTTTTTATCTCTTCTCTCAACGCCAAGACTATTTCTAACTCGTCACCCTGTAGGTGATCAATCGGCTGGGATAGAATCTTCAAATCATCACGTCTTTGTTTCAGGGCATCTCTAGCAGAATCTCTAGCTTCTTTGCTCCTTCGTATTTCGGCCCTTTGTTGTTGGAATACGTTGAATGTATCCATCTTGCATGAAATGTCATCCAACTGGACGCTGTATATTCCCCTACGCGACTCAGAACTCCCAGCTGAAGCCGATGCCGTTTGTTTTTTAGCACGCCTTCTTGAGGCATTTCTTCCATGCTCAGGCCGGTTTGGGCTTGGCGAATCATCCAAAAGGTCCTCAAACTCTTGATCTCGTGCATCAGATTGGGCTTGGGACGAGGCCCTTGACCTTTTGGAAGACGAGTTAGTTTCGCTACCAATGGGGATAGTCGGCCACTTTGGATGGAATTTACAAATCTCCCAACAATGCATGAAACGGAAGTCGGTCTTCATATTTGATTTGAATGCGACCAGTGCATTTGTCAAAATGTCTGCTTCGGTTTCACCACTTTTAGGGTTTTGCTTTGCTTTATTTAAAAACCCACTAAATTTTGTTAGGTGGGTGCTTATTTCGCTCCACTTTGAGGATAAGCTATCGTTTTCATGATAAGTCTCCCTACCCATTTCTTCATGGAATAGTTTACTAACCCATTCCCACAGGACGGTTCGATGTTGCGAATTTCCTATTTTAATAAAAAAATATTAATATATTACAAACTTATATAAAAAATAACCATTCCATTAATAAAAACAAAAGAATACCTAAAGTTGAATGTTGAGATTGTTCACACCAAGCCCTCGCCAATGCAACTTCTTCAGCATAGACCAATTTTTGTTGTTTTCGTTTGGCGGTTTCAACTACTTTATCCTCGGTTTTTTTCTTATGACTTCTTTTTTTGATGGGTTTCGATGCGGTAGGACTCTCTTTGGGTGGTTGAGTTTCGGGAACGGATTCGTTTTGTGAAAGGTCGATGGAGGTTGGTGAAAGGTCGATGGGCGATTGTGAAAACGGGGTAGGTATTGCATCTTCGGTGTTTGGGAAGTTAGTAAATACACGATTCCCGATATACGATGCATAACCCGCCATGTCGGGCATATGAGAGTGTATGAAAAATGGACGAGCTACTGGACGATTGGGTGGTGGGCTAGGATTATTTTCTTGGAATCCATACGGGTTGCTCGGGTCAAAAGGACGGTTGTAAGGATGCATTTTTTTCGTTTTGTAGAAGGAGAATTGAAGATGTGGTTGAATGTGGTAAAAAATGGAAGTAAAATGTGAGTTTTATAGTGAAAAAATGGAATAATTTTTTTTTTAATATAGCCGTTGGCCAACGGCTATTTTCTTTTGGCCATTCACAAACCGCCATGTCACCTTGCTCCCCCGCCCCACGCCCGGCTTGAAACCCAAGCTCCAAGGGGCCACGCCCCAACCCAAGCCCACCCGGGGTGGTGCCTTGGGCGTTTTACCCCAACCCACGCCCAAACCCCCGCCCCATACCCCACGGCCTAACTATGAACTTTAGCCTTTAATTTGTCAGCCAGTTATTATTGATTTATTTTTATAAAACGACAAGAAATGTTCTGTTGTGAGTGCAAGAATGATTTATTATTGTTTTTTTAAGAATTGCTTTTCTTATTATTTAAACCTTATATAAATGGTTGAAAATAATCTTAACTCAGTTAGTTATCCATAGTGGTCCGAACTTTTCTATTTTTTGTTTGTAAAATAGTCCGCCGTTTAAAAAACATAACGAAGTTAAGTTTTTTTTTTTTCCCAAATTACAAATCGATGTTTTCGGGCTTTTGATCAGAACGAAGATATGAGTTGATTGATGTGAAACTTACCTCGAAACATTGTTTTAAACGACTTGATTTTTGTTAATTACAAGTTCAAACACCCGAATTTAAGCACCGTTCAAGTCGTTTAGAGCACTGTTTCGAGTTGAGTTTTACATTAACAGACTCGTATCATCGTTTTGATCATAAGCCCGAAATTATCGGTTTGTAATTTGAATAAAACTTAACTTTGTTATGTTTTTTTTAACGGCGGACTATTTTACAAACAAAATGGAAAAGGTTGGACATTATAGATAAGTAAGTGAGTTGGGATTATTATCGGCCAAAAAAAGCCGGTTCAGATTATTTAAATCCAATTTTCAATATTAAATAACTTGTAGTCTAACTGGATGAAAGTGTTAAACACATTAGTAGATTTGAATTTTGTGGTATTCACATGAGAGGGTATGCTTTTTAGCCGTTAAAAAGTTGAAACATTCTTATATAATTTATATTTCACGCAAAATCAATTAAGCCCCTAAATAAAACATTTGTTGGCGATACTCATCCGACTCTTAAGCATAAAACGTCAAACAGACGCAGTGGCGGATCTAGAAAAAACCTAAAGGGGTAACGTTTCTATAAAAGGGGTAGCAAAATCGAAAAAACGTCAATTTTTTTCAAAATTTACACTAATTTTACACTACCGCCGGAGCGTCAAGGGGCAACGGGGGTTGCCCCTTGTTCTATGCTAGGTCCGCCCCTGAACAGACGGCAGGTCACAACTGATTGTGGGCCCACTCATAACCTATCCCCAAGAGTGAAACACTAGCCACGTGGCACTTCTTAACCGCTATAAAACTTTAAAACAGAATTCCAAAATCCAAACAGCACCACACTAGTGTTACAAACAGACAAGAAAATAACCGGTGCCAAACTGTCACTATGGTTGGAAATAGCTCCAGTAATACCGCCGGCAAACCTATCCGTTGCAAAGGTAAGTTTCTGAACCTCAAGTTAATCAATTCGGTTTATTCTGTTTAAAGTTTTTTTTTTCATCAAGACCGGAAAATAAACCGAACAGAATTCAGGAAGTTCAAAACCGATCCGAAACTGGGAGTTAAATGAAAAAAACTGAAATAAGTTATATTATAGATTTAAAAACGATAGAAAAATTACATAAGAATGGCAGGTAAATGAGCAACAAGTTGCGTCACAACCTCTTTTGAATAGCACTATTTGATAGTCAGTTTATTCGGTTTAATCAGTTTGAAACCGAATAATGAACACTTGTAGTTGTTGGCAATGGCAGCTGCGATTATTCGGAAACCAGGGGAGCCGCTTGTGATTGAGGAAGTGATAGTTGCCCCGCCAAAACAACACGAAGTTCGAATTAAAGTCATCTGTACTTCCCTTTGTCATAGTGATCTTAGCTTTTGGAAATTGACGGTAAATGGTCATAGATTTTGAGCCAAATTTGAATCCAATCTAATGTTTAGTTGATGTTAATTAACTGATTTTTCTTTTTGTTCATGAAGGATCCTCCTGCTATTTACCCCAGAATACTTGGTCATGAAGTAGTGGGGTAAATATTATTTTATCTCTGGATTAAGTAATCTCGCATTTTAACTTTGTTGAGTTCGGTTTGTGTATGTGTGCATGCCTAATTTTGATTTATTTGATATGTTTCTTTGTAATTAATCTTAACTGAACTATGCCTAGTGGAGATGGATATGATCAGGTGGTTCTACTGGTGGCACGATGATACCCCAGTGGTCCGTCAGTGATCCAAATTTTTTGTTAAAAAAAAATAATAAAGATGCATTTATTATTGCAAATCCTATAAACCAGATTATAACCATTTCATTCTACTACACTGAAGGATTGTAGAGAGTGTTGGAGAAGGTGTACATGAAGTTGTTGAAGGAGACACTGTGATCCCAATCTTTTTGGCGGATTGCGGTGAATGCACTGATTGTTTGTCCGAAAAAAGCAACCTATGCACAAAGTTTCCTTTCAGTCTTTCTCCTTGGATGGAAAGAGAAGAGACAAGCAGGTTCACATACATTAATGGAGAAACTTCACTTTTTGAGTGTATCGATTTTTAGTGAGTACACAGTGTGTAGGTCCACCCGGAGGATCGAGTAACCTCTATTCCCTGTTTTCCGACAAACCCAAAAGTGCGGAATCCAAACGGGTAAGTTAAACCAAGTTACGAACACGTAAGACACAATATTCAACGATTAACACTCAATGTATTAATGCTAGAAAACGGTTACAATGCGGTGTTTACAAATGGTCTCTGTAAACTCTCAGTGTGTATGTTACAATGTGTTAGCTCAGTGAAATCTATTCAGACTTCTCTTCTTTGTTCTGTCTGATGTCTGTGCTATATATACTGAAACACATCAACGAAATCAAGATTGCGACGAAATCCCTTGGATTTCGTCACATGTGTGTTTTTGCCATAATATCTTGACGAAATCAAAGTGATTTCGTCACTTTGATGTTGGGCTTGGTCTTCGTCCAATTGATGTAGCAGCCCAAGTATTTGACAAAGTCCACAAACAAGTTTTCGGCCCAATGTGCAATGGAATCGGCCCAGACAACTTTCTGTTATAATCTTTGCACAATTTCAACATAGGACAAAGTTGTGACATCACCATGACATCACAATGATGATGTCATGGTGATGTGTAAACGGGAATGGCTCACGGCGCTCCGTGCTTCGCGTGTCGAACTCTGGGGCGCACGATGGAGGAATGTGGTGTCTTCGGGCTTGAGTCGGACCTAACCGAGTCGACCCGAACCGAATCGAACCGAGTCGAGTCGCGTCCACATAAAGTGTACCAACAAACTCCCCCTTGGACGCTACTCGTGATGGTTCGTCTTCCGTGTCTTTTGTGTCGAAGGATCTTCAAAGGTCTTTAGGTGTCGAAGTCAGGGAGTGTATCAACAAACTTCCCCTTGAATGATGCTCGTGAATCTTTTGAACTTCAATACTTTAGATCCTTGTGGTGTTGAAAAGTGATCAACTGCAACCCGATCATCTTGATCTTCTGATTGCATCAACGTTGTGTCTTCACTTTACAGCTTGTCATCTAACACGTTCTCTTCGCCTTTAGCTGATTATGATGTCGCATCTGCACATACAAGAAAGCTAAACACGTAATGAGAACAACCGCTTGGAATTTAGAAAAATTAAACAAACGACACATATGAGATCAAATCTCAATCAAACACCGACCGACAACAGTTTGAAAGTTTAGAAAATGATCAATTTTTTAATCCTTTAACTTTCAAAACTTGTTAACTTGGACAGTTTATGAAGGTGCAATTGTTTTCCGGCTTAGAATCAAGATTTTGGGTAGGATAGACTCGAGTTCCAACATCGGTCAATCAAAAATAAACTAGAAGCAAAATCTTTTTGGCATTTATAAAGTTTAAATTAAAACACACCTAAAATCTTTTTGGTATTTTTCATTTTTCAAATGTAAAGACGGAAAGCAATAAATAAATATATACAAAGATGCAGAAACGAAAGCAGTAAACAAATATTTACAGACATTCTTTTTGCGAGTTTCGAGGGTAAGAGAATCATATCAGTGTACGGTCATGTCAAAACGATCTTGTTGTTCAATTAGTTAACATTTAGATAAGCATCCTATAACAATTATCGGTATTGTTGTCCACATAAGCTCAACTTATCAGATGTAATCATGGCGAGGGGATACGTTAAGGTATGATTTATACTTACCGACCGGTGTTCATCCACACACGACACATTCCCGTATCAAGGTATGCACGAGAGTTCATCTTACCGGTGAGTATACCATTTATCATCTGTTTGACCGTATAAAAGATGTGAGAAACTCACTTATTTTGATTGAAAACAAGCCCTATGTGATAGAATCACTTATTGATGAGGAACTTGATTTTCAGATGCATGAGGGCACAGGAGCAAGTCCGTGAACAGGTCAGTACTTTCGTACAGCAAAGAGACGAACTTGACTCCCGGATAAATGTGATATATTATCACTTGTTTTGTGGACATGTGATTGTTGATCACTTATTAAGGTCGAATGCAATATGTACACGTATGTATAGTATCATGGAAGATCTAGACTTCGTCTCCGTTATATTTACGGTTTGAGATACAACCATGATACCCAGATGATAAGACAGCATAAAGACCGAATATCTCAGAACCTTGGCAATCTCTCAAACGAAATTTCGGTACTAAGACCATATGCCAATGTGCGGTTCCCACCTGGTCTTCAGTCGATTAAGGTTTATATCACCCTGCACACTTTAAAATGATTGTGAGCCTACCGATACATCTTATATAGAGCTGCTTATCGTTTTTCATTTTAAGTTCATTTCAAAAGAGGTTTAGACAGACCACTGATGTACTATCATTTTCTCTTTTTCTCGCCAGGAAACTCATTTTTGTTTTTCCAATGTTTTTGCGTTTTGAAATTTTTCGATGTTTTTGAATTTTCAAATTTGGATTTACTCCCCCTAAAATCAACAAACTAAGATAAATTTAAAAACACAAAGGTATTTACAAAAAGGATTTCCCGATGTCGGTTAACTCATGTTTTACCTCAATGCCGTTTACCAAAATTAATTTTTAATCAGAAATGATTTATCGAATTTTGGAAAAATGAGTTGGCACGTCGGTAAGCGATGCGGACCATGACAACATTTGACGAGTTTCACAGTGAAACAATCACGTGTGAGGTGATATTCGAGATTAACGTGTCAGGTCAATGAGTGCTGTACGAGATGATAATAATTCATAAAGCAGCTAAAATATCGACAAGTAAAGGAGAGAATAGAATTTAAAACCGTATCCTGCAACTGCTCCGTGCATTGCAAGGAATCTGAGCGCTCTCCCAAACTTGATATCCACCCGGTGTGGACTTCAAAGTCGATTTTGTAGCTACTGAGAAATCTCTTCACAGCAACAAGATCATAAACCTTTGGGTCCGGCTGGTCTTCCACATTGCACCAGCGAAGGTCTTTGTCTTTCTCTTGAGAAGTAGTGTGCGGTTGTTCAATCCATGCCAAGGCATCCGCACACCCGGTTGGTTTGTTCAACAAACACATTTTCTTCAATCACACCGCGAAGAAATGTACACTGCACGTTCACCTTGTTGAGTTTGAACTTCAGACGTGCTGCAGGTGCGTACATTTTGATTTGAATCTACCCTGGGACCCGATCAAAGCTTTTAACAATCAAACTTTGTAATGATTTTCATTTTGTCGAAGCTTTCAATCTCTTCCGACAGACAATTATGTCTTCTTTTCTTTCTCCATCAAAGGCAACCACTCCTAGAAATAACAATATCTTGGAGCTTTGAGTCGCCTATCTTGTGCATGGACACTCCACTAACAATAATCCTATGACTATCGAAAGTTCCTCCTGGAACATCCTGCACACTCACTCAGAGATTAGTTGGAGAGGGGGACCCAAGCCTTAACAGACTTGGGTCGTCCTTCATCATCGAAGATTGTGACTTCGATTTCCTGATGATTCGGAATGGATTGAGCTTCCCCTGAAACAGTTACCGATTTTGGTTTCCAAATCTGTTTTTGTTTTTGTTTTTGTTTTTCATTTTTAATTTCTAACTTAACAGACTTTGTTTGGACAACCTCCGGTTTTAACGCCTTTTCAATCACCTTCACATTTTGACGTCGTTGTTTTGTTTCTTGTTCTCTAACAGTTCTTTTATCATGTTTTGGTGAAACAGGACAACGTTGTGGGTGAACCTTTTCAGAGGGGGCTCTTTCAACAAAATTTGGTTTGGGCGAGTTTGTGCAGTCTTTAATGATGTGCCCAACTTTCCCACATTTGAAACAAGTTCTCCTTTCAACAACCTTAGGAGAATCTGTTCGACTAACAGATGTCGAACCAGTAGAACCTGAGGTACTTGCTCTTTCATCACACCCATTTGTATGTTGAGTGTAATTGTTTTGACTGTTACGTTTTAAAATCTTGACTTGTTGGATAAAATCGGTGTTTGATTTGTTTTCAAAAGTCTCAATTTTATCAGTACCCTTCGATGCTACAAACTTGACATCCTTGTTTTTCTTTTGGTTACGAGCTCCGTTTGTTTCAGATTTTGATTGAGAAACATTAGGCTTTTGAGCTCGCCTTTTTGGTTGTTTACCTTTAGGAGCAAAAGGTTGTTGCTTTGTTGGTGATTTTTGACTTCCAAATTGTTTTCTGACTTTGGATTTTGGAATGGGATCACATTGAGTCACAACAACTCCAGGGATCGTCTTTCCCCAAAAATTTGCTTGTATTATCTTCAAAAACTTTTTCAATCGAAGATGGATTGACATTTTTAATTGGAAAATCAAGATCTGAATAGATTTTAGAATCACCAAACAAAGTGTACAACACGTTATTACTCTTAACGGTAGACACATATTCTTTTACTTCCTTGACAGGATTAATCACTTGTTTGGCAACTTGTTGCATAGCAGGAATAGGAGGATCACAAAGAATATGATTCTCAATTGGAATTTCTATTCCCTTCTTCTTATCAAGTGATTCATCTGGGTCATTCACATCTGATTCATCATCCGACGAATCATAGTCCTCAATGGTTGGAGAAGTTTGATTTGAAGCACATGATGACTTTTCTTTCCGATCAGATGAGCCCTCTGATGAATTGTCCGGTTTGAACCCTAGGCCAGTAGTAACTTCCTCATAATCAAGAGGCACACTGGGTTCATACCGAGGCATATCCTCTTCATCAGGCGACTTGGTATAGTCGTGTCTCAAAGGGGGTGGACACTTCCTATAACCAACGCCTTTAACGTTTCCCTTTAGTTTCTGAACGTCAATGATGTGATCAAGCACATATTGGGAGTTAGAATAACTCTCCAATTTGAGCTTGATCGCTTCATATTCACACTTGGCCACGGCTAGCTCTTTCTTGGTTTCCTCAATGATATTAATGTAGTTATTAATACCAATTTGTTTGTTGAAAACATTTTTTGTTAATTCGGAAACACTTTTCTTTTGGGTTTCAATAACTGTTTTAAACTCCTTTTCATTGCGAGCTAAGGCCATGTTTGCCTCTTTGCACTTTGACAGTTCAACAACTAAACTCTGATTGTGACTATGAATCGTATCACATTCAAGTTTCACTCTATCACATTCATGTTTCATATCAGCACAATCACTACATATGCTAGGAGTTTCAGAATTTACCTGACTCGAAGAGGCTGTGACATTAGCCATGAAGGCAGTCTGAGAAGAGAAAGATCCATCTTCAGAATTATAATCTCCCGCATTCGAGCTTTCTTCATCTGAACTCCCGCTATAACCCGAGCTATCGTCACTTTCAGAAAATTCTTCCTTGTGAACGTGCTTGATGTGATTGATGATCTTCGCATAACATGCACTTCCTCCTCCCAACTGTACGGACCAATCACATCCTTCATCAGCTTGAACAGTCAATGCTTGATTGGTGTTTGAAGGTCCAGACTGGTTCTGGTTGGTGGTGTTGTTCACAGCTACTATCCCTTTTTCACGGTTATCTTGATTGGCATTGGAAGTACTTGTCTGATTTCTGAATGGATTCTGGTTGCCTTGTCTGCTTGGTCGGGTGCACTCACGTTTGAAGTGACCCTTTTCACCACAATTGTAACATGTAACCGCTTCTTTATCAAACCCGTACTTCGTATCATTTTTGCCATCCAACGAAGTTCTTCCTGTTCGAGCCATGAAATCCTTTGCCCTTCTAACAGCACTTGCAAACGCCCACTTGATATCCATTAACTCCATTTCATCATGGTCTATCTGCTGATAATCTTCATTGGTCATATTGATGTTTCCAATTTGACCTGCTACCAATCCACAGTGGGAACTGAACATTGTGTTGAGAAGTTCCAAATGTTCCATTGCAACTTCTACACCGACTTTTGAAAGACTGGAAGTATCAACTTTGACTGTGTTGGTGTTTTGGGGTAAAGGATTGTTGGTATAATTTGCTTGTTGTTGCTGTGGTAGAGCTTGAGGTTTGGGTATGGACTGTGAAAGATAAGCACTTTGATCCCACTGTGGTTACGGTGGAAACGGAGAAGAGTTTGTATTGGATACAAACGCCGTTTGAAGCTTCGGTTGCTGAACTGAACTAGAACTAGCTGAAGGACCAAAACCAGGTAAATACATTTCTGTGTTTTAAGGAGGTGCAGATGCAATCCTTTTAGCTTTCCGAATTTCCTCGTCGTTCTTTTGCTCCAAATTCTGAATGAATTCATAAAGACTGACATTGGCTGCATCCAGAGCGCCCGAATGCTTTAGAAGCTCAATGAATGGACTCCACTTAGGAGGTAGAGCATCAGCAAATCGTGCAACCATTTCCAGATGAGTTGCAGCAACAATATAAGAAGTCATTTCACTAATCAAATGATAAAAACGAGAAGTCATATCATTTAGAGTTTGTCACACCCCGACTTTCCACGTGTCACCGGTGGGCCCGGTGGGGAATATCGTGACGTAGTTGATATCATCATAGTCAAACAACACAATATATAAATGCACAGCGGAAGCAAAAGATAAAATATATTACGATCCGAATATAAAGTAATATCAAGTATTACAATGGAAAGTAAAGGATCCACAGGCGGATCTTAAAACATAAATATTGTTCAACAGACTTTAGACGCCTAGAACTTGCAAGATTCCTTATTAACGTCCTGAGCAGCTTCCAGCCTATTACGTACTTGTACCTGTCACTTAGACTTTTGAAAATACGTCAGTTTTCACTGGTAAATAGCAAGATTTATAATAACTCAGCCGTATTCACTTAAGTAAGCGTAGTTACAATTTACTGGAAGGCTCTAGTCTGGAATAATGGTATAAATAACCAATTAGAATGCTAACGGATCTTTAATTAAGCCTAAGCTTAGACCGGTTAGTCTTAAGGAAATATACGGTTCAAACGCATGATTAAGCGAAGACCGGAATAGAATGTGTTTTAGACACGAAAAGTTTGAAGACTTGCATAATATGGGTATTTCATACACATTCTGGATTTTAAGATAAAACCGATAAGGTTTGACCCGTTTCGGCTAATTTATGCAAATTAGTTACATAAGCCGAACCGAACGCGCAATGAGCGTAACGGGTAACCATAAGAGTCCTAAATAGGTTTCCTAAGTTAATATGCCTTAAATATGTTGTGATATCAGTAGGATACCTTCCATTATGCCCAAAACGAGTTTAATCTCAAAACAAGCCCCGTATGGGTATTTTGGTCATTTTAAAGATTATAAAAGAGATTATTTAAGTTTCTGAGATTCGGTTCTGAATACATCAGTAAAATGACTTATTTTAGTAGGTTACATCAATTGGTAACAAATCTTATATGGCAAAATGGTTTTAAACTCATACTAGGCGTTTAATACGCGTAGAAAGCCGTTTTAAGCGATTTCCGGGTTATAACGGAAATCTGAGTTTTCTGATCAGGTTAGTAAGTTCAAAATACTTTATTTATTAAATAAAATCAGTAGCAATTGGATTGGTGTCAAAATATTATGTAAAACTCATTTTATGACCGAAAAGGGTATAATCGGTATTTACCGAATCCACGCTATAACCTTAGGTTATGAGCAGGTTAAAAATAATTAAAAATCTTTAAAAATCCCAAAATATTATATTACATCAGTGAGTAAAAGGTTTGGTGTAAAAATTTAGGTTTAGATAGGCTTTATGCTAACTGCGCCTTTTAATTACTAAAAGGCGTTATAATTACGCTAATGAGCATAACTCCTAATCTAGACCTCCAACTGATGTGAAATCTTAGAGACATGTTTATAAATCAATAATAAAGATTATTTTCCTTTTACATATTCAAAATTCTCGTTTTATGATCATAAGGGCATATTGGTCAACATTTAAGCAATTAACAGAAACATGTAAACGAATGGGGCAATCAACGAACCAAGAACAGAGGGTTAGGCCAACATGTAACCTTGTCCTAAGGAAGCCCTAAGACATTACTAAAACATACCAAAGCGGGTCAGAGCTGAAGTCAAAGCAAAAGTCAAAGCTTTGCGACTTTCGGTTCCGAACCGGGTCTAAATAGGAAATTGTCGGGTCGGACATGTTTAGACATGTTCTTACACTAATTACTAAGTCATAATAAAGATCAAACAGGTTGCACGCCTTCTAGATTACCAATTATGCGTTTTATGCTTCTGTTGACTTTTTCGGATTAAGTTTGACCCGACAAACGACCTAGTTAGAGCGGAAATCAGCGGATGCCCTTTTAAGGGTTTAATGCCCACATAATTACCAACTCATAACTATCTTTACATTGACCAATCGCTGGATCGTTAGCGATTGATCGCTAAGTCAAACTGTAATTACGACGGTTTGACTTTCAAGCTATAAACTAAACAAAATGCGATTAAGGAAGGTTTAGCAAGCTTACCAAGGTCCTATGCACGAAATGTGAAGACTTGAGCCTGCTTGGGAGCTCCAAAAATGATCAGAGGTGCAAATGAAGGTGTGAGGAGCAATGGTTGCAACTAAGGTCCTTTTATAGTGTTTTAGACACCACAAATCCTTGACATCTAAGTCTACAAGTGACCACAACATTCTAAAAAGTGTCCCTAGTGCATAGGGGGTGTTTAGGGGTCAATAAATATGAGGAAAAACGTTTAAAGTTGGTTTAGACGCGAATGCAGGCTGCTGCCAAATTTTTCTGTACCTGACGTCCTGACGCGGCCCGCGTAAGGATGTTGATGGACCTTACGCGGCCCGCCTTAGCCCTCCTGATCAGTTTTTCATTTTTTCCATTTTCCGCATTTTGTCCCTTGGCCTTTCGAAAGGTCAACTAAGCTTCTATTTGCACTTTGAACCCTCTAAATTGACACTTAAGGGTCTCAAGACTTATACCCCTCTTGTTAAGTCCTTGGCCACTCGGTTATTACCCGAAAAGTCCAAACTTTCAATGTTAACGCTTTTAACCCCTTGTAAACGAATTTGATCACAACTTTCTCATACGATAACGAAACCTTATGAAATTTATATCGTGCATTCTAGTGAGAATAATTAACCGTTACAAAGCTTCGGGTTTGCTAAAAGGTCTCTCAGAGGTATAAATTAAACATGTTGACACATTTAACCCCTGTGGTTTGAAATCTCTCACTTTCCTTCATATTTAGCTTCATATGATCCGTGATTTATTCGTTTGAAGGTATGAGCATCATGTAGGGCTAATGTAAAATATATTTATTCACTGTTGACATTTAGAACACGTATATACACATACTTTCCATGTTTGTCAACTTTAGTCCTTCTAGAACATTCTTTCATACGTTCAAACATATGACGCGTGTCAATACATTATAGGACGTAAATTTTCGAGGTGTTACATCCTCACCCCCTTAAAAGAATCTCGACCTCGAGATTTGTTAAAGTAAAGGAAGTATTTTCTACCTTATATTGGGTTTAATCTTCCCCAGTACCTTTGAGCCTCTAAGGCACTACAATTTACCTTTATAATAGGCACATGTATCTTTTTGGAGCTTCTAATCCTATCGATCCTTAATCGACACAGGTTGCTCATACTATCATAGTTCTGCATATAATTATGTGATAGCGCTTCTTGACTTATTGGCGAAACACATCCTTCAGTCACTAGTGTGCAATGTATTGCGAGCTTCGCCAAGCTCCCTAGATAGGTTTTAGCTTATAAGCTACTTGATCTTGATACATTCGATTTCCTGCGAATGATCCTATATATTCAGAACTTAACTAGCCTGATAATTATAACAAATTTGGCACACCCTCCTGGGGTGATATCCCTTGTTGAACCCTATTTCCTAACAAGAATTTAGGAAGGTTGCCACTTTCCATTAATCCTTGATTTTCTGCCGAATACTGGCAACTTACAATCGATTATGGGTTTGTATGACCTTATTTGTTGTTTCCAATACAACTTTCAGATTCTGATAATTGGACTTACCAATCTATTGTCCTAATCAATAGATTGTTTAACATTCCATCTATACAAGGTCTCCAAAGGAGCAGCCTTGATACTTATTTATCACCTTTTATAGAAAAGCTTATCTTAAGGTGAGACGGTTATTTCAACCATTGCTTAACTAATCTCAAAGAATAGTTATTCCTTACAGCTAGTCGAACAATTCGACAACCTGGGCAGCTAATGGCGATTCCTAATTGTTGCTTAAATAGGGTTGCGGTATTCAATGCATACGCAAGATGATCCATCTTTCTTATTTATATAAATCGGAGTCCTTAGAACTTCGAATTTTGGATTTATGAGACCTTCTCTAAAAATTTATCGATTTGGCTCTTAGTTCTTCCTATTCCCTTGGTACTAACTGATATAAGGCTCTTACAATAATTGCAGCCCTAAGCGGGATGTTTGTCTTAATATCCTCTTGCCTCTCAGGAGGTAAACATGGTAATTCTTATAAATAAGATCATAATGACATATAGAGATGTCTGAGGTATCCGTATTCTCAGGCTTTGGTTCATCTCTCGATGTCAGTGTCAGATAAATGACACATTCTCTTTACAAAAGCAAGGATGTCCTAAGTAGAGATACTTATAAGGACATTTTTATATTGGATATCTTCTTTGAATACTACTAGTCGACTTTAGTACAATATGACCATTGGGATATCTCAGGGGTTCCATGCATTAAACCTCCATACTGATCAGGCATGGAAGCAATCTATGGGACACACTAGGATACGCCAATCCTCATATGGTAGTCTTATCAAACATAGTTTGGCATTCGCAGGCCACATAGAATAATGAGAAAAATGATAAAATAAAGTAATATATATTGTCGTACTCTTTTTGGGGAAGAGTACTCCAGATTCTTATGAAAGGATTATCCCCGAGGATGGGAGAGAGGGTCATTAAAGATTTCCATTGGTAAATTATACCTTATTTTTAATATCTGAAGTTCTTATGAATGTAACCAAAAGTTTGCTAAGCTTATGGTTTACTAAAGGTTTATTATCCCTTACATTAACGTAAAATACTTAGCCGATACAATTGATGCTATAAGGTAAGGACGTACCTCATTATTGATATGCACTGTCTCTGGCATTCAACTGGTAGTTTAGGCGTTTCCTTTCTTATCCATCCCAGACTTAGCTGCTCCTTCCTTGGTAGCCTCCGGGCAATTAGTACTGATGTGGCCCTTTTCGCCACACCTGAAACAGCTTGCATTCTTTATGTCCCTACATTCGTGGGACTGGTGGCCAGTTCTTTTGCAGATGCCACATTGCTTTATCTTTTGGTTTGATCGACACTGTCCCCAGTGTCTTCTTTTGCAGGTTTTGCATGTAGGCTTCTTGTCGGAATCCTGTTGGTTATTGTTGAACACGGATTTGTTCTTCTTAGGATTCTGGGAGTTATCCTCCTCCCTTTTACGCTTCCCATCTTCAGAGGCCTTGGCAGCCTTGTTTCTAACCACATCGAGTGTGAGAGATAGCGACAATTCTGCCGCTGACCTGAAGGTAGTAGGTCTCGATGCTTTCACACTTGCCTTTATTTCTGGGGCTAAACCCCCAATGAAGCGAGCAATTCGCTTAGGTTCCGGTGTGATCAAATAAGGAACCAATCAAGACTTGGTATTGAAACTTGTAAGGTATGCTTGACAATCTAAGTTCTCCATGACTAATGTCAAGAATTCAGTCTCAATCTTCTCAACTTCATGTTGAGGACAGTAACTTTCTTTGATAAGAGCAACAAACTGATCCCAAGTCATGTTGTACAAAAGGATCTTCCCCGTAGCTTGAATGAGATACTTACACCATGCTAGTGCCTCTCCCTTGAATGATTGGGATACATACTTCACTACATCCCTTTCAGCACAACCGCTGATATCGACAACTGTGTCCATTTTATCCAACCAGGTCATACAATCAATTGCCCCCTTTTCCCCAGTGAAATCCCGGGGTTTGCAGGACACAAAGTACTTATAGGTACAGGATTTGGTACGCGGTTCATTATCGAACACTATCCTCTTGGATGGAACACTGTGTTCATTAGAAGAATGTCGATCATCATCCTTCTTTGGTTCCTCTTTCTTAGAGGGCGGCTTGCTATGAGGCTCTGAGTGAGTTTTAGGGATGGATTTAGAGTGGGGTACCGATGAGGCTTTACTATGAGTCTCGCTATACTCCTTAAACTGTTCCTCCACAGCTTTTGATACAGCTGTATCAATCAGTGAACGAAGCTCTCCTTTGGTTATATTAATCCTCTCATCATCGCGGTTTTCCAAAGGATGACTGTTCTCTTCCTCTGACCTAGCCATGTAGCTTTAATTGCTTTTCTCGGACAGGGAGTCATTGCTATCACTGTCGTTGTCATAATTGACGATACAATATGGCCCGTAGGCAAATCAATTGACATTACAAAATGATGTTTTTAAGATAATAATAATCATCACACTGATGATAGTAGTCATGATAGTATTGATCATATTGACCATGAGGCTTGGGCATAGCCCACCACCTTAGACAGGAACCATAATGGTTACAACTGTCATTGTCGTATTGACAATATTGATAATTATAGCCCGTAGGCACTTTGTCACTAAGGATGTTGATAATATGATCATCATATTGATGATACTAGTCATGATCACATTGATCATATAGACTAATAGGCTTAAGCATGGCTCACCACCTTAGACAAGGAATCATAAAGATCACAATGTCAGTGTCTCAGATGGACAATACGTTATAGCCCGTAGGCACTTCCCTTCTAAGGGATGGTTATAAAATGATCATCTTATAGGATGATATAAGCCATGATTTCTAAATCATAAGGTAAATTAGGAAATTTAAAAATTTCCAGTATAGGGACGACCATTGTGATTTTCTCGAATCACATTTGTCAAGAGTGCTAACACGTTCTTAGGTGTTAACAAGGATTTGAATTTTTTTTGAATAGGTCCTACCATCTTGGCCTCGTCATATAGGCTAGGTTTACCTTTTAGATTCCTTTTTAATAATTAGCGCAGAACAATCCTAACTCGGGATGTTAATAAGGATCTGAACCTAAATTGAGGAACTGCCATCTTGGCCGCGTCTTAATAATGACACCAGGCTAGGTCTTGTCCCTTTTTAGATTTTGCCATTTTATTATAATGGTAGATCTTATAATATAGGAATGTTATTTTAAACATAATCGTTCCTTTAAAATTTAAGCAAGTATATAGTTGCCCTAAATGGGACTTCAAAAGAATGATGTCGTCCTCGGAGGGACTGAAAGATAAATATGTCCTTATAAGGACTATATAAGGAAACGTTCTTCAGCAAAAGGAGTTTCTTCTTCATTCAATTCCTGAATGCTTTCTCCGTGGTTGCACGTTTCATCCTGGTCGCGGTACGAAGCTCAGCATTTCAAGGCTCCAGATGTGGAGAATTCTTATTACAGCTTCTTCGCTTGGCGACGTATATATAAAAATTTGGAAGCAAAAATTTCCAGATTAGGATTTGAGAATAATCCTATGTTAAGTCTAGACTCAGAAGGTCAAGGAATGTGCTAATGTATCATTGAGATTAAACACAAAAAGCTAGTGTTTAATTCACTCAATGTTGGCTCTGATACCAACCTGTCACACCCCGACTTTCCACGTGTCACCGGTGGGCCCGGTGGGGAATATCGTGACGTAGTTGATATCATCATAGTCAAACAACACAATATATAAATGCACAGCGGAAGCAAAAGATAAAATATATTACGATCCGAATATAAAGTAATATCAAGTATTACAATGGAAAGTAAAGGATCCACAGGCGGATCTTAAAACATAAATATTGTTCAACAGACTTTAGACGCCTAGAACTTGCAAGATTCCTTATTAACGTCCTGAGCAGCTTCCAGCGTATTACGTACTTGTACCTGTCACTTAGACTTTTGAAAATACGTCAGTTTTCACTGGTAAATAGCAAGATTTATAATAACTCAGCCGTATTCACTTAAGTAAGCGTAGGTACAATTTACTGGAAGGCTCTAGTCTGGAATAATGGTATAAATAACCAATTAGAATGCTAACGGATCTTTAATTAAGTCTAAGCTTAGACCGGTTAGTCTTAAGGAAATATACGGTTCAAACGCATGATTAAGCGAAGACCGGAATAGAATGTGTTTTAGACACGAAAAGTTTGAAGACTTGCATAATATGGGTATTTCATACACATTCTGGATTTTAAGATAAAACCGATAAGGTTTGACCCGTTTCGGCTAATTTATGCAACTTAGTTACATAAACCGAACCGAACGCGCAATGACCGTAACGGGTAACCATAAGAGTCCTAAACAGGTTTCCTAAGTTAATATGCCTTAAATATGTTGTGATATCAGTAGGATACCTTCCATTATGCCCAAAACGAGTTTAATCTCAAAACAAGCCCCGTAGGGGTATTTTGGTCATTTTAAAGATTATAAAAGAGATTATTTAAGTTTCTGAGATTTGGTTCTGAATACATCAGTAAAATGACTTATTTTAGTAGGTTACATCAATTGGTAACAAATCTTATATGGCAAAATGGTTTAAAACTCATACTAGGCGTTTAATACGCGTAGAAAGCCGTTTTAAGCGATTTCCGGGTTATAATAGAAATCTGAGTTTTCTGATTAGGTTAGTAAGTTCAAAATACTTTATTTATTAAATAAAATCAGTAGCAATTGGATTGGTGTCAAAATACTATGTAAAACTCATTTTATGACCGAAAAGGGTATAATCGGTATTTACCGAATCCACGCTATAACCTTAGGTTATGAGCAGGTTAAAAATAATTAAAAATCCCAAAATATTATATTACATCAGTGAGTAAAAGGTTTGGTCTAAAAATTTAGGTTTAGATAGGCTTTATGCTAACTACGCCTTTTAATTACTAAAAGGCGTTATAATTACGCTAATGAGCATAACTCCTAATCTAGACCTCCAACTGATGTGAAATCTTAGAGACATGTTTATAAATCAATAATAAAGATTATTGTCCTTTTACATATTCAAAATTCTCGTTTTATGATCATAAGGGCATATTGGTCAACATTTAAGCAATTAACAGAAACATGTAAACGAATGGGGCAATCAAAGAACCAAGAACAGAGGTGTTGGTGCATGTTTGTGACAACAGCTTAGATTTTGTCTTTGGATATCTTGTGATTAGTTAAACGATAAACAGTTAGCGGGTTTAGCTTTGTATTAGTGAGTTGTAATGTTTGGGCTAACCAAACCCATACTTATGGGGATGTGGGACGAATTGGGCCTTGCCCAAATTCGCAGCTCATGTGGTTTATCCTAGCCCAAGTAGTAACCTTGTGTTATATTTGTGAGGAATTTCGTGAGAGCATAACAGCTTGGATGAATTTAGAGTTGGTTAGGGTTTGATTGATTGTAAAACGTTTGTTTGGATAATCAATAGAAACCTGGTTGAAAGTGTATTGCTGTTTCTGTTCTTCTACTTGTTTCTGTGATATTCTGATCAAGAGGATTCCGCACTCTTGATTGGAAAGACAATTCTGTGAAAGATCCATACGAATAGGGGACCTACAATTGGTATCAGAGCATTAGGCTCTTGAAGGCTCGGTTCAGAATTGTTCTTGGCAGAAACAGGGAGTTTTCGAAATTTTTGAAAAATTAGGTTTTTTAAAATTTTCGAATTTTTCTGTTGGTTTGATAAAATTTTCGAATTTTGTTGGCTGTTTTGATCTTCTGCATTGTTTGTTTGCTGTTTTTGCAGGTTTTAGGGTTTGCAAGACTGTTTTTGGTTGATTGTTTTGAAGAATTTTGGCTAAGAAACTTGAAGATTCGAAGACTGTTCTTCGTGTTCTTCGTTAAGTTCATAAGAATTTCGTATAAAGCTTGCTGATTTGCTGTTTTGATTTTGCAGGTTGTGTTGGAGAATCTTCAGAATACAAAACAGATTGAGTTTCCAAAGTTACTGGGCGATTTTAACAATTTCGCAGACTGATCAGCGAAATTAAGTAAGACCAACATATTTATCGGTGAAGTTAAATCCAAAGGCGACTTTGGTAACCGTATAATTTTCCTCAGCGAAATTATTACGGTTTTTCGGCGACTTTACAGGTCGTCGTAATCGCGAACTCTGGAAAATCCCGAAATCGGTTTTCGACATTATATATCATTGGATTTGTCTTTTCGAGACGATTCTAAAGGTGTAATTTGGTAACCACTGTTTTCGGAGAAATTTTGTACGGTTTTATCAGTACGGTTACGATAAAAACGTGTTTAAAGATGGTCAGAATGGACAAGGCCAGTGAGACTGTTAAACATTGGCCAAAGCTGAAAAATGTCAAAGAATATGCTGACTGGAAAGAGGAGTTTGAGGCATTTGTAAAGAGTGAAGATACCAGAATGTGGTACTGTATGATAGATGGTTATGTTGCTCCTACGCGTAGTATTGAAGGAAGGGTTTTAGTGCTGTCTTATGACAAGATGGATGAATCTGAGAGACAGGTGGTTGATGCTGAAAAGAGAGCCTTGGCGGCAATAAAGATGTCCTTACCTGATAGCATCAAGCATACCTTCCAAAAGTACACTGATTCAAAGGATATGTGGGATGTATTACAAAAGCGATATCAGGGGAATGAGAGTGCCACTCAGGCATTCATGGCCGAGATAGTGCCAGTTGATGAGGCTGAAACTACTGTGAGTGATGCTGGAACTACTGTGAGTGATGCTGAATCTGAAGTGAAAAATGTTGAAGCTCAAGTGGAGAATGCTGAAGCAAAAGTGGATGTTGAAGTAGAGAAAGAGAGTGAAGCTGAACATGTTGTTGCTGAAGTAGAGAAAGAGAGTGAAGCTGAACAGGTTGTTGCTGATGAAACCTCAGAAGTTCATGAGAAAGAGGTACAATCTAATTCTGTATGTTTGAGATGCCGTGAACTACAGGGTGCGGTTGACAGATTGACAACACAACACCAAAGTCTGGTAAGCGAGATGTCAAACGTAAAAGAGTCAAACTTTTTTGCTAAAAGAAATGAATCTACATACTTGAAGAAGATAAGAGGTTATGAAGCTGAAATTGAAGCTTTAACTTGCAAATTGAATGAAAAACTTCAAGTAATAGATTTAGCTCATGACATGATGGCTGAGAAAACAAAAGAGATTTTCGAAAAATGCAAAGAGTTGTCAGATGCACAACTCAAAATTGTTGAACTTGAAAAGAAATTGAGTCAATTCAGAGATTCATCTTTTGTAATGAAACACATGATGGGTGGGTTAAAGAAGAGTAATGACAAGACCAGTGTGGGCTTCCAGGGCTTTAATGAAGTTCCACCTCCTCTTAGTCATGACTATTCATTCCTGCCTAGTGAAGATGAGCTAGCAAACTTTATGGCATCTGCACCTAGTAGTTTCGCATCCACATCAAGTCAAGGTGATGGATCTGAGAGTGATGAGGCTAAGGAAAACAATAACAGGGAACCTTTGAAAAGGAAAAATTCACCGCCTAAGAATAAAAATCAAGCTTTTGTTAAAAAGATTAATTTTGTTCAAGGTAGTGATATGAAAAATGAAACAACTGTTATTGAAAATGAATCAAATGTAGAGTTTGCTAAAAATAAAAACAAAGAAAAATCTGAAATCAAGCAAACTGAACAAGGTTCATCCAAGGGATCATCACCATCTGATAAGGGATCTACCTCAGAGACTCCAGCTAAGAAGTCTTTGAAAAGGAGATCGTGCTTCAAATGTCACGTCAAGGGACATGTAGCAAGCTGCTGTCCTAACAAAAAGAGTGAAGCAAAACTTAGTGAAAAACAGAGAGGGAAATTACCTGAGAAGATAGGTGATAGTGAGGAGAAAGGCTCAATTTCTCCAAAGAAATCTGCTCCCAAGCAACCAGAGGGTGTTGCTGTTGGTGTAGATAAGGCTGAAAAAGGAACTCCACAAGTTCCTCGTTTTCAAAGAAATCAACAAAGATTTCAGCCTAGATCTCCACCAGGCAGATTTGAGAGACCTAGAAGCAGTTCACCTAGAATGAACAATTTTAATGGAAATTCTAATAATTTCAGAAGTCAAGGTCAATATCAAAATCGATACCAAAATAATGGTGGTCGAACTTTTTATAACAATGGCTTTAGAAATTACAACAATAATGCTTCTTGGAATCAAAATTCAAGATACCCAAATCAAAATTTCCAAAGGTCAAATAGTCCAAATATATATAGGAACCCTCAGGACCAGAGACCTTATGGAAATCAAAATCAAATTCCATCAACAGGTCTGAGATCCAAGACTCCAGTTAGGAGTAATGGATATTGGATGGATGTTCCAGTAGTTGGTGAATTTGGACGACCCAAGACCATTAAGGCTTGGGTCCCCCAATCTAACTAATTTCTTGGTTGGTGTGTGCAGGAGCTGCTAAGGAGGATTATCAACTTATGTTGATAGTGGCTGCTCTAGGCATATGAAGGGGGATGTGAGATTGTTGGTATATATATATATATTGATTGATTTAAATTGAAGTTCAAAGTGCTGAGTTGACACACTAGATAACCTGGCAGATCTTTATACTAAAGCTTTTGACAGGGCTCGCTTTGAACATTTAGTTGAACTCAACGGGATGAGGAATCCTGAATAACTGGTTTTTCATAAGAATTTTTGTAAATAGTTTACTGCTTTTCTTAAAAATCAAAAATACAAAAACATTGAAAAATTGAAGAAAAAAAAATAGAAAATCAAAAATGAGTTATCACTGTGTGAAAAAGGAGAAATGATAGTACATCGGCAAGTTAGACTGTCACACTGAAACTGAAATTAAATTGCTTAAGTGTGATAGCAGCTTCATTATATGATGTACCAGTAGGCAAAAAGCATGAAATAATCAACTTACCAATGTGATATAAACCTAAATTCAACTGTGTATGAGTGGGGAACACATCAGTGGTGTATGGTTTAATGACCTTAAATCTTGCGTTGATAGATTGCCAAAATCTGAAGTTTTAGGTCTTTATACTGATATTTCATCTAGGGATATCTTGACTGTCATTCTGTTCAGAACTAAAATTGTACATGACCCCAGGAAAGAAAGTCACTTGGAATTAGCTCATTTCTATTTGAATGTCTGTATGTTGTCCCGATACACACAATTTTGATCTGATTCTGAAATCTTCTCTGAAAAAAGTCGTGTACCTCCTCTGCTGCATCCAGATATATGCTGACCTGGAGGTGCTAGGCAACGACAGCTTCTGCTGCATCCAGATACATGCTGACCTAGCTGTACGTTGTCGCGCTATAGATCTAATACACCCGAAAGAGGCCCTCAAGTGCCCAAAAGAAACCCAATAAACCTATATCAAACTGAGAAAAACTCATTTGATCTGTATATTATACCATCTCTGCTAAAGATCTATTCTGTTCTCTTCTCAACCTATTCCCAGTTAAGATTTCAGAAATCTGGATTGGACTTGTGAAATATGTGGTAGGGAAGATACTTGCATGATAGAGTGTGTTGTTTATATTTCCAGGATTTGATTAGTATTTATTTGGGTGTTCATTGTTAAACAATTAAAACATGATAAAACAGATTATATGCAGACCTAGGCACTGTCAGGATATCTTAAAGGATGACATCAGCATACTCACCTACTACAATGAATCTTTATGCATACCTTGATCGTGGGGGTATATCCTGAAGTGGGACACACTAATATTTCAGTATAATAAAATTACCTTAAAGTATCATACGGTAATGGTACTTGAAATGTTCATGCATTTTGTTTAAGAGGACAAACATACTAGTAATCGTCTTGGACTGCTTTTCACGAAAAATTAAATAAAGAATTATCTAATAGTGTGAAACAGTTTGATTGTGCTGATATGATCTTCTTACCAGTGATTCTCACAAAAATAGAGTGTTTATTGCTTTTGTTATTTACTTGCTTTCAGAAAAATATAAAAATCCAAAAATAGTGTCTTTTTCTGTTTAAAATTCTTAATGTACGGAAAACTGTTATTCTTGGAGGAATTGTTACTGATAGGGGGAGACGGTGTTGGAAAGTGAGTTCAAAATTTTAAATCATGCGGGTTATAGGGTGTGATTAAAAAGTTTTGCGTGTTGGTGATAAATTGGAAAAGGTTGGAAAAGGCTTAATCTGTTATACAGTTTAACTATCTCTTGAAAAATAATAATTTATTTAACTTTGTTGAAAAATTCTTATGGTTTCTCGAGATGTTTGTTTTATAGTATACAGATTGAAGCAGTATGTTGCTGAGAAGTTGCTGTGAAGAGATGAGAGTTTGATTGGATGCATGGTAGAACCTCCTTTCTACATTGCAGACAAAGTTGAAGAGTTTGAAGATTGCTATACATATGCTGAACTGGAGTTTACTCAAACGCTAAAGTTTTTGAAGATTTGGTGATTGGATGCATCAGCCTAGGGGGAGTCTGTTGCTGACAGAGCTATTGAAGCTGAAGCTATCCAAAGACCAAAGACAGTGCAAGAATACATGAAGATTGCAAGATGACTGAAGACAAAGTTATTTTATGAAGCTATTGTCAAGGGGGAGTTTGTTGGTGCATGTTTGTGACAACAGCTTAGATTTGGTCTTTGGATATCTTGTGATTAGTTAAACGATAAACAGTTAGCGGGTTTAGCTTTGTATTAGTGAGTTGTAATGTTTGGGCTAACCAAACCCATACTTATGGGGATGTGGGACGAATTGGGCCTTGCCCAAATTCGCAGCTCATGTGGTTTATCCTAGCCCAAGTAGTAACCTTGTGTTATATAAACAAGGTTAGGCTTTAGGGTTTAGGTGAATCAGCCAAAACAATATTTGTGAGGAATTTCGTGAGAGCATAACAGCTTGGACGAATTTAGAGTTGGTTAGGGTTTGATTGATTGTAAAACGTTTGTTTGGATAATCAATAGAAACCTGGTTGAAAGTGTATTGCTGTTTCTGTTCTTCTACTTGTTTCAGTGATATTCTGATCAAGAGGATTCCGCACTCTTGATTGGAAAGACAATTCTGTGAAAGATCCATACGAATAGGGGACCTACAAGAGGGTTATGCCAACATGTAACCTGGTCCTAAGGAAGCCCTAAGACATTACTAAAACATACCAAAGCGGGTCAGAACTGAAGGCAAAGCAAAAGTCAAAGCTTTGCGACTTTCGGTTCCGAACCGGGTCTAAATAGGAAATTGTCGGGTCGGACATGTTTAGACATGTTCTTACACTAATTACTAAGTCATAATAATGATCAAACAGGTTGCACGCCTTCTAGATTACTAATTATGCGTTTTATGCTTCTGTTGACTTTTTCGGATTAAGTTTGACCCGACAAACGACCTAGTTAGAGCGATAATCAGCGGATGCCCTTTTAAGGGTTTAATGCCCACATAATTACCAACTCATAACTATCTTTACATTGACCAATCGCTGGATCATTAGCGATTGATCGCTAAGTCAAACCGTAATTACGACGGTTTGACTTTCAAAATATAAACTAAACAAAATGCGATTAAGGAAGGTTTAGCAAGCTTACCAAGGTCCTATGCACGAAATGTGAAGACTTTAGCCTGCTTGGGAGCTCCAAAAATGATCAGAGGTGCAAATGAAGGTGTGAGGAGCAATGGTTGCAACTAAGGTCCTTTTATAGTGTTTTAGACACCACAAATCCTTGACATCTAAGTCTACAAGTGACCACAACATTCTAACAAGTGTCCCTAGTGCATAGGGGGTGTTTAGGGGTCAAGAAATATGAGGAAAAACGTTTAAAGTCGGTTTAGACGCGAATGCAGGCTGCTGCCAAATTTTTATGTACCTGACGTCCTGACGCGGCCCGCGTAAGGATGTTGATGGACCTTACGTGGCCCGCCTTAGCCCTCCTGATCAGTTTTTCATTTTTTCCATTTTCCGCATTTTGTCCCTTGGCCTTTCGAAAGGTCAACTAAGCTTCTATTTGCACTTTGAACCCTCTAAATTGACACTTAAGGGTCTCAAGACTTATACCCCTCTTGTTAAGTCCTTGGCCACTCGGGTATTACCCGAAAAGTCCTAACTTTCAATGTTAACGCTTTTAACCCCTTGTAAACGAATTTGATCACAACTTGCTCATACGATAACGAAACCTTATGAAATTTATATCGTGCATTCTAGTGAGCATAATTAACCGTTACAAAGCTTCGGGTTTGCTAAAAGGTCTCTTAGATGTATAACTTAAACATGTTGACACATTTAACCCCTGTGGTTTGAAATCTCTCACTTCCCTTCATATTTAGCTTCGTATGATCCGTGATTTATTCGTTTGAAGGTATGATGTAACAACCCTCGGTAAAATCAATACCCTCATAATATTTCCGACTCTCTAATATACTATAAAATGTCTCCATATGTCTTTAATTACACCCCGTATGTGAAAACCGAGCCCAAATTATGTTATAGTTTATAAAAATAAAATAAAAATCTGAATTTAGAGCTGAGGCGGGCCGCGTAGGATCCCACCTCAAGCTCACGCGGGCCGCGAGCGACCTGGACACGCGATCGCACCAGAGGCCGACACGTGTCGACATCGTGGCGGACCTACTCAACGACTCAGCTAAGCTAGTCCGTTGACCAGCTTTGACGCGGGCCGCGTAAGCCCTGCTTGTCTTTCACGCGGGCCGCGACAGAACCTAATTACACAACTATAAATAGCATGCATCAGATTTCAGTTTTCGTCGCTCACGTTCTTTTCTCAATCTCGAATTCTGAATAGTTGAAGTAATATTTTGGGTATTATACCCCTAATTAGCGAGGTTCTGCTTCATTGTAAGTATTATAACCCCGGTTTCATAATAGTTACGCTGCCCGATTGATTTAGGGTTCCGTAACAACTGTCGTGGTTCTGCCCGAAATAGTTGTTGGAATGCCGTCTCGGGGAGGGTATTATTAATAATTTCAAAGGGTTATGGTACTAACCAATGTACATTTGTATAAATTATAGATTATACCCAGGAAACCCTTACGAAAAGCCTAAGACAGCAATGTGAGTAATCTTCTTTTTGTTAACAGTTTTTACAAAACCTTAAATGTTTTACAATGCGATTAAGCAGTATGTGAGTCTTTGTAGTTCTTCCATTACTGCCGGTATTTGGGGTTTTGTATACAAAATTTATTACTTGCGAGTAATAAGTCGGGACGACAGTACGTTACCATTGGACAACGAGTTAGCCAATGCGTAATATGACCCACAAGTCAAGGATTGACAGTACTGATTGAGTAATTGGGTAGAAATAAACAATGTGATCGCCCTCAATACTGTGTTAATTGATAAAATATTTCTTGATTAAACTGGGATTCACTCACCAGTATTTCCCGCTGACAAAATATTTTAAAACATGTTTCAGGTAACACAATGTGAAAGCCAACTGGGATAAAGCCAGCTTGAGAGCACTGACGGCTTGGAAAATAAGTGGCTATAAAAGTTATCTAAGAAACAATGTTTTAAATTAAATAAAATAGGGTTTGTCCCTATAAATGTATTGTAATAAGAAACTTGGGTTTTGCCCATGTATTTATTAATATCAAGCATGGTGGTTTTACTCTGATAATCATTTCCTAACTACGGTCCTGATGTAAATTCCGCTGCGAGACTAAACAAACTGATACCACCAAACTCTGAGCTCACGTCCGCCCGTTCCCGGGAAACAGGGATCGGGGGTTGTGACAGAAGGTGGTATCAGAGCCTAGCCACTGGTCTGAGCCAAAGAAGTGTTCTGCTGACACTTAAATTCTAAATTTTGTGTTAGGAAATAATTATGGAAATAAGTGCATAACGGTAATTATTGGTTATGTGTTATTTGACTATTTGTTAGTTTTCAGTATGAGTGATCAAGGGCCATCAGACGTGAATCGTCAGTTAGCTGATTCACCTAGGAGTGAAGGTACATCATCACAGCCTGCCCTCTCGGGGTATGTTGCTGATCAGGAAGACGGAATATTTGCTTTTAGAGCTCAATCTGAAGAACCATTTCCTACTAAGAAACGAGGATGGTTCAGTAAAGAAGCTTTTGCTCGTAGGAAAAGAATGAGGAAATTGCAACAGCAAAGGGCTTTAGCAGCTATTAAGAGAGAGACAGATGCCCAAACTCAAGAAATACTTAATAGAAGCCTAGCTAATTTCCATATCTTAGCTACGACTGCTGCTGACCCAGGTCTGGAACAATTAGTAGCCCCACAACCACAAAACCCAGAACAGCCCATGGAAATAGAAAATCAGGAAAATCAAGAAGAGATGTACAACTTTAACCCAGAAGAAATCCCTAGAGTGCCTGCACCAAATCCCATAGACCCGAATTATGACCCCTGGTAGGACGACAATAGAGATTTTGTGCAACGTTACCCTATCCAGGATTATCCACCCATACAGAACATAGAAGCTTACCCAGGTATGGACCCTTTAGATCCCTATTATCAAGATGATTATATTAGGGAGATATTAGAGGATCCTTACCAATTTCAGGAAAATGCACCCCAGATTCCAAACCCAGTCCGAGAACCTGCACCCCCAATGAGTGCAGAAAACGTGCAAGAACTTAGGACTTTCGGGGAGGAGATCTTAGAAAGTAGTGAGAGGATGCGCCAGGTGGGAGAGCGTCTCGTATGGAAATACGATGAACGCAATATGGATTTCTGGATAAATCCATATCCATGAATGTTAGAATGGAGGAAGCAGTAATAATATAATAAAATAAAATAAGATATGTGTGTACGGATGCATATTATTATTTTATTTCTGTTGGTATTGTAATTTCATTTCTGTACTAGTGTGTAATAGACGCATAAGTATATGAAAAGAGTAAAGTAGCAATGATCTACGCTTTTGGCAAAACTGCGTATCATGTGATTAATTATATTAAGATATTATTTGTGAGATTAATATTGGATAAATGTTTAAAATTCAGATGGCCGATGAAGGAATTCAAGAAAATCTGAATAACGATAACCAGAGTAACATTAACGTGGTTGATGATAATCTGAATAATGGGAACCCGAACAACAATAACAATGGAAATCAAGTGGACAATAGTGCTATCCAACATATAGTAGCACAAGGAATTATAGATGCAATGCCATTTATACTTCAAACGGTTAAGGATGCTGATAATAAAAGTAGGCATAGCAGTAAGCGACCACTTGAACCAGAAAACAGCGTGAACAATGGACCTGTACTTCAAATGCCTATACCTAAAAGAAGAAGAACCGTGCCTAACGGTTGTTCTTATAAAGAATTCTGGTCTTGTAAACCAATGGAATTCTCGGGCAATGAAGGGGCCATTGCAACCTTACGCTGGATAGAAAAGACGGAGGCAGTCTTAAGGATAAGTAAGTGTGCTGAAGAAGATAAGATATTGTTTGCTTCTAATCTGTTTAAAAATGCAGCACTGGAATGGTGGAACACTATCCTCCAGACAAGAGGAAGTGATCAAACCTATAATATGGAATGGGAAGAATTTAAAAACAAGGTAGAAAGGAAATTTTGCCCACCCAATGAAAAAGAACAGATAGCAAACAAATTCCTAAACCTTAGGATGACTGGTGTAGATAGCAAAGGGTACACAAAGCTATTTTTCGAATATGCTAGGATAGTGCCAACTCTTGCTTCACCAGAACCAGTGTTAATCTCCCGTTATATTTGGGGATTAATTGGGGAAATAAGACATGTAGTCAAGGCAGCTAGACCACAAACCATAGAAGAAGCTGTAGAATTAGCTAATACCTTGACTGATGAATTAGTCCGTACTCGAGAAGAAGATCAAAGGAGAAACCTAACCCAGAAATTGACTCAAGAATTTCGTTCTGGAAATTCTAACCGTGGAAGAAATGTAGGTTCTACCTCTGCATCTTACTGTAGGAATTGTAAAAAAAAAGCATTCAGGAAGATGCTCTGGGTACTGTAACTTTTGCAAAATATCTGGACACAAGGAAGAAGATTGCAGGAAGAAAAACAACAGGATATGTTACAATTGTGGAGAACAAGGTCACATAAAGCCAAACTGCCCAAAATTAGCTCCAGCCACCGACAACAAGAATACTAAAAATGCTAGAGCATTTGTTCTGACTGCAGATGAGGCCAAGTTAATTCCGGATGTTATAGCTGGTACGTTTTTAGTTAATGATGTCTTTGCTAAAGTATTATTTGACTCTGGTGCAAACCAAAGTTTTATTAATATATCGTTTTGCAAATTTTTAAATCAGTCATTAACTAAACTACCACAAGAATGTATAGTAGAGACAGCTAATGGAGAAACCATTAGAATTTCTGAAATCTTGCAGGGAGCAAGCATAGAAATTTTAAATCAGAAATTTATTGCAAATCTTTATCCCATGAATCTGGTAGGATTTGATGTTGTTCTAGGAATGGATTGGTTAATAGCCAATAAAGCTAGTATTTTATGTGATCAAAAGTTAATCCAAATAAATTCACCAAAAGGTAAAAAGATCACAATTAAAGGAGATAAGTTCTCTAGATCTACAAAATTCATATCTGTGATGAAAACTGCAAGTTGTATTAGAAAAGGTTCTATAGTGTATTTGATTTCTATAATCACTAACACTAAAGGAAAAGAACTAAAAGATATTCCAGTAGTATCTCAGTTTTCAGATGTCTTTCCAGAAGAATTACCAGGACTACCTCCAGACAGAGAAGTTGAATTCAGAATTCACTTATTACCAGGAACATCACCAATTGCCAAAGCATCTTATCGTTTGGCACCTGCAGAAATGCAAGAATTGAAGAAACAACTAGACGAATTATTAGAAAAAGGATTTATACAACCAAGTTCATCTCCATGGGGAGCACCAATACTGTTTGTTAAAAAGAAGGATGGATCAATGCGTATGTGCATTGACTACCGTGAATTAAACAAAGTCACGATTAAGAATCGGTATCCATTACCGAGAATCGATGATTTGTTTGATCAGCTACAAGGAGCTCGATTTTTCTCTAAGATCGATTTAAGGTCAGGATATCATCAATTAAAGGTACATGAAGAGGACATTCCTAAAACCGCATTTAGAACAAGGTATGGTCATTATGAATTTACTGTCATGCCATTTGGTCTAACCAATGCCCCAGCTGCATTTATGGACATGATGAACCGAATATGTAAGCCATATTTGGATAAATTCATAATTGTGTTTATAGATGATATTCTAATTTATTCTAAGAATAAAGAGGATCATGCAAAACATTTGCACATACTTTTAAGTTTGTTAAGAAAAGAAAAGCTTTATGCTAAGTTTTCAAAATGTGAATTTTGGTTAGAACAGGTACAATTTCTTGGACACCTAGTTAATCATGAAGGAATTCACGTAGACCCAACCAAAATCGAGGCAATTACGAAATGGAAAACCCCTGAGTCACCAACTGAGGTTAGAAGTTTCTTAGGATTGGCCGGTTATTATAGAAGATTTATTAAAGATTTTTCTAGAATAGCCATTCCCTTAACTAAGTTAACTTGTAAATCTGTTAAGTTTGACTGGGGAATAAAACAAGAAGAAGCCTTTAGAATTCTTAAGCAAAGATTAACCCATACACCCATATTAGCATTACCAGAAGGAACTGAAGACTTTGTAGTCTATTGTGATGCTTCTAAATTAGGTTATGGATGTGTATTGATGCAACGTCAGAAAGTTATAGCTTATGCATCTAGACAACTTAAGAATCATGAAGGGAATTATTCAACCCATGATTTAGAATTAGGAGCTATAATTTTTGCTCTTAAGATTTGGAGACATTACCTTTATGGTAGTAAGTTTACCATATTCACTGATCATAAAAGTTTAAGGTATGTTTTCGGGCAGAAAGAATTGAATATGAGACAAAGACGTTGGATGGAATTCCTTAGTGACTATGATTGTGATATCCAGTATCATGAAGGAAAAGAAAATGTAGTGGCAGATGCTTTAAGCCGCAAGTATCATGAAAAG
Source organism: Helianthus tuberosus (assembly GCA_030545235.1). Taxonomy (NCBI): domain Eukaryota; kingdom Viridiplantae; phylum Streptophyta; class Magnoliopsida; order Asterales; family Asteraceae; genus Helianthus; species Helianthus tuberosus. The sequence goes on from CM060393.1 coordinate 36,498,786, forward strand.
CCAACAAGGGTACGTTCTCTTAAATTAAATCTGCAAGTAGATTTAAATGATCAAATAAGAGAAGCACAAGAATCAGTAATCAAGGATGATTCTGAAAAATTAAAAGGTATGTTAAAAGAATTAAAACAAGGAATAGATGGGATATGGAGATTCCATGAAAAGAGAATATGGATACCTAAATTAGGAAATCTACGTAATTGTATATTAGAAGAAGCCCATAAATCTAAGTATACAATGCATCCAGGAAGTGATAAAATGTACCAGGATTTAAGGAAAAATTACTGGTGGATAGGAATGAAAAAGGACATAGCAACCTATGTTTCTAAATGTTTAACTTGCTCACAAGTTAAAGCTGAACATCAGAAACCCTCAGGTTTGTTACAGCAATTAGAAATACCAGTTTGGAAATGGGAATTAATAACAATGGATTTTGTTACTAAATTACCCAAAACTAGGAAAGGAAATGATACAATTTGGGTGATTGTAGACAGATTAACTAAGTCAGCTCATTTTCTACCAATGAAAGAAACAATTAGTATGGAACAATTAGCTAAATTGTATGTAAATGAAATTGTTTCTTTACATGGCATTCCTTTATCAATTGTTTCTGATAGAGATAGTAGATTTACCTCTCGTTTTTGGTCAAGTTTCCAAAAGGCAATGGGAACCAAGTTAAAGCTAAGTACAGCTTATCACCCACAAACAGATGGACAAAGTGAAAGAACAATCCAGACAATGGAAGATATGCTTAGAGCTTGTGTAATTGATTTTGGAGGTAATTGGGATGAACACTTACCTTTAATAGAATTTTCTTATAATAATAGTTATCACACAAGTATCAATGCTGCACCATTTGAAGCACTTTATGGAAGAAAGTGTCGAACCCCAGTCTGTTGGGCAGAAATTGGGGAACAACAATTATCTGGACCTGAGATAGTACAAGAAACAACTGAAAAAATTATTCAAGTCAAGGAACGACTGAAAGCTGCACGTGATCGACAAAAGAGTTATGCTGATAACCGATGCAAGCCGTTAAAATTTCAAGTAGGAGATAAAGTGTTGTTAAAAGCCTCTCCTTGGAAAGGAGTGGTAAGATTCATCAAACGAGGAAAGTTAAATCCCAGGTATGTTGGACCTTTTAAAATTATCAGAAGAATAGGATCTGTAGCCTATCAGCTACAACTACCAGAAGAAATGGCAGGAATACATGATGTGTTTCATGTATCTAACCTTAAAAAGTGTTTAGCTGATGAATCACTGATAGTGCCTCTCAAAGATATAGAGGTAAATGAACAACTCAAATTTGTAGAAAGACCTCTACAAATTGAAGATAGGAAAGTCAAGAATCTCAAGCACAAAAGACTAGTTCTAGTCAAAGTGAAGTGGGATTCCAAAAGAGGACCTGAATACACTTGGGAGCTCGAGTCAGAAATAAAAAGAAAATATCCATACTTATTCCAGTAGATCTCGAGGACGAGCTCTAAACAAGGTGGGGAGAATGTAACAACCCTCGGTAAAATCAATACCCTCATAATATTTCCGACTCTCTAATATACTATAAAATGTCTCCATATGTCTTTAATTACACCCCGTATGTGAAAACCGAGCCCAAATTATGTTATAGTTTATAAAAATAAAATAAAAATCTGAATTTAGAGCTGAGGCGGGCCGCGTAGGATCCCACCTCAAGCTCACGCGGGCCGCGAGCGACCTGGACACGCAATCGCACCAGAGGCCGACACGTGTCGACATCGTGGCGGACCTACTCAACGACTCAGCTAAGCTTGTCCGTTGACCAGCTTTGACGCGGGCCGCGTAAGCCCTGCTTGTCTTTCACGCGGGCCGCGACAGAACCTAATTACACAACTATAAATAGCATGCATCAGATTTCAGTTTCCGTCGCTCACGTTCTTTTCTCAATCTCGAATTCTGAATAGTTGAAGTAATATTTTGGGTATTATACCCCTAATTAGCGAGGTTCTGCTTCATTGTAAGTATTATAACCCCGGTTTCATAATAGTTACGCTGCCCGATTGATTTAGGGTTCCGTAACAACTGTCGTGGTTCTGCCCGAAGTAGTTGTTGGAATGCCGTCTCGGGGAGGGTATTATTAATAATTTCAAAGGGTTATGGTACTAACCAATGTACATTTGTATAAATTATAGATTATACCCAGGAAACCCTTACGAAAAGCCTAAGACAGCAATGTGAGTAATCTTCTTTTTGTTAACAGTTTTTACAAAACCTTAAATGTTTTACAATGCGATTAAGCAGTATGTGAGTCTTTGTAGTTCTTCCATTACTGCCGGTATTTGGGGTTTTGTATACAAAATTTATTACTTGCGAGTAATAAGTCGGGACGACAGTACGTTACCATTGGACAACGAGTTAGCCAATGCGTAATATGACCCACAAGTCAAGGATTGACAGTACTGATTGAGTAATTGGGTAGAAATAAACAATGTGATCGCCCTCAATACTGTGTTAATTGATAAAATATTTCTTGATTAAACTGGGATTCACTCACCAGTATTTCCCGCTGACAAAATATTTTAAAACATGTTTCAGGTAACACAATGTGAAAGCCAACTGGGATAAAGCCAGCTTGAGAGCACTGACGGCTTGGAAAATAAGTGGCTATAAAAGTTATCTAAGAAACAATGTTTTAAATTAAATAAAATAGGGTTTGTCCCTATAAATGTATTGTAATAAGAAACTTGGGTTTTGCCCATGTATTTATTAATATCAAGCATGGTGGTTTTACTCTGATAATCATTTCCTAACTACGGTCCTGATGTAAATTCCGCTGCGAGACTAAACAAACTGATACCACCAAACTCTGAGCTCACGTCCGCCCGTTCCCGGGAAACAGGGATCGGGGGTTGTGACATATGAGCATCATGTAGGGCTAATGTAAAATATATTTATTCACTGTTGACATTTAGAACACGTATATACACATACTTTCCATGTTTGTCAACTTTAGTCCTTCTAGAACATTCTTTCATACGTTTAAACATATGACGCGTGTCAATACATTATAGGACGTAAATTTTCGAGGTGTTACAGAGTTTCATTCTCCAAAAACTGAAATGATTCAAACTCTTTCTTCAATAAATCATGGCGTATCTTTCTAGTAGCTGCATTTCCTTCTCCTCTCGCTACCAATGCATCCCATAAACCTTTCGTGGTTTTACAATATGAGAATTGATGAAAGATGTCTCTGTGAAGTGATTGAGTGAGAATAGCATACGCCTTCTTCTCCAGATCATATGCCTTTTTGTCGGCTTCTTGCATATTATTGAAAGTTGTCGCATTTGATCCTGCTTCTTCAAGAGCTTCACTAAATTCAGAGATGAAACACGTCCATAATTCTGTGTTTTGCCCTTGAACGTAGTTATGGAAACGACCCTTCCATGATGGATAGTCGTTCATGTAATTTAACTTTGGCGGGCGATTGTTGCTACCCGTCTCATTCTCACTAAGCAAAATATTTTGAATGCTCTGATTTTGATTCGACACCATTGCCCATTGACTTGCACTTATTGACTGTTGTTGTTGAGGTATGGTCCTCCTCATATATTCGGCCATCGACATTTTTTTAGATCTGGTTGTGGATCCGTACTCCAATCCCAAGGGCTAGTACAACTCATATTTGATGTTAGAACGATAACACCTGATCAAACAATTGAAAACACAAAGTTAGAACAGTTTTGCAAGCTCTCTGTATAAAATTGACAATATAAGACGAAATCACTTTGTTTTCGTTGACAATGATGTGATGAAAACACAAGGGTTTTCGTTGATGTGGTTTTGATGAAAACACAATTTTGATTTCGTTGACAATTACAAATTTAAGAGTTTTCGTTGACTGTTGAATGGGACGAAATCAGTTAGTAAACATGTGTTTTCGTCAGAAGTGATTTCGTCCAGATGGGTTTGTCTAGATGGGTGATTTCGGCTAAGAGAGAAGGTGAGTGATTTCGGCAAAGGTGAGTGATTTCGTGGGAATAGGGATGATGAGTGTTTTCGGCTGGAATTAAGGTGATTTCGGCTACAAGTTGTTTTCGGCCCAAACTGATGAAAGGCCCAGAAGTTGATTTCGGCCCACAACTGATTTCAGCCAAATGTGATTTCGCCAGGACTGAAGTGATTTCGGCCAGCAATACAATTGCACAAGTGTTTTCGTGGCTTGATATTGTTGAACAAGTGATTTCGTTGACAAAGGTGACCAGGCAAACTAGATATTTATCAAAACCAACTCTTATCTATTACTGACACAAAGACCTCTTTTGTCAAAAGCACCTTACTGAAATAGATTTCGAAGCATGATATTTTCAACAACCCATCATCACATGTACAATTTTGTCAAACAATGATTTAATAATATCAACAAACACAATAATTCAGACCACAATATAGATCAAACAAAGATATATAATAAGAACAACTCAAGAACACTTTGAATGTCTAAAGAACTCCGATGAATATATGAGTTTTCCGGCAACCTGAAAGCTTTCCGAACACAAGTTTTGCAAAGAACTTCAATAAAAACCTTAAACTAACATGTATGCAAAGATAATAACAAGGTTTTGTATGAATTAATAAGCAAAACAACAAGGTTTTCAAGATTTTAAAAATGATTTTCCAGAAAAGTATGATATTCAAACAAGAACAAAACTGAAAAACACTTTAAAATCTATTAAAACACAAGAAAATCGACTTGGTTTAAACAAGGAATCGAGCCAATGCTCTGATACCAATTGTAGGTCCACCCGGAGGATCGAGTAACCTCTATTCCCTGTTTTCCGACAAACCCGAAAGTGCGGAATCCAAACGGGTAAGTTAAACCAAGTTACGAACACGTAAGACACAATATTCAACGATTAACACTCAATGTATTAATGCTAGAAAACGGTTACAATGCGGTGTTTACAAATGGTCTCTGTAAACTCTCAGTGTGTGTGTTACAATGTGTTCGCTCAGTGAAATCTATTCAGACTTCTCTTCTTTGTTCTGTCTGATGTCTGTGCTATATATACTGAAACACATCAACGAAATCAAGATTGCGACGAAATCCCTTGGATTTCGTCACATGTGTGTTTTTGCCATAATATCTTGACGAAATCAAAGTGATTTCGTCACTTTGATGTTGGGCTTGGTCTTCGTCCAATTGATGTAGCAGCCCAAGTATTTGACAAAGTCCACAAACAAGTTTCGGCCCAATGTGCAATGGAATCGGCCCAGAAAACTTTCCTGTTATAATCTTTGCACAATTTCAACATAGGACAAAGTTGTGACATCACCATGACATCACAATGATGATGTCATGGTGATGTGTAAACGGGAATGGCTCGCGGCGCTCCGTGCTTCGCGTGTCGAACTCTGGGGCGCACGACGGAGGAATGTCGTGTCTTCGGGCTTGAGCCGGACCTAACCGAGTCGACCCGAACCGAATCGAACCAAGTCGAGTCGCGTCCACATAAAGTGTACCAACACAGTGGTTGACATTGCACATTTAACTAAAATCGATCCAGCAATCCCACCTAACAGAGCTTGCCTCTTAAGTTGTGGAGTATCAACTGGTAAATTATACTCTTCATATACTTTTCTAACCATTTACTTTTGGGTTAATTTCATGATAAACAACCAACTATTATATCGTTGTTAATTTGGATAACGGGCTATGTTTTCTACACGGGTCACCGAATTATCACTGTCTGCTATACAGGTACTCAAATATCTATTTTTTTTCTTTTTTTGCTTGTGTGTCTATCATTTATTTTGTCATCCGAGTCGCCATGTCACATGCCAGTATGCCACTGCTTGACATGGAGATTTTGGGAGGTTCTAAGTTTGACCTTTGACTTTTGAGGTCAAACATTCTAAGAATACAGTTCAACACCGATATGAATCCTTATAGCTACTGCTTAGAATATGATAACCACATTATGTATAATTGAGCTAGTACTACAAAATAAATATAGTAGAGTGGTAAAATAGTAATATTTTTAAAAACTGTCAAGTTTGACCTAAAAAGTCATTACACTTTCAGGGGTGGGTGCTGCTTGGAAAACAGCCAAGGTGGAAGTTGGAACAACTGTTGCTATATTTGGACTCGGTGCCATTGGCATAGCGGTATGATTTTGTAACTACATGCTTTAAAAAGCTGATAATTCGATTATGAACAAGCTAGTAAAGCTTTTGTGACATTCATCATTTTAAATGTTTTTGACATATGTCTTGATTATGAAATGTTTTTACTTTTTACAGGTAGTCGAAGGAGCGAGGCTGTGTGGAGCTAAGAGGATCATCGGTGTAGATGTGAACCAGGACAAGTGTGAAATAGGTCATTTCTAACTTGGATATTTATAAGAATATGGTAAATTTCGACTTATAGAGATCGTATGTGGAGTTAGTTTTATATTTTTCTTTTATTAATAGGAAATAAATTTGGAGTGACTGATTTTGTGAACCCTGGTAATTGTGGGGACAAAACTGTGAGCCAGGTAACAAAATCATGGTTAAATCATTATTCTAGAAGATTAGATATTACATGATCAATGATAAAATTAGGAATTAATGATATGATATTTTGAGTCAGATAATAATGGAGATGACTGGAGGTGGTGCAGACTATTGCTTTGAGTGTGTTGGTATGAAGTCACTTGTGCACGAAGCTTATGCTTCTTGTAGAAAGGTCGGTTTTATCTTTCCTTTTGTTCGGCTTATTTCAAACGGGTTGATGATCTAAATGCCTTTCATCATCATCCATACTCGGTTAATGGTCTAATTAAATTTCTTTGCATGCGTGAATGTAATCGTTAGGGATGGGGAAAGGTAGTCGTGTTGGGAGTTGACCACCCACAATCTATGTTGACTTTTAGTTCTTTTGAGGTTCTTCATAGCGGGAAATCAATCATGGGATCCTTTTTTGGAGGTCTTAAACCAAAATCCGACATTCATATCCTTGAAAAACGCTATATGGATAAGGTAAAGAATACTGTCTCTTTGCTTTTGACTTTTTGAGGTCAAAGTCAAACCAACGAATTCTTTCGATCCAAATTGATATGGTTTAAAGTACATAAAGGATTCATAGTTTCATACCATATTTCAATAATAATTCATGGTGAATTCAGGAAATACGTCTGGATGAATTTGTCACACATGAAGTTGACTTCAAAGACATCAACAAGGCTTTTGACTTGATGACTGAAGGGAAGAGTTTAAGGTGTGTGATCTGGATGAACGAATGATTAAACTTCATTTTAACTTTCATGAGTTGTTGTTACTGTTTGCATCACTTGTAAAATGTAAATAAAGATGACAACTTTGTTAAGTTCATGATTAGAATCTTTATAATAAATAATACATGTGATGTCTGCAATATGTGGCTATTATGATTAATTATGATCAGCTGGAATCTTTGTATGCCATTATAATCATTCAAGTTTCATCATTGTTCTTCAAAATAAATAAAGTTATACGTTTAAGCTAGGATTGTTGGTTTGCTCTCGTGTCTAATTCTTCACAAAGTGACAAGAGCTGCGACCGTGGCTGTTGTCGAGGCCGCACCATAGGTCGTGGGTGCATCTGGACCTAGAGGTGTACAAAAAACCAGTTTTAGGACCGAAACCGTTTTTTTGTTCCAACCCAAACCGAACCAGCGGTTAGTATACTGGTTAGGATCCTTGAACAAAAAAACCGGTTTAAAAACCGAAGTCGGTTTTAAAAATCTGGTTTAAACCAGGTTTTTTAGCCCAAATCGGTTTTTAACCGAACCGAATCGATTAGTACCAGTTATGGTTCCCACCATGTAAAACCGGTTTTTTTAAAAACCTTTTTTTTCTCCACCAAAAGAACTGATTCTGTTAAAGACCGGACCGGGTTTTTTTTTTTTTTAAAAACTTATTTGTACACCTGTATCTGGACTTGGTTCTGGACAACAACAGGTAACACCGAATTGCGCTTCTTTAGACTATCCGGTATGGGGGCCGGCCCTGCACCCCTACACCGCCCCCCTCATGTCTGTCTCGTCTTCTCCGTCACCCAGCAGACGGACTCGCCGTCCCACCTCCTTCACACACATACCTATACATACATATATACATATACATATATATATAAATACATATATATATATATATATATATATATAGGGTTAGGATTTAGAGAAAACGGTAAAAAGTGTGAGAACTGTGAGAACGCTTATGGATCGTCCGATCGAAACAATCCATGGACTAGATTGCGTGGTGGCGTTTTCGTAAAAAACATCAATTTTATTATGTGGGACGCGCTTCATTAAGGGTAAAAGGGTCTTTTACCGCTCATATTTAAAGCGCCATCAAATGATAAACGCCATACAAAAAATAAAACGCCATTAAAAACAAGACGCCAAAAACTAAAAATAAAACGCGTTGAATATTACAGGAAGATGAAACAACACAAATAACTGAATTTCAGTTATTAACATTTATTAGAAGAAATTCCCTCCTAAATTACGCGCCAAAAACATCATTATATAAACAAACGTAAAAACATAGCTTCCATAATCACTTCAATCTATCCATTTTCTGCACAAAAAAAAAACATCTTTAACCAAAAACGCCAAAAATGGCAACAATCGTTTCGTGGAGATACACTCTGGGAATCAGGCGATACGTCCTCCATTTTGACAACAGAAGGAGGGTGTATGTTAAGACGGTCAGGGCTATTCTGAAGATGGAAGAAGAGATACAGAGGCAAATCTTATCCATTGGCATCACTTTAGACAACGAATGCCATGAAACGCATATGCTTATGAAAGCATTAACCAGCAAATTTGGATCAATCAAAGGAAATGTGAAGCCAGACCCTATCATGACATCATGGCGTTTTGATGATGAAACAAACATGGTGACGATTACATACGACAGCAGAGAGCAGGAAGTCTACTGGCTAGAGAACATCATGACAAAGTAGCGACTGGGTTTCATGGAAGAATTGCATAACGCCACTTGTACCAACCAAGAAATAGACTCAAAATTGGAGTTAATGCAAGACATGTTCAGGTGGAGGCTTCAGAATCTTCAGGAACAAGAAGCTAATGAAGGTGAATATGATGACATGGATGAAGATCAAGATGAAGACTCCGAGGAGGAAGAAGATGACACAAGTGACGGATACTATTCAGATAAAGTACCTTCTGCCGAAGGATTTTAATTTTTTTTCCTCTTTTTTTTTTCTTCTATGTAATCTTTTTTTTTTTAAGATAATTAAATGATATATTTCTATCTTTATTAGCAAAACGCCAAAATAATACTAAAAAATGGTTAACCCTAACAAAACGCCAAAAATAACAAAAAATATTTTTCTTACTCCGTTATTGTATTTTGACATGTTGGTCTGCATAAGGCCATTTAAAAAAAACGCCAAACTTAGAAGATGGGATGTCTATAACCTATAAAACTGATAAAAGCTGATCAACTCAGTAAATACGAAAAACAGAAACTGAAAAGACAGTTACTTTATTACTATCATTTATTACAATAAAAAGTCCCGCCTAAACTACGCGCCAAAAAACTCATATAAGAGAAGGGTATATACGCAATAAAATTAAACACACCCAGAAAAACACAAAAACGCCATATCCTCTAGAAACCACTCCCCTTAAAACGCCACAGATGGCAAATCTTTCACTGAAATGCATCCTTTTTCTAAGGGGGTTAACTCAATAATATTTTGTTGAATGAGATGGACAAATATTCAAGAAAAAGAGACTGATGACAGTGATATGCCATCATGTGAGCTTTGTTCTTGATGATTATTTGAATGGAATAAAGAGATCAACACAAGGGTAAAATACTATTTTGGACTCCATTATTACAAATAGCATCAAGCAAGAGTTGATCTTTAATGACATACCACCAAACAAGAATATCACACCAAAAAACAGGTTACCACTAAGCAGCTTCTACTAAAAAAAACGGGGTTTATGAAAGAAAGTTGGCATCTAGCTAAAGTATTCAAAAAAGGTTCAAAACGCCAAAAACAAATTCAAGAAAGAAGAGGCTGACGACATTGAAGGTTCGGAAGAAAAATTAGATTACCATTTTGTATTATTTTTGTTTTCATTTTATATTGTTTTGATATCAAGTTATATGTTGTTTTGTTATCTAATTCTCTATAAATAAAATACATTATTATATAAAACGCCAAAAACTACAAACACCAAAATGCCGGTAGTATGAAAACTGGGAGAACAGATGCAGGCAAAGCACCTTGTAAAAAAGGGTATTAAACGCCAAAAAAATTGGTCTTCTGTAATCTTATGCAAATTTTAATGATTCGTAGTGAATTATTATACAAAACGCCAAAAAATTAACCAGAAAACGCTATAACGCCAAAAAATTATATATGTGACACAAAACAATTAATTCAACGCCAAAAAGTTTAAAAAATAAAATTAACGCCCAAAAAAAACTTAGACGCCATAAAATATTATACCGCGTAGGGAAAATAAAAGAAGAATGAAAAGACAAAAAAGCCCCTCCGCCCTTCTCTATGTCGCGGGACACGTGTTGGGTCAGGATGCGTTCTCACCGTTCTCACACTTTTGAGCGTTTTCTCCTGATCCCGTTTCTATATATATATATATATATATTTAGCCCCATCCTCCACCCCCTTGGTGTCACACCTCAACCGATGGCGGAAACATCGGGGCATGGCACTGAGCGAAACAGATTGTCCAAACGTTTCCATAACAATTATCATTACCAATTAATTTGAAGTAACATGTCCCATACCATGTCTTAAAAGGCACACAAATTATTACAGACAAATCTAATCAAGTAGTTCTGTTCCGACAACTCAGGTTTATACATAGATAGTTTATCTAATGGTTTCTAGGACCTCTTTTCCTAGCTTCGATTTCATCACAGCACAGAGAGCATCCTAGACCTTTCCTAGCCTCAAGTTCACAACAAGCTAAGCATAGAAACAACTTAAGCACCTGTCACATACGTTAAAGTAAAAGTCAATACACATAGTGTAAAGGTGAGCATACAAGTTTGATAATAGCATATAAAGTTCGAAATCGTTTACGCATAACTAGCACGTACACATAGTGAAATGAAGCACGTTAGTTATCGACATAGATCCATCGATACCAATGACTGCGGGTTGACTGCCTGAGGCAGTTCGCAATACATGATTACCACCGTAATCCATGCAAGTAATTGTCCTTAACAACCCCTGCGAACAGGTGCTGAGTCCAAACTATAGTACTATCGTTGCTACGGCAGGTAGACAACATTCCATGTGTAAACATAACAAACAAGCATTCATAAGCCACGTATAACATGCGATAACGGTTAGCGCTTAAACAGTATTGAGTAGTGTGCTTGTTGTGATTTGAATATTCGTAACGTATGTAACACCCAAAAGTGCGTAAAGCAAAAAGGGATCGAGTATACTCACAGCGATTGATGGATTGAAGGGAGCGCTAGAGAGTAGGGTTAGCCTGATCAGAACGATAGCATAAAGATAAGCGACGTGTAAAACGATGCATGGTGTAAGTGAGTCGGACGGCGGTTCAATCGGATGGTAATCTGATCGGACGGCCAGTCGTGCGAGTGGTAATCCGTTCGGATGGTTGTCCGGTCGGACGATAGCTCGGTCGGATGGCTGTCTGAGTGGATTGTTTCTTCCTGTGAGAAGGATGTGTTTGTGTATGATGGCTTGACTTTTGAAGTTTTCGTTGTAGCATTTTGAAAACATTGAAGTATCTCTACCTTTCAGGTCGGTCGATTGGACGGTTGTCCGATCGGACGGTAATCCGATAGGTTGGCACTTTAGTGAAAACAGAACCTCAGTAAGGCGGTCACTCGGTCGGATGTCCATCTGACCGGGTGGCAACCCTGTCACTGAACATTGTGATGACCGGTTTAAACAATGGGAACCCCATCTCGTCCCCAATGGCCTGACCGAACAGGAATCACCCTAGTCCGTCGGTGCACGGTTCGAGACGGTTGTTCGTGTCCAAACTTGAAACCACTATCTTTTCAAATGGAACTTGGATCTAGCACTGATACATCGCTAAGAAGGAGTAGCCGATCAGCATTAGATCCGGTTCCATTGGGTTTGAGTGCATTGAGTGTAAAAGAGTTGAAAGAAAGTTTGAAAACCATCTTTCAATCCTTTTTATTGTGAATATGTTTAGACCTATGAAAGATCTTTGTTTGTTAATGTGGAAATCGATTAGATCCAAGTTATCCTTGGTGGATTGAGGCCAAAACATGAAGTCCTTCAAGAACACATGATGATGTCATCCTAGAACAACTTGAATCTTGATGATTTCACGGTTAAAAGTTAAGATTCAAAAGGTAGAAAGGTGTAGAAGTGCGCGTAGATCAAGGAAGTACAAGATTTAGGACGAGATCTTACCGGAATTGCGAGAAATCGAAGGAAAAAGCGAGTAGGAGCACGGGTCGGGCGTCACTTGCCAAAAGTGGAAAGAATGAAAGTGACAAGGGGTATTTATAGGATTCCCAAAGTGGAAAGGGGCTGGTCGGCCGGATGGCAGCCCGTTCGGATGTCACTTCGATCGGATGGCAATCCGGTCGGCTGGCACCTGGTTCAAGTGCTCGGCGCGATGAGTTTTGCTGTTTCGATTCGCGCATAGCGCTTTGTGATGCGATTCGAGTGAGCGATGCGATAGAGTTGCTTGTCAAATTACTTTTAATCCCAACCACTCATATCTCGCACTATCTCTTCTCCACTAGTTATCATACCGTTTCGATTGTGATTGAGTTCGATTGCGTTTCGATTTATCACCACATAAACATAAATAAGCATGCACAAGTAACACATAGAAGGCACACACACAAATATACAGTATCCAAAACGTGTAATCCGAGTTGCGATTCATATCACGATTCGATGTCGATTTGATTAGCATAGTTTTATTATCGTTTAATTAACTTTATCGTATTGTTACTTCCTATAGTTTACAGTCGTAAGTCGATTAGATAGCGAATAACACACGTCGATTACTACGATTATTGATAGTTACTCCACATAGTACAACTAAAGCGAAAACAAAATAGACTAATTATAGGTCAAAAAAGTCAAACAGGAATTGAGCAAGGAGAGACAGATCGCAATTAGCAATCTTTTCTTCCTTTGACTTCAATCTTGACTTTGCCTTTGACTTTTGAAAACACGGGGTGTTACAGCCTCCCCTAGTTGAGGGAATTTCGTCCCGAAATTAGGTCGAAGCCGTAACAAACAACTGCGGGTACTCCGCCTTCGTGTCACTTTCGAGTTCCCAAGTGAACTTTGCGCCTCGTTTGCCTTCCCAACGGACTTTCACAATAGGAATGCGCGAGCGTCGGAGCTGCTTGGTTTGGCGATCCATGATTTCGACAGGCTTCTCCACGAAGTGTAGTGTTTCGTTTACTTGGAGGTCATCGAGAGGTACAATTAAATCATGCTCAGCTAGGCACTTTCGGAGGTTTGACACATGGAAAGTCGGGTGGACGTTACTAAGTTCCTCCAGTAGTTCGAGTCTGTATGCAACTTTTCCGATCCATTCCAGAATCTTAAAAGGTCCAAGATATCGAGGCGCTAGTTTCCCTTTCTTGCCGAATCTGACTACACCCTTCCAAGGTGATACCTTTTGGAGTACGTAGTCACCAACGTCAAATTCAAGGGGCTTGCGTCGTCTATCGGCGTAACTTTTCTATCGACTTCGAGCTTTCAACAAGTTGTCTCGAATTTGGAGGACTTTGGCAGTCGTTTCTTGCAATAGCTCAGGACCGGTTAATTGCGAGTGACCGCTCGTGCCACACAATAGGCGATCGACATCTTCTTCCGTATAAAGCCTCGAATGGTGCCATCTGAATGCTGGAATGATAACTGTTGTTGTACGAGAATTCGACTAACGGCAGCTATGTATCCCAATTACCACCGAAATCTATGACACATGAACGGAGCATGTCTTCAAGAGTACGGATCGTTATTTCAGTCTGACCGTCGGTTTGAGGGTGGAATGCGGTACTCAGATTAAGCGTAGTACCGAGAGCCGCTTGAAACGTTTCCCATAGTCACGAGGTAAACCGATCATCACGGTCAGAGATGATGTCGCGAGGCATTCCATGATTACAAATGATCTCATTGGTGTAGATTCGGGCTAATCGTTCTACTTTGTAGTCTTCCCGTATTGGCAAAAAGTGAGCTGATTTGGTTAAACGGTCAACAACAACCCAAATGCTGTCGTGACCTGATGACGTGTGTGGAAGCTTTGTTATGAAGTCCATAGCTATACTCTCCCACTTCCACATAGGGATCGGTGGTTACTCGAGTAAGCCAGAGGGTCTTTGGTGTTCAGCCTTGATCCTTGCACAAGTCAGGCACTTTCCAACGTAGAGAGCAATATCCCTCTTCATGCCCGGCCACCAGTACTTGTAGCGAAGATCCTGGTACATCTTATCGGCACCGGGATGAATAGAATACCGGGATTTGTGGGCTTCGTCCATCAGTATCTGTCGCAAATCGGTCCGTTTGGGGATCCAAATTCGGTCCAGATAATGGAATATCCCATTCGGCTTATTCATAAGTTAGGCTCCATCGTGGTAGATTCGTTCCTTCTTCTGAGTGCGTTCATTAAAACAGGCATGCTGGGCTTCGCGAATGAGAGTCTCGAGGTCGTATTGGGCTTGGACATTACGAATGCTGAGCAAATAACTCCGTATGCTGAGAGCGTCAGCAACGACATTTGCTTTGCCTGAGTGATAACGAATCTCACAGTCGTAATCGTTGAGAAGTTCTACCCATCGGCGTTGACGCATATTGAGTTCCTTTTGATCAAAGATATGTTGTAGGCTCCTATGATCGGTGAAGATCGTACACTTGGTACCATACAGGTAGTGTCGCCAAATCTTTAACGCAAAAACAACTGCGCCTAGCTCGAGATCATGGGTTGTATAGTTCTTCTCGTGGATTTTGAGCTGACGAGATGCGTAAGCTATAACCTTGTCCCGTTGCATAAGAACACAACCAAGACCAAGGTTGGAAGCATCACAGTAGACAATGAAGTCATCATTTCCGTCGGGTAGAGTGAGAACAGGAGCATTGCAAAGCATGTGCTTGAAGGTTTGGAAAGTAGACTCTTGTTCGATTCCCCAAACAAAAGGCTTGTCTTTGTGGGTGAGACCGGTAAGCGGCACAACGATCTTTGAGAATCCTTCGATAAATCCTCGATAATAGCCCGCCAATCCGAGGAAAGAACGGACTTCAGAAGGGTTCTTGGGTGTAATCCAACTCTTGACTGCTTCAATCTTCGCGGGATCAACGTGAATACCTTGACTATTGACAACGTGACCCAGAAACTGAACCTCCTCCAGCCAAAATTCACACTTGGAGAACTTGGCATAGAGTCGATTCCCCTGGAGTAACTCGAGTACCAAACGTAGATGTTGCGCGTGTTCGGCCTTTGATTTGGAATAGATCAAGACATCGTCGATGAACACGATGACGAAAAGGTCGAGATATGGTTTACACACGCTATTCATCAGATCCATGAAAACCGCGGGTGCGTTGGTTAAACCAAATGGCATAACAACGAATTCATAATGACCATATCGGGTGCGAAACGCGGTTTTGGGTATATCCTCCTCTTGAATACGTAGTTGGTGATAGCCTGAGCGTAGATCGATCTTTGAGAAACATGTAGCACCTTGTAGCTGATCAAACAAATCATCAATGCGAGGCAGGGGATAACGGTTCTTGATAGTTAACTTATTCAATTCCCGATAGTTGATGCACATCCTGAACGACCCATCCTTCTTTTTGACGAAAAGGACTGGCGCGCCCCAAGGAGAAGTGCTCGGGCGAATGAAGCCTTTCTCAAGTAATTCCTGGAGCTGATTTGAGAGTTCACGCATTTCGGACGGTGCGAGTCGGTAAGGAGCCTTGGCCATAGGGTTGGCTCCAGGAATGAGGTTGATACGAAAGTCGATATCACGACTGGGCGGGAGTCCTGGGAGATCATCAGGGAAAACGTTGGGGAATTTGCAAACAACAGGTACCTGGTCTACCGCCTTTTCTTTCTTTTCCTTCTCCGCTACTATAATGTTAGCCAAGAAAGCTCTGTATTCCTTGCGGAGATACTTGCTAGCTTGGACACACGACATGAGTTTGAGACCCTTCGAAGCAGTTTCGCCATAGACCCACAATAAATCACTATTCGCGAGTGAGAATCGAATCATCTTATCAAAGCATACAATTTCAGCTTGGTTTTCGCGAAGAAAGTCCATGCCTACTATGACGTCAAAACTTCCGAGTTGTATCGGAATAAGGTCGATTGGGAAGATGTGATTGTTGAGCTCAAGTGTACAATCACGGAGAACAGAATTCACGACGACAGTTCTTCCAGTGGCGACTTCAACATCGAACGTCGAGGAGAGATGGGAGCTTTTACGACTAAGAAGCCTCTCGAATTCGAACAACAAAAAGCAATTATCGGCTCCGGTATCAAATAAACATGAAGCATAAATACCATTCACAAAGAACGTACCATTGACCACGTTGTTGTCGGCCTGGGCTTGGCGCACGTTGATGTTGAAAGTTCGTGCGCGTGCTGCTTGTTGCTGTTGCTGCTGATGTTGCTGCTGCTGAGGCTGCTGCTGCTGCTGGGGCTCTTGTTTCACAACCCTGTTCGGGCACATGTTAGCGAAATGGTTAGGATCGCAACATGCGAAGCAGGCTCTGGCGTTGACCGCGGGTGCCGGAGGAGCTTGTTGACCCTGAGGGGCGGTGAGAAGAGTTTGATGAGCAGGAGCTTGTCGAGCATGGCAGTTGGTAGTGAAATGGCCGTACATATTGCAATGAGCACAAAAACGGCAAGCGATGGTAGTCGGGTGGTGGTAGGTGCAGGTAGGGCAAAGCGGGTGTGGCCTAGTGTATGCACGCTTAGCAGGTGGTGCATTTGCCACAGGCGCCGCTACTTGACGCTGTTGCTGTTGAGCTGGTACAGCTTGAATTGGTGCAGCAGTGATCGCACAGTTCTTGTTGCTGGAGTTGCTCTTTCTTTTGTTCTTCCTCTTGCTGCTCGATGCGGTGGTGATTTCAACAGTTGGTGCGGCTGTGGTAGCTTGATGTAGGTGCTTCAAAGTTTTATCCCAGACACCAGCCTTGACCCGCTTGTCGTTGATTTCAGCGGCCAGTAGGTAAGTCTCCTCGATCGTCGTAGTCTTAGCCGCTTGCACGAAATCTGCAACACAGTCGGGTAGGGCTCAGATGTATTTCTTGATTGCCATGTCGGACGTCTTCACTTGATCAGGGCAGATGATACTGAGCTGCTTGAATCAAGCAGTTAGAGCAGCGTTTTCACCATTCTTCTGCTTTATGTGCCAGAATTCATCTTCTAACTTTTGGCGTTCATGAGGAGGGCAAAATTCTTCCAGCATGACCTCCTTGAGTTCATCCCACGACAGACCGTAGGCTGCATCGTTTCCACGTTTTTTCCTCTCAGCCGTCCACCAGTCTAAGGCGTGGGACTGGAAGACGCCAGTTGCGTTGAGAGTGCGGGGATCGTCGGGGCAACCGCTCTGTCGTAGAGTGACCTTAATGGAATCAAACCATTGGAACAACACTGTAGGGCCTTCCTTGCCAGTGAATTCCTTTGGCCCACAAGACTTGAACTGCTTGAAACTGAAGGCAGCTTTGGGGGTAGCTTTAGGAGCTTCGGTTCTGGATTCTTCAGACGATTTGCTCACATTCTCGTATACTTCACTCACGGCTTTTGCTACTTGCTTAGCGATGATAGCAGCCAGACGTTTGTCTCTCTGTTCTTGACGAGAAAGTGGTGGGTGACGGGATCCAGATGATGGTCCAGTTGACATTGTCTGCAACAGATATCGTCATAGGTCTCAGACACGTCATAATCGAATCTCACCTCACACGTCTAGTATCACTAAAGCTCAGGAACACAGTCGCATAATCATATTGTCGCATAATCACAGATTCATATAAGCACAGAGGCACATAAACACATAAGCACATAAGCACGTAGGGCACAGAATCACAGTAGCACATAAGCATATACATATGTAATAACCTGATGCATATAAAGGTACGTAGAGCATTCTGCCTGCATCTATCATCTAAGGCCTACGCACGTTCGAGAATAGCGATCGCGAATAACTTGTAGAGTATAGTATAAGCGTGTAACATAGCATAAGGTCGTCCATAATTTAGCGATTTGCTAGGGTTTTGAGATAGAAATGCAGTGCGAGTCGTGTGTGTCGATCGAAGTGAAATCATAAATCGAATAATATTTTTTCCAAAAATAATATTTTTCCAAAATTAAACACATAAACAGGTAGACTGATGTGTGCAAAATGCAACATATAAATTACATTAAATGAGGCATAAAACTAACCCTTTTTTAGTACTAATGTTGGAAAAAGTGTGCTTTTGTCTTCCTTTTGTATTTTCAGGGTTAAATGAGCTTAAATGTACAAAAGGAACAAATATGCAGCCAAAACCAACATAAATAAAAAGAAAGGGAAGAAACATGGCATGCCCGACCCCTCGACAGCATCTCCCAAAGCAAAAAACAAGAAGAAAGCTGAGCATGGGGCTGCGCCCAGCTCAACACGGGGGGTGCCCAGCGGACACGGCCCCATGCCCAGCGGACACGGGGGCGTGTTCAGGTGTCTGCAGAAAAGACAAAGTTATAGAAGCTTCTATTCCTGACACGGGGGCGTGCCCAGCTCAACACGGGGCCGTGGTCAACGCTAAGATTCGCAGAATCCAAGCAAATCTTGATAGTACAGATACGCTTCTGAACACGGGGCCGTGCCCAGCGGACACGGGGGCGTGGTCAACTAATGCAGACAAACTGAAATTAATGAAGGAAGAGAAAAGGGTGGACACGGGGCAGTGTCCAGCAGACACGGGGTCGTGTCCAAGCTTTTGTGAAGGCTATAAATAGGGGTGCTTGGTTCACTTCAAAGGCATCCCTTGGCACACCACCTCTCTCACACTTCACCCACCACCCACCACCACCATAACACCATCATCCACCACCATCATCCATTGTCCATCATAGAGTGTGTGAGTCGTCTCAGGATCCAAGATTGATCGTAAGAGTTCTTGACAATCAAGGCCATGTTTGCCTAAGTCTCTTACATCACTTGGTGAAGACAAAGTGTCTAGTGTAATACTTTTTATTTTTAATCTTTTCGCACTTTTTACTTGGTTATGTATTAATGACTTTAATAACTAGTTTCTTATGTTGAAGGTGATTTTTCCTTATCGTTTGTCCGTGGTGTCTTGGCATTATTTTACTGTCTATATAAAATAAAAGATTTTCACCCTTCATATCTCCACGGACTATATGGAGGTATGTTGGCTACCTAGTCGGGGGTTAAGGGAACGGTTTGGTAAAAGTCTTGCCTTGTTCAGTGTATAGATCCTGCAAGGACATGGGTCAAATTTAGTAGGACCTCCTTCAATACTTAACGGTATTGGATGGCGGGGGTCCAAACTCTTTGATCCCCTCATATGTAAGCTACTATTAATACTTTAACCCGACTACTTAGGACTGTATCCCTGCTGACTCAGACTACTTAGCCGAGGGTAATGACACCTTCAAAAGAGGGGCCTACCATAATATGCATTACTAACTTAATTAATTATCTTTCAATAATCCGACCCTTTAGGATTGTATCCTTGCTGACTCAAACTACTGGGTTGAGGGTAACGTCACCTTCAAAAGAGGGGCCTACTACAATAACTAAGATAATCTCTTAAAAAGTGCAAAAGTGCGGAAATAATCAAAGGTTACACTATAAATGAGTCGGAACCAATTGATTCATCTTGTCTATCTGTTTTTACTTTTATTTTATTTTCAGCATTTTAGTTAGTTTTTATTTTTTTTTAGTTTAAAAACCTTTTTTCTAACTTTTTGATTTGATTAGACGTTGAGGATAAACCGGTACTAAAAGCTCTTGTGTCCTTGGACGACCTCGGTATCTTACCAACACTATACTACGCTCACGATGGGTGCACTTGCCCATATGTGTGTTTAGTGTTAGTAAATATCGTGTTTTATAAATTTAAAACCTGGCTAAAAAGTGTAAAAGGGCTTAAAATAAACATTAAAACCATAACACACTTCACGCACATCATAAACACACATACAAACACATAAAATCGACGAATTATCAGAGTCAGCAGTTGCGGGCTCAGAATCGAAACACATAAAAATCGAGAAATAGATTGTCTGCGACTATTAGACATCGACTACCCAAAGTGATTCGACTATTCTCAAGGACTTGTTGTACACACTTTGACCTTTAGGACTGTGCTTTTGCCTCGATTCTTGGGCTTGGCACGCATCCTTTCAGTTATACCGTGACTCAGGTCGTTAGAGTCCGTCGAGACTTTGGTGAGAGTTTTGGAAAACCAGGTAAAGGTTGGAACAAGTCATCAAGGTTAGGGTTTCACCCCTGGCTTAACAACTTCGTCCCTATTTTTTAGAAAATAGAGGAAATTATTCGTCGAAGTATGGATTTCACTCCTGATTTGGCATAATTCTCCCTGTTTGTAGATAAAAATACGGGTTGATCAAGCAACTTATTCGAGAGTTTACGGTTTTCACACCTAATCTCGACTTAATTGCCTATTCGTAATTGAAAATTCGAGTGCAGTGATAGTGTAGCATAGGTGAGAATGGCGTGAAATAGCGAGTACGCTCACGCATAATCCCTATTGGTCATGCACGAGTCGGTCTGTTGGTTCCTAACTATAGACTAGGTCTCTAAGACTTCAACCCGGACTAGGTCGAGTCTTGCCTAATTCCCTATAGTTATGGCTCTGATACCAATCTGTCACACCCCAACCGATGGTGAAAACATCGGGGCATGGCACTGAGCGAAACAGATTGTCCAGAAGTTTCCATAACAATTATCATTACCAATTAATTTGAAGTAACATGTCCCATACCATGTCTTAAAAGGCACACAAATTATTACAGACAAATCTAGTCAAGTAGTTCTGTTCCGACAACTCAGGTTTATACATAGATAGTTTATTTATTGGTTTCTAGTACCTCTTTTCCTAGCTTCGATTTCATCACAGCACAAAGAGCATCCTAGACCTTTCCTAGCCTCAAGTTCACAGCAAGCTAAGCATAGAAACAACTTAAGCACCTGTCACATACGTTAAAGTAAAAGTCAATACACATAGTGTAAAGGTGAGCATACAAGTTTGATAATAGCATATAAATTTCGAAATCGTTTACGCATAACCAGCACGTACACATAGTGAAATGAAGCATGTTAGTTATCGACATAGATCCATCGATACCAATGACTGCGGGTTGACTGCCTGAGGCAGTTCGCAATACATGATTACCACCGTAATCCATGCAAGTAATTGTCCTTAACAACCCCTGCGAACAGGTGCTGAGTCCAAACTATAGTACTATCGTTGCTACGACAGGTAGACAGCATTCCATGTGTAAACATAACAAACAAGCATTCATAAGCCACGTATAACATGCGATAACGGTTAGTGCTTAAACAGTATTGAGTAGTGTGCTTGTTGTGATTTGAATATTCGTAACGTATGTAACACCCAAAAGTGCGTAAAGCAAAAAGGGATCGAGTATACTCACAGCGATTGATGGATTGAAGGGAGCGCTAGAGAGTAAGGTTAGCCTGATCAGAACGATAGCATAAAGATAAGCGACGTGTAAAACGATGCATGGTGTAAGTGAGTCGGACAGTGGTTCGATCGGATGGTAATCCGATCGGACGGCCAGTCGTGCGAGTGGCAATCCGTTCGGATGGTTGTCCGGTCGGACGGTAGCCCGGTCGGATGGTTGTCCAAGTGGATTGTTTCTTCCTGTGAGAAGGATGTGTTTGTGTATGATGGCTTGACTTTTGAAGTTTTCGTTGTAGTATTTTGAAAACATTGAAGTATCTCTACCTTTCAGGTCGGTCGATCGGACGGTTGTCCGATCGGACGGCAATCAGATAGGTTGGCACTTCAGTTAAAACAGAACCTCAGTAAGGCGGTCACTCGGTCGGATGTCCATCCGACCGGGTGGCAACCCTGTCACTGTAATCAGCTAAATAAGGGGTGTCCTAATTTTTTTTATCGTGCAATCATACAATAGATAATAAAAACAACAATAACGAAGGTCGAAGAATGCAGCGTCTGAGTCTGAGCGAGAGGCCAGAGCGACGTTTGGTTTTCTTCCAGGTTGCTGCCATACGTAGTTGTGTTTTTTTTTGGGCTAATCTAATCAATTGGGCCAGTGTTTCAATCGAACTCCCTTATTTTATAAGTTTGAGTTGGTTAGACCATACGGTGTGGATGGGCTTGAAGATGGGACATTATGTGACACGTGGACCACGCATTAGAACGGGGCGTGGTGTTAAAACGGACGGTGTGGCATGGGGCGTGTAAACGTGGCTTTTTTCGACACGTGTCACACACCTTTTGTATTATTTTATAATTAAAATTATATAAAATGTATTAAAAACTTATAAAAATATTACTAGTAAGTAAACAAATACATAACACTAAAAAACATTACATAAATTTTAAAAACATTGCATAAAATAAAAATACGAGACGGATTGTCCTAAAAGGATATGAGAGGGAGTCGACGGTTCGGTTATTCTCACCCGTATAGGCTTGAAAGTGTTGTCGGGTTGTCCTCCAAAAAGGACCGCTCGAGCGCCTATCCGGCATGTGGTGGCTCAAAGCTTCGATCCACGACTCGCAATCTTCTTCGGTCCACACAACGACTCTCATCCTCGTTTTTTTTTGTGAAGTGGAATGACATTGAGAGTTTGTATAAATTTAGGTGAAGTGGTGGAGTTTGTAATTTAAAAATGAAGAAGTGGGTTGTATTTATAGTGGTAAAATTAGAATTTTTAAAAATGGTAAGTTTTTTTTAATTTTAAAAAGTTAACCGTCGGGGTTAAACGACTAACATCCACGTACATTAACCACATGCCATGTCGATGCCAAAAACTCTTCCACGCCGGTGGAGATTCCCCGGCCTAATCAATAACGCCGTGGACGGGACAGTGTGAACGGCGTTGAGCAACAACGCCGTTTTTTAAACGCCCACACCGTGTGGTCTTAGGGGTATCCTTGTATTAATTTAGGTGTATCCTTTGTATAAAACCGAAAAAAATGCACTACGAATCTAGATTTATATTAGTTCCGCCCCTGCCCCAATCAAAATATGCATATCCCCTTAATTGGAAGTTATCACTTTTAGAAAATAAATTTCCCTTTCTACGGGATTTTTTCAAATACCTAAGTAACTTTAAGGCAACTTTCAAATGTGAAGCCAAGGGACTTAAACACCTAACTGTATAGGAAATATCAGGTCTGGTGTGAGTTAAATAAATCAGTTTTCCAATTAACTTTTGATACTCGGTTATATTTTCTAATTCATAGTCTGAACTGTTTGAGTTTCTTTTATCAGTAATGACAAGATTTTTTTCAATTGGATTATTGACATATTTTGACCCCAACATTCCAAACTCATCAAGTAATTCCAAGCAATATTTCCTTTGAGATAATACAATACCCTGATTAGTTTCTAGTACCTCTATTCCCAGAAAGTATTTAAGTTTTCCCAAGTCTTTAATCATAAATTTAGAGCTTAGCCGTGATTTAACACGATTTAATTCTCCTAGACAAGGAATAGTCACTGTTACTTTGTTTAAAGCCAGCCTCGACAAGCGTGTTTGTTAATTTTTCATTCCAATGACGTGGTGCCTGTTTTAAGCCATATAGGGACTTAACTAGTTTGCACACCCTTTTTTCATATTTGTCATAATAACCTTCCGGTAAGGTCATGTAGACATCCTCTGATAAGGTTCCGTACAAAAAAGCATTGTTAACATCTAGTTGAAACAAGGGCCAATTGTTTTGGACGGCTAGACTTATTACACATCGAACCGTAACCATTTTTACAACCGGAGAAAATGTTTCATCGAAATCTAGACCCTTTCTTTGGCTATAGCCCTTAGCAACTAACCTAGCTTTGTATCTTTCTATCTGGCCAACAGACTTGTATTTAATCTTGTAAATCCATTTACACCCTATAGGTTTTCTATCACTAGGTAAATCAGCTAGAATCCAAGTACCATTTCTCATAAGTGCTTCCATTTCCTCATTCATGGCTAAAACCCAATTGGGTTCTAAGAAAGCTTCCTTATATGTTATTGGTTCTATGATTTTATTAAGAGAAGAAATGAATGAGAAATTTTCTGAAGACAATTTAGAATAGTTAACTACCTTCTCTAACCCATACTTAACCTTCCCTTCTATAACAAAATCCTCTAGGCTTCTAGGAGCAACTGAAGTTCGGGTTGACCTTCTCAAGTTAATAGGATCATTCTTATTACCCTCAGGAAGAGTACTATCTTCATTAAGAATCTCAATGTTTTGAATTTCATCGGCATCCTTGATAGTGATATCTGGACCATGAGGAACATCTTGACCAGTTGATATGTTCTTATCATTGGATCTGTTCTCATCATTTGTCAAGATATCATCCTCCTGATTCCTAATATCACTCGTGCTACCAGGTGGATCAAAGCCATTAGCTTCAGATTGTACAGTCCTACCAACATCATCGGGTATTGGTTGTCTAAAATTTTCATTTTGAAGAAAGAAGTTATACATGTCAAAACTGTTTAAATTTGAATTTTCGGAATATTTGTCCAACTTGAAAGGATAGATTTGTTCATAAAATCTCACATCACGTGAATATAAAACAGTTTTATTTTCCAAATCCCACATTTTGTAACTTTTTTTTTTCATTTGAATAGCCTATAAAAACACATTTTATTGCACGACTATCAAACTTGTTTGAAGGATTTAAATTTGTGCAAAAAACTAGACAACCAAAATTTCTAAAGGTGACCAAGAGGAGGCTTACACCCAAACATCAGCTCATAAGGAGACCTACCACTCAAGACAAAAGAAGGAGTACGATTGACAAGGTAAGCGGCAGTTAACACACACTCAGTCCGCATCGATATAGGTAACCCCCCTGAAACATAAGAGATCTAGCAGTGTTAACAGATGGAGATGTTTCCGTTCAACAATCCCATTATGCTGAGGAGTACAGGCACATGAAGTTTGATGTATGACACCCTTAACCCTTTTTTTCAAAAAATGATTGCAAGTTTTTGTTAACATACTCAGTACCATTATCAGATCTACACACTTTGATTCGTTTACCAAACTGAGTTTCAATTAATGAAAAAAAGGATTCAATATTCGTAAACACTTGATCTTTGGATTTTAAAAGATATAACCAGACTGCACGGGAGTAATCATCCACCACAGTTAGGAAGTATTTGAAACCTTCACGACTAGTGATTTTAAATGGTCCCCACAAGTCTAAACGAATTAGATCACCTACCTCATTTACCTACCTCATTTGACTTATGGTTGCAAAGAGAAAAAGATGTACGAGTTTGTTTAGACATATGACAAATTTCGCATGGTTGAGTTAAGTTTTTGTTGTTTAAGATTAAGTCTTTATTAAGAACACGTAAAACTTGTTCAGAGGGATGCCCAAGGCGACTGTGCCATAACTCAGCAGAGACGGTACATGAAAACATACCACTATTACAACTAAAACCCTTACCTTTGCCTAAAGAATCTAACACATAAAGACCGCCATGTTCTCAACAAGTCATCACAAGTTTCTTTTGAGATAAGTCCTGAACATAACAGTGTGACTCAGTAAAGAAGGAATATAATTTATTATCTTTGGCCATTTTATTTACTGAGATTAAGTTAACACAATAATCAGGAATAACCATAACGTCTTTTAAAATAACATCTTTTTGACTTTTAGGTTACCAATTTTCTTTATTTGAGCTTTAGTACCATTTGGATGACGAACAGTTAGGTTCAGATCAGAGAGATCTAAACCATTAAATAGGTTTGAGTCACTTTTAATCATGTTGACTATGGAAGAATTTGCAGAATTGGAAGAATTTGTAGAATTGTCAGAGATTAAGGACATAATTCTTGCAATCTGATCAGGAGTGAATGGCTGAGATGAAGAATTGGAAGCTTCAAAGGTGTTAGGTTTATCGTTGGAAGCATTTGACTTGGCTTGTGTCACACCCCGACCCGCAGCGGAAAGGTACGGGGCATGATGATTGCCCGTAGCTCATGACAACTAATTATTGTTTCAATATTTAAAGCATAACCATTTAAATAGTCAAATAACATATAATAGTCAAAATTGTTCATACATTGTTCAAAACAAGTATATCAAGATTTCAATTTAAATTCCTAAGGCCCATGCTACGTGTCCACATCACTTGATCATCAACTTTGAAAACCTGCACTACGTTAGAAAAATATATTTTTAGGTCAACAAATATGTTGGTGAATAATTTCCTCCGTTTTATAGAAAACAGTTTTATATTTATTTCTTAAAAAAATATTTTTAACATGCACCTCAAGGTTAGTGTGTAAATAGTCTCATATCATCAACATAGTCAACATATCCATAAATCCAAATTTACCAAACAAGAATACACAATCAAATAACAACACAAACAACCAAAATAAATAGACTCCTGATAATAGTGTGCATTAGGCTCAAGCCCCGAGGAGCGAGTCTAATACCGTTGGCGATACTAGGCTACAACCCATGGCCGTGGGGAACCTAGTCAGCCGTGGATCCACTAGACATAATAGCATGCAATAGACTTGACATCCGATAACATATAGAATAATAGAATACACATAAGACGTTCACATAATAACACTTGATCATAGCATGTTAAGTAAATCGAAAAGTGTAACGTGGTGCACCCCAAAATTTGAAAAAGTTAAAAAGGGGAAAGTGGAAGAAATTACTCACAGGTTGCGAAGAGTTAATCCATGAGAATTATCGCACGAGTACACGAGCTATAACAATTGACTAAAACACCCTAGAATAAATATCACCAAGATTCTAAATAACGAAATACTTGAACGAAAGGACAATATATCAATTTTAGGAAATTGGGTTCTCCTATTTGGGGACTTTAAATTATATAAAATAACTATTTGACAAAATAACCAAACCAATATAATTTTATGTAGATATAGATTTCTATAATTATTTACCATGAGATATTCTTAGAATTATCAATTTAATAGGGTTTAATAGTTTTGTAAATGCCCATATTTAAACAAATTCAATAAAACCATCTAATAATTTTTATATCGCCGATTAAATGATTGTCACATAAAATGGTTAATTATATAAAGGAATTTACTTTGTTTAATATTTCCATAACTTCTTTACATAAATGATTATCTAAAATTATGGAAGATTTATATAAAATTCCCACTATGATTATATAATCTATAGAGATCAGTAAAAATATTCATAGAATTTATTTGTGAAAATCTAGTATTTTTTTAAATAATTAAATAATGTATAAATCCAAATTAAATTTCATGAATTCCCAAAAATTAAGAAAAAAATTTATAGAAATTCCCTAATGTTGATATCGTCTGAAATAACCAATAAAAATATTTATTGAGTTTATTTAAAATTATCTTGTATTTTTATTTGATTTATCTAGTGATTAAAACATAAATAATTCACCAAAATTCCAATTGATATCTAAAAATTCTCAAAATTTACAAACAATACACCAGTATGATATATAACAGTATTATACTTTCAATTTCATCAAAATACAAGCCTAAATCTAAAAGCCCCAAATTCTATGCATGAAGAACCCTAATTTCAACTAAAATTAAATTCAGATACATTAGCCTTCTATCACTGAAATTGAAATAGGGCTTTTGTAAAGCACGAAACATTAAGCAAGTTGGGCTTTGGAATCACCTGAAAAGGTTGAGAATTGTAGGAGATATCATCCGCACAAGTTACAAGCCCTAGAATATTCTTCGATCAAATTCGTGTTATGTGGTTGGTGAAAAGGATAAATTTCAGTGGGGTTTTGTGTGGAATTAGAAGAAGAATCGAATGATGTGAGTTTTGTAAGTTAAGTTTTAGGAATTAGAGTAAACCCAAATGATGTTCATGAGAACTTTAATGGTGGACTTGAATGGATTTGATTTTGGTTAATTGCTTTAGTAACGGAACGTTTCAAAGGGGGTGTTTCATATTACACCAAAATTTCGTGTTTGAGAGGACCTGAATGAAACTTAAACGTCGCAAAACAGATTCAATCGATCAGGTTGAGTTGGCTGTGTTTATAGCGTAGAAGGAAGAAACTGATTCTCGGTTTCAATATAGTTTAAAAGAAATACGTTAAGGGATAAATCACAGAACATGAGTTGGTGTGGTGGTGCGCATGTGTTTGTTGTGTTTTTTTCTTATTTAATTCGTTCCAAAAGGATATATAAGGTGCCCGTTCCCTAGACTACAATCAATTTAGGGTGTAGCCGAGTGGTGTTTAGGATGTTTGATGATGGTGAAGTCACTGGTTCGAACCCGTAAGCCCCTCCACTTTTTACTTGTTTTTTAATTATACTTTCATAACTCACATAACCAGTCCCTCAACTTAACTTTCCAAATGTGACCAGTAAGCCCCTCCACTTTTATTACAAATCATGAGGGTTAACTTGGTTATAATTAATAATTAACTTAACTAACTTAGTTAATCGAGTTTCTATTAAAATCTAACCCCGTTAGTTGACTTGCATATTTCATAGTTTCTATTAATTACAAACCAATCCCTTGACTTGTAACTTTGATATTTTGACGGTTTAAATCCTTTTAAGTTAAAAACTTGTTTTAACCACCAATTTTAACGTATTTAATTATTTCCCTTATATCTATTAACCGAGCTAACCGAGTCTCGCTTATAAACCTCCATTTTTATTCCAATTTTTAAACCAACGAAATATGTGGTGGTTTATTCTAATAGCATAATATTGAAATTATTAAAAATCCTTATTTTTATTTACTTGAAAAGGGTTTGGTTTTGAAATCCGGGTCGGATTTCGGAGATCCGATTTTGGCGGATGTTACAGCTTGAGCTCTTTGAAGATTGTTTTTTTTTTTCTTATAGTTAGGAGGGTAGCCAACTAATTCAAAACATTTCTCAATAGAGTGGCCAATAAGATTGCAGTGAGTGCATCTCAAAGGTTGATATTTGTTTGATTTTTTCTTATTGGGGTCATAAAACCTTGAATGAAAAGCAGTAGCTTGAGATTTAGTATAAGGATTCACACCTTGGTGTGATTCTTCAGCAGAAATGACAGCAAAAGCATTCTTAACAGTTGGAAGGGGGTCTTTGGAAAGTAAATTTGATCTTAAAGGTTGATAAACATCATCCAATCCCATTAGGAATTGCATTAATTTTATTTGGTTATTAAAAGCGGTGATCTGAAGTGAGGAATTACATGTGCATTGTGGTAGCTTTGTAATGGTTTCATATTGTTTCCAAAGAGAGTTTAGTTTATGATAGTAATCCAAAACAGAAGAACCATTTTGAGTGGCAGAATTGATTTGTTTGTATAGGTTGTAAATAACTGACCCATCAATTTTGCTATAGGTTTCCTATAGTTCATTCCATACATCAAAAACATTTTTTGAAAAAAATTGTCCCACATACAATTCCTCGCATATAGAGTTCAAAATCCAAGATAGTACTACAGAGTTGCATCAAACCCATTGTTTGCTTAAAACTTGATTATCAAGATCCTTTTTAATTGACCCATCTATAAAACCCAACTTGTTTTTTTTACTCGAAGAGAAAGTTCCATGGCATTAGCCCAGATAGTATAATTTTCGGTGCCTTTAAGTTTTATATTACTAGTATCACTTGGATGGAGAAATAAAGGATCACTAAAATCCATATTATTAAAAGTTTGATTATTGACGGATGATGAAGAATCATCATCAGGCCTTTTTTATTTTATTTTATTTTTTTAAAACCAGAATGCAAAAAGATAATTACACACCAGAACAAGCACCAATTATATATATATTAAAGAGAAAGGTCGGTGGCTACATGCCACCATCCCTACTCTCATTCTCTTTTGTCTTAAGCTTGCTTAAACCTCAGTCAAAACTCTCTCTCTCTCTCTCCTCTCTCTCTCTAAATGCACAACAAAAAAACAGAGCATCAATCACCATGGCAACCAACAAATTCGCATCAATGGTGAATAAACACACTAACAACATCACACTCATTCTCATCTACACTCTCCTCGAATGGACACTCATAACCCTCCTTCTTCTCAACTCAATCTTCTCCTATTTCAC
The DNA here is from genome assembly GCA_030545235.1 of Helianthus tuberosus. Classification (NCBI taxonomy): domain Eukaryota; kingdom Viridiplantae; phylum Streptophyta; class Magnoliopsida; order Asterales; family Asteraceae; genus Helianthus; species Helianthus tuberosus. The sequence continues at coordinate 36,529,072 of CM060393.1, forward strand.
AATCAAATTCGCCCAATTCTTCGGCCTAAACCCGCCCTGTTTATGGTGCATACGTCTCGATCGCTTCTTCGACCCACAAAACAAGAATTCACACAGACAATTTCTATGCAAAAACCACTCTAAAGAAGTTTCCCACTTAAAGCTTTGTTCAGAACATGGAAAGTTAGCAGAATTTCATGATACGTGTAGCAGTTGCTCATCTGGGGTTGGTGAAAAATCTGATTTTTTTGTGGTTTGTGAGAGAAAGATTTGAGTTTTGTGAGAAAGATGAGGGGGGTTTGAAGATGCTACAGGATTTTTACTTTCTCCAAGGACCTAGCTGTATTCCATAAATGATTTACATATATTATTATTATCTACTTTTTTTTTAACCACACTTTTCTTATTTACCAATTGGTAAAATTATTCGTGCGTTGGGACGGGAGTTTGGTCATCGGTTCAGTTCATTACGGTACTGATACAATATCGGCACTCGGTATAACAACCGGAAGAGGAAAATACAAAAATAAAGTTAAAAGAAAAGTTTACCATATGCTATTAATTGAAGCTTAATTGGGTTTTTAACTGCCTTTTTTTTCTAATGCAAGACACATGTGTGTTTCTGGTGATTACATGTTTTTTTCATTATTTTTTTTTGTTTTCATCCTTATTCAAAACTATTTCATAATCTGATGTACTCGAAAAGGTTTTTGTTGAATACACTTTAATGTAATTTTTGTTTGGAAACAAGGAGAGTCAACAATTTAAAGTTTTGTTTTTATGTACGTTTTGAGTTGCACTTTGTTTTGTCGTAAATTTTGTTTGGAAACAAGTCGAGTTAGATATAATACATTTTTCATTCAACGGTATGAATTTGGATTGCTCTACGCTTCAACGTAAATTTAGTTCGAAAATGAGTCGGCGCCGCCGCAACACGCGGCGGGTAAAAAACCTAGTAAAAAATATAACTTAAGAGCCCAAAGAAGCGATTATTCTCCTAGAGCAGCCTATTAGAAGTAGTAGGAGAAATAAAAAAGGAACATTTTAACAGGTATCACGAGTAGCAGCAATAGCGTATGAATTGAAGGAACTTCAGCAGGTATAATTTCACCCAGAATCAGCAAGTTATCAACAGCAAAGATCTGAATTTAGCACCAATTTGCTCACACTTGGTAACCAAGACTTTGAGTCTTGTAGCCCTAATTTCTTGCGATAGCAGAAGGAACAAATTTGACTGATAAAACAGCGATTGAAACTAGCAATTTTGACCAGGGGCAGAGAGTACACCAACAACCAACAATTTAAAGCAGCGGAATTGAATTAATGCTAAGATCAAGATATTGTATATTAGAATGGGCACTGGAATTCAAATAAGTGGGTGAAAAGGGGGCATTGTGAAGCCCACACCTTGACAAATGCAATTCCGATAAAGAAGGGATCATGTTCAACAGGTTTACAGAGTTCCATGCCAAACTAAGATTATAGTATGAAAGATCGAGGAATGTTAAGGATGTCATGTTTTGAAAAAAAGTGTGGGAGTTGGCCTTTAAAACAGTTGAAGCTAAGATCCAGATGTTTAATGAAGGGAGGCGTTTTACTTGAATTAAGGTGAAGACCAAGATCAGCATTAGAAAGTTCACAGCCTCTCAAACTTAAATATGTTAATGAAGGAATCATGTAAAATATCTTATCAATATAATTTGCTTGAAAAAGATTTACGTTATTCAAGTGAAGATGCTCGAGTGAGGATTTAGGAGTAGTAAAGGCGTTCCTAGATTCTAGTCCCGTGGTGGACATTGGTGTAGATTTAGGAGTAGGTCTAGAGGGTTTGTGAGTAGGTCTAGGCGGATATTGTTGTTAAAAAATGTCAAAAAGCGTCTTGTGGTTATTAGTGTCATCTATTTCCGATTGGAAACATTGAAAAATTGGTTTCATTTCTTTTGAAATTATATGTCACAATTTTTTGTATCTCTTTGATAGGAAGTAAATGACTGAACTGACACCAGTTGGTGTCAATGAAGATGACAATGTGGCCCTAGAGTACAACTGTAACAATGTCAAGAAAGCAAAGCTCAATTCAACACTAGCTGCACTCCTTGATGATCATGTGCTTGCAGATGAAACAAAGAAGCCAACTCTATCACATGTTGACAATTGACACCCTGATCAGCTTGGAACTTGGGAGTGTTATGCGTGTTTCAGTACTTAATTTTTTTTAGAACAAGTAACCAGTTATCATTCCACACGAAAAAGTGCAATTACAAAGCAATGGCAGGTAGTCGGGCAACAAGTTGCGCAACCACCCCCTTTTGAATAGAAAAACCAATTCTACTAAATACGAAGTTTGAAACCTTTAGCGACGAAGAATTACTATTAACGACTTTTTGAACCCGATTCAAGAGTCGCACAGCGTCAGGAGCGAGACCACCAAAGGTATCAAACACCAACGAGACAAACACATGTTGATTCTCCCTGCAGGCTTTCTCATGTTTTGCCACTTTGCTCGCCTCTGCCTTGAGCACCGCTTGCCCTACGAAAAAACCCTTTTCCTTGAGCCCGACTAGGGGGGAGACTCCAGTTAGATCTACACAAGCGTGTTTCCCCCCTTCCCATCCAAACACAAGGATGTCCGCCGGGCGTAAAGTGGACCTCCCCTCTAAGGGGTCAGTCAGGAAATATACTGGAGCCTCCTTTTTGGCAGAGATCCCGGCCCGCTTAAGAACATCACATAACACATCTCTCACCCAATCATGCCGATATTTAAACCCTGGTAGCTCTTTACAGTGGATCGCGTGCTCGCCAAAAGAATCCAAACACGCTTTGCGGCATACCGGACATGGCTCGTCAACTGGGAACAAAGGAATCATCAGTCGGTATCTAAGGATAGCACGGTATTCCACAGCCGACATGTGTTGCCCCAAGCCTTCAATAGGTGCGACAGACAGAAAATCCTGAGCATGTGGGGCACGTAGACATTCAAACACAGCTCTTTGCTGAGGGGATAAAACAAACTTCTCTTTAAACCTCTTGACAATTTCGCCATATAAGGCATTCGCCAGAATTTTCTGGGAATTTGGAGGGGCGGTGTCTTTAATGTAGAAACCGCCAATATTATTTAGAATGCACATCTTTTGGTATATGATTATGCTTGCTTAGTTTTTTATTTTCAGCTCAACATATTATTTAATGATTGTTGGTTGCTTGTATTGGACACAGATGTTGCTGTGATGAATTCTGCAATAGTCAAGGATTTGAAACTTGTTGTCGAGAAAAAGTCAATGAAATCGAGCAGTCAAAGATGGGTCATCGCCATATTTCCTTGTATTTCACTTTGTTTTCTGTTACATAGTTGTTTTTCATCTGTGCTTGTGTTATTCTTGATCAAGCTTAGACATTTAAAATGGTTATATGGGCAGGTCGGGCATTCGGTCAAAACTGGTCACCTTTATGTGATCCCGTAACTAAAATTTTGTAAATATTCAATTATTGAATGCGATTACAAACAACTTAAGACGTTGTATACGTTTAGTTTTATTTTTAGGGAATTTTAAATCAAATCTGTTTGACCCGTTATCAATCAAATCCGACCCGAATTGGCCATATTTCGTATAAATGGTTTAAAATTTCCACCTTTATGGTACTATGTTTCTCATGAATCAATTATTCAAAAACAAATACTCTTTTCCATTGCTATTTTCAAAAACAATGAAAAGCTTCTGAATGATGCTGCAGTTCTTCAAGATCATGGTTTATGAAATCACTCTCAGGTACTTGTTATCTGCATCAATCATGTTTAGTCTTGTTGCATAATAGTAGGGTCTCTAAATCAGACCATGTTACACCAAATAGAAAAATATATATATTTTTTTTGTTTTTCTGGTGTTTGTTTAATTAACTAGGATCTTTCGTCATGTAGGTGAATTTTATCCCATATGTAATGTCGAGAACCTCAACACGCCATTCACGAAAGAGAAAACATAGGTTTTTTCATGGTCTTTTCAACAGAAGGTTTTTTCATTGTTTTTTCAACAGAAGGGAATGAATTGCTCATCTTTGGCTAGGTCTCTGTGTATTAAATGTGCAATTATTTTGCTCTACAAGAAGTTTCTGGTCAAGCCATAGAATGGATTGTAATTGCAGTTGATAAGGTGGCTCGACTTCTCCATGAACATCTAGATGCCTGCCAAGGTCATGTTTAATTTCTCAATCTTACTAGAATAACAGAATCGGGCAAAGAGAGTTTGAGTAGAGGGTTGAAGATTCTAGTCAAATGGCTTGGGCTGTGAACGTAAATTACTCAAGCATAATGGTCAGATTATTGAAAGTCTGAATGGATCTCATCGGTAAAGCGTTGAGTGGGGAAGAAGAAGAAGAAGGGTGAGATGGGGTGGGGCCACTTATTTCTATATTTTTATAATCTTAGTGGTAAAACAGATATTACACACACATTTTACTAGAAAAGTTAACATGAGTTAGTGATAAGGATTAGGGATGATCATTTGGTATTGGGTATCGGTACCAAATTTCTCGTACCAGTTTTTTTTTGTACCAGTACCGGTACTCACTTTTGGCATTTTCGTTATCGGTGTTTTCGGTACCGGTAAAATACCGATTTTTACCTTCAAATACCGGTACCGTACGGGTACCTTGTTTTGACAAATTTTGGTATCAATACCACACTCATCCCTAATAAGGATCACCTGAATGCGAAAATTGTAACCACTAAGACCATGCGTAGTGGGCAATATTCACCCTTGGGCGTTTTGCGCCATGTGGCAGCCCAGTCAGCAATGGGGCATTATGGGGCATTTTCTAAAATGGGTGTAGTGGAGATGTGGGATTGTGGGGCATTATGTTTGTAATAAAATAAAGGGTAAATTACATTTTTCGTCCTTTATGTTTGTATCGGATTGCAATGGATACCCTTTAACTTTAATAATTACAGTCACAATCCTTTATTTGGAAAACCGATTACACATTTCGTCTTTTAACACTAACCAAGTTACTTTTCATTGTTAAATCTAACCATGTACAATGCATATGAGGGTATAATTGTCTTTTTACATATTATTGAAAAAAAACCTAATCCATATATATAGTGAGAGAGAGAAATAAAAAGCCCTATTTCATCTTCATCATCACCTGAAACAATCCACCGCCACCATCCTTATCCAGCCACAACCACCACATCTTTCTTATTGTTACAACTTTGTAACAAGAAACCCATTTAAAGTAACCCACTGATGACAAAACCCTCAGATCAGATACGATCTATACGGAGCTTCGCGGTTGTGGCCGGATCTTGGAGTCTATCGACGGATCTCAACGGAGGTTCGTAGTTTTGGCCGATTAACAGGACACTGTTTTCAACGGTGATTGTGGTGATGTTTTCGGTGGAGAACGGGCGACTAGGGAGGAACGAGGCAGAGAGAGGTTTTAGGAGACTGGAGCTCCGGCAGGTTAGAGTCATGACGACACAGAGTTTAGATTTATCGATTGATGAGCTCACTAGTGTCGTATGCGAGGTATAAAAACTGGGCAAAGTATATGTTGATATCTGGATCTCCAGATGATGAAAATAACATAATTACTTTGTATAAAATTTACTGTTAAAAAAAACATCATTACTTTGTAATACACATTACGCAGATGAAGGTTTATTGAAGAAATTGATGTTATTGTGGACAAATTGATCTGATGTGAATCAGATTGTAAGCTTAGAGAGAAAGGGATGAGGGAGAGGGGCTATATTTATATTTCTTTTTATAATAAGTTATTAAATAGTATAAATAATTAAGTAAAAAGACTAAACTTCCCTTAAGTGAATAGGCTTAACTGAAAATTTTAACCTGGTTAGTGTTAAAGGACGAAAGGTGTAATGAGTTTTACAAATAAAGGATTGTGATTGTAATTATTAAAGTTAAAAGGTATCCATTGCAATCCGATACAAACATAAAGGACGAAAAGTGTAATTTACCCTAAATAAAATTAAATTTTTTTTAAAAATCTCATTGGCCAAATAATGGAAGCTCAAATGTGATTGGACAAGATTTCCCCCACCCGGCGTGATTTATAAAACGCCCAAACCAAAAAAAAGCCAAACACATCCGCAGGGGCGGAGGTGCCGGCGTTTTCGGGCGAGATTCTGGACAAAAAACGCCCCACTACACTACATTCGGTCTAAGACCAACTATTTAATTATTGAAGCACGGGGAACATGCAATATTTGGAAATAAAAAAAACAACTCATAAATAAATAACCCAATTATATCTGCATTAAATCTTTTTGTCGTATTCCACACTAACCCCTAAATCAAACTCCATTTTCATCTTCCCCATGGCTTTCAAGGCGGCAAGGAAGGCAATCTGCCTCCAGAAGCTACGCAACTATCTCAAAGACAATTGTTGATACATATTATGTGGACGCGACTTGGTTTGGTTCAACTCGGTTCGGTTCGACCCGGCTAGGTTCGGCTCAAGCCCGACGTCACGACATTCCTCCGTCGTGCGTCCCTGAGTTCGACACGCGAAGCACGAAGCGCCGCGAGCCGGTTCCCGCGCCACATCATCATGATGATGTCATGATGATGTCACTTGTTGACTACTCTTTACACATATGAATTGCAAAGGTCATGTACGTGCATAATTGGACCAATCAACTTGTCAACAACACTTGGGCCGAAATAATGAGCTGGGCCGGACCCCAACCCAACATGTGCAAAACAAATATATATGACGAAATCAGGGGATTTCGGCAACAGTGTGAGAAGCAGGGAGAACCCGAGAGAGAGAGAGTTTTATTGTGTTAACCGGATATTGTATGATCTTGTACGTGAACTCTTCTCTTTGATATACAAGTGTGTTAATCATTGAATCTTCGTGTCTTGTATCTCGTGTTCTTATCGGTTTCTATCTCGGTTTGCATCTCCGGTTGGATTCCGCACAACCGGGTGTGTTTGACAACAAGGATTAGGCGACTAGATCCTCCCCTAGCCGGACCTACAAGTGGTATCAGAGCCGAGGCTCTTCTCCTTGTTAAAACCGAGTGTTTTCGGGTTTTTGAAGTTTAGTGTTTCTTGAAAATTTCTGCTTAAAACTTCGAAAATCTGCATTTTTTTTTTGTTGAAAGTTCTTATAAAAACCTCCTTATTTGTCATTTTCACATGTTAAAAGTTGGTTTTTAGTGAAGTTTCAAGCAAAATCGGGTTTCGGAAATTTGTCGGTTCACCGGAAAACTCATTGTGTTCTTGCCATATTCAAAGTGTTCTTCAAAGTTTTACACTTTTTGATCTTTGGAAATCATTTGTGATAGTTGTTTGTATTTTTGAAAATTGTGATTTTATTAAAAAAAAGGACAACATCATTAGGTTGGTTACTTGGAAATGGTGTAGCCGAAAGTGGATTGCTTTGTGTCAGTGGATAGAAAGTCAAGATATTGGGATCGCACAAGATGTTTAGTCTCACAAGCATATTTGAATCGCACAAGACTTGATAGTCGCACAAGTTAGTTGGCTCACACAAGACATTCAGTCGCACAAGAAGGTGGGAACGCACAAGATCTCTGTCGCACAAGAGACTGAGTTGCACAAGGTCCTTAGTCGCACAAGAAGCTGTTAGTCGCACAACAAGAATTGGGCCTTATTGACGAAATCAGTTCTGGGCCTTTCATCAGTTCTGGGCCGAAATCACCCCAGCCGAAATCCAACACCCTTGCTGAAATCACACTTGGCCGAAATCCCCCATCTTCATTATAATTGGGCTTCACTAGAAATCATTTTTTTTTTAACTTTGGGCTTCACTAAAATCTTTGTATGTATTGGGCCATAGTTGTTTCTTTTGGGCTTTGTAGGATTTATCAAATTCTAAGTGAGTGGGTTATTATTTTCTTTAAAGCCCACCTGAGTGCATCAAAAGAATTAGAAGTTGGGGGTTCGTGAAAATTGGTCTAGATCATCAAAATTAGTTAGAAGCTGGTGTTCGCAAAATTTTGAGGATGATAGTTCTGAAACGACCTATCAGAGCAACTGATATGTTCGGAAATCCACTACCTGTTCGATCTACTGGACCAACAGACTTGTACGGAAATCCGCTTCAACCAGTTCCTCAACCAGTGCCTCAACAGCAAACCCAAAGGCCTCCTGTGACAACTGATCTGTATGGCAATCCAATACAAGTTCCAGTAAAGCCAGCTCCAACAACAGACTTGTATGAAAATCCTCTACAACCAGCTCCACAACAGCAAGTCTATCGGCCATCTACTGTAACCGCTTGTTTTGCTGAGGTTGTCAAGGATCTAAATCACGCCAGTGGTGGAGAATCTTCCGCCAATGGTGGTGAATCTTCTGAAGATGAAGACAGTTCTGGTTACAGTAGAAGCTCAGATGAAGAATCCTCAACTTCAGGCGATGATCATTTGGATGACACGTCAAGTGTGTCAGTTGATGCAGATGTTGATGGGCTATTGGGAGAAGCTGCAGCAGAAAATCATAGAAGATCTATATTGGTGGATCAAGCTGCTTATTCTTCTTCTTCTCCTCATTCAGCCTCTATGGCTAATGTCGACAGTTCATTAAGTCAGGTATGTGTCGATGAACCTACTATTGTTGATTGTGATAATTGTGCTAGTTTAAGTATTAAATGTGCTGATTTGGAGGCAAATATGTCTGAGTTGCAAGGCAAAAATGATGCTTTAGAAGCTAGTTTGTTTGACTTGCAAGACAAACATGTTTCGTTGAATGCTAAGTGGTGTGAGTTGCAAAGCAAACACGAGGCTTTGCAAGACAAGTATGATGTGACATTAAATCGATGATTGAAAAATTAAAGAAAGATAAAACCGTGGATCTTTCTAAGTGCACAGAAGCCAACATGTTTTATGAAAACCATGAAAAGGAATTTAAATCGATGATTGAAAAATTAAAGAAAGATAAAACCGAGCTGACAAAAATGGTTTCCAGAAAACAAACTGACATTAATTTGTATATAACTCGACTTGAGATAATGCAAAAAGAGATGGCTTGTGTGAAAACTGAAAGTGAGGCGATCCAGCTTAAGCTAGACAGTTATTTGAGCTCTAGCTATGTGTTGGATCACATCATTGACGTTCAGAAAGAGAAACGGGATGTCACATGCATAGGTTACAAGAAATGTCCACCACCTGTAAGAAACAATTATGATGCCATGCCTGATGATGAGTATAGAACTCAGTTTGAACCATCTGTTCCTTTGGACGTTGAGGAATTTGCAACAGGACTCGGATACAAACCGGAAGTATCATCAAATTCGGATGTGTCAGCAGATACATGTGTGTCTTCTGCTGAATCGAATCAGGATCCTCCAGTTGTGATTGAGGATGCTGATTCTTCTGATGATGAATCTGATGATACTGATTCAGCAAAGTCTGATGCGGTGATCAAAGAAGAGGACATACCTCTTGAGAATCATATTCTATGTGATCCTCCCGCAAAACCTGCTAAGACTGCTCCGACCGAGTTCACGTCTGCAAAAGAGTCTGAAAGTGTGGATTTGCTATACACTCTTGTTGGTGATGATAAAATTTATTCTGACAAAGATTTTCCGATTAAGAATGTAAATCAATCTTTAATCAGTAAAGTTTTTGAAAATTCGACAAGTAAGTTTTTGGGAAAGTCGGGTTCACATGTTGTGGTAACACAGTGCCCTCCGATTCCAAAGGCCGAAGTTCGAAAACAATATGGCAATCAGAAATTACCAACAATGAAAACGCAGCAAAATCATACCAAACCAAAAGGTAAATCACAGACTTTGGGTCAAAAGAAACAGAACCAGAAAAAGGACAAGAAGGTGAACTTTGTGAAATCAAGGGGAACAGATAAAATTGAAATTTTGAAAACAAATCCAACACGGATTTTGTTAAACAAAGTAAAATTTTGAAAAGAAACAGTCAAAACAATTACACACAACATACAAACGGTTGTGATGTAGGAGCAAGTACCTCAAGATCACGAAGTTCATCATCAAGCTCCTACAATTATGATACTCCGAGGTTTGTTGAGCGGAGATCATGTTTTGAATGCGGTGAGTATGGGCACATTGTTAGAAATTGTCCATATCTCACGAAAGGAAAGGCAAAAGTTGATGCCCCCCATGGTAACAATTACCATAAAAGATTTGTTTCACCAAAACAGGACCCTCGTCTTGTTAAACAACAAGAAGTGAAACAGAGAAAGAAACAACGGAAAAATGTTGAAAAGGTTTTAAAATCGGAGGTTGTCCAAACAAAATCTGTTGAATCAAATGTTAAACATGAAAAACAAAAACAGATTTGGAAACCAAAATTGGAAATTGTTTCAGGGGGAGCTACATCAATTCCGAATCATCGGGAAATGGATGTCACAATTCTCGATGATGACGGACGACCCAAGTCTGTGAAGGCTTGGGTCCCCCTCTCCAACTAATCTCTGAATGAGTGTGTAGGATGTTCCAGGAGGAACTATTGATAGTCTTAGGATTGTTGATAGTGGAGCGTCCATGCACAAGATCGGCGACATAAGGCTCCGAAATATTGTTACATTTAGGAGAATATTGTTGCTTTTGATGGAGAGAGGAGAAAAGAAGACAAAAACCTCTGATGAAAGAATGTTGTTGAATGAAGTTGAAAAATTCGACATGATGAGATATGTGCCAAAGTTTGGTTGTTATGGTTTTTGATCGGGTCAACATGAAAGATTCCAATGAAAAGTACGCGCCTGTAGCACGTCTGAAACTTTTTGAAGACTCATGGATTTTTCTTCCACAAGAAGGTCAAAGTCCACAAGATGAACGTGTAAGGTACTTTTCTCTTCGGTGTGATTGAAGAAAATGTGTTTGTTGAACAAACCAACCGGGTGTGCGGATGCCTTGGCGTGGATTGAACAACCGCACACTACTTCTCAAAGAGAAAAACAAAGACCTTCGCTGGTGCAATGTGGAAGACCAGCCGGACCCAGAGGTCTATGATCTTGTTGCTGTGAAGAGATTTCTCAGTAGCTACAAAAATCGACTTTGAAGTCCACACCGGGTGGATATCCAGTTTGGGAGAACACTCAAATTCCTTGCAATGCACGAAGCAGTTGCAGGATACAGTTTTGAATTTCTAATCTCTCCTATACTTATCGATATTTTAGCTGCTTTATGAATTATTATCATCTCATACAGCACTCTTTGACCAGACACGTTGATCTCAAATATCACTTCATACGTGATTGCTTTGAGAAAAGGCTAATCGATGTTGTTAAGGTCCACACCGATGACCAACGTGCCGACCTTTTTACCAAAGCATTTGACAAATCAAGATTTGACTTTTTATTATTGGTAAACGGCATTAAGGTCAAGCAAGAGTAAAACCAACATCGGAAAATCATTTTTGTAAATACCTTTGTGTTTTAAATTTATCTTAGTTTATTGATTTTAGGGGGAGTAAATCCAAATTTGAAAATCCAAAAACATCGAAAAATTTCAAAAACACAAAAACAATAGAAAATCAAAAATGAGTTTCCTGGCGAGCAAAAGAGAAAATGATAGTACATCAGTGGTCTATCTAAACCTCTTTAAACCTTAAATGAAAAATGATAAGCAGCTCTATATAAGATGTATCGGTAGGCTCACAATCATTTTAAAGTGTGCAGGGTGATATAAACTTAAATCGACTGAAGACCAGGTGTGACCCATTCATTGGCATATGGTCTTAGTACCGAAATTTCGTTTGAGAGATTGCCGAGGTTCTGAGATATTCGGTCTTTATGCTGCTTATCATCTGGGTATCATGGTTGTTATCTTTTTCCGAAACAAACGGGGACGCAAGTCTAGATCTTCCATGATACCATACATACGTGTACATATTGCATACGACCTCAATAAGTGATCAACAATCACATGTCCAAACAAATAAGTGATAAAATATCACATTTATCCGGGAGTCAAGTTCGTCTCTCTGCTGTACGAAAGTACTAACCTGTTCACGGACTTGCTCCTGTGCCCTCATGCATATGAAAATCAAGTTCCTCATCAATAAGTGATTCTATCACATAGGGCTTGTTTTCAACCAAAATAAGTGAGTTTCTCACATCATATACGGCAAAACAGATGATAAATGGTATACTCACCGGTAAGATGAACCCTCGTGCATACCTTGATACGGGAATGTGTCGTGATGTGGATGAACATCGGTCGGTAAGTATAAATCATACCTTAACGTATCCCCTCGCCATGATTACATCTGATAAGTTGAGCTTATGTGGATAACAATACCGATAATTGTTATAGGATGCTTATCTTAATGTTAACTAACTGAACAACAAGAGCGTTTTGGCATGACCGTACACTGATATGATTCTCTTACCCTCGAAACTCGCAAAAAGAATGTTTGTATATATTTACTTTTCTTAGTTTCTGCAACTCTGTATATATTTATTTACTGCTTTCTGTCTTTACGTTTGAAATATTCAAAAATTCCAAAAAGATTTTAGGTGTGTTTTAATATAAACTTTCTAAAAGCCAAAAAGATTTTATTTCTATCTTATTTTTGATTGTACGATGTTGGATCTCGAGTCTTCGTTGCCTGAAACCTGATTGAAAACCAAAGTGACTAAATCTTCATAAATGGTCAAAATTTGCAAGTTTTTGAAAGTTAAAAACTAAAATTGATAAATTTGTTAAACTTTCAAACTGTCGGACGGTAGTTGGTTGAAATATGGTCACATGTGTGTTACTTGTTTAATGTTAACTATATTCCAAGCAGTTGTTCTCATTACGCGTTTAGATTTCTTGCGTGTGCAGATGCTAAAGGCGAAGAGAACATGTTCGTTGACAAGCTTCGGAATGAAGACACGACGTGAAGGCAGTCAAAAGATAAAGATGATCGAGTTGCCGCTGACCATCATCAACACCACAAGGATCTCAAGTACTGAAGATCAAGTCATTCACGAGCATAACTCAAGGGGGGAGCTTATGTTAAGGGGGAGTTTATTGACACACTACCTAAATGAAAAGGGAGTTTGTTGATAAACTTTCTACTTACGACGCGTGAAGACTTTGAAGATCCTCCGACATGGAAGATATGGAAGTTGAACCTCACGAGTAGCGTCCAAGGGGGAGTTTGTTGATACATATTATGTGGACGCGACTTGGTTCGGTTCAACTCGGTTCGGTTCGACCCGGCTAGGTTCGGCTCAAGCCCGACGTCACGACATTCCTCCGTCGTGCGTCCCTGAGTTCGACACGCGAAGCACGAAGCGCCGCGAGCCGGTTCCCGCGCCACATCATCATGACATCATCATGATGATGTCACTTGTTGACTACTCTTTACACATATGAATTGCAAAGGTCATGTACGTGCATAATTGGACCAATCAACTTGTCAACAACACTTGGACCGAAATAATGAGCTGGGCCGGACCCCAACCCAACATGTGCAAAACAAATATATATGACGAAATCAGGGGATTTCGGCAACAGTGTGAGAAGCAGGGAGAACCCGAGAGAGAGAGAGTTTTATTGTGTTAACCAGATATTGTATGATCTTGTACGTGAACTCTTCTCTTTGATATACAAGTGTGTTAAACATTGAATCTTCGTGTCTTGTATCTCGTGTTCTTATCGGTTTCTATCTCGGTTTGCATCTCCGGTTGGATTCCGCACAACCGGGTGTGTTTGACAACAAGGATTAGGCGACTAGATCCTCCCCTAGCCGGACCTACAACAATAACACCCACCTTGTCATCGTCAGTGCTGACAATCTTCGTGTGAGCCAAATTCAGGCCATAAGGCAAGGACTCCGACCCCACTCATCTGTCCTTATGGGTAAGAATTCTTTCATGAGGCGCTCACTCGAGATCCATGCCCCATCTGACGGAAAACCTGCTTTTGCTGGCGCAATTCCTCACATTAACGGCAAAGTTGGGTTGATTTTGACCGATTGTGACCCAGAGGAAGTGAGTGAAACGGTTGCGGGATATAAGTTGCAGCCGCTGGTTTGTTCGTCGATGGATATTGCTCCCTTTGGCAGTGTTTATGTGCATACTTATTTTAAAATCATTGCAGTTAAGCAAATTTTATTACAATTCAGTTGATGCGGTTTTTAATTAGCTTTTTTTTTTTTCATTATCTATACTTCTTGATGATCAATTAGGATAGGGATGAACTTGGTACCACAGAAAATGTCGAAAGTCGGTACCGGCACCCGGTACCATTTGCTCATTCCTACTCAAAGATAACTATGGCTACATATTTTTTTGTGTCTGTTTACCAAAATGGTTTGAACTGGATTCTTGCTTTAAAACTGTTAGTTTGTGCTTTCTAAAATGATGCTGATATTAAACATATTGATAACTGCATATTTTAAAATTCAAAATAATAATTAGAAATGTTTTAATGGCCTATTCCAAATTTCAAACTGACACTGTTAAACCGTCAAACCCGAATCGTATGAATCCTTAAACCGGATGACTGGCTTCGGTTTAAGCAGTTCAGTCGATTATATGAAGTACTCTTCATCAACTAAGTTATGTTTTTAAATTGCTGTGGTGAGTGTTTCCCCACATGAATAAGAAAATCCCCTTCTATTTCCCCCGAGAGATGAAAACTGGCACACTCTTCATACGCTTTTGAAGTCAACAAAGTAAACTCCTTATCCCAGACTTTTGGAACTTACAGTCTATCAATTCTACGTAGCTTTGTATTATGTATAGGTTTTTCAGATTCTAATGACTTTGTATTCTGTAAAGATTTTGCAGGAAACACTACAGAATGATAAAGAATCTAAAGAACGAAAAATATACCTCTTTTTGGATTGTTTCTCGGTAATCATCATTGCTCCTGATGTTGCTTTTTTATTTCTTTTGTGGACTCAACTGGAAGATCTAATTCAAATAGAGAATGGGGTGAGACCGAAACTATAATTTTGGAAAACACAAAAAAAGTAATAGAGAATGCCATTTGAACATAGAGCGAACCTGCTGCCATCACTTGATTTTCTACCCATTGGCATGTCTAATCTTCAGTCCACTTCTTCTGTAATCATCTGTCACCTGTATTCTATCTCGTGTAATGTAATAGTATTTTTATTTCTATTAAACACACCCATGGTCTAAATGTTGGAAATATTAAAGAGGTAAACATACAAGTTGGTATGTTTCCTCCATCCCACATTGGTGGAGGGAGTGAAATTTAAGTGGTTTATAAGGGATTACCCCTTATGGGCTTCCATAGTGATAAATGGGTTGAGAAGTGGGCTAAGCCCACATGCGCGCCGAGCCGAGCCGAGCCGCGAGCTCGCTAATGGTCGCGTTTGAGGCGCGAATGGGCGCCGTTTGAGGCGCACTTTGCACTGGGGGTTATCCCATTATCACTAGAATTCGAATTCATATGAGATATAAATCCAGCAACTGAATTCGTATAGGATATGTATTCAGTATTTCGAATTGGTTGTGGATGGTTATATCTCTCCCTGTTTTTCTCATTCTCTGGTAGGTTCATAACCTATAAATAAAAGCTTCTTGCTACTCATTCTATACACCCAAATTCGCAGCTTTCTCTCTCTCTATTGTGTGATTCGGTTTTCGTTCCAGCTTCTGCGTTTTCTGGTTTCCATTGCTGTTGGAATACCAGATCAGTTCTGCATTAAATCCTGGGAGTTTACGCTGCAGCTCACAGCAATACGAGCGCGTAAAATCCTTTAAGGACAGGAATCGTCCGTGCAGTTCAAGTTTCTCGTTTAAGGATCTTCAATCTCAATCGCCAGGTTGGTTTTTAATTTACGTGTTCTTTAAATTCGTCCGACAACGGGACAGTCTCCTTCTACCTTTCTTTAATCGGTTTGCTCAAGTTGGAACAAACTGGTTTGGCTGACAACTTGGTAATTAATAAATTTATTGTTGATTAATTTAATTTTCAACAATCTTAAAGGATTTTATTTTTGTGTTTAATCAACAGAATTAATAGACGCTGAACTACCAAGAGCCAATCTGAGATTCATGAATCAAGAGTTTGTCAAGTTGGACAGATTCGATGGTCAGAACTATACCCGCTGGGCGGACAAGGTTAAGTTCATGCTAGTTGTGCTGAAACTTTACTATATCCTTGATCCTGATCTGCCTGCAATCCCTGATAACCCTCCTCGTGAGGCAGGAGAGCTACCAGATGCAGATTTGGCAAAGCAAAGACTTGTCCGTAAGGAAGCTGAAGATCTTTGCCTGGGCCACATCAAAAACTCTCTTTCGGATCGTCTCTATGACTTGTACGCGCCGGTAAAAAGTGCTAGAGACTTGTGGAAAGCTTTGGAAGATAAGTATAAGGCTCATGAAGAAGGTACTAACAAATACCTTATTGCAAAGTACTTAGACTTCCAAATGGTCGATGACAAGTCAATCCTGGAGCAAGTGCATGAACTCCAAGTTCTTGTTAACAAATTGACTGCACTTTCTATTCCGCTGCCAGAAATATTTCAAGTAGGGGTCATTATTGCAAAATTGCCTCCTAATTGGAAAGATTTCTCAAAGAGAATGATGCACAAGTCTGAGGACTACTCTTTGGATGAACTGTTGAAGCACCTTCGAATTGAGGAGGAAACGCGCAACAGGGACAAAAGAGGTAAAGTCGGATTGAGTGTCAATCATGTTGCTGGAGGATCTGGTCAAAAGGGAAAAGGGGCATCATCAAAGAATAAGAAGTTTACCGCACCAAAGAAAAAAGAATTCAAGAAGACACAACACACTAACAACCATCAACCAAAGAGGTCTGGTAAATGCCATGTTTGTGGAGAAATAGGGCATTATGCACGAGAGTGCTCTCAGAGGAAATCTGGATCTACGGTTGGTTCTACAAGTGCTGTTGATGTTGAGAAAGTCACCAATCTAGTGGCTAGTGTGGGTCTTGGTGAAGTTAACATGCTTTCTCAATATACACGCATTGTGGCATGTAGAGGATGGTTCTTGGATTCTGGAGCAACTGTTCATGTTTGTGGGAATCGTGGCTCGTTTATTACTTATGCTCCTGTTCCTCAAGGAACAGTGGTGGTGTGTGCTGATGGACATCGTGTAGAAGTACATGGTAAAGGCACGGTGCGACTAAACTTTAGAGATGGTCAAGTGGTTACCCTTCAGGACGTGTTGCATGTTCCTGGTATCACCAAGGGTCTGGTTTCTGCTGATAAATTTGATCGGAATGGTTACAAGCTGGTTATCAAGAATCTTCGTGTGAAGTTTTCTCTAAATGACATCTATGTGGGTCAAGCAAAGAACACGGGTGGAATGTATCGTCTTGACTTGGCTGAAGATGGGATTGATGAAGAAGATTCGGATGAAGGGGGCGTTTCAGTGATTGATGGGTTTGGGAATGAAAGTGATAGTGATAGTGGTGGTAGTGTTAGTTCTAGTATTGGTGAATGTAATGCAATTGGTTTTGATTTGAATGAAATTATGTCTTCTGATTATATCGCTTGTTCAATTTCTTTATGGCATAAACGTTTAGCTCATACAAATATTAAAAACATTGAAAAAATGCAAACTAAAGGTTTATTAAAATTAAAAGATAAAGATTTTGAAAAATGCGAAACTTGTGTTAAATCAAAATTCACAAAGAAACCTTTTCCAAGTGTTCATAAACGCAATACATCACTACTAGAACTAATTCATTCAGATATTTGTGAACTGAATGGAGTTCTTACTCGTGGGGGTAAGAGATACTTTATCACTTTCTGCGATGACTCGAGCCGATACTTATATGTTTATTTGTTGCATTCAAAAGACGAAGCTTTTGAAGCATTCAAAATATATAAGGCTGAGGTTGAAAAACAAAAGGAGAAACGCATTAAAATTCTTCGCTCGGACAGAGGCGGAGAATACTTTAACCGAAAGTTTGATGCATTCTGCGAAGAAGAAGGCATCATACATGAGAGAACTGCACCTTATACTCCCCAACAAAATGGTTTGGCTGAGAGAAAGAACCGAACCTTGGTAGAGATGGCTAACTGTATGTTAAACCAATCGGGTCTACCTCGTAATATGTGGGGGGAAGCTGTGTTAACCGCATGTTATGTTCACAATAGGATCACTAGTCGTGTGATACCTACGAGTCCATATGAGTTGTGGAAAGGAAGAAAACCAAACCTAGAGCATTTGAGGGTTTGGGGGTGTCTTGCCTACTATCGCGTACCTGATCCAAAGACACTCAAACTGGGAGAACGAGCTTTCAAGAGTGTATTCATTGGATATGCTTCGCATAGTAAATCTTACCGATTGTTGGATGATGAATCAGGTATAGTTGTAGAATCCAGAGATGTGGAATTCTTTGAGAACAAGTTTTCTAGAGATGATGAAAACTCAAATGGCACCACAACTTCTAGTACTTCTGAGAAAAAGGTTCAACCCTCACCAATAGTTGAAGAACCAAGGAAAAGTACTAGAGTTAGAAAAGAGAAAAATTATGGAGATGATTTCTTTTCTTACCTGGTTGAAGGAACTCAAAAGAAAGTGACGAGAGAGGTCATTTTCGCTGTAAATTTGGATGATGATCCTAAAACTTTCAGCGAAGCAATGTCATCTAGAGATGCCCCTTTGTGGAAGGAGGCAGTCAATGATGAAATGGATTCCATTATGGGAAATGGAACTTGGGAGTTAGCTGATCTACCCAAGGGAAAGAAACCTATTGGATCCAAATGGATTTTCAAAAGGAAGTATCATCCAGATGGATCCATCTCTGCCTATAAAGCGAGATTAGTTGCTAAAGGGTATAGGCAGAGAGAAGGGATCGACTATTTTGATACCTATGCACCTGTGGCTAGAATAAGTTCTATTAGAACTCTAATAGCTGTGTCTGCTTTGAAAGGGCTGTACATTCATCAAATGGATGTAAAGACAGCATTTCTAAATGGGTATCTAAATGAGGAGATTTATTTGGAGCAACCAGAAGGGTTTGTGATGCCTGGACAAGAGAACAAAGTGTGTAGACTTATTAAATCTCTGTATGGTTTGAAGCAAGCTCCTAAACAGTGGCATGAGAGATTTGACACTACTGTGACTGCTTTCGGGTTTCGACACAACAGTGCTGATAGATGTATTTATACTAAATGCGAACCCGGTTATACAGTCGTGATTTGTCTTTATGTTGATGATATGTTGATCATTAGCACTCACCTTGAAGGTATTTCTGAAACTAAGAGATATTTGTCCTCGAACTTTAAGATGAAAGATCTAGGAGAAGTTGATACCATTCTTGGGATCAAGGTGAAGAGAACTGGAAGTCAGATTTCTCTAAGTCAATCTCATTACATAGAGAAAATTCTGACTAAGTTTCAACACTTAAATATTAAAGAGTTTAATACTCCGTTTGATCCAAGTGTGAAACTTAATGTGAACTCTGGAAGAGCAGTGGCTCAACTGGAGTATGCGAGTGCTATTGGAAGTATGATGTATGCAACGCATTGCACTCGTCCAGATATTGCTTTTGCTGTAAGCAAACTGAGTCAGTATACTGTTAATCCAGGGACAGAACACTGGAAGGCAGTGGGCAGAGTACTTGGATACCTGAAAAGGACCAGTAACTTAGAACTGACATACACGTCATCTTCCAGAATACTTGAAGGTTATTCTGATGCAAGCTGGATTGATCGCAACAATGATTCAAAATCTACAAGTGGGTGGATTTACACTCTAGCAGGAGGAGCAATTTCTTGGGCGAGCAAGAAACAGACGTGTATTGCCCACGCAACTATGGAAGCTGAGTTCATAGCGCTAGCTGCGGCTGGCAAGGAAGCGGAGTGGATTAGAGATCTACTTATTGACATCCGTCTGTGGGATGTTCCAATGCCGTTTATTCCCATGTATTGTGATAGTGAGGCCACACTATCTAAAGTATACAACGCAGTGTATAATGGGAGGTCAAGACACATAGGTCTTCGGCACAATTATGTGAGACAACTGCTTGAAAGTGGTACCATCAAGGTTGTCTATGTCAAGATGTTGGTGCACTTATGTCTGCACTTTGTCTGTATTCGGTCACGATGTACAACGATGTCTTTATAGTCCTGTAAGTTTGACCAAGTCAACCATCCTCCTGTTTGACTTGGCCAAACAGTCAACATTGTGTTTGAAAGATGGGTAGGTCGAAGGATGTCTCATCGAAGGATCACTTATATCCTTCGATGATGACTAGCTCGAAAGATAACATTCGATAGATGGACCACGAAAGATCACATCTTTCGTGGTACATCAGGATCCTTCGAGCTGTTCCTGGTCGACAGATGATCGTTCGACCAGTCAGCCTGATCCTTCGACCGGACCTGCTGTGTTTGGGTATATATACCCATGTAGTGTGTTGTGTTCACAGAGAGACTTCGAAGTTAGACATAGAGAACACTTAGAGCAGAGAATATACACACACACTGTTAGAGAGAGTTTATAGAACTGATCTGTAAACCTTGTGCTTGTAACTGGACCTTTCATACGTTTAATACAAGTGGTGTTAATCGTTGAACTTTGCGTGTTGTGTTATTGCGTGTTCTATCTCGGTTTGCTATCTCGGTTGGATTCCGCACAACCGGAGTGGTTCGTATACAAGGATTAGGCGACTAGATCCTCCCCTAGCCGGACCTTCAAGTGGTATCAGAGCCTTGGCTCTTTTCCTTGTTAAAACCGAGTGTTTTCGGGTGTTTCTCGGGTTTTAAAGTTCATATTTTTCTGGAAATATTGCTGTTTTTGCTGTTTGTTCTTATAAAAACCTTGTCACATTCCATTATCACATGTTAAAAATGGGTTTTTAGTGAAGTTTCCTACAAAAACTGGTTCCGGTTTGTAGTCGGTTTGCAGAAATATTCATATTTCTGGGTTTGTTCTTCATTGTGTTCTTGATAGTTTATTCATTTGATCTTAAAATTTGAATATTGAAACTTGTTTGTGCTTTGGAAGTTGTGAACTGATTAATCATTATCCGGTTGGTGAAAGACCTGCATATTCAGACCTGCAAGATATGGTCTGAACATACTTTCTGCCGAAAGTTCTCACCAACCTGTCAACTTTTTCACCAACTTGTCACCGATTGTCAACTGTGTCAGAACCATTTCGAAAGATATCCTTCGAACTCGAAAGACCATCTTTCGATCAGTGGAACTTCGATAGATCATCATCCTTCGAACCAAGGAATCATTTCGAAACTTTCATCTTTCGGTCTACTGTTCATTTTCGAAAGACTAGGATCCTTCGACTGGGGAGTCTTTCGAAATCATCTTTCGTGTGTATCTTTCGGTCTACAGTACTTTTTCGAAGGATAAGGATCCTTCGGTTGGAGAATCCTTCGAAAACATTGCTCGAAACTCAACAGGGATCTTTCGAACCCTGTTGATCTTTCGAACAGGTGTGGATCTTTCGATCATCAGTCTGTTTGTGCTTAACAGTTTGTGTTTTTCAAGTGTCTTTCGACAGGTATCCTTCGGCTGATTATAAATGAATCCAAGGTGGAATACTTTGGTAAATACAGATATGTATTTTGGTACTCCGTCATCTTCCGCACCGGTATCTTCACAAGCAAATGCAATTTCTACCGGTCAATGGGCATTTGTATCAAATCAAGTTCCAAGTGTTCAAAGCATTCTTTTAAGCGAAAGCGAAACTGGAAGTTTGAATAGACCTCCAAAGTTGATGCATTTGTATGAGTATCCAGGATGGATTGATAGATTTCATACATACGTTCTTGGTCAAAATACAGAATTGTGGTTGCGGTTCATCACAGATTTCGATCAAACTATAGAGGTTGCCGCATCATCTGCTGCTACGTTTGCAGATCTCACGGAAGATCAGAAGAAAGTCTATGATCTAGAAAAGAAGGCATACGCCATTCTCACTCAGGCCTTAAGTAAAGATATCTATCATCAGTTCGTCAGTTATAAGACTACAAAAAGGTTGTGGGACGCGTTAAAAACAAGGGGCGTGGGAAATGAAGCGACACGTCAACTAAGAAAAGAACTGCTGAAGAAAGAGTTTGATGGTTTTACTTGTATGGAGAATGAGTCGTTGGGTGATTTGACTAGTCGATTTAATCACTTGATGACTGAATTGACAAATTTCGGGGTTGTTACAACTCCTGTAGAGATTGTGAAAAGGTTTGCAGATGCATTGCCACCTCAGTGGAATACATTCTTGGAAATCATGAAGTACAATGGTACTTTAGATACAACGAGCTTCAACGACTTTGTTCAAATTCTAGAAAACAAGAATCAGGAAGAAACTCTGAAGGCAAAAAGAATTCCCGTGCCTCAAAATCCTGAAATGTATTTTGGAACTTCTAGTACTTCTACAAAACCGTCTTCACATGCCCCAATTCAAACAGCCTTTGTGACTAGCACAGACATGTATGGCAATACTATCCAAGTACCGGTTCCTCCAAAGACAGACATGTATGGAAATCTGCTGGAACCAGTCCCTCAATCAGCACCACAACAGCAACGACCTCTCAGACCAACTGATATGTTCGGAAATCCTTTACCAACAACAGACATGTATGGGAATCCACTTCCTCCTCCTCCTGCTCAATCTACCGTACCAACAGACATGTACGGGAATCCACTTCATCCTCCACAGCAGCAAGCATGTTATGGAAGTACATCAGCTGCTAGTCAGCAATCTAAGCCAAATACAGTACGGCTCGACACTTCAAGTTTTTCTAAAGTTAGTGTGGAAGTAGCAAAGGAACATATGGAGCTGCTTAACACTTTGGTGAGCGCATACTGTGGTTTAGTAGAAGGTCAGATTGGCAACATTAATCTGACTCAAGAAGACTATCAGCAGATAGACAAGGAAGAAATGGAGATGATGGATATCAAGTGGGCCTTTGCAAGTGCTGTTAGGCGAGCAAAGGATTTCATGGAGAGAACTGGCAGAACCAACTTGGAAGGCAAGAAAGACACCAAGTATGGGTTCGATAAACAGGCCGTTAAGTGCTTCAACTGTGGTGAACGTGGCCATTTCAAGCGTGAATGTACAAGGCCATCTCAACATGGGAACCAGAATCCCTTCAGAGGTCAAGGCAACCAGCAGAACCAGAACAGGAACAATGTTCGCACATTGGTGCCTGTCAACAATCAGACTCAAGCAGGACCATCAAATGCCAACCAGGCACTTGTGGTTCAAGTAGATGAAGGCTGTGATTGGTCAATCCAGTTGGGAAATGACGCACCAGATGGAACAGCTTGTTTTGCTGAAGTGGTTAATGATCTTAAACACGCCAGTGGTGGAGAATCTTCCACCAATGGTGATGTATCTTCTGAAGATGAAGACTCTTCTGGTTATAGTGGAAGCTCGGATGAAGAATCCTCCACTTCAGGGAATGATCAGGTGGATGACACATCAAGTGTGTCAGTCGATGCAAGTATTGATGAGCTTTTGGAGGAAGCTGCAGCAGGAATTCAAAGAAGATCTATTTTGGTGGATCAAGCTGCTTATTCTTTGTCTTCTCTCCATTCAGCCTTTATGGCGAATGTCGACAGTTCATCAAGTCAGGTATGTGTCGACGAACCCACTTCTGTTAGCTGTAATAACTGTGATAGTTTGCATGTTAGATGTGCTGAGTTGGAAACAAACATGTCTGAGTTGCAAGGCAAACACGATGCTTTACAAGCTAGTTTGTTTGAATTGCAAGACAAACATGTTTCTGTAAATGATAGGTGGTGTGAATTGCAAAGCAAACACGAAGCTTTGCAAGAGAAATATGATGTGACATTTATTCATAATCAGAAATTGACAGTTGATATTTCAAAGTGCACTGAAGCCAATATGTTTTATGAAAACCATGAAAAGAATTATAAATCAATGATTGAAACATTGAAGAAAGATAAAACAGAGCTGACTAAAATGGTTTCCAGAAAACAAACGGACATTAATTTGTATATCACTCGTCTTGAGGTGATGCAAAAAGAAATGGCTTGTGTTAAAACAGAAAGTGAGGCGATCCGACTCAAGTTAGACAGTTATTTGAGTTCTAGCTATGTGTTGGATCACATCATTGATGTTCAGAAAGAGAAAAAGGACGTCACATGCATAGGTTACAAGAAATGTCCACCACCAGTGAGAAACAATTTTGATGCTTTGCCTGATGAGGAGTATAGGACTCACTTTGAGCCATCTGTTCCTATGGCCGTTGAGGAATTTGCAGCAGGGCTCGGATACAAGAAAGAAGTATCGTCAGATTCAGATGTGTCAGCAGATACATTTGTAACTGCTGAACAGAATCAGGATTCTCCAGTTGTGGTTGAGGATGTTGATTCTTCTGATGATGAGTCTGATGATACTAATTCGGAAAAGTCTGATGCAGTAATCAAAGAAGAGGACATACCTCTTGAGAATCATATCCTATGTGATCCTCCCACAAAACCTGCTAAGACTGTTCCAACCGAGTCCACATCAGCAAAAGAGTCGGAGAGTGTGGATTTACTGTACACTCTTGTTGGTGATGATAAAATCTATTCAGACAAAGATTTTCCTATTAAAAATGTTAATCAATCTTTAATTAGTAAAGTCTTTGAAAATTCTACTAGTAAGTTCTTGGGAAAGACAGGACCACATGTTACAGTCACACAGTGTCCTCCTATCCCAAAGGCTGAAGTTAGAAAACAGTTTGGGAACAAGAAATTACCAACAGTGCCAAAACAGCAAAACCATACCAAAACAAATGTTAAGGCACCGACTCAAAATCAAAAGAAGCCGAATCAGAAGAAGAAGAAGAATGTGAACTTTGTGAAGTCGAAGGGAACGGACAAAATTGAAAAGTTTGCAAATCAATCTAATTTAGATTTTGTCCAAAAAGCAACTGTGATGAAAAGGAATGAACCAAGTTGTTCAAAACCTAGTACCTCGGGATCACAAAGTTCATCATCGGCAAGACGACCACATGATACTTCGGGGTTTGTTGAACGAAGGTCATGTTTTGAATGTGGAACAATCGGGCATATTGTTCGAAATTGCCCGTATCTTCATAAACAAAAAGGCATAGTTGATGATCCCCGTGGCCCAACTGACCGCAAGCGATCTGTTTCTGTAAAACAAGATCCCCGACTCATAAGAGAAAGGGAAAAGAAACAGAAACGCCAACAGGTCAAGAAAATTGAAAAAGCAATTAAAACTGATGTGGTTCACAAACCATCTGTTTCAGTTAAACCAGATAATTCAGAGTTTTCAAAAACTTCAAACAATCAAACTGGTAAAACTCAACAGACCTGGAAACCGAAATCGGTTACTGAATCAGGGGGGCCATCACAATTTCCGAATCATCAAAAGGTGGAAGTTATTGTTGTTGATAAGAATGGAAGACCCAAGACCACAATGGCTTGGGTCCCCATCTCCAACTAATCGATTGAGTTTATGTGCAGGGTGTTCCAGGAGGAACTATCAGTAGTCATTGGATTGTTGATAGTGGGGCATCCAGGCACATGACAGGCGACATGAAGCTTCTCTACGACGTTAAATCTATTAGAGGAGGTTATGTTGCTTTTGCTGGAGATAAGGGCGGATATATAACTGGTGAAGGAATGATTTCCAACGGGGTTGTTAGCTTTGATAAGATCAACTTTGTGCAACAACTTGATCACAATCTTCTTAGTGTTTCTCAAATTTGTGACAAGCAGTTCTCAGTAC
This sequence comes from Helianthus tuberosus, assembly GCA_030545235.1. Classification (NCBI taxonomy): domain Eukaryota; kingdom Viridiplantae; phylum Streptophyta; class Magnoliopsida; order Asterales; family Asteraceae; genus Helianthus; species Helianthus tuberosus. The sequence goes on from CM060393.1 coordinate 36,554,682, forward strand.
ACTTTGATGCTAATGGATGTTATGTGCTGAAACCCGGCTTCAAAATTTCGAAAGAATGGATTCTCTTGTCGGCTCCAAGGATAAATGATTTGTACGTCCTTGATATGAGCCAGGCTATCACAACGTCTGCACAAGCAACTTGTTTCGTTTCCAAAGCCACAGAAAAAGACACAATCTCTTGGCACAGACGAATGGGTCACATTCACTTACGCAAAATGAATCATTTGGTGTCAAATGAATTGGTGAATGGTGTTCCTCTTAAAAATTTCCATCTTCAAGACGTCTGTGTTTCGTGCCAGAAAGGAAAACAAACGAAGAAGCGACACCCCACAAAGAAAGTCAACACAGTGGCTGTTCCTCTTGAACGTTTGCACATGGATTTGTTCGGTCCTGTCAAGCACAAAAGCATTAGGAATGATCAATACTGCCTCATGATTACTGATGATTATTCAAGATTTTCTTGGGTGGCGTTCATGGCACATAAAAGTGAAACCTTCGGTATTATCAAAAACTTGATCATTCAAATTGAGAATCTTTACAACTTGAAGGTTAGGAGGATACGTAGCGACAATGGTACTGAATTCAAAAATCATGCCATGGCGGAGTTTTGCACTTCAAAAGGTATTCTTCACGAATTTAGTGCAGCTTATACTCCTCAACAGAATGGCGTCGCTGAACGTAAGAACCGCACATTGATCGAGACTGCTAGGACTATGTTGGTAGAGTCGCAGCTACCCATTCCATTCTGGACTGAAGCTGTGTCTTCTGCATGCTATACGTTGAACCGAGTCCTTACAGTCAAAAGGCACAACAAGACCTGCTTTGAGCTTATCAACAAACGGAAACCAGACTTGTCTTATCTTGAACCGTTTGGAGCTCCTTGCACAATTATCGATCCTAATGGAAAGTTTGGGGCAAGGGCAATTGAGGGATACTTTCTTGGGTATTCCACCCCGAACTTAAGAGTCTGGAATCTAGAGACTAAAAGGGTCGAGGAATGGTCTGAAGTCAGAGTACAAAGGCACACTTTACCAGTCAGAAATCCTGGTCAGCCTTGGATGTTTGAGTACGATGACTTCTTCAATTCGATCAATGTTGAAGCCGTTGAAGAAAATGCTGCGGCAAGGATGTTTTTCGAGAGCGACAATGCAACAGATTCACCGTTGGTTCGTCCCATTATTGTCAATCAAGAACCATCTTCAGTGAACAATAATGCTCTCGACAATGAGGATTTTCATGATGCTACCGAATTGAACGAATCTTCAGAGGATGATGAATTTCTCGATGCAGATCAAGAAGCTCCAACAGCAGTACATGGTACTTCAGAAGGTACACCTCCAGTGGATGTCCCTAAAACAGCTGAAGCTACTGGATCATCCTCTTCGTCAATTCCGGGCCTTGAATTGATTGTCGATCTGAATCTCAACAATCTGGGTACAAATATTCCAGTTCAAGATAATCCAGAAACAAGGATTCACAATACCCATCCTCAACAAAACATCATCGGAAATGTACAAAGTGGCGTTCAAACAAGAAACATGTTGCGAAACAACAACAATGCAGGCTTGTATGCAACTATCCGAGAATCTGGTCAACAGAATGATTGGTCTTTCGCGTGTTATGTCTCACAGGAAGAGCCAAGAACTTGGAAAGATGCATTGAAAGATAGCTCATGGGTTGAAGCAATGCAGGAAGAACTGCAACAATTCCAGAAGCTTGGTGTCTGGAAACTCGTAGAGAAACCTGCTGGATACAAGAAGATTGGTACCCGTTGGGTGTTTAAATGCAAAAAGGATGACCGTGGAATCGTTATCCGGAACAAAGCAAGGCTAGTCGTTCAAGGTTTTCGTCAGATTGAAGGGATCGACTACAACGAAGTATATGCACCTGTTGCACGTCTAGAAGCCATTCGGATTTTTCTGGCTTATGCCTCATTCAAAGGTTTCAAGGTATACCAGATGGACGTGAAAAGTGCATTCCTACATGGTGTGGTAGAAGAAGAGGTGTACGTCGAACAGCCTCCAGGTTTTGAAGATCCTATCCATCCCGATCGGGTTTGGTTGCTCAACAAAGCTCTCTATGGTCTTCATCAAGCACCATGGGCTTGGTACGCAACCTTATCTAATTATCTGCTGGAGAACGGTTTTCGCAGAGGTCTTATCGACTGCACTCTTTTCATCAAAGAACAAGATGGAGATCTTCTACTGGTACAGGTATACGTTGATGATATTATTTTTGGTTCTACTAATGATGTTTTGTGTAGGGATTTCGAGCGTGTAATGCAGGATAAATTCGAGATGAGTGCTATGGGGGAAATGACTTTCTTTTTGGGCCTACAAGTACAACAAACAGAGTCTGGGATATTCATCCATCAGACTAAATATGTTGGTGACATCTTGAGCCGGTTCCAGATGTCTGATGCAACGCCCATCGGTACCCCATTGCCACAAAATCACGGAATTACTCCAGACTTGAAGGGACAAGATACTAGCCCCTCATACTACCGCGCGAAATTCGAAAATCCAAAAACATTGAAAAATTTCAAAAAACACAAAAATCAATAGAAAAGCAAAAATGAGTTTCCTGGCGAGCAAAAGAGAAAATGATAGTACATCAGTGGTCTGTCTAAACCTCTTTAAAATGAAATGCAAATTGAAAAACGATAAGCAGCTCTATATAAGATGTATCGGTAGGCTCACAATCATTTTAAAGTGTGCAGGGTGATATAAACTTAAATCGACTGAAGACCAGGTGGGAACCATTCATTGGCATATGGTCTTAGTACCGAAATTTCGTTTGAGAGATTGCCGAGGTTCTGAGATATTCGGTCTTTATGCTGCTTATCATCTGGGTATCATGGTTGTATCTTTTACCGAAAAATAACGGGGACGCAAGTCTAGATCTTCCATGATACTATACATACGTGTACATATTGCATACGACCTCAATAAGTGATCAACAATCACATGTCCAAACAAATAAGTGATAAAATATCACAAATTCTTTCCGGGTGTCAAGTTCGTCTCTCTGCTGTACGAAAGTACTGACCTGTTCACGGACTTGCTCCTGTGCCCTCATGCATCGAAAATCAAGTTCCTCATCAATAAGTGATTATATCACATAGGGCTTGTTTTCAAATCAAAATAAGTGAGAATCTCACATCATATACGGTCAAACAGATGATAATCGGTATACTCACCGGTAAGATGAACCCTCGTGCATACCTTGATACGGGAATGTGTCGTGATGTGGATGAACACCGGTCGGTAAGTATAAATCATACCTTAACGTATCCCCTCGCCATGATTACATCTGATAAGTTGAGCTTAAGTGGACAACAATACCGATAATTGTTATAGGATGTTTATCTTAATGTTAATTAACTGAACAACAAGAGCGTTTTGGCATGGCCGTACACTGATATGATTCTCTTACCCTCGAATCTCACAAAAAGAATGTTTGTAAATATTTATTTAATGCTTTCAGTTTCTGCATGTTTGTACATATTTATTTACTGCTTTCAGTCTTTACTTTTAAAAAATTCAAAATACCAAAAAGATTTTATTTCTATTTTATTTTCGATCGTACGATGTTGGAGCTCGAGTCTTCGTTACCTGAAACCTGAACGAAAACCGAAAACGACTTAATCTTCATAAACGGTTGAAATTTGCAAGTTTTGAAAGTTAAAATTGAAATTGATAAACTTTGTTAAACTTTCAAACTGTCGGACGGTGTTTTGTTTGAACAAATGGTCACATGTGTGTCGCTTACTTATGATATTCCAAGCGGTTGTTCTCATTACGCGTTTAGATTTCTTGCATGTGCAGATTCTAAAGGCTAGGAGAACATGGTCGATGACAAGCTTCGGAATGAAGTCACGACGTGAAGGCACTCAAATGATGAAGATGATCGAGTTGCCGCTGACCATCATCAACACCACAAGGATCTCACTTCATAAAGATAAAGACTTTCACGAGCATAACTCAAGGGGGAGCTTATGTTAAGGGGGAAGTTTGTCAACACACTTCCTACATGAAACGGGGAGTTTGTTGATACACTTTCTGCTTTCAAGACGTGAAGACTTTGAAGATCCTCCGACATTGAAGACTTGAATAGAAGTCAAGGACTTGAAGACACAAGAACTTACAAGAATGAAGATCGAGACAAAGCAACAGCTGATTGTTGATAAGCCAGACAAAGCTACAGCCAAGGGGGAGTTTGTTGGTGCACTTATGTCTGCACTTTGTCTGTATTCGGTCACGATGTACAACGATGTCTTTATAGTCCTGTAAGTTTGACCAAGTCAACCATCCTCCTGTTTGACTTGGCCAAACAGTCAACATTGTGTTTGAAAGATGGGTAGGTCGAAGGATGTCTCATCGAAGGATCACTTATATCCTTCGATGATGACTAGCTCGAAAGATAACATTCGATAGATGGACCACGAAAGATCACATCTTTCGTGGTACATCAGGATCCTTCGAGCTGTTCCTGGTCGACAGATGATCGTTCGACCAGTCAGCCTGATCCTTCGACCGGACCTGCTGTGTTTGGGTATATATACCCATGTAGTGTGTTGTGTTCACAGAGAGACTTCGAAGTTAGACATAGAGAACACTTAGAGCAGAGAATATACACACACACTGTTAGAGAGAGTTTATAGAACTGATCTGTAAACCTTGTGCTTGTAACTGGACCTTTCATACGTTTAATACAAGTGGTGTTAATCGTTGAACTTTGCGTGTTGTGTTATTGCGTGTTCTATCTCGGTTTGCTATCTCGGTTGGATTCCGCACAACCGGAGTGGTTCGTATACAAGGATTAGGCGACTAGATCCTCCCCTAGCCGGACCTACACAAGACAAGTAAAAACTTGGCAAATCCGTTTACTAAACCTCTGACGAGAGATTTGGTTGTGAATACCGCGAGAGACATGGGTCTAAAACCACAATAGAATCGTTAGTGATGGAAACCCAACTTGAACTTAGTGCTCCTATTTCTCAAGTTTAATGGGTAACAACGAAGTCACTTAACGATAGAAGGTACTATCAAATTTGATAGATCCATGTGAGGTATGATAGTACGTCGTTGCCGAGAACAAGGGTGAGCTTATGCTCTTAACAAAGTTTTGGAGGCATCCAAGCAACGTGGGTGATGTAAAACTTTGCCTATATGATCTAGGGGTGGTGCCGCCTCGAGTGAAGATTAGTGGTTTATCTTCTAAAGGGTCATGAAAAGGATTTATAGCGCACGGCCATATTCGCGCTCAGTGAGAACGCAAAGTCAGCTGGTGATGTGTGGGGGTAAACCGAAGGGGGCTATCAGGTTAATGGTTTAATTCCATAGGACACCATCTAATCTGTCTCTTCTTGTTTATCAACATAAACTGGGTTTAATCTTAGTGACACCTAGTGACATCATTAGTCTAAGTGAAAGGAAACATTCCAACTTGGTGGGGGATTGTTGGAAATATTAAAGAGGTAAACATACAAGTTGGTATGTTTCCTCCATCCCACATTGGTGGAGGGAGTGAACTTTAAGTGGTTTATAAGGGATTACCCCTTATGGGCTTCCATAGTGATAAATGGGTTGAGAAGTGGGCTAAGCCCACACGCGCGCCGAGCCGAGCCGAGCCGAGCCGAGCCGCGAGCTCGCGAATGGTCGCGTTTGAGGCGCGAATGGGCGCGTTTGAGGCGCACTTTGCACTTCGCGAGCTTTTATTTTTAGCTAAGGTCTGGTCAGGTGGGTCAGATATGTGGATCGAATGAGATAGGGTGATAGAGATGAGTTCGAAATCAGTGGGGGTTATCCCATTATCACTAGAATTCGAATTCATATGAGATATAAATCCAGCAACTGAATTCGTATAGGATATGTATTCAGTATTTCGAATTGGTTGTGGATGGTTATATATCTCCCTGTTTTTCTCATTCTCTGGTAGGTTCATAACCTATAAATAAAAGCTTCTTGCTACTCATTCTATACACCCAAATTCGCAGCTTTCTCTCTCTCTATTGTGTGATTCGGTTTTCGTTCCAGCTTCTGCGTTTTCTGGTTTCCATTGCTGTTGGAATACCAGATCAGTTCTGCATTAAATCCTGGGAGTTTACGCTGCAGCTCACAGCAATACGAGCGCGTAAAATCCTTTAAGGACAGGAATCATCCGTGCAGTTCAAGTTTCTCGTTTAAGGATCTTCAATCTCAATCGCCAGGTTGGTTTTTAATTTACGTGTTCTTTAAATTCGTCCGACAACGGGACAGTCTCCTTCTACCTTTCTTTAATCGGTTTGCTCAAGTTGGAACAAACTGGTTTGGCTGACAACTTGGTAATTAATAAATTTATTGTTGATTAATTTAATTTTCAACACTAAATATATTACACAACAGAGTATTTTAAATCAAAACAACAATTTTACAAATATTGTCAATTATAAGAATCTATTAGGCTTCTCTGCCTCTTTTAATCTTGGAAATCTTCACTGCAACCGCCACATACACCTTATCCATGGTTACCTCTGCAATCATAAAAAGCTTCCTTCTCCATTCCTTCTTGAATGCCAAGACTCCAATAATACCCCAAAAACCTGTTGCAAATCCACACGTTATGTCCAAGTAAAACCATACCTTCCTTAGCCCATTAGCCTTTTTGTATTTGTTCTTGCTTGTTGTGGCTGGTGGGTTTTCAGGATTGGAACAATTATTTGGCAGAGGTGCACCACAGAGATCCCTGTTACCAGCATATATTGATGGGTCGTTAAGTGTCTGCAGTTGTTTTCCGGTTGGAATTCTTCCTGACAGTTTGTTGTGTGACAGATTCATTGAGCTCAAAAAGTTCAAAGCAGCCATGCTTGGAGGGATCGTCCCGCTTAGTTGGTTGTCTGAGAAGTCAAGAGATGCTAACGCCTTCATGTTTCCGATGCTATCTGGAATACTCCCACTCAGATGATTATGAGACAAATTGAGACCCATCAACGTAGCAAGTGCAGTTATCTCTGGAGGGATTTCTCCTGTAAGTTTATTGCTTGAAAGGTCCATGTTAACAACTATATATCTCGTTTTTGTATATTCAAGCTCGCTTCCTTTAAAGACTTGAATCACATCCATCGTATTAATCTCCTCCGACCAAGGCAGTTGATAATCAAATGCATCACTTGCCTCAACCATCCCGCTCAACTCTCCAAAACATTGAGGGATGGATCCTGTTAAGTTGTTGTGTGCGATGTCTAAAATATGAAGAGATGAACATTTGCACAAAGAATGAGGAATACCTCCTGTGAAGTTGTTTTTATGCAACCTGAGAATCCTCAATTCTGAAAGTTTTTTTCCAATCCATTTTGGTATGTTTCCTGAGAATTCGTTATTGCCCAAATCCAAAACTTCCAAGAATCCCAAGTTTCCCAAGTCTTGTGGTATTTGGCCATTGAAGTTATTGTCATTCAGTTTTAACCATTCCAATGATGAATACATATTTCCTAAAGAACTTGGGAGGACTCCAGACAACCCATTTGAACTAAGTATAAGCATCCTCATGTCTTGTAGATTCTCTAGACAATCAGGAATATTTCCAGATAACCGATTGCTGGAAACATCGAGAATTACCAACCTTCTTCTTCTACACATTGACCATGGAATTGACCCATTGAAAAGGTTGTCTTGTAGAAGTAAAATCTCGGTGTATTCGCTAAATGGAAGGTTTGTCAAAGATCCAATGAGTTTGTTGTGAGAGAGATCTAATCTATGAATCATGGACATATTCCGCAACCATGTTGGTAGAAGTCCATATAGGCTAGTATTAGACAATTTCAGACTCACAAGCTCCCTTTGATTTTGCATCCACTGTGGAAATCCATTTAAAATCTTGCAAGAACTAAGTTGAACATTCCTCAGTTGGAATGGAGGTATCCACTCATGTGAGACATTAAAAATCAACTTATAATTAGCACTTGTATTCAACCACTGCAACATCGAGAGGTTAGCAAAATGGGCTTCCATAACCACTCCTTCTAAAGAATTATCAGAGACATCTAAGTCAACGAGTTTGGTGAGTTGCCCAACTGTAACTGGGATTGGACCTGTTAACAGGTTTGATTGCAGATTTAAATAAGTTAAACCTGTTAATCTTCCCAATGATTCTGGGATAGAACAGCTAAATTGATTAGAAGAAAGGTCAAGTTTGGTAAGGTCTCCAAGGAATGTCGGAACGGGACCGGTTAATTTGTTCAAAGACAGATCTAATACTTCTAAAGATCTTAATCTCTCCAAAGCTTTAGGGATTGAACCTGTAAAACTGTTATAGGAGAGACTTAAGACTCTTAAATTGTTTAGTTTTCCAACAGATTCTGGAATCGAACCATTTAATTCACTTTCCTCTGCTTCCAACACCTCTAAAGCATAGTGGGAACATTCAGACGTGTTTGATGATGGGCCTATCATTTCTCCTCCAAAATGATTATCTGATAAGCTCAATTTCTTCAGATGACATTGTCTCCAAATCCCAACAAGCTCGATGTGCTCAAAGTTATTATTAGAAACATCGAGCTTTAGAAGGTTAGGCATGACAGGAACTGATGAGTTCAAACTGCTTGATGAAAGGTCAAGGACTTTTAGGGATGTGATGTTCATTAGTTCAGATGGAAACCTACCCCCAATTGAATTACCGCTAAGATCAAGATATTGTATGTTAGAATGGGCACTGGAATTCAAATAAGTGGGTGAAAAGGGGGCATTGTGAAGCCCACACTCTGACAAATGCAATTCAGATAAAGAAGGGATCATGTTTAGCAGGTTTACAGAGTTCCATGCCAGACTAAGATTATAGTATGAAAGATCAAGGAACGTTAAGGATGTCAAATTCTGAAAAAAGTGAGGGAGTTGACCTTCAAAGCTGTTGGACCTAAGATCAAGGAATGTTAAGGATGTCATGTTTTGAAAAATGTGTGGGAGTTGACCTTCAAAGCTGTTCAAGCTAAGATCCAGATGTTCAATGTTGGGAAGTATTTTACTTGAATTACGATGAAGTCCAAGATCAGCATTAGTAAGTTCACAGTTTTGAAGACTTAAATATGTTAATGAAGGAATCATGTAAAATACCATATCAACATTGTTTGCTTGAGAAAGATCCACGATAGTCAAGTCAAGATGATCAAGTGAGGAAAGGCCAGAAACCCATGCCATATCATTTGACATGATAGGATTTAAACCAAGATCAAGAACCTTCAAATTGGAGAGATTTCCAATGTGATGGGGAATAATACCACTAAAACCTGCATTAGAGAGATTGAGGTAACTTAGCTGCTTGAAGGATCCAATGAATTTAGGAATCTGACTTCCATAAATATTCCAACTCAAATCCAGATGTTGCAGATGTCTTAACTCAGCCAAACATGCGTTCACCTTATCACCTTCTAAGTAGTAAACTTCTTGATAGTAATCATCTTCGAATTCGAATTCGTAGGAGTCGACATAATTTCCTCTGAGATGAAGACCGACAACTCTTCTGGTGGCATCATCACAACGGACTCCTTTCCATGAGCAACAATCACTGCCAACCCATGATGATAGCATTTTAAAGTCATCTTTGACGCTGTCTTTGAATTGGAGTAGTGCTAGTCTCTCTCGTTCATGGCAGCTTCTTGTTGAATTTTGAGCGCCCAGACTAGTATATTTGGTTGCAACCAAAAAAATACTTAAGAAAACGAGATGAAGCCCCCAAACCCAATGATTTCCCATGATTCAACCTCAACTTTTTAGAAGAATGTGAAGAAATATGATGAACAAACTACATGAAGTAATAGTTGTTTGTATAGATGGACGTGAGCTAATGGATCATGGAAGACTTTGCAAGTCGTTGTGGAAAATCAATAAACAAATATCATCCACAAAAATCCTCCAGTTCCCAATGGATAAAATTTTGTTGTACATAAATCCTCAACATACAATCTATAGTTAATATTCCTCATTTTTCTTACAATTTTGTTATACACCTTTGAGCAAACTTATGTAAAAAAATTCTTTTAATATATCTAATTGTTTAGAGTCATAGTTGGGCATGCTACCTTAAAAAAATTCTTTTACGAGTCTGTGTTTTAATGGTTTTAACCACTTGAGTCCAAAATCAAAAAGTTTAATGCCCCTAACCACTCAGTTTATAACACTTGTACTTTTTTTTATTTTGGACTCAAGTGATTAAAAACACTAAAAACACATGGGCTCAAAACGTTATAATTGAGTGGCTAGGGACTCAGGGCGTTAAACTTTTTGATTTTGGACTCAACTAATTAAAACCACTAAAACACATGGATTTAAAAAGTAATTTACTCTTCTTTTAATACATCTAATTGTTTAGAGTTGAAAACTCTTTCTTTAATATATTATATACAATCTTAAAAGACAAAGTCGGTGGGGTTTCCACCGACTTTGCCTACATTTAAGCCCACATGCAATTGTCTTCTTTGATTCCAACCAATTGCAAGGTTTTCATTTGCTCAATAATTTGTCGTTTTCTAGGTGTCGTCTTGATACCTACAAAACAAAAACATAAAAACAATATAAAGTAGTATATTTTCAACACAAATCGGTGCAATTAGAAGTTAAATAATTTGCATATCGCAATAACCATTTTTTCACACAATACTTTGAGTAAAATACATTTTGGCCCCTTGCTTTTACTGTTTTTTAAATTGCGTTTTGAGTCCATTTCGACATTTCCTCTTTTCACCCATACTTTGAGTAAAATACAGTTTGTCCCCTTGATTTTAGTTTTGTTAAATTGCGTTTTGAGTCTCTTTCCTTTCCAAGTTAAACTTCAATTTTCACCCATACTTTGAGTAAAATACATTTTGGCCCTTTACTTTTAGTTTTGTTAAATTGTGTTTTGAGTATATTTCCTTTCCAAGTTAAACTTCAATTACATTGCAATATTAGACCATTGAGGTTTAATCTCAAAATTTTATAATGTTTCAACTTTATTGTTGTACCGTATTTATACATTTTTAGCTTATTGCTTTCTTTAATTATTTTCGTTCACTAAATTTCTTTTTAAAAAAACTAAATGTTTGGATTCAACCAAACATTGAGTTGAATTGAATACATCAAGACATGCGCTTTCATATGGTTTGCGCAAGACATAGCGCTTGGACTAATCTGTTTGCAATGTGCCCACGACGCATCGCCCGCGGGTTGTATTATGAATATTAAAATTTATGTGTCGATATAAATTCGAGTTGGTATACGTTTCGATGTAACCTTTTTTGGGGAACAAGTCAGGTCAAATATATTTTGTTTTTTGATTGTTTTATGTACGTTTCCAATTCTACGTTTCGACCAGACAACAACACGCTAAGGGTATTATTTTTTTCCGTTGATATGAATATCACTTTTTATTACACGTGTTATTTTTCCCTTGATACATATTTTATGCTTTTTTGTACGTTTGGTATGTATGAGTCGGGTCACATATATATACACGATATACTTTACATTTTTATCCAGCTACAATGCTATTGAGTTAAATTGGATACGTCAAAATGTGTGTTTTCACATGTTTAACACATTACATATTGCTTCGACTAATCTATTCGATGTTTGTAATATACTCGCGCTGCAACGCACGTGGGTTTCCCATAGGCTTTGCCTCCCTGCCACCCGTACTTTCACGATGTTGCAATTTTAGCCCCTTGACTTTGGTATCTTCAAAGTTTCATGAAATGACAAATTTAGTCCCTAAACCTTCTACTTTGGATTTCCAAAACCACAACCTCATCTTTCAAACCTTGCCAACACCAACCGTCTACTTTGATTTTCCACCATCACCCCCTTAGCTCTTAATCAGTTACGCCACCAACCCTCTTCTTTAAAATTTCCACCAACACCCCTTAGCTCTTACACATTTCAGCCACCACCCCTATACTTTTACACTTTGTCTTTTTTAGACTTTGCTTTTTTACCCCTTGCACCATTACTCCATTTTTACACCCGCCAAACTTAAAAAAATTTGCAATTGTAACCCCTAGACTACAACTCCTACTTTTGCAAATGCCAAAGCATTGTGTTTTTTGAAATGTTTTTGGCATTGTGTTGTATGATTTGTGTCTTCCTTTGTGATTTACACTTTTTTTTTAATTTTCTTTTACGCACTGCGTTTTAAGAATCGTGTTTTGTCTTACTATATGTTTCCACCTGTCGCACGCCGCAACGCGCGGTGGGCAAAATCCTAGTTTATTTGAAAGTATAATTGTGCATATCCTTAAGCCCACAGGTTGTCTTCAACCCATTGAGATCCACATTGTAGATTATGTCCAGCCCAATAGCATTAAATTTACAAAGCCTTAATTTGGTCCCACAAAAGGCTGAAATGAGAATCCGATTCTCAGCCTTCCAAATCCAAATTTGTTTTCCTTGTGGATGATCATTGGACAAACTGTATCCACACAATTGCTTCCTTTTATTAGAGTATTAGAGATGTAAAAATAATCCGGTTTGGGCCTGATGAACCGGTTTATAACCCGATTTGGTAGCCAAAAAAACGGTTGGCTCGACCCTGATCTGGCAGTTTTATATAGGTTTAAATTTTTTGTGTTAAGAATCATTTTCAACCCGAACCGGTTTGAGCCCAAAAATAAACCGATAAAAACTGGTTTAAATGCTAATTCTAGTTGTGAACCCAATCCCAAATTCCCAATTGGTTTGGGTGGGTTAGGTTTTCAACCCTAAAATCGATTCTTAACACGAATCGGTTTGAGCCCAAGGTAAATAAAATGGACCGCTTTCCAACCTAAACTAGTTTGAGACCAAACCGGATATTTGTACACCTTTACCTTTTTTTCTTTGGGGGGGGGGGGGGGGGGCGTGGTTTAAGCTTGCTAGTCAAATTGCCTTTAAATGTATGGGAGTACTTAATTTTAAAACTCGTCTGCAAGTGTTCATTCATGCATGGGCGGCTTCTATGTGGTGAGTTCTTAGGCTCGAGCCTGGGGCCCAAATATTGTTTACACATAATTCAATGCACACTTTTTCGCTTTGAGCATAAAATATTCAATCTTATTCCAATTCCAATCTCACTTTAATGAAAAAAAAAATAGGTCTAACTATTTTTACATACGTGGTTTAATCCTACTTTAGCCAATCCATTTTTATACTTGCTCACAAAAATCTTAGATCCGATACAATTTATAACGTTAACATTTGAACAAGGGTTTTGAGTTTATACTTTGCCTTGGCCACAAATTGGTTGAGCCACCCAACGCTCATGACGTTGAAGTAAAGGAAATTGAAGTCAACACCTCACGCATGGTTTGTTCATGGTTTAGTCCTGCCAGTGGCGAAGGTTACTTGTTGCCAGGGGATGCACCCGCCCACCCCAATGTTTCGGTTAAAAGTGTATAGGTTCTGATTTTTCGTCCGGAAATTTTAAAAATTATATAGGATCGCCTCCCCCAAATCATTTTTCATAAATATTTATACAATATGTAAATTAAAGTATAGTTTGTTACCACTTTGTATATCCTAAATATTTATACAATATAAAAATTAAAGTAAAGTTTGTTACCACTTTGTATATAAGTGATGAGTAGTTTTGTAAATATATTTAACTCTTATTTGTTTAATCCTAAATTACCCACCACACAATACACTTAATCGCAAGTTTTTATGTGTAAGAACGGGCCCTTAGAATGAATGAAATTTTTTAGTTTATTTGGAACTATTATTATTTAACCTGACCCGAATCGATAGCCGACTCGACCCGAAACATAACGATAGGAAAAAAAATTGGATCCTATCACTTTACGCCCCCTCGAAACTTTTGGTCAAGCTCCGCCACTGAGTCCTGCTGCAGCTATATACCATGGTTTAGTCCTACCACAGCTATATAGGGTGTTCATTTAGTTCAAACATTCACACACGTACATACACAAGATATATAGCGATAAAAAATATTGACTAGTTTATTAGATTAGGGTGAGAGTTGGCTACAAAGTCCATTTTTCTTACAAAGTGTAAAAAGTCATAAAACACCACAATGTCAACCATAAAACACACTCGAAACTCACAAATAACAAAATGAAGATTACTAAAACACCATATTTGTGGGCTTTGTGTTGTGTTTTGTATGATAAGGCTTGGATTATCGAATTACTAACATTAGTGTGTTTTATGTTGATTATCATGTTGTGTTTTATATCCAGAGATCTACGATGGTGTGTTTGAAGTTTTTATGTACTGTTAGAGTTTGGATATTGTGTTTTAGTGATCTTCACTCTGTTATTGGTGGGTTTTGAATGTGTTTTATGGCTGAATTTGTGGTGTTTTATAACTTTGTACACTTTGTAGGAAAAATGGACTTTGTAGCCGAACCCCACCTATTAGATTTTATGTATATATATATAAAAGTGAATTATTCCATGATATTATGATATATGGGTATATGTATGGTTTGTACATTGGATTGGTTGATAGGCAATATTTAATCTATACCACCTTATTAAGCAAACTAGGTTTTCTACCCTTAGGTAATTTTACATTGTGTACACATCTTCAAGCAACATATATAGGAGAGCAAAGCCATTTTAGAGGGGTTAAAGCTGAACATTCTTCAAAGATTTAAGACGTCTAAGGGTCATTAAAGGGATTTCATCCATGGAATTAGGAGAAGCCTACATTAATTATGTCAGACTTAAACCGTCCAGAGAAGGAAAAGGAGAGAGAACCAGAGAAGAGAGTGAGTAGCGGGGTTAGAGAGTGAAAGAGCGACGGGAGAGGGAATGGAGAGACCAAGCACGGCCTCCGGCCACCTTAAACCTGCCATAACGATGACAGTGATGTTATGGTGTCACTTGGTTAGAGCACGATGGGGTTCAGGTGATGAGGTTGCAAGTGAATCCCAATCGTTCCTCTTGCACCGTCGTTGAATGCCAATCGTCGCCTCCTTCACCGCGCTAAAGGTGTCGTCGATTAGGTAGCGAAACCCGTTGTCGGGGATTCTAAATCAACTTTATGTCTATCGTATGGCGAATGTGAATCGCCCCTTCGTTCAATTCTAACATCGTCTGCAACGTATGGTTTATATATATTTGCTCTCTCCCCAACCAATGATATATTAAGCTGACTATAAATCCATTGTCTTTGCAGGGACATAGGGTTCTTCGGCTTACCATGTACATAGGGAGACGTCGGTATTATCGGACCAGGAGAGATGGGTCAATCATGATTCAATTACATTCAAGTGAACCCGGGTACAACTCAGATGTGAAGAACTTTGTAGCCCATGCAATCCCAAGACATCATGCAGCAACTTGTTTTTAGTTTCTAATTTTATCACATGCAATTTTATTTCTAAGTTACTTTATTTTATTTTATTTACCTTTTCAAAGTTAGGTTTTCCACTTCCCTAAGATGTAGCAAAATGGGTTGTACCGGAATTTTAGTACCTGTGTATTGCGATTGAATGAATGAACATAGGCAGAGTGAAACTATTTAGAATTTGTTAATTCTCTTGTTCTTGAGATTTCCTTTCCAATGCTAACTTATTTTGGCCGATTAAGAGGTGATCTTTGGAATCCCGACTTGAATTACATGGTGTTTTCTGTATCGTAATTCAGCTTTGGAGTGCCCAACGGATGGAAAGAGTGGTAATTTATTCAGCTTTGTAGTGCCCAACGGATGGAAAGAGTGGTAATTTTCTGTATCTCGAATCTATTTACAATCAAGAACCATCTAGTTGTGGAAACACTTGAACAATTCTCCATTCAAGATAACAAATTTAACTTTATTCCAAAACCTTCTTACAGGCATTAAGAGGTGATCATACAAGCTTTCAAGGTAATGAATGTGGTACCAAAACAAGTAGCACCTAGGCGAATGACTTCTGTCAACCAAGTCTTGACCAATCTAAAGACCATTTGTGATTATTGATTAAAGTAAATTTTGGATATGTGAATGTAAATCTCTAGCAAAATCGTTATTTACTTCCGAGATGAAGATGGAAACAATTCATACAGTTAATATTAGTCACCATCTTCTAGTTAGTCCAAATCATCAGCCACATCTTCTAGAGTTCTAGTCGTAGTTCATCAGTGCATGTAGGTGAGAATTTTGTAAATCCATTGGCGTAGACCTATGTAATTATGTGAACAAATCAATGACTCGATGTAAGAGTATCTACATTTATCAATAATTCTACCACTAATATCCGAAAGCCGACTCATAAGCAGTTGTTGGGATTAGAATTCCTAAAACATGCTTTAACATGTGAAAAATGAAAAAAAAAAAAAAAATTCAGCTTCTACCAACCTAAAACATCAAACGTACCATCCCCTTTTTTCTTTCTTTTTTTTGCAGCCTCATTGCACAAATACATATCTAGTTCATTGTTATCAAATTAAAAGACAAAGTACTAGTTAGCACATTTAATTTATCTATATTCATCGTATAATGATTAAAACTCCAATTATACTTCTTTCAGTTGGTTGTCGATTTCCTTATTTTTCTTAAAAATCATAATTCATACATCATAAGCTTACACAATAATTAAGATAATACATTTTATTTCGGGTATCTAAAACTAATAGCACAAACAGCAACAAATTCACATTGACCAAAATTATCGCAATATTTATCAAACTTTATTTTCAAAAACAATACTTGAACGGCATTTTTTATAGTTGCATGCATTGTGCAAAGTTTACCAAACAACAAATTGAAGATCACATATATGAACTGTGAAAAAATTCTTAGAGGCTGTTTGTTTAGCTCTTAACGGAGCTCTTAATGATTCAGACCTCTTACTGGTTCAGCACTTAATGGTTCAGACTGTTTGTTTCACGAGCAGATGTCTGAATGGTTCAGAAATTTGTCTCTGAATGGTTAAACATTATACCGAGAGTCTGAATGGTTAAGACCTCTAATCTGAATTGGTCTAATATTTGCCTCTAAACGGTTAGGCATTATATTGGCTCTTAATGTTTCAGACCTCTTACCGGTTCAGCACTTAATGGTTCAGACCTCTTACCGGTTCAGTACTTAACCATTCAGAAGTTGCCAACCAGCCCCATAGTCACATTATAAAAACATCAAATACTCCATAATTAACCAATTTTAATTGCAAATGATTAACTTATGCATTAATTCAGGAATTTTAATACAGTAGAGCAATAGTGGTGAGAGAGTATCAAAACCGGTTCCCATTTATATGGTTTGTGGCCTAATTACTCGTGACTAACAACAAGTATGTCCCTAATTTAATCATTTGCAACTAAAATTTATTATTTATAGAGAATTTGTGAATTTTTTAACGTAACTAAGAAAATTTAAGAGCCCAAGTATGTGACCTCAAATTTATTGTTCGGTAAGCTTTACACAATGCATTCAACTATAACAAAAATGTTACCCTTTAAGTATTCATGAGAAGATCATAATTGGCTTGCGCGGATGAACACAAAATTTAATTAATATTTAATAATACCAACGTTAGCATAATTTACCCAATATGATTTTTTGTTGTTGTATGTGGCATTAGTTCTAAATCCCCAAAATATAATGTGTTATCTTAGTTATAGTTTAACCTTCATATATAGTAAGAATTTAGAAAAAAATAAGGAAATCAAGGAACAAGAAACATCATTATAATTGTTTAATTTTTATAAGATAAATATAAATAAAGCATATGAGCAAAACAATACAATATCTTCTTCTAATTGGGTTGATAACGAGAAGTATGTTAAAATACTCATGATAGTGAAGTCGATAATTGTTTAATTTTTAAATTGGTGGAAGCTTCGAATAAATTCCTCATTCTTTCTCAAGTCGCTAAGCACGTTCTGGATAATTAACCAATCTCAACCGTTGCATCTAAGTCGTCATTCAATACAAGTGGTAGAGTGATTGATAAATAAAGAAACTTTCTTAACAAGTGACCATTACTAACAACAACAATCACAATCAAAAATATTATTATTATGACTGTAAACATATGTTATGGCACAAAATCATAACCTCAGATCTAACAAATTTCTATAACAAAAACTCACAATTAACTGTCGCTAAACAGAACACGGAGCTTTGCGGCGAAAGTACCGGTGGAATCGAGATCTGCTTCAGCGAGAAGACTACTCTTGATGTGATTCATGCGATCAGTGAGTGAATTGTGTTCTTTCTCCAAAGTGGCGGTATCGTCCTCTAGATCCTGAATTCGGTATTTTTGACCTACCGATCGCATGCTCAGCAGGAAGATTCCGGTCATGGCGAAGAACTGGATGAAGCTGTGTTTTTGTTTGATTGCGTTAGCGACGAAACCTAACGACATTTTTGGCGTCGGAATTCAGGCGTCGGCAGCAGACGGTGGTGCCATGACGCTTTTGATCGGAGTTTTTGTTTTTAGGTAGGGTTTTATTGATGTTTATCTGCTATTTACATTGGGTTTGGTCCAATAGGGGACAAGAATCGGGCCGGAATAATAAGCCCAAACCGAAATTAAATCAATATGTGGTGTGCATTTTAAACCGGGTCGGATTGTGTCATATAATGTCATGCCCAGTTTTTTTTTTTTTTTTTTAATCAGAATCGGTTTAAACTTTAAATCCAGGTAGAAGCCGGGATTTAACCGGTTTGGGGTTGGGTTTGACATTGTTTTTGTTAACCGGTTTTAGATTACGGGGTTATAGCCCGATTACAACCCATATGATTGAGATAAGTCGGAAACAAGCATGGGCGTTGCTTAAGTAGGACGGGAGGGGGCGGCCGACCCCCCGAACTTTTCGCTCGGTAGTGAAGAATATGTAGTTTTTGTATAGAAATTTTTGGGTATATACATTTTCGACCCTGCAATTTTGTAGAAATTTTTAGGTTCAATGACTTCTGCCCCTCGCTCGAAAATCTCAAGCCTCACCAACGGAACCAAGTTTTCTCAACCGGTTTCAAAACCAGGTTCAATTCCCGACCTCGTTCTCTTTTTTTTTTTTTTTCTCACATCAGAATTGTAGGATCGTTTTCTTACCCGAATGAGTCGTTCAGAAGAGTTTATCTCAGTTTCAGAGGCGGAAACTAAGAAACTGAGTTCAATTCAGCATGCAATACACTTTAAACTGTTGTATGATTGATTTTAGAACGTTTTACAACCTGACAACACTTCGGCAGCACTTCGTTGCACAAGCCGGAAAGTTACAAATGATGAAAGTTTGAAGCCTATTTATAGGGAGAGACCCTCTAGTTTGAAAGTGACATGCCACCCTCAAACCGTGACCTCTTCAAACTAGACCTCCTCAAACTAGACCTATTCAAACTAGACCTCCTCAAACTAGACCTCTTCAAACTAGCAGGCTTCAAACTTTTAGACCGAGACTCGATATAAGACAAAGTCGACAGATGTAATGCACCAACAGACTCCCCCTCAGATGTTGACGAGTCTTAAGTGTCGAGTCTTTGCATCTTCAGTCTTTATCAGTCTGTTCACTTTCTTCAAAAATTCTCCATTGTAAACATCCTCAATCAATCTCTTACTCTTTCTCATAATCTTCAGGATCTGAATCTGACTCTACAATCTTCAGACTCCCTCTCGATGTCCTCAGACTCCCCCTTTCGCTAAGCTGGGATCGCAGTCTGGAATTCACTTTCCACAGGATCTTAGCACTTGGAATTTTGAAAATCAGCTTTCCAACACCAGTTGTCGAAAATCTTTTTGAATTATTCAAAATTTATGCTAAAACACACAAAAATCTTTTTGGATTTTTGAAAGTACTGAAAAGCAGTAAATGAAATATTTACAAACAATATTTTTGTGAGTTCGTGCAAGAGGATCATATCAGTTTTTGAGACCAATCACCAACACCGTTAAGCTTCATTTCATTTTAAGCTCTAAACGATTCACTTAGATTGTCAGTATACTTGTCCACTTAAATTTTCACACAAAGTTCAACTGCTTCGAGATATGCAATTAGTGTCTTAAGTACTTAAACTCAATCGCGTGTTCCACCTCAGAATATACTCCCGTATCCAGATCTCAATATTCAGTCTTACAGGTAATTATGACACAAATGATATCTGTAGGGGTTAATAAATTATGAAGAATCATGAGAGCTCAGGTCAGAACTACCATTCAGCAGAGAGATCATGACTCAACTTGCGGGTATGTCCCCTTTAGAGGATCTTTTTTTACAACAGCATTGCTAAGCAATTTTATTGTCTTATCATATATGCTGAGGGTGATGCTATGTTTCAAGCATTTGCAGAAAGTATTATTCGAGGACTAGGTCAGAACCATCGTTCAGCAGAAGTCCCGGAATAATACCTCAGACATCATTGAGTATAAAGACCTAGTATATCAGAATACGAGACCTTTCAAACGAGATTTCGGGGGTTACCCATATATCCGAGAGATGTTTCCCCACGATATAAGCAAGTTTGAAATTTAGGTTTATATCTCGTCACAATCTACTAGATGTGCAAAAACCTACTGGCACATCATCAGTGAGACCGTTTATCACTTTTTATCATACCAATTCTTTAGCATGCTGTGATCGTCCACTGATGTACTATCATTTCCTCTTTTATGCAACAAAAACTCATTTTTCATTTTATCATGTTTTTTACTTTTTCAAATTTTCAAATGTTTTTAGATTTTCTAAAATTTCTTACTCCCCCTAAAATGCAAACACATTTTAGGAAATTTGAAAACAAACTGTACAAGAACATGACAGCTGATATCGAATTGCCTCAATTCTCCATCCACTTGGCATAAACAATCAGAACTCCCCCTCACAACAAACTATTTTCCCATCGATTTCAAAACACTTAAGTTTGTTTTAATCAAATGGTTTTTCCGGAAAATAAGTTTTGTTGATTTTACCACTTGTAAAATTGGGGATTAAATCATCACATTGTTTTTCAACCACTTGTAGAAAATCAGATACAACTTAATGTCCCTGATTTACCACTTTTAAGATCAATACAATCAAACATTTTCAACCAAACATCATCTGTTGGTTGAATTCTCAAGGTGCCGATTCCTACTCCTCGCTTACCAACCTGGGAGTTCCGGCAATTCCTGCAATATAAATTTCCAAAAATTTTCAATTTTCAAACAAACAACATAAGAATGATGCCGATTCATGCTCCACGATTACCAACTTGGGAGCTCCGGCAAGTCAGGTTTTTATTCTTTGAAAAAAATATCCACCCAAGCCTGACCTTCTTTGGGTGTAACAACCTCTTCATCATCTTTTCTTTCAACTAACCTGTGACCTCCTCTTTTGGCAGCATAAAATTCTTTAACACTTTTGGCCTTACCATTGATCATTTTGCCAAAAATGTGTTTCACAGTTCCGTTGAAAGCTTTATCAACATCAAATTTCTTCTTGTCAGAATAAAATTGATTTGAAATTTCAACTTTCCCAACTTTCTTTTTAAAATTTTCAGCACTCAAAGGTGGAAAATTCACATCATCCACTTTTGGAACTGATTTTTCAACCTTTTCTTTAACAACTTTTGGCTCCTCTGATTTTGTGGAATCAGATTCATCACCAGAACTGTTTCCTGAACCCTTAACAACCCATTTTTGATTTATCAGATTTTCTTTTCTTTTAACCACATTCTTTGAACATTCTCCCTTCTCAAAGATTGAATTTTCAAAGCCTGTGAACTTTCGGGTTGAAAGTTCAGTTTTCTCAACAACTTTCTCTTTCAGTTTACCAGATACTTCCTGTTTTGGTTTAAATGTTTTCGGACAATTCCTAGCAACATGACCAGCAATCTTGCACTGAAAACAAGTTCTGGTTTCTATCTTCTTTGGAACATGATTTTTCTTCAACTCTTCTTGCTTCTTGGCAAGGAATTCTTGATTTGTCTGCTTTCTGAATGCTTGTTCTTTCTCATCATCTAAAAAATTTCCTGAAACAAACATAGTTTTTGGTTTATAAAATTTTTCATTTTTATAATTTTTCGGTTGAATAAAACCAAGACCTTTCTTTTTGAAATTACGATTATGGTTTGGTTTCTTTTGAAAACTGTAACCACAATTGTAACCCATTTTCTTATTAATTCTTTGTTGTACTCTTGAAGTGTATTGTTTAGGTTTTCCGATAAGATTTAAATCTTTTATTTCAGAAATATTAATTTCTGTAATTTTGAAAACCTTTTGAATCATTTCAAATCTGACACTTCTTATTGGAAAACTCTCATCAGAATATAATTTGTCAGAACCTTTCAAAGTATATGCTACTTTGACTGATTCATCATTCAAATTAGATTTCGATAGCAAAAATTGTTTATCATAAACCCGTTTCTCCTTTTTGACTGTTGACTTTGACGCATCTGACTCAGACTTTGACTTGGATTTGGACTCCGGTTTTGACTCCTCTATGTCATCTTTATCTAACACCTGATCGACCACACTTTTTATCAACTTTGACTCATGATCAGTATCAGACGACGTGTATGTAACATCAATATTTTCTGGCAAGTTATCCGACGTCCCAGACTCCCATTGTAAATTTATTGCCTTTTCGACTCTTTCGGAATTTGGATTTCGAGGTAAAAATCCATTTTCGACCGGGGGCGGACATCTAGTGTAGACCACACTTGGTTTCTTACCAGAAGTCTTCACTTCATCTTTTGTCACAGATTTCTTTTCTTCAGACATTTTCATTTCTTCAAATGTCTTCAAATTCTCCACTACGGGATAAATCCTGTCAACAACAAAAGAAGAACATGAGTAACTGTTTAATAACTTTTTAACTTTCTCAGTCTCTATCTTTTGTGTTGCCATCTCCAACTCTAAATCAGCACATTTCTTGATATAAAAGTTAGCATCATCCAGCTGTCTAAGATATGCTACTTTCAAAGTATTCATCGCCATTGCTTGTTCACCACTCGAATCAGTATATTTGTTAATTTCTCTGTTCATTGTGTCATACGATTCTTTCAACTTGTGAATATTGTGCAATAACTCATTGTTTTGTTTGATTAACGAATCACAGTTCATGCACTTTTCAGAAACTTCAACACGTTCTTCATCAATCTTCACTTCATATTCTGGAACTTCTTTGACACTTCTGCTCGATTGTAAAAACTCAGCTCTTCTTCTTTTCTCAGCTTTCGCTTCGTTCTTCAATCTCTCTTCTTCTTCTTCCTCTTCTTTGTTCTTCCTTCGTCTTTCTTCAGCTGCTTCCATGACTTTTCTGCACCTTTCTGCACATTTCAAATCATAAGCATTAGCAAAAAAAACATTAACATTTGAAGTGTCTTTAGACATCTCTTTGGCCATAAATTCTTGATTTGGACAAAAATTGTCCCAATTGAAATCTTCAGCCAGTTTTTCATCATCTTGTTCTGCCAAACACACTTTGCTGTTTATTGGAACATATTTATCCCAACTGAATCCACCATCCTTTCCCAGACAAGCTTTCTTTGAATCTTTAATCTGCATCATTCCATGTGCAGTTTGTGCCTGATGCAATGCTGGTGGTGTGATTTGATGATAAATCGCCTTTTTGTGATAATCGTTGTTTCCAAAAGGATTCTGGGCTCCAGTAGCTTCACGATTTTTGCACTCTCTCTTGAAATGCCCCTTTTCCCTGCAACGAAAACATGTAACTTTGGACTTATCAAAGCCTAAATTTGAAACACTTGCATCAAGAAAATCATTTCTTCCCGTGATTTGTTTAAACTTCTCAGCTCTTCTCATTACACTTGCCATGCACCATTTAATATCCATCAATTCCATTTCCTCAGCATCGATTTGATCGTAATCCTCTTTCCGGCCACAAAACTACTATATGACTCTAACACCATTCCCAACAAAGACATTTGATTTTTGGCAACTTCTTCAGAATAATCTTGATCACTTTCAAGATTTAATACAATATTGCATTGAAGTTTTCTTCCATTCTTTGTTGCAGAAATGTTTGGATCGAATGATGAAAATCTAGTGTTGCTTGACCCCTGGAATGATTTCTTTTCAGAAGAATCTTTCACACTGTAAGCAGTTTCTATTTTCGGAGAAAAATTTGACTTTTCGTTGACACCACCTTTGTAATACAAGCTGATATCTTGTTCTCCATCGTAATTCTTCATCCTAGCAATCTTCCTCTGCTCCATCTCCTGAGCTTCCAGATGCTTGATAAAATCTCCCAGTGTCATTTTCTTATAATCTGTTTTGTTTGACCGCAACATCATCAGAAATGTTCCCCATGTTTCATATGGTAGCGCATCTGCAAGTTTTTCAACCAATTCATCAGTATCTTTCTTAACACCAAGTTTCGTCATATTTCTCACCAAGTTACAATATCTATCAATTAATTGCTTGACACTCTCATTTTTCAATCCCCGAAATAAGTCAAATTCCTTTTTCATGAGAGACATCTTATTCCTGAGCATATCGTCACTTCCAGTAAACTTTGCTTCCAACTCTGTCCATATCGAATATGCAGTTCCATCATGTTGAAGCAGTATCAAAATATCTTCTTTTATCGCTTGCTGAAGCAGACTCACCATCAATTTCTCATCTCGATATTTCTTTTTATCTGCAGTACTCATTTCTCTAAGTGTCAACGGAGTACCATTCACAACATCGTTCTTTGTGGGCTTAACATATGGTTCTTCAGTGTGTTCCCACGCATCCAAATGATATGCCTCAACCCAATTTCCAAACCGTTCGGACCATCCATTGTAATCATCAATATCCATGAGCTTGGGTGGTTTCTGAGACGTCCCGGTTTCATTTTCATGCAAAGCATTCTGAGTGATTGTAACTGGACTAGCAAAAGCATTGTAGAACTCGTTCTCCATGTTTCGAATTTTCAAATGAGCTGTATCACCTTGTAAAATACCTGACAATTACCTGACAACAACAAACAAACACACAATCAGTTTAAAAGATTTATCAATTAACAGAATAAGATTGGTACTCGAACTGGTGATTATTCTGTGACTGAAAGTTGACGAACTGTGCAGACAGCTATGACCTGGATTGAATTCAAATGACCTGACTCTCTTCGTACAAACTGAGTGTAATTTCAAACAAACTGATTTACAAAAACACGATCTGGACAACTGTACTTGTACGAACTGAGGTTATGTCAATCTATGTGACCTGATTTACTCCGAATGACCTGACCACTCATGCGACCTGAATTTCACAACCTGACAAATACTCAAATAAACTGATCAAATTCACACTGTGCGAACTGATATCTATATGAAACAAAAATCCACGTGATGAAAACAACTATATTGAGCCGTGTTACCTTTTAAACAAAATGAATCACATGGGCTTTCAAAGGATAAACACCACAACTACATGGGCCGATCCAACTATTTAGTAAAACACACATGGGCCGGTGATTTTAGATAATAAAAGAGCTGAGTAGATGTAATCAGTTCACATGATGTACCAAACAATTTTAATATCCGACAACTTTAATTGATCAAATAAGCTGATTGGGCCACCACTTTATCAACTTGTAGAATCGAATAATATTGATTTATCACTTGTCATCACAACGTGCAAACTGACACTAAACACATGATCTCTTATCCTAACACACTGACAGCCTCTTTTTACGTATTAAACAAAACGAAGAACTTCACATGACCCGATGACATGCAGCTGACAACTTAGACCAATTCTCATGCAAATCACACAAATCAAATAATATGGGTGGCACATGCA
Organism: Helianthus tuberosus; assembly: GCA_030545235.1. NCBI lineage: Eukaryota > Viridiplantae > Streptophyta > Magnoliopsida > Asterales > Asteraceae > Helianthus > Helianthus tuberosus. The sequence goes on from CM060393.1 coordinate 36,580,338, forward strand.
AATACAACCGACAAGTATGAAATGTGTATTAATCTGATTTAACCGTAACAAAATATTCATATGCAACCAATACAATATGTTTTCAAGCTGTCATGCTTCAAACTGCCATGCTTTCAAACGGTCACCTTTCCTCAAACGGTGACACCTTCAAACAATCACTCCCTCAAACTGTCACACTCTCAAACGGTATGGTGTCAGTTTCAAACAGGAAGGGTCATTTTCAAACAGGAAGGTATCAAATTCAAACAGGAGAGGTCATTTTCAAACGGGAACCCTATGACATCAGCAATATATCGAACATTTTCAAACGGTCAGGTAGTTAACAATCAGTTTTAGGTCGAATTTTAGTCTAATACTTTCAAGGGTTTGTTAATTGTCAAATCCGAACATAGTGTGAAAATTTGAGCCAATTTTAACCGTAAAATTTTTAATTTTTTGAAAAAGAATGGTGTAGAAACAGAATTTCAAGCTGAATATGGCAAGAACTCTTCCTCCTGAGCTCTGATACCACTTGTAGGATCGTTTTCTTACCCGAATGAGTCGTTCAGAAGAGTTTATCTCAGTTTCAGAGGCGGAAACTAAGAAACTGAGTTCAATTCAGCATGCAATACACTTTAAACTGTTGTATGATTGATTTTAGAACGTTTTACAACCTGACAACACTTCGGCAGCACTTCGTTGCACAAGCCGGAAAGTTACAAATGATGAAAGTTTGAAGCCTATTTATAGGGAGAGACCCTCTAGTTTGAAAGTGACATGCCACCCTCAAACCGTGACCTCTTCAAACTAGACCTCCTCAAACTAGACCTCCTCAAACTAGACCTATTCAAACTAGACCTCCTCAAACTAGACCTCTTCAAACTAGCAGGCTTCAAACTTTTAGACCGAGACTCGATATAAGACAAAGTCGACAGATGTAATGCACCAACAAGAATCAAACTAGCGCTTTTATTTTGTTTTTTTAAACCTTTTTTAGGGTGTGTTGTTTTCTATTTATATATTTTAAATGGAAACTCTTTCACCACTCATGTTGTAATGGTAGCATCACACACATATCATATATCATGTTCTATCTATTCTTTGTTGGGTGTTTTGGTGCCAAGAGTCTTGCTGGAAGTAGGCTCATTATCCTTAGGAGAATAGGTAAAGTGTGTCTACATCTCACCCTTCCTAAACCCTACCAGCTTTGCTATTTGTGAAATTTAGTAGGTATGGTTGTTTTTGTCACACCCTGACTTTTGCGGAAGCGTGATTATGTGTGACTTACTTAATACCATTGCATTCAATCATAACAAACAACTATATGATAAAACCAAGATGTTCATCCATAGATAGTTTTAAAAACATTACATGCATCATTGCTTTAAATCCCAAGACCCAGACTTCGCATTCAGATTACAACACCAACAAGTTTTAAGTTCCATAAGGACTTCACAAATGTAACACCCCGTGTTTCAAAGTCAAAGTCAAAGTCAAGTTTGACTGTTTTGACTTCTTTGACTTGTAGATGATCTATTTATTTTATTGCATTAGCTGTATTATGTGGAGTACTTATTAATAATCGAGTTTTGATCTCTATTTATCGCATGTTTATCGCTTATCGCATCGCACTCGCAACTCGAATTTACGCGCTTTGTTTATGAATTTATGTGTGTGTGCCATTATGTGTTACTTGTGCATGTTTATTTATGTTATGTATGATGTGGTTATCAATCGAAACGCAATCGCAACGCTATCGCAATCGAATCGCAGACACTAAACGCAAGATATTTAGGATGATTGTATGTTAGATATAGTAGTTGGGAATAAAAGTAATTTAGAGAGGAAACTCCACCGCATCGCTCACTCGAATAGCATCGCAACGCACTACACGCGAATCGAAATGACAAAACTCGTCGCGCCGAACACTTGGGTCGAGTGGCCAACCGATCGGATAGCCATCCGATCGAGTTGCCACCCGATCGGACAGCCCTTTCCACTTTGGGAAACCCTATAAATACCTCACTTGTTACCACTTTTGGGTGGTGACATCTCTCTACTCGATCCAGCCGCACTCAAGCACTTTTCTCCCGATTTCTCTCAAATCTTGTAAGTTTTCAACCTAATCCTTGTACTTCTATGATCAACACTTGATTCTACACCTTTCTACCTTTCAAATCTTAACTTTTAACCGTGAAATCACTAGATTTGAGGTGTTCTAGGATGATGTCAGCATGGTGTTCTTAGGAACTTCATGTTTTGGCTTTAATCCACCAAGAACAACTTGAATCTGAAAGATTTCCACATGAATTAACAAAGATCTTGCATAGATCTGAACATATTCACGGTGAAAAGGATTGAAAGATGGTTTTTCTAACTTTCTTTCAACTCTTTTACACTCAATGCACTCAAACCCGATGGAATCGGAGCTGGTTCTGATTGTCTACTCGTTCTTAGTGATGTATCAGTTCTAGATCTGGATTCTGTCCGAGAGATAGTGATTTCGGGTTTGAACATGAACGACCGTCTTGAACCATGCACTGCTCGGACTAGGGTGATTCCCGTTCGGTCGGGTTACTTGGGCCAAGATGGGGTTCCTATTGTTCAAACAAGCTATCACAACGTCTCGTTTAAGCTACGAACAAATCAAGTAACAAAACGATCAGACCGTTGGGACATGTTGCCGTCCGATCGGACTGCTGCCCGATCGGATTGCCATCCGATCGACCAGCCATCCGATCGGGTTGCATCTTGTTTCAACGCTTAACAATTTTCAACATGTTCAATGCATTACCAGTTCTAGCGGATTGTCACCCGATCGGTAGACCATCTGATGTGTACAACCCGCACTTTCGTGCGTTGTTACTACTCGATATACTCGTTACGCCTAGCACCAGAGATTCGGATCATAATGTAACTATGTCGCATACATCGCTATTCGAAGGATAATCGCATATTTTCGCAATACATTATCACTACATCACATCGCAAACACCAACACTCACGATGACATTGAGAGAGGACCTATTCTACCCTCCTCAGTGGCCGTGATGTGTCGAAACGCAGAGAATTAACGCTAACAAAGACTCTCGGGTGAGTGCTATAGGTCCAGTCGTCGTGACGATGATGACAATACGAGTGGATGGTACCCCGTCAGTCATTGTGGCACAACACACCATAACGTTCCCGATAACATCGAGAAAAGACCTATACTACCCTCCTTGATGGCCGTGAAACGTCGCTAATAATCGCATACTCGAAACGAAAACCGATTGTTATATCGAAACTTGGAAATATGGATACGTAAATACGACCCCTAGTGATATATATATATATATATATATATATATATAATAACAATATAAATTAACTATAGAAAGCACGTACTCCAAAAATTATCGCAACGCTCGAAAAACGGAGAAGTTCCCCACGCCAGAGTGGCCATCCGAATGGGCCGGCCATCCAAACGGATGGGCCATCCGAACGGATGGGCCATCCGACCCAACATCCCCATTTTCCTCTGTTGCCTATAAATAGCGTGTCACATCACTTGAACAGTGATGTGACAGCTCCCACTCCACCAAGCACGCTTCAGGACCCTTTTCCCTCGATTCCTCGCGATTCCGGTAAGATTTCAACCTAAAAACTTGTACTTCTACGATCTACACTCAATTCTACATCATTCTGTCTTTTAAAACTCAATTTCTAACCGTGAAATCTACTGATTTGAGGTGTTTTAAGGTGATGTCACCAAGAGTTCATATGAACTTCAAGTTGTGACCTCATCCCACCATAAACGACTCAGATCTGGGTGATTTCCACATGTTTTGATAACAAATCTCACCTAAATCTATGTATTAAACTGAGGAACTGTGCGATTTCGAGTTAACCATGAGAAACCATCAAGAACGGCTAGATCTGATGGAACGGGGTGATTCTCGGCCGTTAGAACGGGTCGAAGCTGATGGAATTTCATTTGTTAACACGAAATCACACCGTCCCAGTAAAACCGCACGTATTCCTACCAAAAACACTCAAAAACGACTGATCGGGACGATAAAACAGACGTGCCATCCGACTAGATAACATGTCATCCAAACGGACCACATGTCATTCGACCGGACCACATGTCATCCGATCGGATAGCATGTCACCCGATCGGATAGCATGTCACCCGATCGGATAGCATGTCATCCGAACGGATAACATGTCAGCCGACCGGATAACAGCCATCCGACACAATCAACATGTCATCCGACCGGATAACTGACATTCTGACACTATTTCCGCTTAATCGTGCATCGTTTACAATACCGCTCGATGATTAACGCAGACGTACTCGCAACCAATCCAAACAAGTTGTATTCTCGCTCAAAACGCACTGTGAGTATACCTGAACCCCTTTTAATCGCATTTTGGGTGTAACATACGTTTCTAACAAATCAAACTTATCGAACGAATTATTCAATCAATCGAATTATCACTTGCGAATAATTGTTATGCATAGATATACGTGATGCTAGTTGCATATGTGCAAGGGCTTATACTCGCGACGTCCCACCATGACTAGTATAGTACTATTGCGCCCGACGGGGTCTAGTTTGCCATCGCATATTCGAGCATCGAGGACTTAGTTGGTAGTATCAGCTTTGTGAGTATATATGTCGTGTGTTACGTTTATGCATATGGAATTTCGCTACACTTTTTAATCTATTAAGCTATACATATCAAACCTGTATACTCGCCAATACTTTTGTATTGACAAATGTTTTAACGTATGTTGCAGGTTAGATCGCAGGCTATTTCAAATCAAGCTAGGAAGTCTAGAAACCCAACAAAAATCTAGGTTGTCGGATTTGTATTGTTCGAGAGGACAAGAAATCTGTGATAACTCATGTGATTATATTATTTGTTAGTATGGGATAACGAATGTCTTACATATTATCGCAATATAGTTGTTATGAATTCTCTTGAGCAATCTGATTCGCCTAGTGCCGCGCCCCGATGATTCCGCCATCGGTTGGGGTGTGACAGATTGGTATCAGAGCCATAACTATAGGGAATTAGGCTAGACTCGACCTAGTCCGGGTCGACGTCTTAGAAATTGACCTAGTCTATAGTCCAAGTACCAACAGGCCGACTCGTACGAACCCAGTAGGGTTGTATCGGGCCTACTTGATACTCTCGATCGAAATTGCTAAAAGCTACAACTTTGTGTGAACACCGCGTACTACAGCTTCACACGAGGGAGCCTTTCCTAAGGCCGGAATACTACTTAGCCTTTCCTAAGGCTGACACAATACACATGTTTTCGAAAATACTCGCATAAGGAAACCGAGTGATCCAGTCAAGACCAGGTGTGAAAACCAAGAACTCTCGACGAGATCGCTCACTCAGCGCATTTTTCTAGCACGAGAACCTTTCATCGAGTTAGGAGTGACATCCACATCTCGACGAAAGTCTCCATTTCGAAATCTAGTGGAACTCACGAATTTATTCGAAGAGCATAACCACAATTAGGAACGAAGCTGTTAAGTCAGGGGTGAAACCCGTACCTTAATAAGCCGTTCCACTCCATAAATTGGTTTTCAAAAAGCTCTCACCAAGGACTCGACTATCACGATAACTCGAGCCACGCGACGACTAGGAGGATGAATGCCATGAGCTGCATCCCAGTGGAAGCATGGAGTCTTCTAAGTCAGCGCGCGTGCACGAACTTGTCAAATATAGTTGGGGTTACCTTAGATAGTCGACGCCTAAACACCCAAGGCACTCTATCATACGACCCACCAATTTTACAACTGGCTGGAACTTATTTATGAGTTGAAACTTTACGCTTTATCAATTTACGATTTTCACTCCCTGCTTTATAAACGCACAATTCGCACAGCCATCGCAATCTAAAACGAAACCCGAATGTTCGCAACAAAACTAATGCATAATCTATCACATTCGCTCTCGCTTTCTCACTTCAACGCGTCCTCGCTTATTCTAAGTCGACCTGTACGTGTATGATTACAAATTACGATTATATAAATACATACATATATATATATATATATACGTATTATAAACAACAAGTCAAATATATACGTATAAACAACAAGTCATTGCGTGAGAACTTAGGAATTTCGTGTCTCCTATATGGCTCCTATATGATTCGTATTACTATTATACTATCACATCAAGCTTTGAACGCGCTCAATCGCGTCGCAAAACTCAAAAATCATTATGATCGAATCTCATTCCAAGTCTCTTCCTGTCTAGATGCCTTCCAACGACTCTACCTCGAGACGAATAGCTAGGAGAAGAGCCAAACGAAGTGCCGATAAGAGGATTGCATCACTTGTGACCAAGGAAGTGGTCAAGCTCATTCCTCAAATTGCCGCTCGAGTGCACTCTCTCAGCAACTCTCGAGCCTCGGAAGACTCTAAGACGGAAGCGCCGCAATCTACTTTTCTCTACAAACACTTCAAAGCCTGTGACCCGATGGAATTCACGGGTGAAGGAGGTGTGACTCAGCTACTCCAGTGGTTCGATTCTATCGAAGTTACCCTTCGTCAAAGTGGGTGTCCCGATAGTTTCCATACTACTTGCGCTACCGGAGTATTTCAATCACGAGCACTCGACTGGTGGACCGCCGAACGTAACAAACGTGGGATCTCTGCAGCTTACGCTCTCTCTTGGGATGAGCTGAAAGAGCTCATGAAGAAAGAGTACTGCCCCCCTCACGAAATTCAGAAGCTGGAAGACGAATTCTGGAAAATCAAGCAAGTCGAAAGTGACAACGCTGGCTACACCGCAAGGTTCAAACAGCTTAGCATAATCTGCCCAAGTCAAGTTAACACTTCAGAAAAAGCCATTTCGAAGTACATTTGCGGCTTGCCTGAGTGTGTGGGTGGTTTTTTCGAAGCTGCAAGACCTGCTACCATCGAAGAAACCTACCGCTTAGCCGCAGAAATCAACCACAAATGACTCATGGAAGGGTTCTTCTCAAAGAATCCTGTCAAGCATGCTTATCTAGCAATCGCCATTAATTCTTCAGGCGAACATGTTGATGATTCTTCTGATGAATCTGCTGACGATTCTTCTGAAAAATCTGCTGGCGATTCTTCTGACGAATCTGCTAATGATTCTTCGGACGAATCTGCTGCCGACTCTTCTGACAAATCTGCCGACGGATCTTCCGACAAATCGGCCAAAGATTCTGCAAGTGAGTCCTCAGACGAATTCTCCAACGACGACACCTCTTCACAAAACACCGACAAACCCAACCGCAAACGAAAGACTTCAAGCCCGAACTCATCAACCACCGAACTGCCGCAGCCGAAGCCTCTTCAAGCAGTCCCGGTGTTTCCAAAACGAGCGTACACTGGAGCTCATCCTCAGTGCTACTCATGCACCTATCATCATCCAGTTGAGGCTGACTGTCGCTATTGCAGTACCTGCAACCGTTACGGTCACTTCACTCGCAACTGCCGCATCGAACCGCGAACTTGAGTACAACAACAACAGCTCCAGCAAAAGCCTTCAGCATTAAACATCTAGCAAGCGTAGGATAAAGTTGTAATGATACGATTTTCGACGTTAAATTCTAAGTTTGGACCTACTCTATTATTCGATGTTGCCACTATGCGTAACATTAACTCTCGTTTTCGTTCTCACACTCTAGTCGTCACACTTAGACTAGATTCACACACATACTATATACTATATATCACGAAATAATGTGTTTTACCCTCACTACACTCTTAGAACGAGGTACGATAAACGTGCAAGGAACGACTAATCAAGGGTGCACACGGGATTATTTGGGTCAGTGCACGGAGATCGTAGTAAATTCTAAGGTGCCATAAGCGTTACGACAAAGTATGACACCAAACCACAGGATCTAAGTAGTAGGGGTCAGGCAAGGTGTGCTTTATCATACTACCAAAGTTCCGTGAAGAAAGTGCCATGTGGAGTTGAACGTTATTAGACCTATTATACTATTGTGATTATTTTCAACACACTACACTTAATCGCAAGGCGTAACAACTGAATCGCATCATCGCAAGACTTGTCGTAAGTCTGCAAACGCAATGCAATCGCCTCATCAATGGACTCTGGAGAGTCTACCTCGCAGGACAATTGCATCGACGCAAGACTGGCCGTAAGTTTGTTGCGACCAAATCTCATCAAGTACATAAACGCTCACGATGTTGTTGAGTAAGGACCTATTCTACTCTCCTTGATAACCGTGATGCATCACAACGTAACGTTAAGCTTATTCAAAACAAAACTCGGCTAATCGCAATCGCTTATCATGTGTATCTCGCAATCTCTATCGCTTATTATGTGAATCTATATCGTTTGCTGTGTATCAATCTATCACTATACCGTTATCTGTGATATTTGTGTTAAGTTAGCACGCATGACCTCGCTTCAGGAGATGAAGCTCATATGGTTAAAGCAAGGTGTTTTAGTCATATCAGCAGGCTTCCGTTGAAAAAGGCCATGTGGGGTCTGATGTTAGTTAAACTCGGTGGTGTTAATGAATCAAATCGAACCGCATAAATCGCGTATACCTCTATCGCTTGCAACGCAACAACTGCCGATTATCGTAATTCGTTTATCGCCGCCGTCATTACTGGTGTTGTGTTGTGTTATTCGCTTAATCATCTAATCGCTTATCGCTTATCCTGCATAGGCTACCGCTTATTCGCGTATCGCGTACCGCTTATCGCTCGCTTGGTATTCACTCCAGTCTGTGTGGTATTAGTACACATGACATCGCTTCACGAGGCAAAACTAACCTGGTTAAACGTGATGTTTTACCATGCTAGCAAACTCTCGTGGAAACGTGCCATGTGGGTTCAAAGTGGAATCTAATCGAAAACGCGTTATTCGCTTATCGCTTACCGCTCGACGCCTACCCAGACACGACACATAAATGTTTTGTGTCATCAGGCTACTCACGCACGCTGTTGTAGCTATGTTCGCAATTCAACTCGCAGGTTCAACCTATTCGATTCTATCTTATACTTGGTCTGACTTTCTATCGATTGGACCGAGTGAGCGCAATTCTAACCGTGTCGTATCGGCGCACATGACACCGCCTCACGAAACAGAAGTAATATGAGAGAAACATGGTGGATACGCCGCTGGTACTTCCTATATATAAATGTTTTAATCATATTAACGAACTTCTGTGGGAAGGTGCCAAGTGGGGCTCGATGCTAAATTGTCTTTTCAAATGGTTAAAACTGATTTTTATAAAACTTTTATTAAAACCATGGGACAAGTGAAATTCCTCATAATGTGGAGGTAACATCGAACCAGCTTAACTCCATGTCCAAGGGGAGCTTTCATGAGTCCAATTTTTCCTTAAAACCTTTTGCCAAATCAGAACAAAATCCTTCTTAAGACTTTGGTTCGACATAGAGTTCAGCTTGAACCCATGTCATAGGAGAGTTTTCATAACCTCAGTTTTCATTTTCGAATTCCTTAAAATGTGTAAAACCTAAACTTTCTTGCAATGTTGGTTAACGATCGACTCAGTTAACCCTACGTCATGAGAAATCCTTCAAGTTCTTTAAAATTTCAATCGTATCGAACAAACGATTTCTCCGTGACGCGAGGTACTTTGGAACGCCAACTCGTGGGATATTATTTTTGTCTTTACGTCACCTTCTCGCTATCGCAATCGATCTCTCTTATTCGAAATGCTCTCGCCTGTCAACTCACGGTCAAATCACTCGCTGTATCGCTACTTACGCATGATCAACTCTCAAAAGTCTACCTGTTAGATTAATTTCGGGACGAAATTTCCTAAAGTAGGGGAGACTGTAACAACCCGCACTTTCGTGCGTTGTTACTACTCGATATACTCGTTACGCCTAGCACCAGAGATTCGGATCATAATGTAACTATGTCGCATACATCGCTATTCGAAGGATAATCGCATATTTTCGTAATACATTATCACTACATCACATCGCAAACACCAACACTCACGATGACATTGAGAGAGGACCTATTCTACCCTCCTCAGTGGCCGTGATGTGTCGAAACGCAGACAATTAACGCTAACAAAGACTCTCGGGTGAGTGCTATAGCTCCAGTCGTCGTGACGATGAGGACAATACGAGTGGATGGTACCCCGTCAGTCATTGTGGCACAACACACCATAACGTTCCCGATAACATCGAGAAAGGACCTATACTACCCTCCTTGATGGCCGTGAAACGTCGCTAATAATCGCATACTCGAAACAAAAACCGATTGTTATATCGAAACTTGGAAATATGGATACGTAAATACGACCCCTAGTGACATATATATATATATATATATATAATAACAATATAAATTAACTATAGAAAGCGCGTACTCCAAAAATTATCGCAACGCTCGAAAAACGGAGAAGTTCCCCGCGCCGGAGTGGCCATCCGAACGGATCCTTTCATCCTTGAATCCGTCTCGCGGATTCATACATATCATTCATGCCTTTCATCCTTGAATCCGTCTCACGGATTCAAACATTACATTCATACCTTTCATCCTTGAATCCGTCTCACGGATTCAAACATAACATCCATGCCTTTCATCCTTGAATCCGTTTCACGGATTCAAACATTGCATTCATACCTTTCATTCCCTGAATCCATCTCATGGATTCAAACATATTATTCATATCTCGTTGATCCGCACTTAATCACGGATTCAACATCCTTCATTCTTACCAGGCATGTTTTTCCTTCTTACATAGTACTCTCAATTTCCCGAGAGTCTTACTTCCCATTTCACCCACACGCCCGCCTGCTACCCAACTCTACCGGACATACCTGTAACAATTATCATGATCTCACGAACGTCATACGTTTCTCGTGTACTGGCCAGGTACACAATCCGCATAGTAGTTTCGTGCCTTCATGTAATTGTCACCTTATGTCCGTAGACTTAGGTTTCGGCGCGTATATCGCTTCCAATACTTCATTACTATACAATCGTTGTCTTTTATTTTAAAATTCTCCTTCCCTTAATGAATTTTACCATTACTTACACCCACATATTAGCTTCACGTACCTGGGCTCATTTGCCTATTTGTCTTATTACCTCTTTGCCTGCCTTAGTATTCCTCCTAGACTGCATTCATGGATCATTCTCTTCCAACACTTATGCTTACCTTGCACATACAAAACCGTCAGTTTCTTTATACGTATACATAAATACATACTTTCATCAGCCTTTACCTTGGATCTTGATCGAGTCTTAGATTGTACGGATTTCTTATCTCAAGAGCACACAAGTTTGAGTTCAAGTACTTACCTTCTCGTACTTGATTCCCTCAAACCAGGGCTCTGATACCAACTTGTAAGACCCTAACACATTTAACCTTAAAACGACGCAGCGGAATTTCGAGTCTGAAAATTTCTTTCATGACATACATCTTGACATTCTAAAAATTCATTTTATAATATAAGAACATAACTTATCCACACTAAATTACATATTTAAACATTCCCGTACAATCCGTCTTGTGACTCGATCTTCGATCTCTACTCCTTGGTAATCCTCATGGCTTGTACTACCTGCGCTCACCACATAAAATTCATAACGTTAGTACGTATCATAAGCATACAAGATTTGTACACGTTTACTTTTCATTTCAATAACTCTTTACATCCCGGCTTTCCCTCTGATCATACGATCCGTAGTGAGACTTCCTTGGTATCCTGCGTTACACTTCATCACCAGGCACGATGTTATTATCGTTAGTACTCAATTTCATTGAATGCATGCGTACATACTTTCATACAACCTATACATACACTTACGATCACACATAGCAACATACATACCTATGTACCTACATACATACGTACGTGCATACCTAAATACATCCATTCATACATACATACATACATACATACATACATACATACATACATACATACATACATACATACATACATACATACATACATACATACATACATACTTACATGCCTACATACATACATACATACATACCTACATACATACATACATACAAACCTACATACATACTTACATATAAACATACATACATACTTACATACATACGTACATACTTATTCCATACCTTCTCACAACTTACATACGTGCATACCTTCGTACATACTCACTTGACTACATATACATACTATCTACATACACCCTTACATACATACACTTATACTTATACAACATACATACGTACCCACCTACATACATGCCTACATTTATATTTTCAATCAACCATTGCAATATACCCGACTCATACTTGCCTACTCATATACGTCTTCATATATATCCTTATGTACTCGCTTACACACCATAATCTTACATACATTCGCGTATACACGCTTACATACACTTCTACATACGTGTATAGAGATATACAAGCATCCATACATACCTATCCACACATACGCTTACCCTAATGGTAAAAAAACATGAGTTAAATCAGTCATACGCAACTTAAAACGCGTTTAAACGAGTTCCCAAGCCAAAACTGAGCAAACGAGCAACTTTCGCCAACCAGGGGGGGCTCGAGTGACGCCAAGGGCCCTGGCATCACGCTAGGCCCCTGTTTTGGCAGAAGATGTGCAGCAACTTGCTGCATATTCCCAGCACGATCCCGTTTCACGGAAACGAGCATTACTCTCTCGTTTTTGACCCGTTTTGCCCGATTCTTTTTCCTACACGTCCGTAATTTAATTCTCCATCTATTGGAACTAGAATCCAACGTCCGACTTAATAAAATTTCAGACTTTTAACTCTTCGGCTTATTACCCTTTTACCCAACTTTGACCCATTCATGCATTCATCAACGTAGCTTGTTCGTTTTACCATAACCTCTTATAAACATAATAATTTCAGTGTCGTCTATCATAAATTACTAAATTCTTGGATGTCTTGCATCCTCTTAACACCTTATCGTTCATAAGCTTATTTTTGACCCGTTAAGGGTATTCGCGCATTAATTGGTCTACGACTAACCAAACCATAATCCCCACTTCCATACTTGTCCAAAACATTACACTAATCGAATAAATTGTTTCTAAGCTACTTTTAAGATCGTTTACCCCAAAATACCCATCAAGGGCATTTTGGTCAACCTTGAACCCATCATTTACGATGAAAGACTTTAACACATATTTGACCTCAAACATCATGTTTAATTCATTACAACACTTTATTACTTACTTGTACTAAGAAGTGATTACGGAAATCACTTACCTTATGCGTCCGTGCTCGTATCCGATTCCTCGCCTTTTCTTGACCCGCTATCCTTTCATGTTTGCGTCCGTCTTGACATGATTCCTATACGCTCTTTTCATCAAGATCATGCTCCTATTAGCATATGCATTCGTACATGTTAACAATCATATCAATCGCATATTTCACCCTTAACTTTCATTAGTCATTTCTAACATACATAACTCGTATGATTATATTCATATCCGTTTAAACTCATGTAATTCATCATATAATCACAAACAACGCATATTGACATAACATGTACCATACGAATTTCCTATAATCCTGCCTTTACGACCACGTGTCAATTCATGTTTCTTATGCTTAGTTGACTTTTGAAAGTCAACTATATACCATATTTAACCATCGACTTATCATTATATACTCGTAACATCATATTCGGTTATACGGATGACACTATATACATTTCATCATACACTTGATGCGAGTACTACCTTTTAAGCATAACGTACACCTATTTCATGCTCAAATCTTCTAAACTCATACATAACCCATCAAAACATACTACTAATCATCATGTATCATTCCCAAACAAACATCAAACATATCATCATCACATTTCTCCTAATTCTTCTAACAAGTATTCATCATAACCACATAATACATCAATCTTTCAACAAGACTCGAACATGGGAGGTGATTCTAGTCATCATCTTCACCCTAACTAACGAGTTTCACCTCTAATCATCAAATTAACGTAAACCCTACATAACCCATGTTCTATACGAAGATTCTAACCCTTGTACATGATCAATTTCATATTAACTCACGGATTAGAACATAACCCACTTCACCCATGATCACCAATCTTAAACTTAAGACATACCTTATGATCCCCTCGTGAAGGTGATCACTAATTCATGCTCGGTTGTGAATTTGGGCCTTGATTCATTCTTCAATTTGAAGCTTTTGATGATCTAGGGTTTGGGGCTCTTGAGAGCCCCTGATCGATCTATCCAGAACACACACGAAAATGTGTGTGTGTGTGTGTGTGATCTTTTTCTTTTAATAACCCAACTTTCATTAGTTCCACTTTAGCCCCTCGGGTTTTGTCTTTAAAACATAACTGACATTACCTTCCTCTTTTAATTCTTTTGACCATATTCTTAACTAGGTTAAATAGCCTAGTTATTTATTTCATGACGTGTCATATCGGAACACACGACAAATATTAACATTCAGATTTTGGGGCGTTACATCACATCACTTGAACAGTGATGTGACAACTCCCACCCGACCAAGCACGCTTCAGGACACTTTTCCCTCGATTCCTCACGATTCCGGTAAGATTTCAACCTAAAAACTTGTACTTCTACGATCTACACTCAATTCTACATCATTCTGTCTTTTAAAACTCAATTTCTAACCGTGAAATCTACTGATTTGAGGTGTTTAAGGTGTTGTCACCAAGAGTTCATATGAACTTCAAGTTGTGACCTCATCCCACCATAAACGACTCAGATCTGGGTGATTTCCACATGTTTTGATAACAAATCTCACCTAAATCTATGTATTTAACCGAGGAACTGTGCGATTTCGAGTTAACCATGAGAAACCGTCAAGAACGGCTAGATCTGATGGAACGGGGTGATTCCCGGCCGTTAGAACGGGTCGAAGCTGATGGAATTTCATTTGTTAACATGAAATCACACCGTCCCAGTAAAACCGCACGTATTCCTACGAAAAACACTCAAAAACGACTGATCGGGATGATAAAACAGACGTGTCATCCGACTGGATAACATGTCATCCGAACGGACCACATGTCATTCGACCGGACCACATGTCATCCGATCGGATAGCATGTCACCCGATCGGATAGCATGTCACCCGATCGGATAGCATGTCACCCGATCGGATAGCATGTCACCCGATCGGATAGCATGTCACCCGATCGGATAACATGTCACCCGATCGGATAGCATGTCACCCGACCGGATAACAGCCATCCGACCCAATCAACATGTCATCCGACCGGATGAGCACCATCCGACCGGATAACTGACATTCTGACACTATTTCCGCTTAATCGTGCATCGTTTACAATACCGCTCGATGATTAATGCAGACGTACTCGCAACCAATCCAAACAAGTTGTATTCTCGCTCAAAACGCACTGTGAGTATACCTGAACCCCTTTTAATCGCATTTTGGGTGTAACATACGTTTCTAACAAATCGAACTTATTGAACAAATTATTCAATCAATCGAATTATCACTTGCGAATAACTGTTATGCATATATATACGTGATGCTAGTTGCATATGTGCTAGGGCTTATACTCGCGACGTCCCACCATGACTAGTATAGTACTATTGCGCCCGACGGGGTCTAGTTTGCCATCGCATATTCGAGCATCGAGGACTTAGTTGGTAGTATCAGCTTTGTGAGTATATATGTCGTGTGTTACGTTTATGCATATGGAATTTCGCTACACTTTTTAATCTATTACGCTATACATATCAAACCTGTATACTCGCCAATACTTTTGTATTGACAAATGTTTTAACGTATGTTGCAGGTTAGATCGCAGGCTATTTCAAATCAAGCTAGGAAGTCTAGAAACCCAACAAAAATCTAGGTTGTCGGATTTGTATTGATCGAGAGGACAAGAAATCTATGATAACTCATGTGATTGTATTATTTGTTAGTATGGGATAACGAATGTCTTAAATATTATCGCAATATAGTTGTTATGGATTCTCTTGAGCAATCTGATTCGCCTAGTGCCGTGCCCCGATGATTCCGCCATCGGTTGGGGTGTGACATGATGGGTTGATAAGACTGCTGTGAACTTGTTCTCTAGGGAAAGTCTCACCAAACGGGTCGCCGTCCAATCGACCGACCTGAAGGGTAGAGGCACTTCTCTGTTTTCAAAATGCTACAACGAAAACTTCAAAAGTCAAACCATCATACACAAACACATCCTCACCAAACGAGGTGACAATCCAATCGAACGACCACCCGATCGGGTGACCATCCGAACGGATTGTCAATCGATCGACCGGCTAACCGATCGGATTGCTATCCGATCGGACTGCTGTTCGACACTGGTTTTCTTCGCACCATTTTACGCGTCGCTTATCTTTTATGCTATCGTACTGTTCAGGCTAATCTCGCTCTAAGCGCTCCCTTCAATCCATCATCGCTGTGAGTATACTCGAACCCTTTTTGCTTTATGCACTTTTGGGTGTTACATACGTTACTTATTCAAAATCACATCGAACACACTACGCAATACTTTAACGCTAACCATTACCACATGTTATACGTGACTTAATGAATGCTTGTTTGTTATGTTTACACATGGAATGCTGTCTACCTGCCTTAGCAACGATAGTACTATAGTTTGGACTCAGCACCTGTTTACTCAGGGGTTGTTAAGGACAATTAGTTACATGGCTCATAGTGATGAGTGTGTATCGCGAACGGCCTTGGGCAGTCAACCCACAGTTATTGGTATCGATAGGTTCATGTCGATAACTAAAGTGCTTCATTTCACTCTGTGTACGTGCTGGTTATGCGTAACGATTACGAACTCTATTATATTTATTAAACTTGTATGCTCACCTTTACACTATGTGTATTGATTTTTACTTTAACGTATGTGGCAGGTGCTTAAGATGTTTAAATGCTTGGCTTGCTGTGAAATTAAGGCGAGGAAAGACCTAGAACAATAATAAATTGTCTGTACTTGAAATCTGAGTTGTCGGAACAGAACAATTTGACTAGATTTTGTCTGTAATAATTATGTTACTTTTTATGTCATGGTATGGGACGTGATGCTTTAAATAATTGGTAATCATAGTTGTTATGGAAACTTCTGGACAATCTGTTTCGCTCAGTGCCATGCCCCGATGTTTCCGCCATCGGTTGGGGTGTGACAGATTGGTATCAGAGCCATAACTAAAGGGAATTAAGCAAGACTCGACCTAGTCCGGGTTGATGTCTTAGAACGACCTAGTCTATAGTCTAAGTACCAACAGGCCGACTTGTGCATACCCTGTAGGGGTCTTGTGCAAAGCTTACTTACTATTTCTCGCCATTTACGCTTACACGACACTATCATTGCATTCTAATTTTCGAAAATGAACAAGCGATTAGGTTAAGATTAGGTGTGAAAACCGCAAACTCTCGACCAAATTGCCTGTTCGACCTGCATTTCAACTACAAATAGGTTAAATTGCATTAAAACAGGAGTGAAATCCGTACTTTAACACAATTTTTTCTCTCTACTTTTATCAAAACGGGGACAAGGTTATTAAGTCAGGGGTGAAACCCGAACCTTGGTGACATGTCCCGTGCTCTATTTTGTTTTACAAAACTCTCACCAAAGTCTCGATGGACTCCAACGACTTGAAGTCACACCAGAACTGGAAGGACGCGTGCCATTTGTCCATCGCTGGACACAACACAATGCCCTACACACCTTTAACGAATCGCTATTACTTGTGGAGGATCGCATACTATGGTGATACTTGTACTATACTACTCGTTATGCTACTCGATTGCATCGCACGCGAACTGTGAATGATAGGTTTCTGTATTCTGACTGCTTCCTGTGTTATTGTGCCTTACGTGCTTACATGTTTCTGTGCTTAAGTAATCTCCGTGTTTACGTGCTTATGTGTTTATGTGATGTGACTATGTTCCTGAGCTTAAGTAATACTAGGCGTGTGAGATGAGACTCGATTATACCGTGTTTGAGTCCTATGGCGATGTCTGTTGCAGACAATGTCGTCATCTGGATCCCGCCATTCGCGTGATGCTCGCCAAAGCCAGAAAGACAAACGCCTTGCTGCTCTCGTCGCCAAGCAAGTCGCAAAAGTTATTCCACAGATCTTCAGCGAGATCCATGAGAACGCAAGCAAATCATCCGAGGAGTCCGGAACTGAAACTCCCAAGACTGCTTTCAGCTTCAAGCAGTTCAAAGCTTGTGGGCCAAAGGAATTTACTGGCGAAGGCGACCCGACGGCCTTGTTTCAATGGTTTGATTCCATCGAGGTTACCCTACGACAGAGCGGTTGCCCAGATGAACTCCGCATTCTCAACGCTACTGGCGTCTTCCAGTCCCGCGCTTTAGACTGGTGGACGGTTGAGAGGAACAAACGTGGGAACGATGCAGCTTATGGTCTGACCTGGGAGGAGTTGAAGAACGTCATGCTGGAACAATTATGCCCTCCTCATGAGCTTCAAAATTTGGAGGACGAATTCTGGCATAATAAGCAGAAGGATGGTGACACTGCTGCTTTGAGTGCTCGCTTCAAGCAGCTCAGCATCATTTGTCCTGATCAAGTGAAGACTGCTTACATGACGATCAAGAAGTACACCCGAGCTCTGCCGGATTGTGTTGCGGATTTTGTGCAAGCTTCCAAGCCCGCAACAATCGAAGAAACTTACCTGCTTGCCGCTGAAATCAACGACAAGTGAGTTAAGTCTGGTGTCTGGGAGAAAGCTCCCAAGAATCTGCATCAAGCTACCACCGCACCATATACTGAAACCACCACTCCTCAGTCTTCAAAAGCTCTACGTTGCAAGAGGAAGAACAACAACAACTCCAGCAACAAGAACTGTGCTATCACCACCGCTGCCCCGCTCCAAACACTTCCAGCTCAACAACAGCCGATGCAACACCTCCAGGTTGCGGCACCGGTAACCCAAGCACCGCCAGCAAAGCGTGCTTATACGGGTCCTCACCCGGTCTGCCCAACTTGCACCTATCACCATCCAGTGGGAATCACCTGCAGGTTCTGTGTACATAGCAACATGTACGGCCATTTCACCGCCAACTGCCGTACAGGCGCTCGACAAGCTCCAGCTACTGCTCATCAAGCTCTATTTCCTGCTCCTCAAGGCCAGCAAGTGGCTCAGGCACCCTCGATCAATGCTAGAGTCTGCTTCGTGTGTGGTGATCCTAACCACTTCGCGAACATGTGCCCGAATCGAGTGGTGAAACAAGAGCCACAACAACAGCAGGTCCAGCAACAGCCTCAGCAACAGCAACAGCAGCAACAACAGCAACAAGCCGCACGAGCTCGAACCTTCAACATTAATGTGCGCCAAGCTCAAGCCGACAACAACGTGGTCAATGGTACGTTCCTTGTGAATGGTATTTATGCTTCATGTTTTTTTGATACTGGTGCCGATAACTGTTTTGTATCGTTTGAGTTCGAAAAGCTCCTTAATCGTAAGCGCGCCCATCTCCCCTCGACGTTCGATATCGAAGTTGCCACCGGAAGAACTGTTACCATCAATTCTGTTCATCGTGATTGTACTCTCGAACTCAACAATCACATCTTTCCCATCGACCTTATCCCGATGCAACTCGGTAGTTTTGACGCCATAGTAGGCATGGACTTTCTTCACGAAAACTATGCTGAAGTTGTTTGTTTTGATAAGATGATTTGATTCTCGCTCGCTAATGGTGATCAATTGTGTGTCTACGGTGAAGTCGCGTCGAAGAAACTCCAACTCATATCGTGTGTCCAAGCTAGCAAGTATCTCCGCAAGGAATACCAAGCTTTCTTAGCTCACGTCGTAGTAGTAGCAGAGAAAAAGGAAGTTAAGGGAGTGAAGGATGTTCCCGTTGTTCGTGAGTTTCCAAACGTATTTCCTGACGATCTCCCCGGATTACCACCGAGTCGTGATATCGACTTTCGGATCGACCTCATTCCTGGAGCCAACCCTGTTGCCAGAGCTCCTTATCGACTCGCACCGTCTGAAATGCGCGAACTGTCGAGTCTGCTCCAGGAATTACTTGATAAAGGCTTCATTCACCCTAGCACCTCTCCGTGGGGCGCACCAGTCCTTTTCGTCAAAAAGAAGGATGGGTCGTTCAGGATGTGCATCGACTATAGGGAGTTGAATAAGCTGACAATCAAGAATCGCTATCCCCTGCCCTGCATCGACGATTTGTTTGACCAACTACAAGGTGCTACATGTTTTTCCAAGATCGACCTACATTCAGGCTACCACCAACTACGCATACAAGACGAGCATATACCCAAAACCGCTTTTCGCACTCGATACGGCCACTACGAGTTCGTTGTTATGCCTTTTGGTCTAACTAACGCACCCGCGGTTTTCATGGATCTGATGAATCGCGTGTGTAAACCTTTTCTCAACCACTTCGTCATCGTGTTCATCAATGATATCCAGATCTATTCCAAGTCGAAAACCGAACACGCGCAACATCTACGTTTGGTTCTCGAGTTACTCCAAGGGAATCGACTCTATGCCAAGTTCTCCAAGTGTGAATTCTGGCTGGAGGAGGTTCAATTCCTCGGTTACATCGTAAATAGTCAAGGTATTCACGTCGACTCCACGAAGATCGAAGCTGTCAAGAGTTGGGTTACACCTAAGAACCAGACTGAGGTCCGTTCTTTTCTCGGACTAGCGGGCTATTATCGCCGGTTTATCAAAGAATTCTCTAAAATCGCCGTGCCGCTTACTTCTCTCACGCACAAAGACAAGCCTTTTGTTTGGGGAACTGAACAAGAGACTGCCTTTCAAACCCTCAAGCATATGCTTTGCAATGCTCCCGTTCTCACTCTACCCGACGGAAACGATGACTTTATTGTCTATTGTGATGCCTCGAACCTCGATCTCAGTTGTGTTCTCATGCAACAAGACAAGGTTATTGCTTACGCGTCTCGTCAGCTCAAGATCCACGAGAAGAACTACACAACCCACGATCTCGAGCTAGGTGCAGTTGTTTTTGCGCTGAAGATTTGGTGACACTACCTGTATGGTACCAAGTGTACGATCTTCACAGATCATAGGAGCCTACAACACATCCTCAGCCAGAAAGAACTTAATATGCGTCAACGCCGATGGGTTGAACTTCTTACTGATTACGAATGTGATATTCGTTACCATCCTGGCAAAGCAAATGTCGTTGCCGATACCCTCAGCAGACGGAGCTATTTGCATAGCGCCCGTAATATTCAAGCCCAATTCGATCTCGAAACCCTTATCCGCGAAGCCCAACATGCCTGTTTTACCGAACGCACTTTGAAGAAGGAAAGGATTATCAACGATGGAGCACAGCTAGTGAATATGTCGAATGGGATATTCCATTATCTAGACCGAATCTGGATCCCTAAACGGACTGATTTACGACTGATGGACGAAGCCCACAAATCTCGATATTCTATTCATCCCGGTGCCGATAAGATGTACCAGGACCTTCGCTACAAGTACAGGTGGACGGGCATGAAGAGGGATATCGCTCTCTATGTTGGAAAGTGCCTGACTTGCTCCAAAGTCAAGGCTGAACATCAAAGACCCTCTAGATTGCTTGAGCAACCCCCAATCCCTATGTGGAAGTGGGAGAGCATAGCTATGGACTTCATAACGAAACTCCCGATTACGCCATCAGGTCACGACAGCATCTGGGTTGTCGTTGACCGTTTGACTAAATCTTCTCACTTTTTACCGATACGAGAAGACTATAAGGTAGAGAAATTAGCCCGAATCTACACCGATGAGATCATTTGTCGACATGGGACGCCTCGCGACATCATCTCTGACCGCGATGGTCAGTTTACCTCGCGTCTTTGGGAAACGTTTCAAACTGCTCTCGGTACTACGCTTAATCTAAGTACCGCTTTTCATCCTCAAACCGACGGTCAGACTGAGAGAACGATCCGTACCCTTGAAGACATGCTCCGTTCTTGTGTCATCAATTTCGGTGGTAATTGGGACGCATACTTACCTTTAGTCAAATTCTCGTACAATAACAGTTATCATTCCAGCATTCAAATGGCACCATTTGAGGCATTATATGGAAGAAAATTTCGATCGCCTATTGTATGGCACGAGATCGGGCATTCGCAATTAACCGGTCCTGAGCTTTTGCAAGAAACGACTGAAAAAATCCTCCAAATTCGAGACAATCTGCTGAAAGCTAGGAGTCGTCAGAAATGCGTCGATAGACGACGCAAGCCCCTTGAATTTGACGTTGGTGACTACGTACTCCTAAAGGTTTCACCTTGGAAGGGTGTAGTCCGATTCGGCAAGAATGGAAAGCTCGCGCCTTGATACGTTGGACCCTTTAAAATTCTGGAAAGGATTGGAAAAGTGGCCTACAGACTCGAACTACCGGGGGAACTTAGCAACGTTCACCCAACTTTCCATGTTTTGAACCTCAGAAAGTGCCTGGCTGAGCATGATTTGCACGTTCCATTAGAAGATCTACAAGTGAACAAAACATTACACTTCATGGAAAAGCCTGTTGAGATCATGGACCGACAAACCAAGCAGGTCAGGCGCTCACACATTCCCATTGTGAAGGTTCGCTGGGAAGGCAAACGAGGCGCAGAGTTCACTTGGGAACTCGAAAGTGACATGAAGGTGAAGTACCCGTAGTTGTTTGCTACGGCTTCGGCCTAATTTCGGGACGAAATTCCCTTAAGTAGGGGAGGCTGTAACACCCCGTGTTTCGAAAGACAAAGTCAAAGTCAAAGTCAAGTTTGATTGTTTTGATTTCTTTGACTTGTAGATGATCTATTTTAATGCGTTAGCTGTATTATATGGAGTACTTATTAATAATCGAGGTTTGATCGCTATTTATCACATGTTTATCGTTATCGCATCGCACTCGCAACTCGAATTTATGTGCTTTTTTATGAATTTATGTGTGTGTGCCATTATGTGTTACTTGTGCATGTTTATTTATGTTATGTATG
This sequence comes from Helianthus tuberosus, assembly GCA_030545235.1. Taxonomy (NCBI): domain Eukaryota; kingdom Viridiplantae; phylum Streptophyta; class Magnoliopsida; order Asterales; family Asteraceae; genus Helianthus; species Helianthus tuberosus. The sequence continues at coordinate 36,603,293 of CM060393.1, forward strand.
ATGTGGTGATCAATCGAAACGCAATCGCAACGCTATCGCAATCGAATCGCAGACACTAAACGCAAGATATTTAGGATGATTGTATGTTAGATATAGTAGTTGGGATTAAAAGTAATTTAGAGAGGAAACTCCATCGCATCGCTCACTCGAATTGCATCGCAACGCACTACACGCAAATCGAAACAACAAAACTCGTCGCGCCGAACACTTGGGTCGAGTGGCCAACCGATCGGATAGCCATCCGATCGAGTTGCCACCCGATCGGGCCGCCACCCGATCGGACAGCCCTTTCCACTTTGGGAAACCCTATAAATACCTCACTTTTTACCACTTTTGGGTGGTGACATCTCTCTACTCGATCCAGCCGCACTCAAGCACTTTTCTCCCGATTTCTCTCAAATCTTGTAAGTTTTCAACCTAATCCTTGTACTTCTATGATCAACACTTGATTCTACACCTTTCTCCAATTCGAATCTTAACTTTTAACCGTGAAATCACTAGATATGAGGTTTTATAGGATGATGTCAGCATGGTGTTCTTAGGAACTTCATGTTTTGGCTTTAATCCATCGAGAACAACTTGAATCTGAAAGATTTCCACATGAATTAACAAAGATCTTGCATAGATCTGAACATATTCACGGTGAAAAGGATTGAAAGATGGTTTTTCTAACTTTCTTTCAACTCTTTTACACTCAATGCACTCAAACCCGATGGAATCGGAGCTGGTTCTGATTGTCTACTCGTTCTTAGTGATGTATCAGTTCTAGATCTGGATTTTGTCAGAGAGATAGTGATTTCGGGTTTGAACATGAACGACCGTCTTGAGCCATGCACTTGTAGGACTAGGGTGATTCCCGTTCGGTCGGGTCACTTGGGCCAAGATGGGGTTCCTATTGTTCAAACAAGCTATCACAACGTCTCGTTTAAGCTACGAACAAATCAAGTAACAAAACGATCAGACCAGCCATCCGATCGGATTGCCATCCGATCGACCAGCCATCCGATCGGGTTGCATCTTATTTCAATGCTTAACAATTTTCAACATGTTCAATGCACTACCAGTTCTAGCGGATTGTCACCTGATCGGTAGACCATCTGATGGGTTGATAAGACTGTTGTGAACTTGTTCTCTATGGAAAGTCTCACCAAACGGGTCGCCGTCCGATCGAATCGACGTCCGATCGACCGACCTGAAGGGTAGAGGCACTTCTCTCTTTTCAAAATGCTACAACGAAAACTTCAAAAGTCAAACCATCATACACAAACACATCCTCACCAAACGAGGTGACAATCCAATCGAACGGCCACCCGATCGGGTGACCATCCGAACGGATTGTCAACCGATCGATCGGCTAACCGATCAGATTTGTATCTGATCAGACTGCAGTTCGACACTGGTTTTCTTCGCACCATTTTACACGTCGCTTATCTTTTATGCTATCGTACTGTTCAGGCTAATCTCGCTCTAAGCGCTCCCTTCAATCCATCATCGCTGTGAGTATACTCGAACCCTTTTTGCTTTATGCACTTTTGGGTGTTACATACGTTACTTATTCAAAATCACATCGAACACACTATGCAATACTTTAACGCTAACCATTACCGCATGTTATAAGTGACTTAATGAATGCTTGTTTGTTATGTTTACACATGGAATGCTGTCTAACTGCCTTAGCAACGATAGTACTATAGTTTGGACTCAGCACCTGTTTACTCAAGGGTTGTTAAGGACAATTAGTTACATGGCTCACAGTGGTGAGTGTGTATCGCGAACTGCCTTGGGCAGTCAACCCGCAGTCATTGGTATCGATAGGTTCATGTCGATAACTAAAGTGCTTCCTTTCACTCTGTGTACGTGCTGGTTATGCGTAACGATTACGAACTCTATTATATTTATTAAACTTGTATGCTCACCTTTACACTATGTGTATTGACTTTTACTTTAACGTATGTGGCAGGTGCTTAAGATGTTTAAATGCTTAGCCTGCTGTGAAATTAAGGCTAGGAAAGACCTAGAACAATAATAAATTGTCTGTACTTGAAATCTGAGTTGTCGGAACATAACAATTTAACTAGATTTTGTCTGTAATAATTATGTTACTTTTTATGTCATGGTATGGGACGTGATGCTTTAAATAATTGGTAATCATAGTTGTTATGGAAACTTCTGGACAATCTGTTTCGCTCAGTGCTACGCCCCGATATTTCCGCCATCGGTTGGGGTGTGACAGATTGGTATGATAGCCATAACTATAGGAAATTAGGCAAGACTCGACCTAGTCCGGGTTGATGTCTTAGAACGACCTAGTCTATAGTCTAAGTACCAACAGGCTGACTTGTGCATACCCTGTAGGGGTCTTGCGCAAAGCTTACTTACTATTTCTCGCCATTTACGCTTACACTACACTATCACTGCATTCTAATTTTCGAAAATGAACAAGCGATTAGGTTGAGATTAGGTGTGAAAACCGCAAACTCTCGACCAAATTGCCTGTTCGACCTGCATTTCAACTACAAATATGTTAAATTGCGTTGAAACAGGAGTGAAATCCGTACTTTAACGCAAATTTTTCTCTCTACTTTTATCAAAACGGGGACAAGGTTATTAAGTCAGGGGTGAAACCCGAACCTTGGTGACATGTCCGGTGCTCTATTTTGTTTTACAAACCTCTCACCAAAGTCTCGATGGACTCCAACGACTTGAAGTTACCCCAGAACTGGAAGGACGCGTGCCATTTGCCCAGAATCGAGGCAAAGGCATAGTCCCGATAGTTGAAGGTGTACTAAAAGTCTTTGTGAATAGTCGAACCACCTTGGGTAGTCGATGTCTATTTAGCCTTAGACAATCTAATTTCGATTTCAAGCTCGCAATCGCTGATTTTATGTGTTTGGATTCTGAGCCCGCAACTGCTGACTCTGATATTTGCCGATTTTATGTGGATTTTATTGTTATGTGGCTTATATGCTTATCTGTTAGCATAATGAGGTACTACTGGTTTCGATTTAACACTTTTGACTATCGCTCGACACAACACAATGCCCTATACACCATTAACGAATCGCTATTACTTGTGGAGGATCGCATACTATGGTGATACTTGTACTATACTACTAGTTATGCTACTCGATTGCATCGCACGCGAACTGTGAATGATAGGTTTCTGTATTCTGACTGCTTCCTGTGTTATTGTGCCTTACGTGCTTACATGTTTCTGTGCTTATGTGATCTCCGTGTTTACGTGCTTATGTGTTTACGTGCTTATGTGTTTATGTGATTTGACTATGTTCCTGAGCCTTAGTAATACTAGGCGTGTGAGATGAGATGAGATTATACCGTGTTTGAGTCCTATGGCGATGTCTGTTGCAGACAATGTCGTCATTTGGATCCCGTCATTCACGCGCTGCTCGCCAAAGCCAGAAAGACAAACGCCTTGCTGCTCTCATCGCCAAGCAAAACGCAAAAGTCATTCCACAGATCTTCAGCGAGATCCATGAGAACGCAAGCAAATCATCCGAGTAGTCCTGAACTGAAACTCCCAAGACTGCTTTCAGCTTCAAGTAGTTCAAAGCTTGTGGGCCAAAGGAATTTACTTGCGAAGGCGACCCTACGGCCTTGTTTTAATGGTTTGATTCCATCGAGGTTACCCTACGACAGAGCGGTTGCCCAGATGAACTCCGCACTCTCAACGCTACTGGCCTCTTCCAGTCCCGCGCTTTAGACTGGTGGAAGGCTGAGAGGAACAAACGTGGGAACGATGCAGCTTATGGTCTGACCTGGGAGGTGATGCGTGCGAAGTGTAGGGATGGCAATGGTTCGGGTTCGGGTCGGGTATTGGCAATCCCATACCCATACCCGGTTGTAAAATCGTGTCCCATACCCGACCCAATACCCGTTGGGTATATGTCGGGTAATTACCCGTCGGGTACCGGGTATACCCACGGGTATCGGATATACCTATTAGTTTGTTAAAATATATACATTGGGATTTCCAAATACATTTTTTACTATTATAATTATTATATAATTTTATTTATGCAACAACTATTATAAATTAAAATATACATTACATAGATATAAGTTTTAGCATAAATGAATAATAACTTTATAATATTTATACACTTATATGTATATAGTTCACAACATATAAAATATAAATACTATCATAAAATACATATGCTAAAAGAAATTTTTTTTTTCACATTATGAACATACTAAAATAAATCACTAATAGATAAGGGTTAATGGAAAATAAAAATATAAATTAAAAACTTCGGGTGTATGATCGGGTATATAATTCGGGTAAACGGGTATGTGGTTTCGGGTAATCGGGTCCGGTATCACCTAATCCCATACCCGACCCATACCCGGGAAAATTTTTAAAAGTAAACCCATACCCGGCCCAATACCCATCGGGTATCGGGTATACCCGTCCCATTTGTGTCGGGTTTCGGGTATACCCGTCGGGCTCGGGTATTTTTGCCATCCCTAGCGAAGTGTTATATATATTAGGTGTATATTTTAAGCCCTTTTTAACACTTATTTTAGCCAAGTTTTAAATTTATAAAACACGATATTTTACTAACACTAAACACACATATGGGCAAGTGCACCCATGGTGAGCGTAGTATAGCGTTGGTAAGATACCGAGGTCGTCCAAGGACACAAGAGCTTTTAGTACCGGTTTATCCTCAACGTCTAATCAAAATAAAAGTTTAGAAAAATGTTTTAAACTAAGAAAAGATAAAAACTAACTAAAATGCTGAAAAATAAAAATAAAATAAAAAACAGATAGACAAGATGAATCACTTGGTTCCGACTCGTATCTAGTATAACCTTTGATTATTTCCGCACTTTTGCACATAATTAAGAGATTATCTTAGTTATTGTAGTAGGCCCCTCTTTTGAAGGTGACGTTACCCTCACCCTAGTAGTTTGAGTCAGCAAGGATACAATCCTAAAAGGGTGGATTATTGGAAGATAATGAATTAAGTTATTAATGCAGTATTGTGGTAGGCCCCGCTTTTGGCGGTGACGTTACCCTCGGCTAAGTAGTCTGAGTCAGCAGGGATACAGTCCTAAATAGCCGGGTTATAGTATTAATAGTAGTTAACTCATGAGGGGATCAAAGAGTTTGGACCCCCGCCATCCAATACCGTGAAGTATTGAAGGAGGTCCTACTAAATTTGACCCAGGTCCATTGCAGGACCTCTAAACGCTGAACAATGGCAAGACCTTTACCAAACCGTTCCCTTAACCCCCGACCAGGTAGCCAACATACCTCCATATAGACCGTGGAGCTATGAATGGTGAAAATCCTTTATTTTATATAGACAGTAAAATAATGCCAAGACACCACGGACAAACGATAAGGAAAGATCACCTTCAACATAAGTAACTAGTTATTAAAGTCATTAATACAAAACCAAATAAAAAGTGCAAAAGATTAGAAATAAAAAGTATTATACTAGACACTTTGTCTTCATCAAGTGATGTAAGAGACTTAGGCAAACATGGCCTTGATTGTCAAGAACTCTTACGGTCAATCTTGGATCCCGAGACGACTCACACACTCTACGATGGACAATGGATGATGGTGGTGGATGATGGTGTTGTGATGGTGGTGGGTGGTGGATGAAGTGTGAGAGAGGTGGTGTGCCAAGGGATGAGATGAAATGAATCCAAGCACTCCTATTTATAGGCTGAACAGAGAGCTGGGCACGGCCCCGTGTCCGCTGGGCACGGCCCCGTGCCTGTCTGACACTCTCTCTCCTCATTAATTGTAATTCGCAATTACAATAAATGCGCCTGCTGTACTTTCGACACGCCCCCGTGTCCGCTGGGCACGGCCCCGTGGTGGGCAATAGAAGCTTCTATAGGTTTGTCTTTTCTGCTGCTTCTTGGGCACGGCCCCGTGCTGGCTGAGCACGGGGCGTGTTCAGTCTTCTGACTTCTCTATTTTGCTTTGGAAGGTGCCGTTGAGGGGTCGGGCAGTCCACTAATGTTCCTTTCTTGTATTTATGTTGGATTTAGCTGTCTTTTTGCTTCTTTTGTGTTTTTGAGCTCATTTAATCCTGAAAATACAAAAGGAAGACAAAAACACTCTTTTCCAATATTAGTACTTAAAAAGGGTTAGTTTTATGCCTCATTTGATGTAATTTATATGTTGCATTTTACACACATCAAATACCCCCACACTTGAACTTTTGCTTGTCCTCAAGCAAAACTCTTTAACATGTGGCTTACACTCCCAAATGGAATGGGTAGAAGAGAAGGTTTTTGGCTTGTCGTAGAGTGTTGGGAATCCAAGATCTTTTTTGGCTTTTATCTTTATTTATTTACAATCCTATTCGTAATGATTTATTTAGAACTTTTAATAGGAGAAATTACTTATTTGGGCATAACATGCCTTTTTAAAATTCCATTTATATACAAGTTCACATACCTCACGGGAGAAATCACTCACACTCGGCCGAAGGTGTATTTTTAGTGAATCACTCGAGAGCGGCATGGAACTTATTCCTACCATAAGCTTGCCAAGCAATCAATCCTCCTCCTTTTTAACTTTTATACCTTTGTAAATATCAAGAGGACTTTGTGGGTTAAGGGTTAGGCTTGGGTTAAAGGTAGGTGGTTGGGATAGTGGTTAGTAGAAAAAGGGCGAAAAAGCGTAACAAGTGTCGGTTTTCTTAAGATTTTCTATTTTTGTAACTTTTTATTTTGATGAAACTTTTATTCAAACAAAGTTATTTTTGATGAACTTGTTTGTTTATTATATATATATTTTTTTTGCTTCATCAATAACACACATTTTTTTTTTTTACGAAAAACCGAACTTGTTACTAAAACAAAGGGTTAAAAATAAAAAGGTTTTGGTGGGTAAAAGGGTTTTTGGTTTGGGTGATGAAATGAAAAGGTTTAGGCTCAAAGGGGTTAACTAGGGGGATTTTTGGGTAGGTGGTAAAAGAAAAAAAATGGTGTAGAAATAAAAAGGGGTTAGTCCTAATGCCTCCATCATTTACTTACTCGGGTTTAAGTTGATAAGGACCGGGAATGTATTGTCAAGGCAAGTTCTAGAGTTGTAAGAACCAAGCGGCTATTCACACAAGAAACGAAAAATGAGCATTTAGTCTAATGATATGTAATTGTATGCTCAATAAAGGCTCAAAACTCACTTTTGTGGGAATGGGTTTTTATGTGATCAAGTATATATAATCAAATTTTAACTAAGTTTGCCATGCCTTTTCATAATTTTCTTATGTTGGTTCTTTTTATCACTACGCTATCGGTTGTAAATTTGTAAAAATATAACCTTTTTGAGAACTTGAATTTCCCGAGTTAAACCTAGACAAGTAAAAAAAATGAAATTTTTGAAAAAAATTTGGGGTGATTAGCGGTTCCAATAGAGTTTTGTGTAAGGCTTGTATTTAGGACTTGCAAAATTCAAGGTTTTAGCATCCCCCCCACACTTAAATTACACATTGTCCTCAATGTGTCCCAAAAATAAATTTTTAGGTTGATTAGATGTGTAAAATAGTGTTTAAAAGCAAAAATTTGTGTTACTGGGCACTGAACACGGCCCCGTGTTATCCGGGCACGGCCCCGTGTTCAAGTGCCAATAACAAAATTGAAATAAGAGATACAGAAGTCTGGACACGGGGGCGTGTTGGGTGAACACGGCCCGTGTCCAGGTACCTGAACTGGGCGTTTTTCTGCAGGTGGTTCAGCACGGGGCCGTGTTGGTTGGGCACGGCCCGTGTTGAACCTTCTGGACTGGAGAGAATTGTCGGGTTGCCTTGTTCTTGTGCATGAGGTCATTTTTCTCGTTCCCCTTTTCATCCCTTACCACCATGAGTGCGTTTTATTCCTGAAAATTAAAACTAACTAGAAAACATAAAAATTAATCTAAATTAAACTAAGGATAGTTCCGCGGAATGCCTCCGTGGTGCGCCACGTTTATAAAGGTCCTTGGCTAGACCCAAAGCCGGTCATATGTCACCCAAGTGGGATGTATTGCATCCCATGTTACACCGTCGGAGAGCATCATCCAAGCTTGAGTCTATGACCTGCATGTAGTTGACCGGGTCTTCGACCTCAATTCTTTTTCCACATTCAAACTTCACCTCCTTATCCCCAAACTTCAATGTTAACGTTCCGTCATTCATGTCCACCACCGCTTGGGCGGTAGCTAGAAATGGCCTCCCAAGGATGAGAGGGACATCGGTGTCTTCTTCCATGTCTAAGATGACAAAGTCGGTTGGAAAAACGAAGTTGTCAACTTTTACCAATAAATTCTCAGCGACACCTTGCGGAAATTTGACGGATCTGTCGGCGAGTTGTATGCTCATCTTTGTGGGGCTTGTTGTTCCTAGGCCGAGTCGTTTGAACATTGATGTGGGCATGAGGTTAATGCTAGCCCCAAGATCGGCTAATGCATTACGAACGGGAGATCCCCCAATCGAGCAAGGGATTGTGAAACTCCCGGGATCGATTTTCTTTTGTGGAAGTTTGTTGAGCACTAAGGCGGAGCATTCTTCGCCTAAGTTAACTAATTGCAATGATTCAATTTTCCTTTTGTTTGTGAGGAAATCCCTCATAAATTTTGAGTATTTAGGCATTTGGGTTAGGACCTCGATAAAAGGAATATTAACATGCAATTGTTTTAGCAAATTTTCAAATTTAGCGAATTGCTCATCGGTCTTTTGACGATTTAACCTACCGGGGTACGGAATAGGAGGAGTCTTGGTGGCCTCTTGAGTTGGTAGAGAAGCCTTTTCTGGCACAGGAGGGGTCACAGGCTGGCTAGAATGGCTTCTTTCACTTGGCGGCAATGGAGCATCCTCGGGACCCACGGTTCGATTTCTTAATGTGATGAGATGTACTTGTGCCTTCGGGTTGGTTTCGGTATTACTAGGTAACGCGCCTTGTGGTCTCTCGGAGAAATTTTGAGCTAGTTGATTTAATTGTTTTTCAACGTTTTGAATGCTAGCTTGTTGATTTCTAAAATTCGATTCCAATTGTTGAAATCGATCCGAGTTTTTCTTTTCAGTGTCAGAGATGAGGCGAGATATAGTATCTTCAAGCCTTTCTCTTCCACCTTGTTGTTGAGAGAAATTTTGTGGTTGTTGAAAATTAGTTCGTTGGTTTTGTTGGCTACTACTATTGCCGGGATCTCTCCAACCAAGATTTGGGTGGTTACGCCATCCCTGGTTGTAGGTACCCGTTGGAGGACCCGACGGCCTAGGTCTATTATCCAAGTAGTTTACCGATCCAACTGGGAGGGTGTTAAGCCAAGCCTTAGCTCGGTCTTTTAGTGAAAATGGAAACATTCGAAGGTGGATGGCGTCATTTGATGCTCCATTGATCCGAAAGGTATCACATATTTCTAAGAAGTTAGTAATATGTAGATGGGGATCCTCGTCCGCAAGCCCGTGGAAGGTTGCGGAGTTTTGGAGCATTTGTATCAAATGCGGCCGAAGTTCGAAGTTGTTGGCTTCGACATTCGGTGCGTTGATAGCGGCGCCGAGATTGCCTACGGTGGGCCGTAGGTAATCCATGAGGGTACGTTGGTCCGCCATTGGAAGTGGGTCCCCCGAGACTTTCTCTTGATTTTTGGCTTTAAGTCTTTTTCTGAGAAAGCGTTCGGGTCCTTCTAGAGGTTCTTTTATGTCTCTACTAGAACTGGAGCTCATGCACTACGTAGGAGGTTCAAATGTGGCGCCTAGGTTCCAAGTCCTGCAATAAAGACAGAAAAGAACGTTGGTCAGAATATTCACCACGGCCCCGTGCTCAGCGAACACGGCCCGTGGTCAGAGGCACAGTGATTGATTTCTGGATCCCTGTTATTGGGAGTTGGACACGACCCCGTGTTGCACCGACACGGCCCCGTGTTCAGCTCTCTGTAACTCAGAAAATAAAAACTGCCAGTGATGATGCTGGGCACGGCCCGTGTCTGACTGGGCACGGCCCGTGCTGAGCGCTGCAGAAGCTGAAAAACTAAGAAAATCCTAAAAAAATAAAAAAGAAAAATAAAAGATGAATAGGCCGTTGATTCCTAACTTTCTTAAAATCCTTGTGTCCCCGGCAGCGGCGCCAAAAACTTGATGCGTGCGAAGTGTTATATATATTAGGTGTATATTTTAAGCCCTTTTTAACACTTATTTTAGCCAAGTTTTAAATTTATAAAACACGATATTTTACTAACACTAAACACACATATGGGCAAGTGCACCCATCGTGAGCGTAGTATAGCGTTGGTAAGATACCGAGGTCGTCCAAGGACACAAGAGCTTTTAGTACCGGTTTATCCTCAACGTCTAATCAAAATAAAAGTTTAGAAAAATGTTTTAAACTAAGAAAAGATAAAAACTAACTAAAATGCTGAAAAATAAAAATAAAATAAAAAACAGATAGACAAGATGAATCACTTGGTTCCGACTCGTATCTAGTATAACCTTTGATTATTTCCGCACTTTTGCACATAATTAAGAGATTATCTTAGTTATTGTAGTAGGCCCCTCTTTTGAAGGTGACGTTACCCTCACCCCAGTAGTTTGAGTCAGCAAGGATACAATCCTAAAAGGGTGGATTATTGGAAGATAATGAATTAACTTATTAATGCAGTATTGTGGTAGGCCCCGCTTTTGGCGGTGACGTTACCCTCGGCTAAGTAGTCTGAATCAGTAGGGATACAGTCCTAAATAGCCGGGTTATAGTATTAATAGAAGTTAACTCATGAGGGGATCAAAGAGTTTGGACCCCCGCCATCCAATACCGTGAAGTATTGAAGGAGGTCCTACTAAATTTGACCCAGGTCCATTGCAGGACCTCTAAACGCTGAACATTGGCAAGACCTTTACCAAACCGTTCCCTTAACCCCCGACCAGGTAGCCAACATACCTCCATATAGACCGTGGAGATATTAATGGTGAAAATCCTTTATTTTATATAGACAGTAAAATAATGCCAAGACACCACGGACAAACGATAAGGAAAGATCACCTTCAACATAAGTAACTAGTTATTAAAGTCATTAATACAAAACCAAATAAAAAGTGCAAAAGATTAGAAATAAAAAGTATTATACTAGACACTTTGTCTTCACCAAGTGATGTAAGAGACTTAGGCAAACATGGCCTTGATTGTCAAGAACTCTTACGGTCAATCTTGGATCCCGAGACGACTCACACACTCTACGATGGACAATGGATGATGGTGGTGGATGATGGTGTTGTGATGGTGGTGGGTGGTGGATGAAGTGTGAGAGAGGTGGTGTGCCAAGGGATGAGATGAAATGAATCCAAGCACTCCTATTTATAGGCTGAACAGAGAGCTGGGCACGGCCCCGTGTCCGCTGGGCACGGCCCCGTGCCTGTCTGACACTCTCTCTCCTCATTAATTGTAATTCGCAATTACAATAAATGCGCCTGCTGTACTTTCGACACGCCCCCGTGTCCGCTGGGCACGGCCCCGTGGTGGGCAATAGAAGCTTCTATAGGTTTGTCTTTTCTGCTGCTTCTTGGGCACGGCCCCGTGCTGGCTGAGCACGGGGCGTGTTCAGTCTTCTGACTTCTCTATTTTGCTTTGGAAGGTGCCGTTGAGGGGTCGGGCAGTCCACTAATGTTCCTTTCTTGTATTTATGTTGGATTTAGCTGTCTTTTTGCTTCTTTTGTGTTTTTGAGCTCATTTAATCCTGAAAATACAAAAGGAAGACAAAAACACTCTTTTTCCAATATTAGTACTTAAAAAGGGTTAGTTTTATGCCTCATTTGATGTAATTTACATGTTGCATTTTACACACATCAGAGGAGTTAAAGAACGGCATGCTGGAAAAATTTTGCCCTCCTCATGCGCGTCAAAAGTTGGAGGATGAATTCTGGCATATTAAACAGAAGGATGGTGACAATGCTACTTTGATTGCTCGCTTCAAGCAGCTCAGCATCATTTGTCCTGATCAAGTGAAGACTGCTGACATGACGATCAAGAAGTACATCCGAGCTCTGCCGGATTGTGTTGCGGATTTTGTGCAACCTTCCAAGCCCGCAACAATCGAAGAAACTTACCTGCTTGCCGCTAAAATCAACGACAAGCGAGTTAAGTCTGGTGTCTGGGAGAAAGCTCCCAAGAATCTGCATCAAGCTACCACCGCACCAACTGCTGAAACCACCACTCCTCAGTCTTCAAAAGCTCTACGTCGTAAGAGGAAGAATAACAGCAACTCCAGCAACAAGAACTGTGCTATCACCACCGCTGCCCCGCTCCAAACAGTTCCAGCTTAACAACAGCCGATGCAACACCGCCAGGTTGCGGCACCGGTAACCCAAGCACCGCCGGCAAAGCGTGCTTATACGGGTCCTCACCTGGTCTGCGCAACTTGCACCTATCACCATCCAGTGGGAATCGCCTGCAGGTTCTGTGTACATTGCAACATGTACGGCCATTTCACCGCCAACTGTCGTACAGGCGCTCGACAAGCTCCAGCTACTGCTCATCAAGCTCTACTTCCTGCTCCTCAAGGCCAGCAAGCGGCTCAGGCACCCGTGATCAATGCTAGAGTCTACTTCGTGTGTGGTGATCCTAACCACTTCGCGAACATGTGCCCGAATCAAGTGGTGAAACAAGAGCCACAACACTACCTGCTCACTTTTTACCAATACAAGAAGACTATAAGGTAGAGAAATTAGCCCGAATCTACACCGATGAGATCATTTGTCGACATGGGACGCCTCGTGACATCATATCTGACCGCGATGGTCGGTTTACCTCGCGTCTTTGGGAAACGTTTCAAACTGCTATCGGTACTAAGCTTAATCTAAGTACCGCTTTTCATCCTCAAACCGACGGTCAGACTGAGAGAACGATTCGTACCCTTGAAGACATGCTCCATCCGTGTGTCATCGATTTTGGTGGTAATTGGGACGCATACTTACCTTTAGTCGAATTCTCGTACAATAACAGTTATCATTCCAGCATTCAAATGGCACCATTTGAGGCATTATATGGAAGAAGATGTCGATCGCCTATTGTATGGCACGAGATCGGGCATTCGCAATTAACCGGTCCTGAGCTTTTGCAAGAAACGACTGACAAAATCCTCCAAATTCGAGACAATCTGCTGAAAGCTCGGAGTCGTCAGAAAAGTTACGCCGATAAATGACACAAGCTCCTTGAATTTGACGTTGGTGACTACGTACTCCTAAAGGTTTCACCTTGGAAGGGTGTAGTCCGATTCGGCAAGAAAGGAAAGCTCGCGCCTCGATTCGTTGGACCCTTTAAAATTCTGGAAAGGATTGGAAAAGTGGCCTACAGACTCGAACTACCGGGGGAACTTAGCAACGTTCACCTGACTTTCCATGTTTCGAACCTCAGAAAGTGCCTGGCTGAGCATGATTTACACGTTCCATTAGAAGATCTACAAGTGAACAAAACATTACACTTTGTGGAAAAGCCTGTTGAGATCATGGACCGACAAACCAAGCAGCTCAGGCGCTCACGCATTCCCATTGTGAAGGTTCGCTGGGAAAGCAAACGAGGCGCAGAGTTCACTTGGGAAATCGAAAGTGACATGAAGGCGAAGTACCCGCAATTGTTTGCTACGGCTTCGGCCTAATTTCGGGACAAAATTCCCTTAAGCAGGGGAGGCTGTAACACCCCGTGTTTCGAAAGTCAAAGTCAAAGTCAAGTTTGACTGTTTTGACTTCTTTGACTTGTAGACGATCTATTTATTTTATTGAATTAGCTGTATTATGTGGAGTACTTATTAATAATTGAGGTTTAATCGCTATTTATTGCATGTTTATCGCTTATCGCATGGCACTCGCAACTCGAATTTACGCGCTTTGTTTATGAATTTATGTGTGTGTGCCATTATGTGTTACTTGTGCATGTTTATTTATGTTATGTATGATGTTGTGATCAATCGAAACGCAATCGCAACGCTATCGCAACCGAATCGAATCGCAGACACTAAACGCAAGATATTTAGGATGATTGTATGTTAGATATAGTAGTTGGGATTAAAAGTAATTTAGAGAGGAAACTCCATCGCATCGCTCACTCGAATAGCATCGCAACGCACTACAAGCGAATCGAAACGACAAAACTCGTCGCGCCGAACACTTGGGTCGAGTGGCCATCCGATCGAGTTGCCACCCGATCGGACAACCCTTTCCACTTTGGGAAACCCTATAAATACCTCACTTGTTACCACTTTTGGGTGGTGACATCTCTCTACTCGATCCAGCCGCACTCAAGCACTTTTCTCCCGATTTCTCTCAAATCTTGTAAGTTTTCAACCTAATCCTTATACTTCTATGATCAACACTTGATTCTACACCTTTATACCTTTCGAATCTTAACTTTTAACCGTGAAATCACTAGATTTGAGGTGTTCTAGGATGATGTCAGCATGGTGTTCTTAGGAACTTCATGTTTTGGCTTTAATCCACCGAGAACAACTTGAATCTGAAAGATTTCCACATGAATTAACAAAGATCTTGCATAGATCTGAACATATTCACGGTGAAAAGGATTGAAAGATGGTTTTACTAACTTTCTTTCAACTCTTTTACACTCAATGCACTCAAACCCGATGGAATCGGAGCTGGTTCTGATTGTCTACTCGTTCTTAGTGATGTATCAGTTCTAGATCTGGATTCTGTCCGAGAGATAGTGATTTCGGGTTTGAACATGAACGACCGTCTTGAACCATGCACTGGTCGGACTAGGGTGATTCTCGTTCGGTCGGGTCACTTGGGCCAAGATAGGGTTCCTATTGTTCGAAAAAGCTATCACAACGTCTCGTTTAAGCTACGAACAGAAGTAACAAAACAATCAGACCGTTGGGATGGGTTTCCGTCCGATCGGATTGCCATCCGATCGACCTGCCATCCGATCGGGTTGCATCTTGTTTCAACGCGTAACAATTTTCAACATGTTCAATGCACTACCAGTTCTAGCGGATTGTCACCCGATCGGTAGACCATCTGATGGGTTGACAAGACTGCTGTGAACTTGTTCTCTAGGGAAAGTCTCACCAAACAGGCCGCCCTCCGATCGAACTGACGTCCGATCGACCGACCTGAAGGGTAGAGGCACTTCTCTGTTTTCAAAATGCTACAATGAAAACTTCAAAAGTCAAACCATCATACACAAACACATCCTCACCAAACGAGGTGACAATCCAATCGAACGGCCACCCGATCGGGTGACCATCCGAACGGATTGTCAACCGATCGATCGGCTAACCGATCGGATTGCTATCCGATCGGACTGTTGTTCGACACTGGTTTTCTTCGCACCATTTTACGCGTCGCTTATCTTTTATGCTATCGTATTGTTTAGGCTAATCTCGCTCTAAGCGCTCCCTTCAATCCATCATCGCTGTGAGTATACTCGAACCCTTTTTGCTTTATGCACTTTTGGGTGTTACATACGTTACTTATTCAAAATCACATCGAACACACTAGGCAATAATTTAACGCTAACCATTACCGCATGTTATACGTGACTTAATGAATGCATGTTTGTAATGTTTACACATGGAATGCTGTCTACCTGCCTTAGCAACGATAGTACTATAGCTTGGACTCAGCACCTGTTTACTCAGGGGTTGTTAAGGACAATTAGTTACACGGCTCACAGTGGTGAGTGTGTATCGTGAACTGCTTTGGGCAGTCTACCCGCAGTCATTGGTATCGATAGGTTTATGTCGATAACTAACGTGCTTCATTTCACTCTGTGTACGTGCTGGTTATGCGTAA
Organism: Helianthus tuberosus; assembly: GCA_030545235.1. Lineage (NCBI taxonomy): Eukaryota > Viridiplantae > Streptophyta > Magnoliopsida > Asterales > Asteraceae > Helianthus > Helianthus tuberosus. The sequence goes on from CM060393.1 coordinate 36,619,054, forward strand.
CGATTACGAACTCTATTATATTTATTAAACTTGTATGCTCACCTTTACACTATGTGTATTGACTTTTACTTTAACGTATGTGGCAGGTGCTTAAGATGTTTAAATGCTTGGCTAGCTGTGAAATTGAGGCTAGGAAAGACCTAGAACAATAATAAATTGTCTGTACTTGAAATGTGAGTTGTCGGAACAGAACAATTTGACTAGATTTTGTCTGTAATAATTATGTAACTTTTTATGTCATGGTATGGGACGTGATGCTTTAAATAATTGGTAATCATAGTTGTTATGGAAACTTCTGGACAATCTGTTTCGCTCAGTGACTCGCCCCGATGTTTTCGCCATCGGTTGGGGTGTGACAACAAAAGACACTAATGAAAACTAGGCTTTGGAATATGTATCCTATCCAGGATAAGGTACACACTCCAGACCATTCGACATGGATGACATCTTTTATTCCAAACAACACTTGAAAACTTCAACGCCCGCCAGATCCATACTTAGTTCCTAAAATACATGTGGTTTGAAAACATCAAAAAAAGTTAAGCGAGTTCATGTGTTTAGTGTGTGAGCTCGAATAAACTTTGTAATCATTGTAAGTAAGTATGTATTCGTAAACCCTGGTATGAAAGCAAACAAGGAAAACAGATCATTAATGGTTTGCAAGGCCATTAATATGTGTGACGTGATGGAGGAAGGCTCAAACCTAGCAGATTTTGCACCGGGCTTCAGTTTGAAGACATAGTCACCTCATGGGCCAACCCCGGTCCACATGGGTGTGGGCTCGCTACACCCAAATAGATCTATCACTCATGTCCCTCGGTCCTACTACGAGGATTAACGGTCTTAAGCGTTGTACCCACCACTCACATGATCTAGCAGTACCTTTCCTTAGCTAACCATACCACATATAAACGTTTGTAAACAGTTTGTAACATGTACTTCACTCCCGATGTTGTAAAACTGAAAACAGTTAACAGAAAAAGGGGACATGAACTCACTGTTTTGCGTTCTTCGTATCCAAATGTAACCCAAAGCTGCTACTCGTGTGCACGACTACCTACAACGTACTATGGTTTATTAGACGAGCGGGTGCCTTGACTTAGTCTTATTTAATGCCATTGCGTTACGTTTCATTGTGTCCTTAATATTATTCCAAGTTATATAATTATTTGTTAAAATAATAAATATTTTAACTTAAACTATATTTATTAAATTTTGGAATAATAGTCAAAATAAAATATTTTAACTTGTTTCTTTTCATGTATTTATACATGTATACCCTTCCCAAGGATGAGTGTATTTATGCTTGTATTCTAATTCTTGTATATTTTTGCCAAGTATCGATGGCGTATTCCGGTGTATATTTATACGTTCGAGGATACGCATTTTCTTGTAATTATTAAGTATTCTTATACTTAATTTTTGTATTAACTTTTCCGGAATAATCTTTCTAATAAAAATTTACCAATATATATTCTCAAAATATATATTTATGAGATATTACATAGAAAAATTATTTATAATTTTTCCTTGGGAAAAAATAATTGTGTTTTCACGTAAGGTTCGAAAATAATATATTTTCAAGTCCAACTTAAAAGATATATATAAATCTATTTTTCATCCAAAAAATAATATATTTCAAGTTTATTTAATAAAATACATTTTCTCCCAAAAATAATGTCTTCTAATAATTTCAAGAAAATATATATTTTTATCTACCCAAAAATGATATATTTTCTCCTAGTAAAAAATATGTTATATTTTGTAATAATTGTAAAAAATCATATTTTCGTTCTCTTGGTGTCCAAAATACCATTTACCAAAATATACATATGAATTAAATTCCGGAATATTTTGTGAGTTATATTCCTTGATCGGTTTTTCCAATATTTTGGGTATAAATTGTATATTTATTTCTTGGAATTTTGGTAATATTTTGGATTGTAATTTTTGGTATTTTGATGAGTTATACTATTTCAAGTCCTAAAATAATATAACTAATACACATAATATACAAATATTCACACACATGTGACATCTAAATATATATTTTCCTAAATACATATTTAGTCACTTTTATTTACAAAAACCAACCTCCAATATTTGTAATTTTCGTAACAAAAAATATGGCAAACTTTATATGAAAATTCATGGTTTAAAATACACTTGTAAATATTTGTTTAAAAATATTTTTCTAAGTGTTTAATTTTTAGAAAAATTTTGCCATAGTTTCCCCTAAAAATGGAGGTTTCCATGCTTTCAAAGCATATCATTTTCTTTTATAAATCACCACAATCAACAATAAACAAACCAATACTTACCAATTTGCCAAAATCATGCATAAATTACTACTTCATGAACTTGAAAATTTACAAAAATTTGTAGTAACTTACTAGTGTGTTTAGTAAGCTTAGTTACCCTTTAAAGTGTGGTTGTTTATTCAAAAACTTCATTTTTGAATAAATTAGATCTTCACAACTTGTAAATAATTTTTCTAAAAACATTTCTTCTTGGATTTTTCTTGTTAAATACATGATCCTTCACTTGATTAACCACTAAAAATGTGGTTAATTCCTTTAAGATCCAAGATTAAGTAAACTTTGTATTTTTAACTTGATTTCTTGAAAAATCATTCTTGTAATCATAGATTTACAAGATTTTACACTCACTTTGTTCATCACTTTTACAAGAAAAACAACTTATACCTTCAAGTTCATGTTTTACATGAGGATGATCTATTGATCTTTAGCATAATCATCCCCTCATCTTGCTAGATTATGTCTTTAATCACTATCTAGCAAGATCACATGATGATCTACATCAATAACATGAGTAATCAACAATCAACAAGCATAACAACACTTAAACATTATGTATTCTTATGATTTTTAGTCTTATGTTATAGTTTCATGTTCAAGATTCATAGTGTTCTTCAAGATTACCAACTTGTATCATCCTTTAACCACTTAAACAAGATGTAAAATGAAGAGTATGATGTTCTTACCACTAGCTCAAGGCTAGGGATGATAAATAGGAGAAATGAAGTGGATAAAAGCTTATGTGAGAGGTCCTTCAACTTTCAGGAGCTCTAAGCCTCCTTATACACCTTCTTACACCTTTGGATATGTATGATATGGATGGAAGAAGATTGGATGATGATGGTGATGGGGTGGTGGCTCACGGCCGAGAATGGAGGAAGAGGTAGGAGAAGGGTGTGTGTGTTAGTGAGTTGTGAGAATGATGGTTCATGTTCTTATGGTTACTACTTATAACTTCCAATTTATGAAATCCAATGGGTCTTGTGTTTAGTAAAGTTAGAACATGATCCATTAATATAATCAAATGAAATCACAAGTGGGCCACCATGTCTATCTGTGAATAGGTGGGGGGGGGGGGGGTCTAGGCTTAGGTAGTAACTAGTTAGTTAGTTTAGTAGTTAGAAACCAAGTATTAGTTAGGTTATGTAGTTACTTGTTGTTATATAGTGTGTTATGATGTTTGGGGACCATAACTAGCTTGGTAATGTTGAAACAATGCTTTTAGTGAAAATTTGGTGTTTCGGGTAGTGTCCGGTTGTTCGGTTGGTTACCGGTTTGTTAAGGTGCTAAACTACGCAGTTTAGTGTGCTTTATGTTACCTTTTGTGACAGTTTTGATTTCCGACACTTAGGAAAGCATTCAGGACCATTTAACCATATTTCTGCATCATATTAAGTTGTTTAAATGCAGAATTCTGCAGAATTCTGCCGTTTATGTGAGTTTTAGGCACTTTCCAGCACTCAAACTATCACTAGGAAGACAGTTTTGTGATCCTTACTTTCCTACACACTATACTAGTGTAACTCTTGGTTTCTGGCCCATTCTGTGTCTCAATACAATGTCTGTCTATTTACTGAACCCCGTCAGCATTTTTCTGATTCGTCTGATAACTGTGCTGCCGGTGTTTCGTGCATCGTTTGAATCAATAAAGTGTTGCATGCAATAATGATATGTCATTTGCAATATATGATGCACATGTGTGTATATGACAATAATTTAAGTCATTACTTGTAATTCAGCACAGTCATTAAGCACTAATCATTGTTTAATAATTGTACGAATGCATGCAAATTTGACAGTTGTCACAGTTTTGTATATTTTAAATGCAAAAAATTAACTTCGAATTTGCATTAAACAAATCTACATACGAGCCCAATGTTTTATCAAATTTTTGTTAAACATGCCATTTACATATTATAAATTATCAACAAGTTAAAGCAAAGTAGTGTTGTACCCCATGATTTGGGGGCTTCTCAAAAAAAAAAAAAATTTAACATTACACTTTTAGCCGATAACTCTTTGATTTTTTAACTTCCAACCAAAAGTTTTCATCTTTTTCAATTTAACCTTACAACATTTTTACTTTTGACTTTGGTCCCTATAATTTATTTACTCATCAAAACTTTCGTTTTACGTTTCATTCTAAATTTTACGAGTTAAAATGGAGCAAAGTACGTGTGTGGTTCAACGCTTTTATGTTTTTTTTTACACTACGCTCTAAATTTTACGAGTTAACATGGTGAAACGGTGCATGTGTGGTTCAACGTTTTTACATTGTCTACTTTTCCTGCTCTAAATTTTGCGAGTTAACATGGTGGAACGGTGCATGTGTGGTTCAACGTTTTTACATTGTCTATTTTTCCTGTTTGATAGGTTGTCGCAACGTGCGGGTTCTAAATCAACTTAGTTATTATTTTATGTGTTTTACATTTCGGTCTAATTTCTCCGCATTAACACATCACAACTTCAGTATTGATGGTCGCTGATGGTGGTGTCGTCTTAATGCTATTTGTCACGGTTTTACGCCCCGCCGTAACGCGGGCACTTAATACTAGTTGTATATATTTTAAATGCAAAAACATAACTTCGAATTAGCATTAAACAAACCTACATACGAGCTCTATGTTTTATCAACTTTTTGTTAAACATGTCATTGTATAGTTTGGTTGGTTCATGTAAATAGAGTGTTTTGAATTAACTTCATAAATAAGTTGGTTTAAACTTGCTATGTTCATATAAAAACAGATATTCTATTTCTTTTTAAAATGAAATATTATATTTAGTTTTATGTTTTTAACATGATAAGAAAAAAAGTTAACCTAGCTATTTTATATACAAATATATAAGTTGATGTTATAATTCTCCTATATATTAAAAACCCAAGTTAACGAACAGTACCTTCTCCATTCAAATCTTGCCACGTGGTAAGTTTTTTTTTTTCATTTAATGAATAGTATCTATTCAAAGCTTGCCACGTGGCAATTTTTTTTTTCCATTTTCATTTATCCATCTTTTATCAAAATACCGGTACGGTCCTGTTCGTTCTCGGTACATGAAGGTAAAAACCGGCACCAGCCTGGTACAGAAAACATCAAACGTCGGTACCGAATTGATATTGAAAATTTTTAGTTCGGGAAATTCGGTACTCCAAACCAATACCATTTGCTCATCCCTGATCACGGGTACCATACAAACAACAACGGTATCGTACAACTTTTTTTATTGATTTTCTTCAACTTTTAGTGTTTTTTTTTTAGTTTCAGGGGTAGGGATGAGCTCGGTGCCAACCGATACTAAATCGGTACTGGTACCGAAAATACCGGTTACGGTACAGGTATATGAAGGTAAAAAGTGGTAGCAAACCGATACCAGGAATGCCAAAAGTTGCTACCGAATTGACTTAAAATCTTTCAGTTAAGGAAATTCGGTACCGGTACCCAATATCATTTGCTCACCTCTGACCACGGGTTTCATACGAACAACATCATTATCATAAATCTTTTTTGGTTGATTTTCTTTCGATTATCTTATACTGTTTTTTTTACATTTTCTTTTTATTCTTGTCAGCGGTTCTGTGCGTAACGTGCTCGTAGTGATTTCAAAACACATGTAAACACAGACTAAATGACAAAAGAAGTTCGTCGCAACGTGGCGAGAGTGATAAATCTTTTCCTTTTTTTTATTTTGTTACTTTTTTTCTTTTTTTTCCTTTTATAATTTTTATATTTTAGTGTTTTTTTCTTTTGTTTTTATTATTTTAATTTTATAACAATAACATTACCTAGAGATGAGCAAATGGTATCGGGTACCAGTATTGATATCGAATTTACCAAACCGGGTGCATTTTTTTTACCGATTCAGTACCGCCTTTTGACATTTTTGGTACCGGTACCGTACGGGTACCGAACCGGTACTGTACCGGGTATATTCGGTACCGATACCGGTTCTCATTTTCCACGTTTTTCAGTACCGATATTTATGGGTAAAACACCGGTAAGTACCGGTATCGTTCGGTACCGGTACCGATACCACTTTTCCCCATTTTAAGTCCCGGTACCGGTTTCTGTATCGAACGGGTACCGTGCTCATCCCTACCGTATCGTACCGAGCATTTTCGGTGTCGGTACCTAATTTCGATGATTTTCGGGATTGGTACTTTCGGTGTCATTACCGGTACCGAGCTCATCCATATTTTAACGCATTAGTACCGTAATAACTGAACTGAAAACAACCGAATTTCCAACGTATAGGACGTGTGGGTCCTACTATTATATATTCGATTATATCAAATCGTTTTTTAGGACGGAGTGACTATCGTTACTACATCATTTTTATCTATGTTTTGATATTCGGTATCCGCTTGCCATTGCTGGCAAACGTTTTGCAGACACTGGATCCCCGCCGCAACGCGCGGGCGAAAATCAAGTAGTTAAAATGAAATACTATATTTAGTTTTAAGTTTTTAACATGATAAGAAAAAAAAAGGTTAACCTATATTATATACTAGGTTAGAACCCCGTGTAATACACGGGTTGAATAAATGTAATTTTATATACCAAATAATAAAAAATATATATTTAAAACACCGTTTATTACACGGGTTGAATAAATGTAATTTTATATACCAAATAATAAAACAATATATTTTTAAAAATCTCGTTTATTACATATGTTGAATAAATGTAATTTAATATATTAAATAATAAAAAAGTTATATATTTACGAACCCCGTGTATTGTATTGTATTGTATTGTGTGGATTGAGTAAATTTAATTTTATATATTAAATAATGAAAAAGTTACATTTTTAAGAACCTCATGTATTGTATGGGTTTGAGCACATGTAATTTTATATACCAATCTATAAAAAGTTATATCTTGTTATATCTTTATAAACGTTGTGTATTATAAAACTTTTGGACTAAACTGACAAAATGACCCAAATCATAAGGACAAAAATGACATTTAACTTTTTACATTATATTACTTTATATTTAGTGTACAATTTTTGTTAATTTCAAGATAAATAAGTTTGAAATCTGATAAATATTTCAAAAGACTATATTATCTCCTATACGAATTGTTTAAATTTATATTAAATTTTATTTTATAATTATCTTTTAATATTAATTATAATTAAGTAGGAGATAGAGATAAGAAAACTAAAAAATAGATGACTCCAATGAATGACATGTGTTCCCTCATTAGTTTCTTTTATTATATAGTAAAGTATAGCAGATATAACTTGATGTGATAATTGTCTTTACGGACTACGATGGATAACAATGGGACATAACATAGTAAACGTTCACATATTAACAATGATATATCAATTGGATAAATAGGGTGGGGTTCGGCTACAAAGTCCATTTTTTCCTAGAAAGTGTACAAAGTCAGAAAACACCACAATTTCAACCATAAAACACACTTAAAACCCACAAATAACAAAGTGGAGATCACTAAAACACAACAGCAAAACCCTAACAGGGTAGGGATAGTGTACAAAGTGTCTAAAGTGTGAGAAGTGTTTTAAACCATTAGATCTTTGATCTAATGGTTGAGATCAATAGGGACCAAATTATAAATTGTGTTTTAATTATATGGACTAATTTGAAAATTGTAGGGGTAATAGTGTCTTTGTATATGTTTCAAATTAGGTAACCTCTCCTAAATTATAGTGATTCACTCCTAAATTCTAAAAATACAGAAATATGTAACTGCTACAAGAAATGTATAACACTATACATCCATCATATAACACTATATAACACCATATAACACTATGTAACACCATATAACAGTATAACACTATGTAACACTGTATAACACTATATAACAATATATAACACTATACATCCATCATAGACATGCTACCAGAAAAATATAACACTATATAATGTAACAACTCTTATCAAAAGTCCTATTTATTATTTTATTTTGTCCAATAGGAAACTCTAATTAAGACCCCCAAGTGATCCTGCATAAATCTTAAAAATTTCAGAACAATCGGAATCAGGATCAGGGCCCCTAAAACTCAGGGGGGGGGGGGGGGGTATTTCCTCGTTAGTATTATCTAAACAGTTTTATGTGTAATTCGAATTTGAGCGAGCGACCAACTCACCTGAGCTACTGGGACACGGGGCTACCCTATGGTAGGGTGGTGCCCCTCGCGCCACGCGAGGGGGTCGGTTTTTCAGCTATAAGTAGTAGACTTTGGCACTTGCAATTTCGCGTTGGTTCGACGTAGAAATTCAATTTGTACACTGAGATATCGTAGAAACAGTCCATAAACACACACAATCACGAAATGATGTCGCAATAACAGGGTAATAACTCGATCGCCACTACGATTCAATGTCCGATCAATTGGAACTATCCAATGGATGTTTAAGTGCTGCCCACATTAGGGTTATGCTTTGTCATTCGTCGTGAATTCGATGGATGTTTAAGTATCGCGCTTTGTCATTCGTTGTGAGGGTTTAATCTCGTGAGTTATCGTAAATGCTGTATTAGTTACTAACCTAGTTCGTGTGCATGTTATTTAATTTAGGTCAAAAGGCTAATCAGTAGGCTAAACTCTGCACGTATAAACTTGCAATGTGAGTCATTCTCTTTTTATCAAAAGCATTTTACAATACTCCATTTTCAAATTTTATAATTACAGGGAGTAAGTCGTGGTTATCTTAATCACTGGCTAGTGGGGTATTATGCACATTACTAATTTTCTCACGGGTTAGGCTAATAAATCCTAACAGTGATAATCATCACTACTTGGGTGACATGACCCAATAGTGGTATGACCATCGTCACACAGTGTGACACGGCGCCAGATAAAAATAAGATAAAAGCCATTGTAATCGTTCTTATGCTGTAATTTATAACTATGTGTCATTTTCTCAAATTTGAGTGACTCGCCAGCATTTCCCCGCTGATAAAATATTTTTAAAACATGTTTCAGGCGACCTGCTGTAAATCAAGGAAAACGTGCTACGGAGCACTAACAAGCTTGAAGAGGTGGCTCAGTTAAAATGAATAAACATGTTTTAATAAATCAGGGAATTTCCTAGTTGAATTCCTCTATTGTAAATTACGGGGTTTATCCCAAATTATGGAATAAAATAATTGGGCATTTTGAGTTTTAAAAGATCCTGCTAAAAATCTTCCGCTGTCGCATCACAGATACCACAGGTTCCTTTCCCGCGGCTCCTGACCGGGTCAAACCGGGGCTGGGGCCGTGACATATAACACTATGCATCCATCATATAACACTATATAAACCAAAGAACACTATATAACACCATGTAACACTATATAACACTATATAAGAATATATAACACTATACAGTTCTGAATGGTGGTTGCACTACAGAATTAATAATTGATGGTGTTATATAGTGTTTTTTGGTGGTTGCACTACATAATTATATAACACCAAAAACCATTATATTACACCATACAACACCATGTAACACCATATAACACTATATAAAAATATATAACACTATACAATTCTGAATGGTGGTTGCACTACATAATTATATAACACTATAGAATTAATAACCGGTGAACGAGATGACACAAATTCGTAGATTAATTCTTAAATTAAAATTCCTATAATAAAGAGTGGCGGTTATTTTGGGCAGTTATCTTTTAATCAATTAATTGAAAGAAATAGAAAATTACTAATTCACCCTTTTGAATTAATTTAGATATATGACACTTGTCATCACCACATTATTTCTCATCCTTCTCACAATATTAGATTAATGTACAGGATCCTCTACCAACCCTAACAATCCATAAAAACTTCAAACACAACATCGTAGAACTATGAATATAAAACACAACATGATAATCAACATAAAACACACTAATGTTAGTCATTCGATATTCAAAGCCTTATCATCTAAAACACAACACAAAACCCACAAATATGGCGTTTTAGTAATCTTCACTTTGTTATTTTTGGGTTTGGGGTGTGTTTTATGGTTGACATTATGGTGTTTGATGACTTTTTACACTTTGTAGGAAAAATAGACTTTGTAGTAAACTCCCACCCTGGATAAATAAATATCATGTCACAAAAATGATCTCATATAAGTTTTATAGGATTATGATCAAATACAAAGGCTCCTAATTGTAAGAAGGATACAAAGACTCCTAAAAAAACCATTACAAAAAAAAAAAAAAAAAACTTAAACATCCACTAAAAACATCCACCACCACCCAAAAACCATTACAAAGACTCCTAAAAACATCCACCATCACCCAAAAACCTAAACCCCACCCCCACCCACACCCTCCCCCATCACCCCCCCCCCCAAATTTTTTATTTTTTTATTTTTGGCCGAGGGGGTGGAGGGTGGGTGTCACGGCCCCCGACCCGGTTTGACCCGTTTCAGGAGCCGCGGGACAGAAATCTCGTGGTATTTATTTAATTGAGTTTAACAGCGGAAGTTTATCATCAGGATCTTGTTAAAACTGAAATATTTCCCGATTATTTTATTTCACAACTTGGGATAAAACCCCGGTAATTTACAATACTATGATTTCACGGAGAAATCTTTATTTTACAAAAGATATTTCTTTATTTTATAATGAGCCACTTTCTTAAGCTTGCAGTGCTCCACAGCACCTTTCCTGAATCACAACAGATCACCTGAAACATGTTTGAAAAAAGTTTTGTCAGCGGAAAATACTGGTGAATCATTCTATTTAATAAAACGACCTGTTTGTTATAATTTACAGTGTTAAGGGTGATTACATTGTTTCTATATCAACCAACTACCCACAGTATTTGTCACTCGACTTATTTATGTGACTGTGGTCAGACCACCCATTGGCTAACTCGTTGTCCAATGGTGGCGGGAAAAAGTAATGTATACAATACCCCACATACCGGCTGTAATTTGGTGACTACAAAGACTTAATCCCTGTAATTATAACTTTGAAAATAAATATGCTTTTGAAATCAAATTTGATAAAAAGAGAATGACTCACATTGCAGATTTAATTTGAGCAGAGCCTAGCCTACTGATTAGCCTTTTAACCTAAATTTAATAACATGCACACAATTCGGTTAGTAACTTAATACAGCATTTACGATAACTCACGAGATTAAACCTTCACATCGAATGACAAAGTGCGATACTTAAACATCCATTGAATTAACAACGAATGACAAAGCATAAACCCTAATGTGGCCAGCACTTAAACATCCATTGGATAGTTTAATCGATCAGACATTGAATCGTAGCGGCGATCGAGTTATTACCCTGATTTGCAGCAACAATTAATGATCCGTGTGTGTTGTAATAGTAAACAGACTATAACTTGGCGTATATTTCGAATTTATTCGTTGTTTGAGTGCCCAATTTCAAGTCCCAGACTCCTCTATTTATAGTAAAATTTTGACCCCCCTCGCGTGACGCGAGGGGTCCTGCCCTAGGCTTCGCGTGACGCGAGGCCTCATTACCTATTTATAGACTAGCCACGTGTGTTTGTAGCTCAGGTGAGTTGGTCATTCGTCTAAATTCTATTTTGACAACGAATCATGTAGATAATCGTAACTAGGGTTTACCCCCCCCCCCCCCTGAGTTTTAGGGGCCCTGATCTTGATTCTAAAAATTCTGAAAATTTTAGGGTTTGTGCAGAATCACTTGGGTGTCTTAATTAGAGTTTCCTATTGGACAAATTAATTTAATAAATATGACTTTTGATGAGAGTTGTTACATACTCCCCACCTTAATAAAAATCTCGTCCTCGAGATTTATTGGAATAATTGAGGATACTTTCTCTTCATTTCGGATTCCAGCTCCCAAGTGTATTCAGGTCCTCTCCTTGAATCCCACTTGACTTTGACCAATACTAATCGTTTGTGCTTGAGGAACTTCACTTTTCTGTCTTCTATCTGAAGAGGTTTTTCAACAAATTTTAACTTTTCGTTTACCTCTATATCTTGGAGAGGTACTACCAAAGATTCATCTGCTAAGCATTTCTTGAGATTGGATATATGAAATACATCATGTACTCCAGCTAACTCTTCTGGTAGTTGTAAACGATAAGCAACTGGTCCTATACGTTGGATCACTGGAAATGGTCCTACGTATCTTGGACTTAGCTTCCCTTTCTTACCAAATCTAACAACTCCTTTCCAAGGAGAAACTTTCAATAGTACTCTGTCTCCAACTTGGAATTCTAATGGCTTACATCGATTATCGGCATAACTCTTTTGATGATCTCGAGCTCTCTTCAGTCTTTCTTTGATTTGTGTAATCTTGTCGGTTGTTTCTTGCACTATTTCAGGACCTGACAACTGGCTTTCTCCTATTTCTGCCCAACAAACTGGGGTTCTGCATTTTCTTCCATACAATGCTTCAAATGGGGCAGCTTCAAATGGGGCAGTTTCAATACTTCAATTAAAGGTAAGTGATCATCCCAGTTTCCACCAAAATCTATCACACATGCTCTGAGCATGTCTTCTAGAGTTTGGATCGTCCTTTCACTTTGCCCATCTGTTTGAGGATGATATGCAGTACTTAGGTTTAGTCGAGTTCCCATAGCTTCTTGGAAACTTTTCCAAAAATGAGAAGAAAAACGACTATCCCTATCTGATACAATGGAGAGTGGAACTCCATGTAAAGATACTACTTCGTCTACATACAATTTGGCTAACCTTTCCATACTAAAGGTTTCCTTCATGGATAGAAAATGAGCTGATTTGGTTAATCGATCTACAATTACCCAAATCGCATCATTACCTTTTCTGGTTTTGGGCAACTTAGTAACAAAATCCATTGTTATAAGTTCCCATTTCCATACTAGCATTTCTAATTGTTGTAGTAGACCTGAAGGTTTCTGGTGTTCTGCCTTAACTTGTGAACAAGTAAGACACTTAGAAACATATTTAGCTATATCCTTCTTCATGCCTATCCACCAGAAATTATTTCTTAAATCTTGGTACATCTTATTATTTCCAGGGTGTATGGTATACCTAGATTTATGAGCTTCCTCTAAGATCTTATTTCTTAATTCTCACTGCTTTGGTACCCAGATCCTTTTCTTATGGAATCTCCAAATTCCATCAGCTCCTTGTTCTAAATCTTTTATTCGTCCCTTCATTCCTTCAGCAACATCTTCTATTGCTGTTTCTTGAAAACACTTCAGTTGTTCCATTAAATCTAACTGTAGATTTAATCTGAGAGCACGAACCCGTCGTTGTTTTTCATGATACTTACGACTTAAGACATCTGCAACTACATTTGCCTTTCCTTCGTGATACTGAATATCACAGTCGTAATCACTTAGGATTTCCATCCATCTTCTTTGCCTCATTGATGTGGTCTAAATTATACATATTTTTATATAGATATTCCCTACACTTTTGAGTAGATATAGAGTTGTTTTTATTAAATTCTGCTCATTCTTGGTTCATATTTGAAAGTTGGTGATTTTAAGCGGAAATGAGCTAAAATGAGTAAAAACGGTTTAACATTAGATAAATGGTGATAATTGTTTATAATCTAATTTACTTATATGTTGGAAAAAAATGAAACAAGATATGAGAATTGGCAATTATCACGTAAATGTCATAAATGAGAATTTATATTTTATAATGTGTATTTAAAACTTAAATGTTTTTTTTAGCCACATTATACTAATTGTTTATGTTGCACTAAACTTCCATGGGCTTTAACAAGAAAAGAGGACAGTGGACGTTGACTACGAAAAGGAAGGCACAAGATAAATCAAGATCAAAGGAACATTAATTGGACGTGCAAGTGGGCTGTCGATTAATATGGAATTCAAGTGGGCTGCCATGAGTTTTTTTTGGGCCATGATAACATTGGACGCAAAAAAAAAGAGGGCGGCTATTATAAATTATGATGATACGCACATCATGAGAGGAGACGGCTGGATATCAGACGCACAGAAGATTAGACAAGGGCAGATGGCAACTAAGAGAAAAAAGAGAGAAGATTGGTTCGAGTTTCAAGTCACGGTTCAAGATTCGAGTCTGAGTTCACAAACGAGTTAGCTTTACAGTTTTTAATTAGACTTCGTGTTTTTTTTAGACTTGTGAACATGATGTTTTTGATATCTCAGACTTGTTTATTGTTTATGACTATGATTCTTGGCTAATTAGCTTATCTACCCGGGTTTGTGATGAATATTTATTGATAATTGGTAATTTCTCGGTTTTGGTAATTTTGTGATGGATAAATATTAAAGTAAAAGACCTAATAATAATTGGCTAGATGTGTGTGCGTGCTTTATTCTAATTTATTGTCATTCAATCGTTCCTCATGTGTCTTTGTGAATGTCTTTCATGTATAGATGCATGTTAGGTTACTTACTGTGTGTTTGTAACTAGTTTATGGTGTACTGAGCTCGTATCCCATAGGAACTTTGTTTAATAATTTAGAGGAGTTTAGTGTTCTACCTATTCTTGAGACCGGGAGGAGATAGATAGTTAGGATTGTCTTTGGTGCTAGGTATTTAGGTGCGGTGAGACCGGGAGGAGATCTGTCTAAGTGGCCTAGTATTATTTGTTTTCCTAAGGCTTGTCAAGTGTTTTTAGGTTACCCCGTGCACTCTAGGGTGTATTGTGATTAGTGAGACCGGGAGGAGATCTAGTCTTTGGGTACTTTAGTATTGTTGGAGAGACCGGGAGGTGATCTAACCCATACCAGTGAGCTTTATTTGACCTTTAGGACCTTAGGAGAAGTTGATGAGACCGGGAGGAGATTCAACTTATCTTTAGTCTTTGAGTGTCGTATTATTAGAAGTTGTTTCCATCATAGTTACCATTGCCGAGAGAAAACCGAGAGTCACAGATAGGATTCCAAACCTGGGTAGTACTTTCTCATCCTTGATTTCACCTTAGTATTCTTCAGCGTGCGTCTAGGTAGTCTAGTTCGTCTTAGTTAATTCCTTTAGATTAATTAGTTAAACCCCCAAAATCCAATCAAATCAAATAAACCATTTAAGTAATTAGTTGAGTCAGAGTCTAGTTAGCGTTGCTAGTGTCTCGTGGGTTCGATACTCGGACTTCATTAGGCTTTACTACATACGATAGGTACACTTGCCTGTCAGTGGTCTAGCATTTAGAGAGTCTTAGTTTATAAATTTAAAACTAGGGTGTCTAGATTAGGTTAGTTTTTATTAGACCATATTTACCACATCAAGTTTTTGGCGCCGTTGCCGGGGACACTTAGGCGATTGCGTTATTAGCTTTGATTGATCTTATTTATTTAATTGGTCTTATTTGTAATTTGAGTCTTAGGGTTTGAGTCCTAGAGCTTCTGTCTAGTAGTAGTGTGTCGAGTTTTTAATTTTGCGAATATTTTTTATTAGTTAGTTTTTTTCCTTTCTCTACTTTGTGCTGCTTTTGCTACTATCTTCATGGCAGGTTATCATAGCGAGTACCCTCCCTATGTTTGGGCATTCGTGGAATCATGTCAAATATTTGCTCAAATAACGACAACAGCACAGGACCAAGGAGATCCGAGGTTTCCAGAAATGTTCACCATTCTTCAGCGAATGATCGAGACACTGAGTCAAATGATTAAGGAAAACATGAATCAACATGTGGATCTAAGGTATCAACATTGTGGTGAACCGCACTGGTATGAAGATTGTCCAGTTTACATGAATCAGAAGAAAAATCAAAGTACAATACTCTTTACATGGGATGATTACTATTCTGATAATATTGGCTTTAAGAGCTGTGAGGGAGTGAAAGAAGAAGAAGTTGAGGAAGAACAGGTTAAAGAAGAGCTTCCCGGTGATCCAGAGTTGTCTGATGTAGAATTGGAGACGACAACGGACGATTCAGTCCCACCTCCGGATCAACAGGACGTGACACCAAGTTGGTATTCCACGCCGTGGTATTACGGTCCTGAACCCACTGATGACGACTTCTGGAATGATGATGAGGGGGAAGACGTGGGTGAGCCACTGGACAAGATGGAGGATGAGAAGGAGCATGTACCATCTTGGGAGGAAGAGTTTGGTGATGAGTTGGTTGGTTTACCTACACTTATAGATGAAAACTTTGACCCGGTTGGTGATCTAGCATATCTAGAGACATTGCTTGAAGAGAAGTCGACCATGGAGATCAAACAAATACCAAACGTAGAAAAAGAGAAAGTGGCTGAAGATTTGGATAGCTGGCCCATAAAGGTTTTTGATGTTGGATTGCCACACACACCAACAAGAACACGGGAGAAGGCACGAAGAAAATGCTTGGATCAACATATCGTGAGGGTGCAAAGATGGTGCAAACAGAAGCATAATGAGAAACTGAAGTGCAGAGACAACCATCTTCCTCGTTACATGCATTGTATCAGATTTGGTCCAGGTAAATTTAAAGTTTGGTGGTTTGACCCGGTTGAACGCTTAAAAATATTTTCTAGTTTCATCATTAATTTCTTAATAAACAATGATGAACAATTAAAACTGAACGGGTTGGATCGGGGTTGGATAAAGGAGAAACCTCCTGATTAAATTCAAGTGTGGGGAGGTTTTGTAGTTTGTAAAGTTTATTTTGTACTATGGGTCTAAGTTAGTCTTATTTATTAGTTAGTTTTTGTTTAGAGTCGGTACTGCTTTGGTTTTTGCTTGTTTGTGTTTTTGCAGGTTTGAATATGTACCACCCGTACTCAATCTCCATTCGGGTGATTTTGGAGCTGCTTATCAAATTTCAAGGCATTTACCAAGTATACCAGTTAGTGTCAGAGCCGATCGCGAATGGAATGCTATACGATCGAGCTGGATTGGACAAGAGTTTTGGAGCTTACGCGTCATAAAACCAGCTAAGTCCTTTCCAATTTGCCCTTAGTCTTTTTATTTCTTATTAACTTTAGTTTTTTGAGTCGGTTTCCATCCTACATTGAGGGCAATGTAGAGTTTAAGTGTGGGGATGGGAACTATCGTTTAGTGTCTAGTTAGTAGTGTCTTGAGTCATAAAAATTTGAAAAATACAAAAAAATAAAAAAATTTTAAAAATAAAAAAAAATTTGAAAAAATTGAAAATTCATAAAAAAAAGAGTTGGTTTTGCGAGTCCCGGTCCTTTAGCGCGTAGAAAACAAAGACCTTTTCAAAACGTCGGTCAATAGCGGTTTAATTGTCGAATTTATGAGTTGGAGAGCACATGTTTCTTTAAGTTGCGGGATAGTAGGTTGATTGAATCGGGTTTTTTTTGGGAGTAAAAGGTTTTGGGATGCCTAGGATAGTGGATGGAGCCGGAGAGTTAATTGGTTGTGCATTGTCGATATCGGTAGCCTTATTTTCCACACGATAGTGAGATTTGAGCCTTTATATGTTTCATATATATATGATCACTATTTTCGTTTCATGTGTGTTTACCAACTTTGTTACATTACTTTAGAACTTGTGCGTTTTGATACAGTTTGAGACCTTCGGTTAGGATTTGACATGGATATGATAGAGGCATTAGGATCACACAATTTGTGTAGCCTTTGTGTTTGACCTGTTTCACCATTACCTTTAGACACCACTTTGAGCTTAAAACCATTCGTTTGTTACCCATTGTTGATTTGATAACCGGATCGTGTTATATTATTTGTGTTTTTCCTTGAAAAAAAAGAAAAGAAAAGAGAGAAAAAGCCAAAAAGAAAATATGAAAAAAGAGAAAAAAAAGGAAAAAGAAAAAATAGAATAAAGTTGTGGGTCGAAATGACCAATATGTTAGTGTTTGTTTCGTGCTTATCCGGTTTATCGTGTGATTTCGTGTTTAGCCATTCCCAAAAAAAAAAAAAAAAAAAAAAAAAAACCTACCTTTAGCCCTTACCTACCCGCTAAAGCCCTCTTGATCCTTGTTAAATTCTAACAAATAGGTGGAAATCTGATTGACTTACAAGCTTATGATAGTATGTTTCATAGTTCGGTTTTGAGAGTTCACTCGTACATATTTATTAGCCGAGAGATGAGTGAAATTGTGAGGGGTGTTGACATTGCATAATTGATTGCTTGAAGGTGAGAAAAGCTTGATTAGGTAGTCCCGTTTTCATTTAAATATTATGATTCATCAACCTTTTGAACGTTGTAAGTCTTGCGAAACCGTCGTGTTTGATGATTTCGTAGTTCGCGTTATAATTTGTTTGAGACTTGCGTTATTGTTAAGTGTTTAAGTTGGACATGTTGCTTGGATTTTGCATAAGTCTTTTTCAGGGACGAAAAAGGTTTAAGTGTGGGGATATTTGATGTGGTCTAAATTATACATATTTTTATATAGATATTCCCTACACTTTTGAGTAGATATAGAGTTGTTTTTATTAAATTCTGCTCATTCTTGGTTCATATTTGAAAGTTGGTGATTTTAAGCGGAAATGAGCTAAAATGAGTAAAAACGGTTTAACATTAGATAAATGGTGATAATTGTTTATAATCTAATTTACTTATATGTTGGAAAAAAATGAAACAAGATATGAGAATTGGCAATTATCACGTAAATGTCATAAATGAGAATTTATATTTTATAATGTGTATTTAAAACTTAAATGTTTTTTTTAGCCACATTATACTAATTGTTTATGTTGCACTAAACTTCCATGGGCTTTAACAAGAAAAGAGGACAGTGGACGTTGACTACGAAAAGGAAGGCACAAGATAAATCAAGATCAAAGGAACATTAATTGGACGTGCAAGTGGGCTGTCGATTAATATGGAATTCAAGTGGGCTGCCATGAGTTTTTTTTGGGCCATGATAACATTGGACGCAAAAAAAAAGAGGGCGGCTATTATAAATTATGATGATACGCACATCATGAGAGGAGACGGCTGGATATCAGACGCACAGAAGATTAGACAAGGGCAGACGGCAACTAAGAGAAAAAAGAGAGAAGATTGGTTCGAGTTTCAAGTCACGGTTCAAGATTCGAGTCTGAGTTCACAAACGAGTTAGCTTTACAGTTTTTAATTAGACTTCGTGTTTTTTTTAGACTTGTGAACATGATGTTTTTGATATCTCAGACTTGTTTATTGTTTATGACTATGATTCTTGGCTAATTAGCTTATCTACCCGGGTTTGTGATGAATATTTATTGATAATTGGTAATTTCTCGGTTTTGGTAATTTTGTGATGGATAAATATTAAAGTAAAAGACCTAATAATAATTGGCTAGATGTGTGTGCGTGCTTTATTCTAATTTATTGTCATTCAATCGTTCCTCATGTGTCTTTGTGAATGTCTTTCATGTATAGATGCATGTTAGGTTACTTACTGTGTGTTTGTAACTAGTTTATGGTGTACTGAGCTCGTATCCCATAGGAACTTTGTTTAATAATTTAGAGGAGTTTAGTGTTCTACCTATTCTTGAGACCGGGAGGAGATAGATAGTTAGGATTGTCTTTGGTGCTAGGTATTTAGGTGCAGTGAGACCGGGAGGAGATCTGTCTAAGTGGCCTAGTATTATTTGTTTTCCTAAGTCTTGTCAAGTGTTTTTAGGTTACCCCGTGCACTCTAGGGTGTATTGTGATTAGTGAGACCGGGAGGAGATCTAGTCTTTGGGTACTTTAGTATTGTTGGAGAGACCGGGAGGTGATCTAACCCATACCAGTGAGCTTTATTTGACCTTTAGGACCTTAGGAGAAGTTGATGAGACCGGGAGGAGATTCAACTTATCTTTAGTCTTTGAGTGTCGTATTATTAGAAGTTGTTTCCATCATAGTTACCATTGCCGAGAGAAAACCGAGAGTCACAGATAGGATTCCAAACCTGGGTAGTACTTTCTCATCCTTGATTTCACCTTAGTATTCTTCAGCGTGCGTCTAGGTAGTCTAGTTCGTCTTAGTTAATTCCTTTAGATTAATTAGTTAAACCCCCAAAATCCAATCAAATCAAATAAACCATTTAAGTAATTAGTTGAGTCAGAGTCTAGTTAGCGTTGCTAGTGTCTCGTGGGTTCGATACTCGGACTTCATTAGGCTTTACTACATACGATAGGTACACTTGCCTGTCAGTGGTCTAGCATTTAGAGAGTCTTAGTTTATAAATTTAAAACTAGGGTGTCTAGATTAGGTTAGTTTTTATTAGACCATATTTACCACATCACTCATGTTTAACTCTTTTTGCCCAAAAATATATTTTAAACTTTTGTGGTCTGTATAGACAGTAAATTTACTTTTGTAAAGATAATGTCTCCAAATCTTAAGGGCAAAAATTACAGCTCCTAACTCTAAGTTATGGGTCGTATAATTTTCTTCGTGCTTTTTCAATTGCCTTGAAGCATACGCAATTACTTTCTTTCGTTGCATTAGCACACATCCTAATCCTAGTTTTGAAGCATCACAGTAAACTTCAAAATCTTCAGTCCCTTTCAGTAAAGCTAGGATTGGAGCATTTGTTAATTTCTGCTTCAATATTCTAAAGGCTTCTTCTTGCTTAGGTCCCCATTCAAACTTAATGGCTTTAGAGGTTAGCTTAGTTAATGGTACAGCTATTTTGGAAAAATCCTTAATAAACCGTCTATAATACCCAGCCAAACCTATAAAACTTCTAATTTCCATTGCGGTTTGCGGAACCTTCCAATTGGTAATTGCCTCTATCTTAGCAGGATCTACATGAATACCTGCATGATTCACCATGTGTCCTAAAAATTGCACTTTCTTTAGCCAAAATTCACACTTCGAGAATTTGGCATAAAGCTTTTCTTTTCTTAACAAAGTTAAGAGTGCATGCAAATGCTCACAATGTTCTGTCTGACTTTTGGAATAAATAAGTATATCGTCTATGAAGACAATTACAAATTTATCCAAATACGGTTTACATATCCTATTCATCATGTCCATGAATGCTGCGGGTGCATTCGTTAACCCAAAGGGCATGACTGTAAACTCGTAATGACCATACTTAGTTCTGAAAGCAGTCTTAGGTATGTCTTCTTCTTGTACCTTCAATCGATGATATCCGGAGCGTAAATCTATCTTAGAAAAATATCTAGCCCACTGAAGTTGATCGAATAGATCATCAATCCTAGGTAATGGGTATCGATTCTTAATTGTAACCTTATTCAGTTCTCTATAATCAATACACATTCTCATCGAACCATCCTTTTTCTTTACAAACAACACTGGAGCTCCCCAAGGGGATGAGCTAGGTTGTATGAATCCTTTGCTTAGTAATTCATCTAATTGCTTTTTTAGTTCTAACATTTCGGTAGGAGCTAACCGATAAGGTGCCTTATCTATTGGTGTAGTTCCAGGAATTAGATGAATCCTAAATTCTACTTCCCTATCTGGTGGTAATCCCGGTAACTCTTCTGGGAATATATCTGTGTATTCTGAGACTACAGGAATTTCCTTAAGTTCTTTGCCCTTAGTACTAATGATTACTGAAATCATATATACTATTCCTTGCTTTCGTTCATAACTAGCAACTTTCATTACTGATATGAACTTCATGGGTTTACGTGGCTTATCTCCTGTAATCGTGATTATTTCTCCGGTAGGTGCCTGAATTTCTACAGAATTTTTATCACAAAGGATTCGAGCATGGTTGGTTATTAACCAATCCATTCCTAACACAACATCGAATTCAGCTAATTTCATAGGTAACAGATTTGCAGAAAATTTATGACCTGAAAGTTCTATTTCTACTTTTTGCAAAACCTGATCTATTTTAACTGAATTCCCATCTGCGGTTTCAACTGTAAAAATCTGCCTAATGTTGGTTAAAGGTAACCTAAGAGCTTGACAGAATAAAGTATTTATAAAACTTTGGTTTGCACCAGAGTCAAATAATACTTTTGCATATACGTTGTGAACTAGGAACGTACCAGCTATCACATCTGGAATGAGTTCTGCTTCTTGAGTGGTTAGCTGGAATGCTCTGACATTCTTCTTAGTAGCTCCGTCGGTCGCCTTGGTTTTGTTGTCTGCAGGTTTGACCAATTTAGGACATTCTGGCTTAAAATGTCCCTTTTCTCCACAGTTATAGCAGATTATAGTTTTCTTTCTGCAGTTTTCTTCACGATGTCCTACCATTTTACAAAAATTGCAGGTTACACTACATTTTCCATAATGTTTCTTTTTGCAATTCTTGCAGAATGGCAAAGTTGAGGATTGTCCCGTTCCTTTTCTCTTGAAGCTGTTATTATTACCCGTACGAAATCCTTGGGTAATTTTCTGAGCTAGTTCCTTCTTCCTGTTTTCATCTTGTGTGCGTACTAATTCGTCAGTTAGGGTATTAGCTAATTCCACAGCATCGTCAATAGTACGAGGTCTCGCAGCTTTAACGATGTTACGGATTTCACTAATTAGTCCCCAAATATAGCGAGAAATGAGTACCGGTTCTGGTGAAGCCAGTGTTGGTACCACTCTAGCATATTCAAAGAATGTCGAAGTATAACCGCGACAATCTACACCCGTCATCCGATGGTTCAAGAACTTATTCGCCATTTGATCTTTTTCATATTCGGGACAGAATTTTCTTTCTACAAGACTCTTAAATTCTTCCCAGTTCATGGCATAGGCCACAATCCTTCTTTTAGCTGGTAATACTGTGTTCCACCATTCTAACGCCCCTTCTTTAAAAAGATTTGACGCGTACATGACTTGATCGTCCTTGACACATTTACTGATTATAATTACTGCCTCGGTTTTCTCTAACCAACGTAGTGTAGCAGTTGCTCCTTCATTGCCTGCAAACTCAGCGGGTTTACAAGCAAGAAATTCTTTGTAAGTGCAACCAGGCGTTGCAGCTTTCATTTTCTTAGGGAGCGGAGCTTGCCGTGGATTATTATCGTGATTAGTATGATTACCGCCTCCATTTACGCTATTACTGAAGTTATCTTCAGAAATACGTTTGCTAGGAATGATTTGTTGAGGTTCGATTGGATTTCTAACAGCAGCAACTAATGCTGGAATAGCGTTGGCTATTCCCTTAGCAACGATGTTTTCTATGTCTTTTCTATTTAGAAATTGATCCTCCTGATGTTGTTCAGATTGATTAACCTCATTTACTGGTTCATTACCAACGTTTGCCATCTGGTAATTAATTTATAGATAAATAATTAATATAAAAGAAATAATCCAATGTCACAATTAATTGCACATGAAAACGAATATACAAACAAAATTGTAAATTTTCTAAAATTTCATTTGTTTTATAGATTATATCATGCTTCTATATACAATCGGTTTATTATTTATTTTACACATACTGATTTTACTATTACTATTACACAACCACAGTTTCATAAACCTATTATCTTTCGTCATTTGTTTTCCTAAAAACGAAGCTCCCTTTCATCATATTTCCAGGCAATTTGTCCCCCTATCTCCCGGATTCTATTTCCCGCATCCATTAATTCTTCGCCAGAATGGCGAAGTTCAGCCATATTCTCGTTACTCATCGGTGGATTTGGTAGAGGTTCTGGATCAAATTGGGGAAGAAAGGAATAAGGACTGTTGATAATGTTTTGGAATTGCCAGTCATTTGTCCACCATTCGTCCATTCCCAGAGGTTGAGGATGGATTATAGGTTCTGGGATTGCTGGTTGTAAGTTTATAGGGAGTTGAGTTTCGATAGGACGAGTAAAAACATTTGTATTGACAGGCTGAATAGTATCACAGCTTGCCAATATAAAATCTAGCTCTTCCTGCAATGTCATTTCCTGAGTTTGTTTAGAACTTTCTCCAACTTCTACCTGAGAACTTCCTCCAACCTCCATTTCTATTTGCTTAGAATATTCATCAAACTATAATCCCATCTACCTAGACTCTTCCCCGACTTCAATTCCCTTCCCTTTTTCTAAAGGATTTTCTATTTTAGGCATCTTTCTAGTGATGGGCTTCCTCCTACGCACACGCCTCCATTCTACAAATCTCCTTCTTTTCTTGGGCTTGGGTTTCTCTGGAGGTGGTGAAGCATTAAATTCAATAGGTTTTCTATGTCTGGTATATACCTATTGAAATCTCTGGAAACCTCTATTTTTACCGGATAGAGATTTAAGTTCTGAAGGGCGTCAGACAAGTCACTCATGCTGTTTAGCAAAATACACATATTTAAAAATTATAACAAAATTTCATAGAAAACCTTTAAATATTATTTCAGACTGGGTAACTACAAAATAAATGAAAAATAAAACACACTAGGTTTTATTTATTTATTTACTGAAATAAAGTTTCAAGACTGTAATTGATAAAAGTGCTAAGACTTGATAAAATTATTTAAAGATTTGCATTAACTGCTATAGTAGCTAGCATATAAAGATCTGCCCATTTCTCATCTAACTTGTCTTCCCAAGGTGATTTACTGGTTAATTCTTGGGTTTCCTGTTTAATCTTCTTTTCTCGAATTTTCTTTATTTTCACTTTATTTTCCTAATAATCAGACTTCTTTTACTAGGAGAAAGTGGTTCCTCATATTGTGCCTTTCGCACAAATATTCCTTCATCAGGAATTACAGACTGATTTGAGGATTTGGTTTTGGATGAACTTCCCTTCTCGTTGGATGACCTATCTAATTTAAGATAGATGTTTGATAGCTTTTGCTTACCCATACTGTACACAAATATTTAAATAAGAAAACAAATAATCACAGAATGACAAGTAGAAAAATTAAGTATTTTCTAAATACTTAATAGGCTTAAATCAGTGGCTCTGATACCACCTTTTTTCTGTCACGGCCCCCACCCGGTTCGACCCGTTTCAGGAGCCGCGGGACAGAAATCCCGTGGTATTTATTTAATTGAGTTTAACAGCGGAAGTTTATTATCAGGATCTTTTTAAAACTGAAATATTTCCCGATTATTTTATTTCACAACTTTGGGATAAAACCCCGGTAATTTACAATACTATGATTTCACGGAGAAATCTTTATTTTACAAAACATATTTCTTTATTTTATAATGAGCCACTTTCTTAAGCTTGCAGTGCTCCACAGCACCTTTCCTGAATCACAACAGATCACCTGAAACATGTTTGAAAAAGGTTTTTTCAGCGGAAAATACTGGTGAATCATTCTATTTAATAAAACGACCTGTTTGTTATAATTTACAGTATTAAGGGTGATTACATTGTTTCTATATCAACCAACTACCCACAGTATTTGTCACTCGACTTATTTCTGTGACTGTGGTCAGACCACCCATTGGCTAACTCGTTGTCCAATGGTGGCGGGAAAAAGTAATGTATACAATACCCCACATACCGGCTGTAATTTGGTGACTACAAAGACTTAATCCCTGTAATTATAACTTTGAAAATAAATATGCTTTTGAAATCAAATTTGATAAAAAGAGAATGACTCACATTGCAGATTTAATTTGAGCAGAGCCTAGCCTACTGATTAGCCTTTTAACCTAAATTTAATAACATGCACACAATTTGGTTAGTAACTTAATACAGCATTTACGATAACTCACGAGATTAAACCTTCACATCGAATGAAAAAGTGCGATACTTAAACATCCATTGAATTAACAACGAATGACAAAGCATAAACCCTAATGTGGCCAGCACTTAAACATCCATTGGATAGTTTAATCGATCGAACATTGAATCGTAGCAGCGATCGAGTTATTACCCTGATTTGCAGCAACAATTAATGATCCGTGTGTGTTGTAATAGTAAACAGACTATAACTTGGCGTATATTTCAAATTTATTTGTCGTTTGAGTGCCCAATTTCAAGTCCCAGACTCCTTTATTTATAGTAAAATTTTGACCCCCCTCGCGTGACGTGAGGGGTCCTGCCCTAGGCTTCGCGTGACGCGAGGCCTCATTACCTATTTATAGACTAGCCACGTGTGTTTGTAGCTCAGGTGAGTTGGTCATTCGTCTAAATTCGATTTTGACAACGAATCATGTAGATAATCGTAACTAGGGTTTACCCCCCAGAGTTTTAGGGGCCCTGATCCCGATTCTAAAAATTGTGAAAATTTTAGGGTTTGTGCAGAATCACTTGGGTGTCTTAATTAGAGTTTCCTATTGGACAAATTAATTTAATAAATATGACTTTTGATGAGAGTTGTTACAGTGGGGGTTTAGGTTTTTGGGTGGTGGTGGGTGTTTGTTTAGTTTTTTTAGGTTTTTAGGGGGTGGGGGGGTTAGATTTTTTGGGTTAGGTATAGTTTTTTTTTTTTTTTTTGGGGCGCGGGGGGGGGGGGGGGTTAGGTTTTTGGGGGGTTTAGGTTTTTGGGTGGTTTAGGTTTTTGGGTGGTGTGGGGTGGGAGGTGGGAGGTGGGGGGTTTAGGTTTTTGGGTGGTGGTGGGGTGGGGTGAGGGTGGGTGTTTAGGTTTTGGGTGGTGATGTAGTGAGTTTAATTTTAGCTTATTGGACACTTGTCACTCTATAAAATCTTCTTACAATTCTTACAATTAGGAACCTTTGTAGAATAACTTGACCCAAGTTTTATAACGTTGTTAACATTAGATCTTGTTAGGACCTGAGGCTCTCATGATTGTGTTTGTTTGTGATGTTTGAACAAATCAAATAGATATGAGTAGTTTTAAGTGCAGCGGAAATGGATAACAAACTTAGTAAACACAATCAAAGGAGAAAATAGTTTTGAGAAAGCATATGCAATTCATTTAGTCAAAAGATTTACAATAAGAATCAAATGATTACAGATATGCTTACATACTAAGCTCCCCCTCAGCCAGATACTTCAGGGTTGGTTGCACAAGATGAAAGGATTGAATTGAGGAGAAGAACTCACTCAAAACGATCAAATATAACAGTACAGAGTACTGTCATATTTATAGGCAAGCCAAACTACTGATGTACCTCAGCTGACGTCACCATGATAGTGACATCTAACAGCCTAACAACCTATAAACACTGGTCTATACAAACTACTGATGTCTAACAACTGATTGATAATAAAATACAAAACAAGTCTAACACTGTTCACGTTCCACTGTTGTAGCCTAAGCACTGATTGCTTGAACATCAGTGCTTTCTTCAAAAGGTGATCAGTCTTTGAATGAGCAGTGCTTGGGTCTTCAGCAGTACTTAAGAGACAGCAGTAGATAGAGCTCAGTGTTTGCCTTTTAGCAGTCTTTAGTTGTTTCATCAGTGTTTGGTTCATCAGTTGTTCTTCTGAGCAGTACTTAGAGTGTAACAGCAGATAGGTGACCACTGTCAAGGGGAGAGCTTAGAGTAAACGTCTGCTTATTGTGAATCCACTGTTGTGAACCGGTTTTGGCTTTCATTATCTGTTCCTCTGGTAGGGTTCAATCCCAACAATCTCCCCCTGGAACAGATAATGCCAAAACCCTTCATTATTCTGGATTTTTATTCTTCATCAGAAGTTCCTTTGCTCTTCTTTTAAATTCTTCCTCAAAATCTTTGGAACTTGAATCAGCCTCATCCCTACACAGTGAAAGCTCAAGGAGATCTTGTTGATCTTCAACACTCAGGCCTAGTGCTTGATTCCTTGATATATGCCTCACTTCTCCATTGGTTCTGATCAGAGTCAATACGTGGGTCTTTTGATCAGAGAGCCACTTTAGTATTTTTAAACCAAATGGGTTTCTTGGGAGAGCTTTATTTTCTGATGAACTTGAGGTTTTTGGCCTTGAGAAAAACTGTAAAGCAGTATCTTGAACTTCAGACATTCTTTTAAAAGCTTCTTCTATGACTTTATTTGCTGCAGCTATATCTTCTGCAACTTCTTTGTCAAGCAGCTCTTGTTTCTGTTGTTGATCAAGCTCACTGTCTGTGATATCTGCTGATGATGGTTGGCTCAAGACCTTTTTGGTAAGGTCTTGTAGCTTTGCCAATTTTTCTTTATCTGAAGCTATTTTCTTGATAGCTTCTTCAAGATAATCAGTCTCTTTTTCTTTTTCTCCTCCAGCAGTCAGTTGTTCCCTCTTTTCTTTTCTCAACGTTGTGACAGAGGTTTCTGCTGCTTTGATTTGTGTTTCAAGAGTCCTGATATGCTCCTTTAGCTTTTTGTAGTCAGACTTTTTAGGAGTGTCCTTCCTTTTCTTAAGCCTTTCATAAGCTTCATCTGTTTGCTGCTTAGTCCATTTTGCTATGGCATTTGCAGAATCCACCCTTGCATCCACCAGCTCCTGCTTCTTTCTTTTATATTCAGAAGTAAGATCAGCTATGAGTTTTCTGTATTAGTTCCAATTTGGAGCTGTCTTTTTCTTTCTTGGATCATTTTTAACCTTTTCAATTCTTTTAGCCTCATGCTTTAATGCAACTATTGGCCATTCTTTGAATTCTGTTTCTTTAGCAGGATAGAACTTTTCTTTCATTATGTATGCAAGATATTCTTTTCTCAATTCATTTCGTTGATCTGCTTCAGGAGATAGGCTTGACACTTCTTTGTTCAGATCACTTGCATATTCTTCTATTTGCTTGACTTTGTTGAGCAGGAACTCCCTTCTTTCCAAAATGGCTTCATCACCTTGATTCTTGCATTCAACTTTGGCACTTATCCTTGCTTGTCTTGCTTTCATTTCGAGATATTCATCCATGTCTTCTGGAATTATGAAACCTATGAGAGAAGGGAATTTCCTTTTTGAAGGATCATCCTCAGTGTAGAATTGTTTCATCTCATTTTTCACAGCTTCTAATTCCAGTGGATATTTAGCAGCAACAGGATCATACTTTTCATCAGTAGCCTGTGTTGTGTCTCCCTTTCTTTTGTGAAGCTTTGGAGGTTGTGATGTAGGAATGATGAGATCAGTGGTAGATGTTTGACTAACAGTGGTTGAAACAACTGGTGGTTCAACCGCTGTTGTCATTACAACTGCTGATATGTCAGCAGATGTCTTCTGCTTTTGAGCAGGGGATGGAGGTGGTGAGGTAGTTTTTGATGATGGTGATGGTGGTGGTGAATCATCAGATATGAGAAACCTTCTCCTTTTCATTGTAGAAGAGGCTGATGATATTTTGAGTGGCTCAGTGGTTTGAGATGAAAAGGCAGTGGTTTGTGTTTGTGCTTGACTGACAGTGGTTGAAACAACTGGTGTCTCAATCACTGTAGTCATTACAGCAGATGTTGTAACATCTGCTGTCTTCTGCTTTATGGCAGGAGGCAGTGGTGGTGATATGATTGTAGATGATGATGGTGGTGGAACAGTGGTTGTGATGGTGTGTGTTGAAGATGTGTGTGTTGATGAAATGGCAACTGTTTGGCTACTGACATCAGTTTTTGTAACTACTGCTGTATCAGCTGTTTGACTAACAGGTTTTGAGACCTGCTTTTCTTTTTCTTTTTCTTTTTCAGGCTCAATATAAAGGCCATGTTCTATTCCCATCTTATTCATTTTTCTCAGCAGTTTGATATTCTCCCCCTTTTTGGCATTATCTGAAGGGGGGTTATCAAGAAATGATAGGGAAGAAGGAACTTTGCCAGAGGCACTTTGAATGCTAGCCTTTATAGCCTTGATATCTGCTTGAGTGTCTTTAAATCTTGATTCCACCATGTTGGTCAGCATTTGTACATGAATAGCATGCTTTTGATCAGCCATATGTTGCTGTTTTTCAAGCATGGGTTGAAAGATATTCCAAAGCTCATTTGCAGCAAATGCATGTTGTGCAGATGCTTGAGTAGGAACAGTAGTGGCTTGTGCTTTTTGAGCTTTTAAGATCTCTTGCACCATATCTTTAATTTCAGCAACTGAATCTTCAAGTTTTTCAACTCTGTCCGTCAATTCCTGATATTTTGAATCATCACCTACTTTAGTAGGATCATCTGAATCCCCACCAGCAGTGGTTGTATCAATGTGTGACTTAGGAACTGAGTCCCAAAAATCACCCATTGATGCCCCTTGTTCTCAGTACTGGGGACTTCTTTCTTCAGCACTCGATAAACCTTTGATGGTACCAGTGGTTAGATCCAACTCACTGGTGGTTACCGAAGTTGCTATGGAAGAAATTGCCTTCTAGGGAGTCTTACTAATGAAACAACTGTCCAACTGAAGATCTGTTGATCCATCAGTTGTAGTTGCTGCTCCACTTGAACTACTGACAAGAGTTACTTGTAGCTCCTGCAGTGTAACCTCCTCAACTGTTGCTGGGATAGCAGAGGTATAAGCACCAGACCCAGTCACTTGTGGGGGTAAACTCTCAGTGATAGGTGATAGAGAGGAACTGGTTTGTGTCTGTGCAATATCAACTGCATGCAACAGGGGTATTATTGATTGTGGCATTATGATTGGTGAGGGTATGGGTGTTGAAAGAGACATGTCCTTGGGATCAGGACTGTGGAAGATAGAGCCAAGTGGATCCAGAGCTTCATAATTTGGTGTCCCTGTGATTACAACCTGATCCTTTTGTGAGGATGCAGGAGGAGTTTTAGGCATAGGTTGAGATCTTTCTTCCAACTGCTGTGAGGAAGTAGCAGCAGTGGTTTGTGGTGACATTTGTGTTGTCACAGGCAGTTGCTCTAGGATCTCATCTTCCAGAGTTGCCTTTTTCTTAGGTTTAGTGGGCTTTTTGGAAGATTTTCTTTTGGTCTTTTTGGTGATGTCAGGTGTGGGTTTCAAAGAAGTGGTTGTGTTGCTTTGATCACCTGGAGCAGTGGGCTCAGCAGAAGTTGCCTAAGGATCAGTGGCAGTTTCTAAAGTCTGCTCAGGCACCTTTGCTTTGAATTTTATTGGTGCCATCATTCTTGAAATGTTTCAATTGTTAAACCTTTTATTTGAAAATGGACACCTTGTTTGGGCAAATTTTCATCCTCTTTTTCAAATTTTTGTTTAAAGTAATAACTCAGAAATCTTGGAAAAAGAAGAAATGATTTGCTAACAACATTCTTTACCATGTCATTGAAGATCTCCTGGGAGTAGTTGTAATCTTTATTGTTTAAAATAGCATAGCCCAGGCATTGAATCTTCAATGGTATTTCGTTAAACGATGTTGTTTTGTTTGAAACACAGCTTAAAAGTGTGTGAAATAAAAATCTGGGTGCAGATGGAAAATAACCTTTTTGTAAGGTATCTACCTTTGATTGTTCTGCATATCCCCTTTTTGTGAAATCAGTTTTCATCTCGGCTTTATCAAAAGAAAGTTTACCTTTTAGATTATCGAGTTTAAAAACCTCGGAGATTGATTGTGGAGTGATTTGAATCACTTTACCCTGTATCGAAGAGTTAATGGCTGTGGCTTTATCGTCTTGTTTTTCAAGCGTCGCCTTTTTCCAAAACTCCCTCTGGGTTTGCAAGTAAATGGGAGCATCTGCTGTCAACAAAGTTTTGTACTTTGATGCAGATAGGGTATCAATAATGGCGTCGAAAGTGTGGTTATCGGTAGGTTTTGTGAGCAAACCCAGATAATTATGAGGAGATTTGTATGGTATCTCAATGGGTTCTTCGGCCGTTTGAGCGACCTCTTTTGAAGATGATGGTGATTTTGGTTTAGATTTTGATTTTGATTTTGGCTTCGTCATTTTGATGAAGAAGAATCGGAGAATGTTTTGGGAAGAACAGGTTGGAAACTGCTTTGAGAGGAGAACTTTGGAATTCAATTCGACAGTGTAAAACCCTGTTTGGGGGTTTTGATCAGGGTTTTATTTAGGGAAAAAGTGATCGCTGATGTGGCAGCGGTTATTATGATCTGAAGGCTAAAAACTGACCACGTGTCAAATACTGATGAAATGGATGAAGGGTGGAGAACAGTTGTTTTAGGAGCCACTGATGTATCAAGCATCAGTAGTTACAACGGTAATAAAGTGAAAACAGTGGAGGATTTTTACTATCAGTGGATAGCATATCAGTGGATAAGACACTGATTTTGAGCATCAGTGCTTGTCTTAGCAAAATGAAGAATCAGTGGTTGACTTTCAGCAGTGGATAGTATTTAGTGGTCAGATGTTTGAACAAAACAGTGATTAGGGTAAATAGTATAGATTTGAAGGGCAAATATTTCAGCAACTGTTTTGAGAATTTTCATTCAAGGTTTTTGCCACATGTCAATTTTGAGGGACAATGGTTTAGTACCCTAGATGATGAGAACTTGTTACTAAGGCACCTCATTTTCGTTTAATATTCAATTAAAACATGAGTGCCCCAGTAATTTAAGTACAGTTTGGCAATCAACTTTTGATAAATGTTTAAAAACAAACCAGAGTAAGATATGATCTAGACATATGAACCATTTCCTTCTGACCCATTCATGAGGACAATAATACCAACAAAAATACGGTACTATATCCTGACAGGAACTGAAACTATTGCCAACAAAAACAAGCAAGAGTTCAAAATATATTATTCCAAAAAAAAAAAATGAACAATATATCCTGGTTATTCGAGAAAATCCTTTATATATAAAAATTAAAGGATTTTCTGAGAACAGCATCAAAAAGGATCTGGTATGTTTTCAAAAGAACACGTAATCATAACATTCTCAAGTTTATGAAAAATGGTCAGTGGTTTGACAGCAGTTGGTAGAACATTCTGAATACATTTTGACCACTGTTTGGTACCATTTTCTTTGTCAGTTGATTGCAATCATGAGGACTCATGGATAAATTTTTGAACATTTGTCTCATCCTCTTTGGAGTTCATTCATGGGAATCAAAACCTTTTCCTGAATAGATGAATGCACATAGTTGCTTAATAACCATTATTACCCTAAACTTTAACTCATAAGTGTTTTATGTTTATACTCTTTTCTTTTGACTTCAAAAGTTTGAGACAAACACACTTCTGAGTTTTTGTGAATTTTCTTAATGTATTTTAAGATAGTTGATTTTGTCCTTTTGAGGAACTCAACCTGTTTTCAACACATAAGATCTGAATGACTAAAGTTTTAATTTCCCTCTTTTTAAATTACCAAAAACACTAATGTTTTGTGAACATAGGTTTTTGTTAATCTGAGGTTCATACTTTAGCATTTTAATAAAGTGACATCACAATTTTCGTAACAGCAATTGAAATCAATTTTGAAAATATGAAATGATCCCACAGTTTAACAGATATGTTTTCAGATCTGAAAACTATGAGTGAATTATGCATGATATCACTTGTTATGTGAGATTTGTGTGTCATATGACATCTTGGTTGATTTACAAAGTTTTTGAATAATCATTTTGATCATGATTTACTCGTTACTCTGTTTTTCAACTGAATACAACCATCCTTAGTATCAATGAATTTTGAGCCGAACTGTTATGTCAAATTGATTGTTAGATCGAATTTGACTGTCCAGGCTCTGATACCAATTGTTAGGACCTGAGGCTCTCATGATTGTGTTTGTTTGTGATGTTTAAACAAATCAAATAGATATGAGTAGTTTTAAGTGCAGCGGAAATGGATAACAAACTTAGTAAACACAATCAAAGGAGAAAATAGTTTTGAGAAAGCATATGCAATTCATTTAGTCAAAAGATTTACAATAAGAATCAAATGATTACAGATATGCTTACATACTAAGCTCCCCCTCAGCCAGATACTTCAGGGTTGGTTGCACAAGATGAAAGGATTGAATTGAGGAGAAGAACTCACTCAAAAGGATCAAATATAACAGTACAGAGTACTGTCATATTTATAGGCAAACCAAACTACTGATGTACCTCAGCTGACGTCACCATGATAGTGACATCTAACAGCCTAACAACCTATAAACACTGGTCTATACAAACTACTGATGTCTAACAACTGATTGATAATAAAATACAAAACAAGTCTAACACTGTTCACGTTCCACTGTTGTAGCCTAAGCACTGATTGCTTGAACATCAGTGCTTTCTTCAAAAGGTGATCAGTCTTTGAATGAGCAGTGCTTGGGTCTTCAGCAGTACTTAAGAGACAGCAGTAGATAGAGCTCAGTGTTTGCCTTTTAGCAGTCTTTAGTTGTTTCATCAGTGTTTGGTTCATCAGTTGTTCTTCTGAGCAGTACTTAGAGTGTAACAGCAGATAGGTGACCACTGTCAAGGGGAGAGCTTAGAGTAAACGTCTGCTTATTGTGAATCCACTGTTGTGAACCGGTTTTGGCTTTCATTATATGTTCCTCTGGTAGGGTTCAATCCCAACAGATCTTGACATCATTATTAATTCCGTACATGTAACTATCCTAACATCACTTTATTTTTCTTTCAACTATTCTTCTAAACTTATGTTTGCTAGTTACAGATAAAATTTAGTGACAACAACTCAAAAATATAATCAAAAGCTCACATACAAGTATACAATCTGCAGATACGAATAATTATGCTAAACATAGTTACATTGATCGGCTTAGAATTTTATGTTTATGTTTTTTATTCTCGGCATTAACTATGAACTTTAGCCTTTATTTTGTCAGCCAGATATTATTGATTTATTTTGGATTTATTTTTATAAAACGACAAGAAATGTTCTGTTGTGAGTACAAGAATGATTTATTGTTGTTTTTTAAGAATTGCTTTACTTATTATTTTATTTTTAAAATCTTATTATATAAATGGTTGAAAAGAATCAAACCTTACCGAATTTGATGAGGAGAATGGTTAGTTTCAAAAAATATTAGATATATAAGTTAAAACTTATAGAATATTACAATTTTGAATAGATGATCCTTAAATGTTTATACGGTAGATTGTTGCGAGTTTAATAAATACTCGAATTTAAGTAGAGAACTGCACCACAATTTAATACATTGGTACGCAATTTTTTGAAAACGAGATAGACAGCTATATAATTGTTTCATATATTTATAGATTAAATAAAAAGATTTTTTTAGATTGGTAATTTACACGTTCTTTAACCTACTTCTAAATATATAAGAATGAACATTTTTACAACATACCGCTATAAGTCCTTTGGTAGTTAATATAAGACAAATTGGATTTAAATAATCTAAACCGACTCTTTTTGACCGATAATAATCTCAACTCAGTTATTTATCAACAGTGGTCCAAACTTTTCCATTTTTTGTTTGTAAAATAGTCCGCCGTTAAAAAAACATAACGAAGTTAAGTTTTTTTTTTCTTCCAAATTACAAATTGATGTTTTCGGGCTTTTGATCAGAACGAGGATACGAGTCGATTGATGTAAAACTTAGCTTGAAACAGTGCTTTAAACGACTTGATTTTTGTTAATTAGAAGTTTAAACACCCGAATTTAAGCACCGTTCAAGTCGTTTAGAGCACTGTTTCGAGGTAAGTTTTACATTAATAGACTCGTATTCTCGTTCTGATCAGAAGCCCGAAAACATCGGTTTGTAATTTGAAAAAAAAAAAACCTTAACTCCGTTATGTTTTTTTTTTAACGGCGGACTATTTTACAAATAAAATGAAAAAGTTCGACACTATAGATAAGTAACTGAGTTGGGATTATTATTGGCCAAAAAGAGCTCGTTCAGATTATTTAAATCCAATTTTTCATATTAAATAACTTATAGTCTAACGGTATGAAAGTGTTGAAAATGTGTCCTCATGTTAAGATTTGAATTCTGTGGTAAACACATAAGAGGTATGTGTATGTTTTTTAGCCGTTTAAAAGTTGAAACATTCTTATATAATTTATATTTTATGCAAAATCAATTAAGCTAAATAAAACATTTGCTGGCAATACGCATTGACGCAGGTTGCAGGTTAGAAGGGGTCGGGGGCGTTTGACCCTTCGAATTTTTCGCTCAGTAGTGTTATATATGTAGTTTTCGTATAGAAATTTTTTGGTATATACTTTTTCGACCCCCGATTCTATAGAAATTTTTGAGTATATATGTTTTCGGCCCCATGTCGGAAATCTCAAGCTTCGCAAATGTTGATACGTATCCGACTCTTAAGCATAAAACGTCAAACAAAAGGCAGGTGGTCACAACTGATTGTGGGCCCACTCATCACCTATCCCAATAGTGAAGCACTAGCCACGTGGCACTTCTTAACCGCTATAAAACTTAAAAACAGAATTCCAAAATCCAAACAGCACGACACTAGTGTGACAAACAGACAAGAAAATAACCAGTGCCAAACTGTCCACTATGGTCGGAAATAGCTCCAGTAATACCGCCGGCAATCCTATCCGTTGCAAAGGTAAGTTTCTGAACCTCTGGTTAATCAATTCGGTTTATTCGATTTAAAGGTTTTTTTTTCTCAAGACCGAAAAATAAACTGAACAGAATTCAGGAAGTTCAAAACCGATCCGAAACTGGGAGTTAAATGAAAAAAAAACTGAAATAGGTTATATTATAGATTTAAAAACGATAGAAAAATAATGGCAGGTAAACGGGCAATAAGTTGCGCCGCAACCCCTTTTGAATAGCACTATTTGATATTCAGTTTATTCGGTTTAATCAGTTTGAAACCGAATAATGAACACTTGTAGTTGTTGACACTGGCAGCTGTGATTGTTCGGAAACCAGGGGAGCCGCTGGTGATTGAGGAAGTGATAGTTGCGCCGCCAAAACAACGCGAAGTTCGAATTAAAATCATCTGTACTTCCCTTTGTCATAGTGATCTTAGCTTTTGGAAATTGAAGGTAAATGGTCATAGATTTTGAGCCAAATTTGAATCCAATCTAATGTTTAGTTGATGTTAATTAACTGATTTTTCTTTTTGTTCATGAAGGATCCTCCTGCTATTTACCCCAGAATACTTGGTCATGAAGCAGTGGGGTAAATACCCATTTTTAGGAACATTAAACTTTTTATTTGTTTTATGATGATTTAAAGTTATTATTTACATATCAATGGACCATTTTTAAGTTGCAGATAGTCCCATGTTGTTTTCTTCTTTATAATAATAAGATTATGTGTTAATAAAGATGCGTTTATTACTGCAAATCATATAAACCAGATTATAACCATTTCATTCTGCTACACTGAAGGATTGTAGAGAGTGTTGCAGAAGGTGTACATGAAGTTGTTGAAGGAGACACTGTGATCCCAATCCTTCTGGCGGATTGCGGTGAATGCACTGATTGTTTGTCCGAAAAAAGCAACCTATGCACAAAGTTTCCTTTCAGTCTTTCTCCTTGGATGGAAAGAGAAGAGACAAGCAGGTTCACAGACATTAATGGAGAAACTTTATACCACTTCTTGAGTGTATCGAGTTTTAGGGAGTACACGTGGTTGACATTGCACATTTGACTAAAATCGATCCAGCAATCCCACCTAACAGAGCTTGCCTCTTAAGTTGTGGAGTATCAACTGGTAAATTATACTCTTCATATACTTTTCTAACCATTTACTTTTGGGTTAATTTCATGACAAACAACCAACTATTATATCGTTGTTAATTTGGATAACGGGCTATGTTTTCTACACGGGTCACTGAATTATCACTGTCTGCTATATAGGTACTCAAATATCTTTTTTTTTTTTTGCTTGTGTGTCTATCATTTATTTTGTCATCCGAGTCGCCATGTCACATGCCAGTATGCCACTGCTTGACATGGAGATTTTGGGAGGTTCTAAGTTTGACCTTTGACTTTTGAGGTCAAACATTCTAAGAATACAGTTCAACACCGATATGAATCCTTATAGCTACTGCTTAGAATATGATAACCACATTATGTATAATTGAGCTAGTACTACAAAATAAATATAGTAGAGTGGTAAAATAGTAATACGATCTACCAAGTTAGATTTTTAAAAAGTGTCAAGTTTGACTTGACCTAAAAAGTCATTACACTTTCAGGGTTGGGTGCTGCTTGGAAAACAGCCAAGGTGGAAGCTGGAACAACTGTTGCTATATTTGGACTCGGTTCTGGACAACAACAGGGTTGGGTTGGCCTAGCGGTATGATTTTGTAACTACATGCTTTACAAGACTGATAATTCGATTATGAACGAGTGAGTAAAGCTTTTGTGACATTCATCATTTTAAATGATTTTGACATATGTCTTTATTATGAAATGTTTTTACTTTTTACAGGTAGCCGAAGATTAGATATTACATGATCAATGATAAAATTAGGAATTAATGATATGATATTTTGAGTCAGATAATAATGGAGATGACTGGAGGTGGTGCAGACTATTGCTTTGAGTGTGTTGGTATGAAGTCACTTGTGCACGAAGCTTATGCTTCTTGTAGAAAGGTCGGTTTTATCTTTAATTTTGTTCGGCTTATTTCAGACGGGCTAATGACCTGTATGCGTTTTATCATCTTCCAAACTCATTTAAAGCGCTAATTGAAGTTTCTACAACTGTGAATGTTTTCTTTAGGGATGGGGAAAAGTAGTCGTGTTGGGAGTTGACCACCCACAATCAATGTTGACTTTTAATTCTTTTGAGGTTCTTCATAGCGGGAAATCAATCATGGGATCCTTTTTTGGAGGTCTTAAACCAAAATCCGACATTCGTATCCTTGAAAAACGCTATATGGATAAGGTAAAGAATACTGTCTCTTTGCTTTTGACTTTTTGAGGTCAAAGTCAAACCAACGAATTCTTTCGATCCAAATTGATATGGTTTAAAGTACATAAAGGATTCATAGTTTCATACCAAATTTGAATAATAATTCATGGCGAATTCAGGAAATACGTCTGGATGAATTTGTCACACATGAAGTTGACTTCAAAGACATCGACAAGTCTTTTGACTTGATGACTGAAGGGAAGAGTTTAAGTTGTGTGATCTGGATGAACAAATGATTAAACTTCATTTTAACTTTCATGAGTTGTTGTTACTCTTTGCATCACTTGTAAATGTAAATAAAGATGACAACTTTGTTAAGTTCATGATTAAAATCTTTATAATAAATAATACATGTGTTGTCTGCAATATGTGGCTATTATGATTAATTATGATCAGCTGGAATCTTTGTATGCCATTAATAATCATTCAAGTTTCATCATTGTTCTTCAAAATAAATAAAGTTATATGTTTAAGCTAGGATTGTTGGCTTGCTCTCGTATCTAATTCTTCACAAAGTGACAGGAGCTGCGACCGTAGCTGTTGTCGAGGCCGCACCGTTTTAGGACCGAAACCGTTTTTTTGTTCCAACCCGAACCTAACCAGCGGTTAATATACTGGTTAGGATCCTTGAACAAAAAAACCGGTTTAAAAACCGAAGTCGGTTTTAAAAATCTGGTTTAAACCAGGTTTTTGGGCCCAAATCGGTTTTTAACCGAACCGAATCGATTAGTACCAGTTATGGTTCCCACCATGTAAAACCTGTTTCTTTAAAAACCTTTTTTTTCTCCACCAAAAGAACCGGTTCTGTTAAAAACCGGACCGTTTTTTTTTTTTAAAAAAAAACCTATTTGTACACCTGTATCTGGACTTGGTTCTGGACAACAACAGGTAACACCGAATTGGGCTTCTTTAGACTATCCGGTATGGGGGCCGGCCCTGCCCCGGCGAGCCCCGGCGCCGCACCCCCACACCGCCCCCCTCATGTCCGTCCCGTCTTCTCCGTCACCTAGCAAACGGACTCGCCGGCCCACCTCCTTCACACACGTACCTATACATACATACATATATATATATATAGGGTTAAGATCATTTCAGAACTCTTTATTTTTTCAGAACTTACAGAACTAATCTAGACCATTCAATAATATAATCAATGGCTTAGAAGTATAATGTCAATTTTGTAATTAAATCTAAAAGTAGGGAAATTAAATAAAGAAAATAGGGGTATTATAGGGATTTTAACCTAAAATCTTAACTAACATCTCCTGTGATTACTCATCCTCCCTTAAATTACGTTCTCTTGATAGTTCTCTAGCCCTAATTCCGCACTAACACCAAATCTCTATATATATTCTTTCTTTCAATCGATAATCAGTTCCAAATCATGTAAGTTTCAAGCTTTTTGTCATTTTTATTCAATAAACATAGTATCCATGTATATTGTATTAGCTTTTTATTATTATTTGAATTTATAAAGATTTTGAAATTAATGGCAGTTCATCGAACCTTTTCATGCACATGATATTTTCCTTCTCTATGGTTCATCTATTTTTCATTCATCATTCAATTTTAAATTGACGATTAGTTTATAATTTTCTTAAAGTTACATAAATGCCATTAAACATTTAGTTTAAATAAACTAATAACCAGTTGAAAGTATTTACATATATGTAAATATTATACTTACACATAACCCATGGCATTATAGCCTAGTGGTATCTTGGTGGTGGGATAAGGCTTATGACCATTAGCTCATGAGTTCGATTCTCACAAGGGGGAGGTTTTCCCAGATTTATTGGGTTTCCTCCTGAATTGGTGTATGGGCATTATTGCCTAGTGGAGATGGATATGATCGGGTGGTTCCGCTGGTGACTCGATGATACTCCAGTGTTCCGTCAGTGATCCAAATTTGCCGTTCAAAAAAAAATTATACTTACACATATGTAAATGTTACAAATATGTAAATAGACTTTCACTTTGAAGAAACTGATGATCAATATGAATCTTTTACATAATATGTAAATATTCTGTTTACATGTATATTAAATATTTACATATATGTAAATGGATATCCACTTTGAAGAAATTGATGATCAATACTTACACGTATATTAAACATTAACATATATAAAAATAGTGTATCACTTTGAAAATTGTACAATGTTTACATACTTTGTTACGTTTACATACATATAAGTACATTACATATATGCATTTCATACGTTATACACATATGTAAATAAGTAGTTTAGAGACACATAAAGTATTTTACACAGACATAAAGTAATTTACATGTAGGTAAATACATGGAATACACATGTGTAATTTGCGAAATAAAGAACAAAACATACTACTTTGTAGAAGAAAATATATTAAGACTCGAAAGTGACTTTTGTGAATCTATGACTAACAAGAAACAAACCACAAATGATTAACGGAATTAAAAAAAAAACATTTGAAACATATGTAAAATTTAAATAAATGTAAGATATCTTACTAGATGAAAGAAAGGAATGAAGACTGAGCAAAACATAATAGATGAAAAAAACAAAGAAAAAGGAATGAAGACTTAGCAAAACATATTATAAGTTGGTTCAAATTAATGAGAATGTGTAAATATGTGTATTCGATAATAATTAGTGTGAGGAATAGGAAAAACAGATTCCTCGCAATATGAGATAATTTAGGAGATTTGAAATCATGTGTAGATTTAAAAGAAGAACAATTGACGTTAATACCCTTAGATTTAATATTTATAAAATATTAAATAAGATAAAATGAGTGGCTATAAACAGTTCTGTAAGTTCTGAAATATATAGAGTACTGAAATGAACTCAACCCTAAATATATATATATATATATATATATATATATATATATATATATAGCCCCATCCTCCACCCCCTTGGTCCATCCCCTTTAGGCCCATCCTCAATCCCGGTGACGTGGCGGGTGACGTGACGGCCCATCCTCTTGGGGATGAGCCTCACCATACCTTCTAGCCTTATACCCCCTTGGGCTGGCCCACCTGGTGGGTTCACCAATTCTTGGCCATAGTGAACTGCAACTCCGCCGTGTCTTTAGCCATCTACTCCTAGGCCCAATAAACCAAACCAAGGTATCCCAGGCCTAAGACCACAACAAAACTACAACGCAAACTATGCTCTGAAAGACATTGAGCAAGCACTCTACACCATGTCATTAAATCAACGAGAACCTACATGGAAGGCTGACAGTGGCGCGGATCTAGGAATTTTTTTCTAGGGGTGCAGATGAAGGGTTCAAGCATATTTTTAAGGGGTGCGGTCGAGTTTTTTTGCCTAAAAATACACTAATTTTTTTTTCAAGGGGTGCGCTCGCCCACCCACCCGTAAAGGTAGGTCCGCCAATGATGGCTGACACAGGCCGGGGCTACAACACACATGACAAACAATTCTCGTACACTCTCGTCTAATTTTAATAATGGCATTTTACCAAAGATTATCGTCACCTTACCTCACCCTTTAAAGTAAATAATAATGTTCTGATAACAAATGGTATTGATGATTGTAATCAATTGAAAGTTTACAAGACAGAAGTTGGATGTATGGAGTCACCTAATTTGTTGAAATAAAAAAGGGATACAATGAATCAAAAGATTAAAACAAAAGAACAGAACTGAAACTTATGTTCATTGTATATGAATATTTTGTGTATGAGAGACTGTGTAATCTTGTGCACTTTCTTCAATGTCTTGACTCCTATATATATATATATATATATATATATGAGAAGAGTAGCCCAGAAGAGAAGAACACGGCAAGGAATGAGTTGTTAAATTAAGACCAAAAAAGAAATTTTCCAGTGACACCTTAAAGATTAGCAATCACGATCTTTA
This sequence comes from Helianthus tuberosus, assembly GCA_030545235.1. Taxonomy (NCBI): domain Eukaryota; kingdom Viridiplantae; phylum Streptophyta; class Magnoliopsida; order Asterales; family Asteraceae; genus Helianthus; species Helianthus tuberosus. The sequence goes on from CM060393.1 coordinate 36,661,511, forward strand.
TTCAAATTGACAGGGAGGATAAATGAAAGAAGGGCATCTTTCTTTCTTGATAATTTGCGTGAAGAATGAACAGAGGTCAAAGACCTAGATAGACTTCATATGCATCCCAATAAAACCAATGCAAGACCAAAGTAATCCTTGAATAAAGGAGCCCATTTACCTCACAAACAATAGAAAAAAAAACAATTAGAAAAAATAAAATAAATTTGTTTTTATAACGTTGGATTGAATATTTTAACATGCCCCCTCAATCCAACCCTAAGAATTTATCAAATAATTTCAACTTTGTGCAGAGAAAATCATGTTGAGATATGCTCAACCCTTTAGTAAACACATCTGCAGGTTGATGTAACGTATCTATTTTTAAAACCTTTAAACTCCAGCAACAACCTTTTCTCTCAAGAAATGAAAAGATCAATTTCAAAGTGTTTCATGCGATCATGAAAGACGGATTGGAGGAAATAAGCAGGGTAGCTTTATTGTCGCAAAAAACATTGACTGGCAGACTATATTGAACATTTAGACCATTTAAAACTTTTTGAAGGCAAATGATTTTGACATCCAACTAGAGCCATTGCTCTATACTGTGCTTCAGCAGAAGAAGAGCAATATACAATGGGTTGTTTTTTTACTTTTCCAAGATATTAAATTATTACCAACAAACACACAATAGCCAGATATACACCTTCGTGTAGATAAGCACTTATCCCAATCCAGTGGCGGAACTAGCCCGTTAAATCAGGGGTGTCCTAATTTTTTTTTATCGTGCAATCATACAATATTAATAAAAACAACAATAACGAAGGTCGAAGAATGCAACGTCTGAGTCTGGGCGAGAGGCCAGAGCGACGTTTGGTTTTCTTCCAGGTTGCTGCCATACGTAGTTGTGTTTTTTTTTTGGGCTAATCTAATCAATTGGGCCAGTGTTTCAATCGAACTCCCTTATTTTATAAGTTTGAGTTGGTTAGACCATACGGTGTGGAAGGGCTTGAAGATGGGACATTATGCGACACGTGGACCACCTTTTGTATTATTTTATAATTAAAATTATATAAAATGTATTAAAAACTTATAAAAATATTACTAGTAAGTAAACAAATACATAACACTAAAAAAACATTACATAAATTTTAAAAACATTGCATAAAATAAAAATACGAGACGGATTGTCCTAAAAGGATATGAGAGGGAGTCGACGGTTCGGTTATTCTTACCCGTATAGGCTTGAAAGTGTTGTCGGGTTGTCCTCCAAAAAGGACCGCTCGAGTGCCTATCTGGCATGTGGTGGCTCAAAGCTTCGACCCACGACTCGTAATCTTCTTCGGTCCACACAACGGCTCTCAACCTCGTTTTTTTTTTGTGAAGTGGAACGACATTGAGAGTTTGTATAAATTTAGGTGAAGTGGTGGAGTTTTTAATTTAAAAATGAAGAAGTGGGTTGTATTTATAGTGGTAAAATTAGAATTTTTAAAAAATGTAAGGTTTTTTTTTATTTTAAAAAGTTAACCGTTGGGGTTAAACGACTAACATCCACGTCCATTAACCAAGTGCCACGTCGATGCCAAAAACTCTTCCACGCCGGTGGAGATTCCCCGGCCTAATCAATAATGTCGTGGTAACGCCGTGGACGGGACAGTGTGAACGGCGTTGAGCAGCAACAACGCCTTTTTTTAAACGCCCAAACCGTGTGGTCTTAGGGATATCCTTGTATTAATTTAGGTGTATCATTTGTATAAAACCGAAAAAATGCACTACGAATATAGACTTGAGCCGTAGCCCGTGCTACGGCTAGATTTATATAAGTTCTGCCAATGCCCCAATCAGAATCTGCATATCCCCTTAATTGGAAGTTATCACTTTTAGAAAATAAATTTCCCTTTCTAAGGGATTTTTTCAAATACCTAAGTAACTTGAAGGCAACTTTCAAATGTGAAGCCAAGGGACTTAAACACCTAACTGTATAGGAAATATCAGAGGTCTGGTGTGAGTTAAATAAATCAGTTTTCAAATTAACTTTTGATACTCGGTTATATTTTCTAATTCATAGTCTGAACTGTTTGAGTTTCTTTTATCAGTAATGACAAGATTTTGTTAAATTGGATTATTGATAGGTTTTGACCCCAACATTCCAAACTCGTCAAGTAATTCCAAGCAATATTTCCTTTGAGATAATACAATACCCTGATCAGTTTCTAATACTTCTATTCCCATAAAGTATTTAGGTTTTCCCAAGTCTTTAATCATAAATTTAGAGCTTAGCCGTGATTTAACACGATTTAATTCTTCTAGACAAGGAATAGTCACTGTTACTTTGTTTGCACACCCTTTTTTCATATTTGTCATAATAACCTTCTGGTAAGGTCATGTAGACATCCTCTGATAAGGTTCCGTACAAAAAAGCATTGTTAACATCTAGTTGAAACAAGGGTCAATTGTTTTGGACGGCTAGACTTATTACACATCGCACCGTAATCATTTTTACAACCGGAGAAAATGTTTCATCGAAATCTAGACCCTTTCTTTGGCTATAGCCCTTAGCAACTAACCTAGCTTTGTATCTTTCTATCTGGCCAACAGACTTGTATTTAATCTTGTAAATCTATTTACACCCTACAGGTTTTCTATCACTAGGTAAATCAGCTAGAATCCAAGTACCATTTCTCATAAGTGCTTCCATTTCCTTATTCATGGCTAAAACCCAATTGGGATCTAAGAAAGCTTCCTTATATGTTCTTGGTTCTATGCTTTTATTAAGAGAAGAAATGAATGAGAAATTTTCTAAGGACAGTTTAGAATAGTTAACTACCTTCTCTAACCCATACTTAACCTTCCCTTCTATAACAAAATCCTCTAGCCTTCTAGGAGCAACTGAAGTTCTGGTTGACCTTCTCAAGTTAATAGGATCATTCTTATTACCCTCAGGAAGAGTACTATCTTCATTAAGAATCTCAATGTTTTGAATTTCACCGGCATCCTCGATAGTGATATCTGGACCAGGAGGAACATCTTGACCAGTTGATATGTTCTTATAAATAGATCTGTTCTCATCATTTGTCAAGATATCATCCTCTTGATTCCTAATATCACTCGTGCTACCAGGTGGATCAAAGCCATTAGTTTCAGATTGTACAGTCCTACCAACATCATCGGGTATTGGTTGTCTAAAATTTTCATTTTGAAGAAAGAAGTTATGCATGTCAAAACTGTTTAAATTTGATTTTCGGAATATTTGTCTAACTTGAAAGGATAGATTTGTTCTTAAAATCTCACATCACGTGAATATAAAACAGTTTTATTTTCCAAATCCCACATTTTGTAACCTTTTTTTTTCATTTGAATAGCCTATAAAAACACATTTTATTTCACGACTATTAAACTTGTTTGAAGGATTTAAATTTGTGCAAAAACTAGACAACTAAAATTTCTAAGGTGACCAAGAGGAGGCTTACACCCAAACATCAACTCATAAGGATACCTACCACTCAAGACAGAAGAAGGAGTACGATTGACAAGGTAAGCGACAGTTAACACACACTCAGTCCGCATGGATATAGGTAACCCCCCTGAAACATAAGAGATCTAGCAGTGTTTAGCAGATGGCGATGTTTCCGTTCAACAATCCCATTATGCCGTGGAGTACAGGCACATGAAGTTTGATGTATGACACCCTTTTAGGGATGGCAATGGGTCGGGTTCGGGTCGGGTATTGGTAATCCCATACCCATACCCGGTTATAAAATCGTGTCCCATACCCAACCCAATACCCGTCGGGTATTTGTCGGGTAATTACCCGTCGGGTATCGAGTATACCCGCGGGTATCGGATATACCCATTAGTTTGTTAAAAGATATATGTTGGCATTTCTAAATACATTTTTTACTATTATAATTATTATATAATTTTATTTATACAACAACTATTATAAATTAAAAAATGTACATTATATAATTTATAAGTTTTATCATAAATTAATAATAACTTTATAGTACTTATACAATTACATGTATATACTTCACAACATACAATATATAAATACTACTATCAAATCCATATACTAAAAGAAAATTTATTTTTTCACATTATGAACATACTAAAATAAATACAGATAGACAAGGGTTAATGAAAAATATAAATATAAATTAAAAAATCGGGTATATAGTTCGGGTAAATGGGTATGTGGTTTTGGGTAATCGGGTCGGGTATCACCTAATCCCATACCCGACCCATACCCGCGAAATTTTTTAAAACTAATCCCATACCCGGCCCAATACTCGTCAGGTATCGGGTATACCTGTCCCATTTGTGTCGGGTTTCGGGTATACCCATCGGGCTCGGGTATTTTTGCCATCCCTACACCCCTTTTTTCAAAAAATGATTGCAAGTTTTTGTTAACAAATTCAGTACCATTATCAGATCTACACACTTTGATTCGTTTACCAAACCGAGTTTCAATTAATGAAAAAAAGGACTCAATATTCGTAAACACTTGATCTTTGGATTTTAAAAGATATAACCAGACTGCAAGGGAGTAATCATCCACCACGGTTAGGAAGTATTTGAAACCTTCACGACTAGTGATTTTAAATGGTCCCCAAAAGTCTAAATGAATTAGATCACCTACCTCATTTGACTTATGGTCGTTAAGAGAAAAAGATGTACGAGTTTGTTTAGACATATGACAAATTTCGCATGGTTGAGTTAAGTTTTTGTTGTTCAAGATTAAGTCTTTATTAAGAACACGTAAAACTTGTTCAGAGGGATGCCCAAGGCGACTGTGCCATAACTCAGCAGAGACGGTACATGAAAACATACCACTATTACAACTAAAACCCTTACCTTTGCCTAAAGAATCTAACACATAAAGACCGCCATGTTCTCTACCAGTCATCACGAGTTTCTTTTGAGATAAGTCCTGAACATAACAGTGTGACTCAGTAAAGAAGGAATATAATTTATTATCTTTGGCCATTTTATTTACTGAGATTGAGTTAACACAGTAATCAGGAATAACCATGACGTCGTTTAAAATAACATCTTTTTGACTTTTAGGTTACCAATTTTCTTTATTTGAGCTTTAGTATTCAGACCAGAGACATCTAAACCATTAAATAGGTTTGAGTCACTTTTAATCATGTGCTGATTGGCTCCAAAATCGATTATCCACATAAGTGAGCCATTCAAGTCATGATTACTATTAGAACAAAAAACTTCGTTTAACCTACAATTCAAACTAGACGTATTAAAGTTACCTGGCATGTTGACTATGGAAGAATTTGCAGAATTGTCAGAGATAAGGACATAATTCTTGCAATCTGATCAGGAGTGAATGGCTGGGATGAAGAATTGGCAGCTTCAAAGGTGTTAGGTTTATCGCTGGAAGCATTTGACTTGGCTTGTGTCACACCCCGACCCGCAGCGGAAAGGTACGGGGCATGATGATTGCCCATAGCTCATAACAACTAATTATTGTTTCAATATTTAAAGCATAACCATTTAAATAGTCACATAACATATAATAGTCAAAATTGTTCATACATTGTTCAAAACAAATATATCAAGATTTCAATTTAAATTCCTAAGGCCCATGCTACGTGTCCACATCACTTGATCATCAACTTTGAAAACCTGCACCACATTAGAAAAATATATTTTTGGGTCAACAAATATGTTGGTGAATAATTTCCTCCGTTTTATAGAAAACAGTTTTATATTTATTTCTTAAAAAAATATTTTTAACATGCACCTCAAGGTTAGTGTGTAAATAGTCTCATATCATCAACATAGTCAACATATCCATAAATCCAAATTTACCAAACAAGAATACACAATCAAATAACAACACAAACAACCAAAATAAATAGACTCCAGATAATAGCGTGCAATAGGCTCAAGCCCCGAGGAACGAGTCTAATACCGTTAGCGATACTAGGCTACAACCCATGGCCGTGGGGAACCTAGTCAGCCGTGGATCCACTAGACACAATAGCATGCAATAGACTTGACATCCGATAGCATATAGAATAATAGAATACACATAAGACGTTCACATAATAACACTTGATCATAGCATGTTAAGTAAATCGAAAAGTGTAACGTGATGCACCCCAAAATTTGAAAAAGTTAAAAAGGGAAAAGTGGAAGAAATTACTCACAGGTTGCGAAGAGTTAATCCACGAGAATTACCACACGAGTACACGAGGTATAACAAATGACTAAAACACCCTAGAATAAATATCACCAAGATTCTAAATAACGAAATACTTGAACGAAAGGACAATATATTAATTTTGGGAAATTGGGTTCTCCTATTTGGGGACTTTAAATTATATAAAATAACTATTTGACAAAATAACCAAACCAATATAATTTTATGTACATATAGATTTCTATAATTATTTACCATGAGATATTCTTAGAATTATCAATTTAATAGGGTTTAATAGTTTTGTAAATGCCCATATTTAAACAAATTCAGTAAAACCATCTAATAATTTTTATATCGCCGATTAAATGATTGTCACACAAAATGATTAATTATATAAAGGAATTTACGTTGTTTAATATTTCCATAACTTCTTTACTTAAATGATTATCTAAAATTATGGAAGATTTATATAAAATTCCCACTACGATTATATAATCTATAGAGATCAGTAAAAATATTCATAGAATTTATTTGTGAAAATCTAGTATTTTTTAAATAATTAAATAATGTATAAATCCAAATTAAATTTCATGAATTCCCAAAAATTAAGAAAAAAATTTATAGAAATTCCTAATGTTGATATAGTCTGAAATAACCAATAAAAATATTTATTGAGTTTATTTAAAATTATCTTGTATTTTTATTTGATTTATCTAGTGATTAAAACATAAATAATTCACCAAAATTCCAATTTATATCTAAAAATTCTAAAAAAATTACAAAAAATACACTAGTATGATATATAACAGTATTATACTTTCAATTTCATCAAAATACAAGTCTAAATCTAAAAGCCCCAAATTCTATGCATGAAGAACCCTAATTTCAACTAAAATTAAATTCAGATAAATTAGCCTTCTATCACTGAAATTGATAGAGGGCTTTTGTAAAGCACGAAAAATTAAGCAAGTTGGGCTTTGGAATCACCTGAAAAGGTTGAGAATTTAAGGAGATATCATCCGCACAAGTTACAAGCCCTAGAATATTCTTCGATCAAATTCGTGTTATGTGGTTGGTGAAATGGATAAATTTCAGTGGGGTTTTGTGTGGAATTAGAAGAAGAATCGAATGATTTGAGTTTTGTAAGTTAAGTTTTACGAATTAGAGTAAACCCAAATGATGTTCATGAGAACTTTAATGGATTTGATTTTGATTAATTGCTTTAGTAACGGAACGTTTCAAAGGGGTGTTTCATATTACACCAAAATTTCGTGTTTGAGAGGACCTGAATGAAACTTAAACGTCGCAAAACAGATTCAATCGATCAGGTTGAGTTGGCTTTGTTTATAGCGAAGAAGAAAGAAACTGATTCTCGGTTTCAATGTAGGTTTAAAAGAAATACGTTAAGGGATAAATCACAAAACATGAGTTGGTCTGCTGGTGCGCGTTTGTTGTGCTGAACTGCCCGGGTTCGAGTCCCGTTAACTGCAGTTTTGAGCGTTTCTTTTTTTTTTCCCTTATTTAATTCGTTCCAAAAGGATATATAAGGAGCCCGGTCCCTAGTTCGGGTGAGGTCACTGGTTCGAACCCGTGTGCTCACACCTTTTTACTTGTTTTTAATTATACTTTAATAACTCACATAACCAGTCCCTCAACTTAACTTTCCAAATGTGACCAGTAAGCCCCTCCACTTTTATTACAAATCATGAGGGTTAACTTGGTTATAATTAATAATTAACTTAACTAACTTAGTTAATCGAGTTTCTAATAAAATCTAACCCCGTTAGTTGACTTGCATATTTTATAGTTTCTATTAATTACAAACCAATCCCTTGACTTGTAACTTTGATATTTTGACGGTTTAAATCCTTTTAAGTTAAAAACTTGTTTTAACCACCAATTTTAACGTATTTAATTATTTCCCTTATATCTATTAACCGAGTTAACTGAGTCTCGCTTATAAACCTCCATTTTTATTCCGATTTTTAAACCAACGAAATATGTGGTGGTTTAATCTAATAGTATAATATTGAAATTATTAAAAATCCTTATTTTTATTTACTTGAAAAGGGTTTGGTTTTGAAATCCGGGTCGGATTTCGGAGATCCGATTTTGGCGGATGTTACAGCTTGAGCTTGATCGGTGCATTTTAGGTACACTTGCGGGGTAGTTAATTATGTTATAAATGCAACGGTATTGTTCTAAAAATATATTACTTTTAGTGGTTTTTGCATTTTTGTGGGTTAGCAAGAGTTTGAGCTAAAATGATAAATTTAAAGTTCTAACAAGAAATAAATTATGTTTATGTTTAGAGAGTGGTGTAATTAATTTGGAATTAATTGAGATTGTGGAGTTAATTAAGAGAATTACACATCTACGTAAGCTTGGAAGTGGATGAATTATAACATTATGGAATTAAATGCACTTTATTATTATTGTGATTTAATTTTGTTTGTGTTTTGCAGCTTCGAACCAACTATGCCAAGAATTAAATAGAGCATTACATGGACTTCTTTTGAGCCAACATTAAATAGTCAGCCAACAACATCAATAGAGGAGATGCACACTTTGAGACTTGGGGATGAGGGCATGGTTATTTGATTGAATAAAAAGGCCAAACATCATACATCATCATTACTCATTCTCGGCATCACGTGAATATTAAAGGGGGATCGATCATCCGCAGCCGTGAGATTACGAAGCATCAAGGACGAATTCTTGCATTCATTATTCACCTCTCAAATTAATCAAGCATGTTCGCTCAACACAGGATGACAACCGAAGTTGAACGCATAAGCATGTGCGGCTAAATCTTTCGGTGACTTCCGCCCGGATGAACGTTTACGCGGTTTGACATAATTATTTGTTTTTCTGATTCTTGTAAACTGGTACAGCTTGACCACTTGTGTTGGATTATTGGTAAACGTTTCTTGTGTTTGAATTACTTGTCGTTTATTAAGCGTATTGGCAACTTTCTTGCGTTGTTAGCGGGTTGGTAAATTGGTGGGTAATTGATACAATCAAACGGGTTATTAGGTTGCATAGTGAATCTTAAAAACTATCCCTATTAACTAATCAAATTCATTAATTCCGAGGCCATGTCTATGTGGTGTTTTGAATCAGAAAACGAATTTTTATATTAAAACGGGTATTCGGGATTCCGGGTGGAGGTTACTTCTTCTCATCTTGATAACACTTTTCGTGACAAATTGTGTTTTCTTTACAATTAAACAAACAAACCCCCAATTTAGATAGTTTAGTTTTAATTAATTTCTTTTACGCTAACCACAAATTCCCCGTGGATACGATACCCTACTTACGCTATCTACGTAGTTTAATTAGGTTTTTGATTGACCCTTACGACAGCCATCAAAATGGCGCCGTTGCCGGGGACTTCGTGCGCTTAGTGTTAGTTTAGTAGTAGTTGTTTTTTCTTTTTGTTTAATTTTGTCTTGTTCGGTATTACGCTTTGTTTTCTTGTTTCCTTGTGTGTAGGTGATCTTTTTGCATGCATACTCGGTTTTCAGGAAGATCTTCCCCGCTCTTGTTTGATCCTGAAATTGAAAAGACCGCACGCCAAAATCTGCTTCTTCGTTCAGCCTTGAAGGGAAAAGCAATTCAAACCACCATGAATCCATCAGAAACCCAATCCACCCCACAACAGCAAACACCACAACAAACATCGACTACTAAATTGCCACCACCTCCATTTACATCTGAACCACAACAACAAACCCAACCCCAACACACCCCACCCATTACCACCCAACCAACTTCTGCTCCAACTGGAGAATTTCATGTTATTGGTGAACCACTGTATTCTCTAGAAAGCCGACTACCACCACAGCCCAACCCTTTGCGGACCGCGAATCAACCAAATCTTGTGCCACACCCGAACCGGTCGGGTGCTATATTTGAGCAAGTGGACAATAGGGCGAGAACAGAGACATGGGATGATGGTTACGGAGATGAGGAGTGGGGGATAAACGATGGTTATGGGGGATATCTTGGTGGGTACCAAAATCAGGCATTTAATCGCAATCAGCCGATGTATCAGCAACAGAGACAACCACGGGGAGTAGATGCTTATCAGACCCCGCCACAGGTTCATAGGGCACCAGCTGCACCTCGCCAAAGACAAAGAGATCCGCGATTTCCGGATCCGACTATTCGAGGGGTTGAGAGCCACTTCAGGCCACACATTGCTGAGCATGCATCACCGATAGTGATGCCAGTAGCACCGGGTAATGTGGAACGTTCGTTTGAAGCAAAACCACATATTTTGAACATGCTACCTACCTTTCACGGGAAAGGTATTGAGGAGCCATATGCACACATAGCAGATTTTGAGGCAGTTTGTGGTATGATTGCTGGACATGGATTCACGTCAGATCAGGTTAAGTTAGTGTTATTTCAGTTTTCACTAAAGGATGCTGCGAGGGATTGGTTTACATCTTTGCCATATGCTAGTATTCATACATGGCAAGAGTTGCAGCAACAATTTTTGGATGAGTATTATACCCCGCAAAGAACTAAATCGGGGAGAGCAGTAATTAGAGAATTCCAACAGTTACCGGGTGAGCTTCTATACGAGTCTTGGAAACGGTTCAATCAATTGATCCGTAATTGTCCTCACCACGGTATTCAAAGATGGGAGTTAATTACCGCCTTCCACGATGGGATTTCAAATCAGGATAGACGAGATATTAAGGCTATCACCGGGGGTACCTTTTTGAGAAATCATGTGGATGTAGATTGGGAGTATTTGGATACTGTTGCAGCGGATTCAAAGAGGCAAGCACAGTCGGATACGAATAAAAAGTATCCGACTGTGGCACCATCAAGTGCGGGAGCATCTAATGCAAGGGTTGCTCAGCTAGAGAGAGAAAAGGAGGCGTTTGAACGCCAGTTAGCGAAGTTTAAGGGTCTTGGCGAATGAGATGCATTGCATGCGGCGCAAACCTTTCCGGTTTGTGATTCATGTGGAGATTGGGGACATACGTTGGATGCATGCCCGGGTCAGTTTGTAGCGGCTGAGGAGGACGTGAATATGGTGTATGGGGAGCAAAAGAATTATGATATGAACTCAAACACATATCATCCAGGTTTGCGTAATCATCCAAATTTTCGGTACAGTAATACTAATCAATTGAATCCTAATTTTCAGGTACCAAACCAAGGAAGCCAGCCGTATCAGAACCGTCAATCGAATTATAATCAGAATTATAATCAAGGAAATTACAACAAAGGCAACCAAAGAAGTTATCAGCAACAACAAGAGCAAGGCAAGTCAAATACTTCAAACGAGGAGATTTCTAATCGTGAGATTATGGAAATGCTGAAGCAAATCAAGAAGGATCAAGAATTGCAAGCTAAAGCATATCAATCCTTAGAAAAGCAAGTTGCTCAGCTGGCGATCGATGTAAAAGAGGTGAGAAGAGATTCGGGGAAATTACCGAGTGACACTACCAAGAATCCGCAACATCATGCGAGGGTTAATTCGGTAAGTACCATTCCTAATCCTGTCATTGTTAATACAGATCTTACTTCTTCTTCCCAAGTAGTTGCAGGTATTAGTGATGGAAGTGAAGAAAGTGAATTAGGAGCGCCGCACGTACCTATTAAGGTAGGGAAGCTGAAAATCCACAAGGCGTTGTTGGATTACGGAGCGAGCATGAATATTCTACCAGGCAGCTTGTTTGATCAGTACGAGTTCGGACCGTTGCATGAGTTTGATAGAAAGGTGATCTTAGCTGATGATACTTGGAAACAACCGCGTGGGGTTGTTAAGGATGTGAAGATCCAGCTTGGTGAGTTTTACTATTTGGTAGACTTTTTAGTGTTGGATTATGCACCCACAAGGACGAACGAGCAACAAAAGGTAATATCGAGACGTCCGTTCTTGAACACTGCCAATGCTCAAATCAACTGCAGAGAAGGATTGATTACTATGAGTTCTGAAAACCGTAAGTTGATTTTTAATGTTTATTCAAAATCCATTACTTACGAAATTATTAATTTATATGAAGCAGTTGCTACTGATGAGAAAGGTGTTGAGTTTGACAGGTCCAAACAAGAGATAAACGAAGAATCGGCGAAAAAAGTGAAGGTGAAGAAAAGAGGAAAAGCAGGTAAACCGCTTGATGGTGGAAATGCTCTGGGCAATGAGGCCGAGCTCGATCATAACTGTTATGAAGCGGCAAACTTTTCCGACTATGCGAAGCGAATTGATTTAGAGAAGTCTGGAGGTGAGCCGATCTTTGAACCACCTTGAAGATTGCAGGTATGATCTGGCTAAAGATCTAAAACTTAGCGCTCTTAGGAGGCAGCCTAAGGTTTGTCGTTTATTTTATTTTTCGTATTAGTTTAGTTTAGTTTAGTTTGTGTCAAAACCGTGCAATCGTTCAAGTGTGGAGAAGTTCAAGAAGGTTTGGTTAAGCTCTATTGCAGTTGAGGGCAAAGCACATTCGTTTGGGGGGTAGGGCAAAGTGATTATAAGATTACATAAAAAATTTCGGCCCGGAAAAAAAATACAAAATGATTTTTGGAGCGTTTTTTCATAATTTTTCGGTTGTTTTCCGTATATTTTCGGAGTGTCGCAGGAAAAAGAGATGATTTGGAGAAAGAAAATCATGAAAAGAGGAGCCTCATGTACGTTTTTATTGAAACTTTATCATAGAAATTCGGTTTGGGAGGCTTGGTAGGTTGAATTAATAAAAAAGAGAAAAATTTCTAAGGCATTTAATCAAGAAAATTGAGAAATCTGCTGGAAAACACTCCCATAGGCGTGTCGCGTGGGGTTTCACTCATTCTTCCGCGTGTCGCGGCCCCAACCCTCCATAAACAAAACCTTTGTTGCGCATCCAAGTCAGGTCTATCACCCTCAAAACCTTCTTTCCTAACTTTTCTTCTTCTCCGGTGAATATCAGCTGTAACCCATCATTCAATCTTTTTATCACACTTTAATTCATCAAACCCAATGCTCACCTTCGATTACACCAGTCACCATCGATTACCTCCTCCTTCACCATACCTCACCACCATCGTCTCTCACAGTCAAATACAACCACCATCTCCTTCCATAATCACCACCCATACACCACCTAATCACCGTCCGACCACCACCAGTGCCGACATTGGCCGACAACAGCCACCATCTCCGATTGCATCTGACCACCATCTCAGACTACCGTCAATTCACCACCACCATTGTCGCTGGTGAACACTAATCATCACTATCACCATTGCCGACAACTGTCGACCACTAATAATCACAATCCGACGGCCGACTGAGTTTGATTGAACAATAATTTTTCAAGTTTCTTTTAATCATCAGGATCAAGTGAATCAGGTATGAAAGTTAATATGTTTTTAGAGATGATTATTCGTATATGATTGAAAATTTTGAAGATTGTTATTTGGCATTGAAGTTGATTATTGAAAAAGTTAGTATGTTTGAGTATAGAGATATGTCAGGAGCTCGGTTTAGGTGGAATGTAGGTGGGTGTGGTTAATAGTATGTGAAAAATTGGGTTTGAGTTGAGAGGTTTGTCAAAAACAGGGATTTTGGTAGAGGAAGAGTAGGCACAGTATTTGTGGTAGAATATGTAATACAGTCAAGGTCCATATGTTGAGATGATCAGGCGAATCATGAAGAATTGATTTTTGGTTTAATTAACACATGTGATATGGATAATATTCGGATTAATTGAACATAGGAAGTAAAACGATAAGTCGAGTCATTGGTGTTCATTGCGATATAAATATGTTTATGTGTGTTTTGGAAGAAAGACTTCGGATATAGAATGTGAGAGTTTTGTGTCACACCCCAACCGATGGCGGAATCATCGGGGCGCGGCACTGAGCGAAACAGATTGTCCAGAAGTTTCCATAACAACTATCATTACCATTCAATTTAAGTTAACATGTCCCATACCATGTCTCAAATAGCAAAACAAGTTATTACAGACAAAAACTAAACAAATATTCTGTTCCGACGACTCAGATTTAAACATAACAATTTATTCGTTGGTTTCTAGGACTCCGGTTCCTAGCTTCGATTTCATCACAGCACAAAGAGCAAACATGCAACCTAAACACCTGCCACATACGTTAAAATAAAGTCAATACATAAAATGTAAAGGTGAGCATACAAGTTTGATAATAGCATATAGAGTTCGAATTCGTTTACGCATAACCAGCACGTACACATAGTGAAATGAAGCACGTTAGTTATCGACATAGATCCATCGATACCAATGACTGCGGGTTGACTGCCCGAGGCAGTTCGCAATACACGATTACCACTGTAATCCATGCAAGTAAAAGATCCTTAACAACCCCCGTGTGAACGGGTGCTGAGTCCAAACTATAGTACTATCGTTGCTAAGGCAGGTAGACAGCATTCCATGTGTAAACATAACAAACAAGCATTCATTAGCCACGTATAACATGCATTAATGGTTTAGCGTTAAAATAGCTCGAGTAGTGTGATTATTGTAGTTTGAATAGTTGTAACGTATGTAACACCCAAAAGTGCTAAAGCAAAAAGGGTTCGAGTATACTCACAGTGATATGGATTGAAGGGAGCGCTTTACAGCGAGTACGATTAGCCTGAATAGATTCGATAACGTAACGATAAGTGACGCGTAAAACAGTACAAGTGAGAGAGGGTAGGATGACTGATCGTGCGGATCAGTTATTCGTGAATAGAAGTCATCCGTGCGCATGACCTATCCGTCCGGATGGTGATGCGTGCGGGTAGTGTTCTATCCGGATGGGTCATCCGTGCGTGTGACTGTCCGTGCGGGTGGTAACCCGTGCGGACTAGTTATACGTGCGGGCGACCTATCCGTACGGTTAGATTTCTTGTGTGGATAAATGTTCAAGTGGATTGTTTCTTCCTAAGATGTGTTTGTGTATGATGGCTTGTGCTTTGGAGTTTTCGTTGTAGCGTTTAGAAAACACCAAAGTGCTTCTACCTTTCAAGCCGGCCGCGCGGACGGCGGTCCGTGCGCATGGTTGTCCGTGCGGGCAGCCTGTGCGCGCGGGCAGAGACAATCCGTCCGGATAGCCTGTCCGTGCGTACGGCTTGACCGTGCGGATTTAGGTTGTTTGATTTTCATTTTAAGACCTTAGTATCTCATGATCCGAAGAGTAATCCATTCAGAGGTCGTCCGTCCGGATTGCTCGTTCGTCGATACTCAAACCTTGTTTGGAAAGTGGGTCCCGAGGGTAGTCCGTGCGGATGACAACCCGCGCGTATGACCTGTACGTGCGTATGGCTCGTACGTGCGTGCGGCTCGTCCGTGCGGACAGCTAGCCCGTGCGGACAACTGGTTGTTCCGTCCGTCTACACTCGGTTTCTGTTGTCGTTTATCGAGACGTTCTGAATACGTGGCAACCACCTGGAGTTGTGTTTTCACCCGCGTGACTAGACCGGTCAGGAACCACCCTAACTCGGCCTGTCGGCGACTCAGAACGGTCATCCCGGTTAACCCCGTAATCAGTTGTCTATGGGTAGGACTCCAGATCTGGAACTAGGGCATCACTATTGACGAGTAGAACACTAGGACTGATCGGATTCGTACCGGTTTTAAGAGTAAAAGAAGGAGAGAACTTAGGTTTATTTCTTTCAACTCTTTTATCCTTAGACAAGTTTAGATCTAGGTGAAATTATTTTAAAAACTTGTAGAAATCGTTTAGATCTGGGACATCCTTGGTGGAATGAAGCCAAGCATGAAGTTCTTATGAACCTTATGATGACGTAACCCGTGGATACCTCAAATCCGGATGATTTCATGGTTAAAATCGTAGATTCGAAAGACAGAAGTGTGTAGAATTGTGTAGTGATTAAAGATGTACAAGAATTAGTGCAAGATCTTACCTGGATTGAGAGAAATCTGAGAAAAGGTGAAGAATGCGTGAGGTTCGGACGTCACTTGCCAAAAGTGGAAAAAGTGGAGAGTGACCCGTGTATTTATAGGATGCCAAAAAGGGAAAGGGGTGAGCCGTGCACATGGCACGCACCCGGGTAGGCTATCCGCGCGGACTGGCCATCCGTGCGGACTGGCAATCCGTGCGGACTGGCCATCCGTGCGGGTTAGCCATCCGTGCGGATGCCACCTCCTTGGGTGAGCTCGATGCGATGTTGATTCGGCTCTGATTTGCGAGCGGTTTGATAGGGTAAAATTACTTTCAGTCCCAACTACTTCTTATAGGTTTCGATTCGGAATTCGGGTTCGGGTTCGTTTTATATTCGAGTTAGATTTCGAGTTCGATTGAGTTCGCTTGATTTTCCCAACATAAAATAACATAAAAAAATAAACATGCACAGGTAACACGTAAGGCACACATACACGTATAACGGCAAGTAAAATACACAGCTCGAGTTACGATTTGATGTCGATTTGATTAGTATAGCATGATTAACTTTATCGCATTGTTACTTCCTATCGTTCATAGTCGTAGATCGATTGAGTTACGGGGTGGTGCTTGCAATGTACGACACTTACTCCACATAATCTAAATATCATACAAACAATTCTACGAGTCACGTCGCGCGAAAATTCGGTCGTTGACTTTGACCTTGACTTTGACTTTCACTCGTGAGAACACGGGGTGTTACAGCCTCCCCTTGTTTAGGAAATTTCGTCCCGAAATTAAGCCGGAAGCTGTAACTAATTCGTGACTCACGTGTGAGAGTCCTTTGTTTGGAGCATTGCGAATCGTTAAATTAACCAGGGTTTTACGGTTAAAATTCGCTCATTTTTGGATATGATAAGCGTAAGTACCGGATTTAAAAGCCTATAAAGTTTTGATTTCAAGACCTTTTTCTTTTTCTTTCAAAACCTTGATTATTGTAGGCTCTGATTTGAATTCGCTTCGATTGCGATCCGACTCGTACGACGTGCGGAATCCGTGAACGATCGTGACCAAACACACAAGCAGCAATATAAATTGTGATTCTATTGGTTAGGTTCCGGTTTGATCCGTTTCGATTGCGATCCGACTCGTACGACGTGCGGAATCCGTGCACGAGTGAGATCGAACAGACAAAAACGTACAATTTTAGCGTGGTTCGCTAGATTCGATTGCGATCCTTATTTACATGTATGTCACCTTGCCTTTCTTAACCGGTCATTACTCATTCGTTAAACAGCTGTGGATACTTTGCCTTCATGTCGCTTTCGAGTTCCCACGTGAACTCCGCGCCTTGTTTGCCTTCCCACCTGACCTTCACAATAGGAATGCGTGAGCGCCTGAGTTCTTTGGTTTGGCGATCCATGATTTCGACAGGCTTTTCCACGAAGTGTAATGTTTCGTTCACTCGTAAATCATCTAGAGGAACATGTAAGTCTGGGTCGTAGATGCTCTTTCGGAGGTTTGACACGTGGAAGATCGGATGGACATTGTTAAGTTCTTCCGGTAATTCGAGTCTGTAGGCGACTTTTCCGATCCTTTCCAGAATCTTAAAAGGTCCCACATATCGAGGCGCAAGTTTCCCCTTTTTGCCGAATCGGACTACACCCTTCCAAGGTGATACCTTTAGGAGTACGTAGTCACCAACGCCATACTCACGGTGCTTGAGCTTTTTATCGGCGAGAAGCTTCTGTCTATCTCGAGCCTTCGCTAGATTGTCCCGAATTTGGAAAATTTTGTCTGTCGTTTCTTGTAGCAGCTCCGGACCGGTTAGTTGCGAGTGACCGACCTCGTGCCACACAATAGGCGATCGACATCTTCTTCCGTATAAGGCCTCGAAAGGTGCCATCTGGATGCTAGCCTGGTAGCTGTTGTTGTACAAGAATTCGACTAACGGAAGGTGTTTATCCCAATTACCACCGAAGTCTAGAACACACGAACGGAGCTTGTCTTCAAGCGTACGAATCGTTCTTTCAGTCTGACCGTCGATTTGTGGGTGGAACGCAGTACTTAGATTAAGCGTTGTACCGAGTGCCGTTTGAAACGTTCCCCACAATCGCGAAGTGAATCGAGCATCACGATCAGAGATGATGTCACGAGGCGTCCCATGTCGACAAATGATCTCGTTGGTGTAGATTCGGGCTAATCGTTCCACCTTGTAGTCTTCTCGTATCGGCAGAAAGTGGGCTGATTTAGTCAAACGGTCAATAACAACCCAAATGCTGTCGTGACCTGATGACGCGGTTGGAAGCTTGGTTACGAAATCCATAGCTATGCTCTCCCATTTCCACATGGGGATTGGAGGTTGTTCGAGCAAGCCAGAGGGTCGTTGATGTTCAGCCTTGACTCTAGCATAGGTTAGGCATTTTCCGACGTAGAGAGCGATATCCCGTTTCATGCCCGGCCACCAGTACCTATATCGAAGGTCATGGTACATTTTGTCAGCACCAGGATGAATAGAGTATCGGGATTTGTGGGCTTCGTCCATGATGATCTGTCGCAGGTTAGTTCGCTTGGGAATCCAGATTTTGTCTAAGAAGTGGAATATCCCGTTTGATTTGCTCACCAGTTGGGCTCCATCGTGGTAGATTCTTTCTTTCTTCAAGGTGCGCTCGTTGAAACATGCATGCTGGGCGTCGCGGATAAGAGCTTCTAGATTGTGCTGGGCTTGAACATTACGAGTGCTAAGCAAATAACTTCGTCTGCTAAGCGCGTCGGCAACAACATTTGCTTTGCCTGGGTGATAACGAATCTCACAGTCGTAATCGTTGAGAAGCTCTACCCATCTGCGTTGACGCATGTTTAGTTCCCTCTGATTAAAGATGTGCTGTAGGCTCTTATGATCGGTGAAGATCGTACACTTGGTACCATACAGGTAGTGTCGCCAGATCTTTAATGCAAAAACAACTGCGCCTAGCTCGAGGTCGTGGGTTGTATAGTTCTTCTCATGGATTTTGAGCTGACGAGATGCGTAAGCTATAACCTTGTCACGTTGCATTAAGACACAACCGAGACCAAGGTTAGAAGCATCACAGTAGACAATGAAGTTATCGTTTCCGTCGGGTAGCGTGAGAACAGGAGCATTGCAAAGCATGTACTTGAGGGCTCGGAAGGCAGACTCTTGTTTGGTTCCCCAGACGAAAGGCTGGTCCTTATGGGTGAGAGAAGGGAGTGGTACAGCAATCTTCGAGAATCCTTCGATGAATCGTCGATAATAGCCTGCTAGTCCGAGGAAGGAGCGGACTTCAGTCGGGTTCTTAGGCGTAACCCAGCTCTTAACAGCTTCAATCTTCGCAGGATCGACATGAATACCCTGACTATTTACGATGTGACCCAGGAACTGAACCTCCCCCAACCAAAACTCACACTTGGAGAATTTGGCGTAGAGTTGGTTCCCCTGGAGTAACTCGAGAACCAAACGTAGGTGTTGCGCGTGTTCGGCTCTCGTTTTGGAATAGATCAAGACATCGTCGATGAACACGATGACGAAGCGGTCAAGATACGGTTTACACACTCGATTCATCAGGTCCATGAAAACTGCTGGTGCATTGGTCAGGCCGAAAGGCATGACAACGAATTCGTAATGGCCGTAACGAGTGCGAAACGCGGTTTTGGGTATATCCTCCTCTTGTATACGCAGCTGATGGTATCCGGAACGTAGATCGATCTTCGAGAAACACGTAGCGCCTTGTAGCTGATCAAACAAATCGTCGATTCGAGGCAGAGGATAGCGGTTCTTGATAGTCAACTTATTCAATTCCCGGTAGTCGATGCACATCCGGAACGACCCGTCCTTCTTTTTAACGAAAAGGACTGGTGCGCCCCACGGAGAGGTGCTCGGGCGAATAAAGCCTTTTTCAAGCAATTCCTGGAGTTGGGTTGAGAGTTCGCGCATTTCGGACGGCGCGAGTCGATAAGGAGCTCTGGCGATAGGATTAGCTCCAGGAATAAGGTCAATGCGGAAATCGATATCACGCTTTGGAGGTAGCCCGGGAAGATCCTCTGGAAAAACTTGAGGAAATTCTCGAACCACTGGAACGTCTTTTACTTTCTTCTTCTCTTTCTTTTCCTTCTCTGCTGCTACGACATGAGCCAAGAAAGCCCTGTATTCCTTACGGAGATACTTGCTGGCTTGTAGGCATGACATAAGCTTGAGACCCTTTGAAGTAGTATCACCATAAACGCACAATGAATCTCCGTTGGCGAGCGAAAAACGAATCATTTTATCGAAGCACACGACTTCGGCATGGTTCTCATGAAGAAAGTCCATGCCTATTATGACATCAAAGCTTCCTAGTTGCATTGGAATGAGATCGATTGAGAAGATGTGATTGTTGAGTTCGAGAGTGCAATCACGAATAACAGAGTTTACAGCGACGGTTCTTCCGGTAGCGACTTCAACTTCGAATGCAGAGGAGAGTCGAGAACGTTTACGACTAAGGAGTTTCTCAAATTCGAGTGACACAAAGCAATTATCGGCTCCAGTATCAAACAAACATGAAGCATAAATACCATTCACAAGGAACGTACCATTGACCACGTTGTTGTCGGCCTGGGCTTGACGCACGTTGAGATTGAAAGTTCTGGCTCGTGCGGCCTGTTGCTGCTGCTGTTGTTGCTGCTGTGGTTGCTGTTGTGGCTGCTGGGGTTCTTGTTTCACCACCCTGTTTGGGCACATGTTGGCGAAATGGTTCGGGTCGCCACATGTGAAGCATGCTCTGGCTTTGACTGCGGGTGCCGGAGGAGCTTGTTGACCCTGTGGGGCAGCAAGTAGAGCTTGATTGGCAGGAGCTTAACGAATACGGCAGTTGGCAGTAAAGTGGCCGTAGGCGTTGCAATGAGCACAGAAGCGGCATTGAATAGCAGTTGGATGGTGGTAGGTGCAAGTAGGGCAGAGTGGGTGTGGCCCCGTATATGCACACTTTGCAGGCGGTGCATTGGCCACAGGCGCCACTACTTGACGCTGTTGAGCAGGTACAGCTTGGATCGGTGCAGCAGAAATCGCACAGTTCTTGTTGGTGGAGTTGTTCTTTCTCTTGTTCCTTCTCTTGTTGCTTGATGACGTGGGTTCAGCAGTTGGTGTAGCAGTAGTGGCTTGATGCAGATGCTTGGAGGTCTTATCCCACACCCCAGCCTTGACCCTTTTGTGGTTGATCTCGGCGGCCAGCAGATAGGTTTCTTCGATCGTGGTAGTCTTAGCCGCTTGTACGAAATCAGCAACGCAGTCGGGCAGGGCTCGGATGTATTTCTTGATGGTCATCTCAGGGGTCTTGACCTGGTCAGGACAGATAATGCTGAGCTGTTTGAAGCGTGCTGTGAGACCAGCATTGTCTCCATCTTTCTGATGTATGTGCCAAAATTCATCTTCGAGCTTTTGACGTTCGTGAGGAGGGCAGAATTCTTCCAGCATGACTTCCTTGAGTTCATCCCACGACAAACCGTAAGCTGCATCATTCCCTCTCTTGTTCCTCTCGGCCGTCCACCAGTCCAAGGCACGGGACTGGAAGACGCCGGTAGCGTTCAGAGTTCGAAGGTCATCAGGGCAACCACTTTGTCGCAGAGTAACCTCGATAGAGTCAAACCAGTGGAATAGGGCGGTAGGACCTCCTTCGCCTGTGAATTCTTTCGGCCCACATGACTTGAATTGTTTGAAGCTGAAAGGTCTCGCGGCAGCTTTGGGACCCTCAGTCCTCGATTCCTCGGATGACTTGCTGGCATTCTCGCAGACACCGCTCACAGCCTTTGCTACTGCTTTCGCGACGATGGAAGCGAGGCGTCTGTCCCTCTTTTCCTGACGAGAGAGTTGATGACGGGATCCAGACGACATTGTCTGCAATAGGCACCGCCATGGAACTCAACATATGTATTCGAATCTCACCTCACACGTCTACTACTACTAAAGCTCAGTAACACGTACCATGTAAACGCATATAATCACAGAATCACAGAGTTGCACAAAATCACATAATCACATAAGCATAACAGCTAGAAACACATATACTAAAAGCACCTACGAGCGTACAAAGTCTCCTAATTGTTCCTATTGTTGATTGGCTAGCGAGGAGAGGTGGGGGTTTTGTGTTTTAGCAGAAGCAATTGTGTTGGGTCGAAACCAATAATATCTCAAAATGTTAACAAATAACAGAAAAAGAGCATAAAATTTTCATAAAGATCGATAAATCGATAGTAGATTGTCTGCGGCTAATAGACTTCGACTAACCAAAGTAGTTCGACTATCCGCAAGGATCCTGCACAACGACCTCCAGGACTATGCCTCCGCCTCGATTCTCGGGCGTTGGCGCAATTCCCTTTGGTTGGGTTGTGTTTTTAGACCGTTGGAGTACATCGAACCTTGGTGGAGTTTGTATAAAAGCGGGACGAGTCGTCAAGGTTAGGGATTCACCCCTATCTTGCAACTTTCGTCCTCGTTTTTGATAAAAATTGAGGAGATTATTCATCAAAATATGGATCTCACTCCTGATTTGGTATAATTCTCCTCGTTTGTAGCTAAAACGCAAGCTGATCAGGCAACTTTAGTCGAGAGTTTGCGGTTTTCACACCTATTCTCGGCCTTACTGCCTGTTCACAACTTGAAAATTCGAGTGTAATGATAGAAAAGAGTGAGTGATAGCGGCGAGTCTAAGCGTATGCGCGAGTTGGTCTGTTGGTTCTTAACTATAGTCTAGGTCTCTAAGACTTCGACCCGGACTAGGTCGAGTCTTGCCTAATTCCCTATAGTTATGGCTCTGATACCAATCTGTCACACCCCAACCGATGGCGGAATCATCGGGGCGCGGCACTGAGCGAAACAGATTGTCCAGAAGTTTCCATAACAACTATCATTACCATTCAATTTAAGTTAACATGTCCCATACCATGTCTCAAATAGCAAAACAAGTTATTACAGACAAAAACTAAACAAATATTCTGTTCCGACGACTCAGATTTAAACATAACAATTTATTCGTTGGTTTCTAGGACTCCGGTTCCTAGCTTCGATTTCATCACAGCACAAAGAGCAAACATGCAACCTAAGCACCTGCCACATACGTTAAAATAAAGTCAATACATAAAATGTAAAGGTGAGCATACAAGTTTGATAATAGCATATAGAGTTCGAATTCGTTTACGCATAACCAGCACGTACACATAGTGAAATGAAGCACGTTAGTTATCGACATAGATCCATCGATACCAATGACTGCGGGTTGACTGCCCGAGGCAGTTCGCAATACACGATTACCACTGTAATCCATGCAAGTAAAAGATCCTTAACAACCCCCGTGTGAACGGGTGCTGAGTCCAAACTATAGTACTATCGTTGCTAAGGCAGGTAGACAGCATTCCATGTGTAAACATAACAAACAAGCATTCATGAGCCACGTATAACATGCATTAATGGTTTAGCGTTAAAATAGCTCGAGTAGTGTGATTATTGTAGTTTGAATAGTTGTAACGTACGTAACACCCAAAAGTGCTAAAGCAAAAAGGGTTCGAGTATACTCACAGTGATATGGATTGAAGGGAGCGCTTTACAGCGAGTACGATTAGCCTGAATAGATTCGATAACGTAACGATAAGTGACGCGTAAAACAGTACAAGTGAGAGAGGGTAGGATGACTGATCGTGCGGATCAGTTATTCGTGAATAGAAGTCATCCGTGCGCATGACCTATCCGTCCGGATGGTGATGCGTGCGGGTAGTGTTCTATCCGGATGGGTCATCCGTGCGTGTGACTGTCCGTGCGGGTGGTAACCCGTGCGGACTAGTTATACGTGCGGGCGACCTATCCGTACGGTTAGATTTCTTGTGTGGATAAATGTTCAAGTGGATTGTTTCTTCCTAAGATGTGTTTGTGTATGATGGCTTGTGCTTTGGAGTTTTCGTTGTAGCATTTAGAAAACACCAAAGTGCTTATACCTTTCAAGCCGGCCGCGCGGACGGCGGTCCGTGCGCATGGTAGTCCGTGCGGGCAGCCTGTGCGCGCGGGCAGAGACAATCCGTCCGGATAGCCTGTCCGTGCGTACGGCTTGACCGTGCGGATTTAGGTTGTTTGATTTTCATTTTAAGACCTTAGTATCTCATGATCCGAAGAGTAATCCATTCAGAGGTCGTCCGTCCGGATTGCTCGTTCGTCGATACTCAAACCTTGTTTGGAAAGTGGGTCCCGAGGGTAGTCCGTGCGGATGACAACCCGCGCGTATGACCTGTACGTGCGTACGGCCTGTACGTGCGTATGGCTCGTACATGCGTGCGGCTCGTCCGTGCGGACAGCTAGCCCGTGCGGACAACTGGTTGTTCCATCCGTCTACACTCGATTTCTGTTGTCGTTTATCGAGACGTTCTGAATACGTGGCAACCACCTGGAGTTGTGTTTTCACCCGCGTGACTAGACCGGTCAGGAACCACCCTAACTCGGCCTGTCGGCGACTCAGAATGGTCATCCCGGTTAACCCCGTAATCAGTTGTCTATGGGTAGGACTCCAGATCTGGAACTAGGGCATCACTATTGACGAGTAGAACACTAGGACTGATCGGATTCGTACCGGTTTTAAGAGTAAAAGAAGGAGAGAACTTAGGTTTATTTCTTTCAACTCTTTTATCCTTAGACAAGTTTAGATCTAGGTGAAATTATTTTAAAAACTTGTAGAAATCGTTTAGATCTGGGACATCCTTGGTGGAATGAAGCCAAGCATGAAGTTCTTATGAACCTTATGATGACGTAACCCGTGGATACCTCAAATCCGGATGATTTCATGGTTAAAATCGTAGATTCGAAAGACAGAAGTGTGTAGAATTGTGTAGTGA
Source organism: Helianthus tuberosus (assembly GCA_030545235.1). Classification (NCBI taxonomy): domain Eukaryota; kingdom Viridiplantae; phylum Streptophyta; class Magnoliopsida; order Asterales; family Asteraceae; genus Helianthus; species Helianthus tuberosus. Next base: position 36,686,385 of record CM060393.1, read on the forward strand.
TTAAAGATGTACAAGAATTAGTGCAAGATCTTACCTGGATTGAGAGAAATCTGAGAAAAGGTGAAGAATGCGTGAGGTTCGGACGTCACTTGCCAAAAGTGGAAAAAGTGGAGAGTGACCCATGTATTTATAGGATGCCAAAAAGGGAAAGGGGTGAGCCGTGCACATGGCACGCACCCGGGTAGGCTATCCGCGCGGACTGGCCATCTGTGCGGACTGGCAATCCGTGCGGACTGGCCATCCGTGCGGGTTGGCCATCCGTGCGGATGCCACCTCCTTGGGTGAGCTCGATGCGATGTTGATTCGGCTCTGATTTGCGAGCGGTTCGATAGGGTAAAATTACTTTCAGTCCCAACTACTTCTTATAGGTTTCGATTCGGAATTCGGGTTCGGGTTCGTTTTATATTCGAGTTAGATTTCGAGTTCGATTGAGTTCGCTTGATTTTCCCAACATAAAATAACATAAAAAATAAACATGCACAGGTAACACGGAAGGCACACACACACGTATAACGGCAAGTAAAATACACAGCTCGAGTTACGATTTGATGTCGATTTGATTAGTATAGCATGATTAACTTTATCGCATTGTTACTTCCTATCGTTCATAGTCGTAGATCGATTGAGTTACGGGGTGGTGCTTGCAATGTACGACACTTACTCCACATAATCTAAATATCATACAAACAATTCTACGAGTCACGTCGCGCGAAAATTCGGTCGTTGACTTTGACCTTGACTTTGACTTTCACTCGTGAAAACACGGGGTGTTACATTTTGGATGTGTGATGAAGCGTTTAGGTAGCGAGTTGCTAATAGTGAATGTGCAATGGATGCGTAGGATTGTAGAAAGGGCATGCTAGCGGACAGTTGGTACATATGCATTAATGGGATGGTACGTTGTGTGATAAGGTCAATGAAGTTGACATGCTCTTTGGTAAGTGTTTATTACGCGTAATGCGTACAAGCGAGCGGATAATTAGTGCCGGGGCAAGTAAGTTTGAGTGAAAAGTAGGCCGGTCGATAGTCGGGGCATAGAGTCAAAATAATAGTCAACTAGTGCAGTCCCGCGATACGCGGAAGGATTTGGAGAGTATGTCGCAACGTGCGACGGGGTGCGGGCCGAGAGAAAGTCAATTTTGTTATGCCTAATCTTGTTTGACGTCATCCGAATCTCGTCTTTCACTCGTTTTCTCTTCGTTTACTAACCGTTTAACCTGTTTGTGGAGCTTGTGAGTTTTATTTTGCAGGTTTTTGATCACTTTCGTCCATACTCAATCTCCATTTGGACGAAAGTGGTTCGAACAATCATATAAAGACAAGCGTTTCGTGTCAAATGCAGCCGCGAATGAAATGCTATACGGTTGCTATGGAACAAGGCTCATAAGAATTCAACTGCATCAAATCAGGGGAGTTTGTTCCATTTATCTTTGTATTTTATTTTATTTATGTAGTTGAGTCGATAGTTTCTCGCTCCATTGAGGACAATGTAGGAATTAAGTGTGGGGAGGGGAAATTAGCGTTTAATTGTATCTTAGTGTCGTGTCGTAAAAAAAAAATTAATAAAAAAAAATTTTAAAAATCAAAAATCCAAAAAAATTGAAAAAATAGAAAATGTTTCGAGAAAGTTTTTGCAATAAATGGAAGATGATAGGTATAATTGGATCGTTGGCATTTAATTATTATATGTAGAAGATAATGAAACAGTCAATCACGCGTCTAACTTAGGATATGTGGGTAGGCCCAGCCAGTTGAAAAGTTTCTTAGGAATGATTTAATATACCAAAAATTAGGAATCTTGTGGGTTCTCGCCTTAGGAGCTGTGGCAAAACAGAAACTGTGGAGAGTATAAGAGGTACGTCATAAGTAAAAAACTTATAAGTTTTTCCGATTAAATTAGCACACCTGTTTCTTTTTGTGAAAACAAATCCGAAACAGTGTGGCGCCCGAGAAAAAAGCATTCCATCAATCCATTTGAGCTATATGTTGAAGAAAAAAAAAGGAAAAAACAAAGCCTATGGTATTGCCGCGGGGATAGCGACTCATGCGGTACATACCCTCTAGGTGGAGTTATATATATAAAAAAAGACGTGAAGTTTATGGCATTAACCATGGGGATGGTGACTCGTATGGCGTATGTCCGCTGAACTGATCGTATGCAAAAGCATGTAAGCTCACAATATCATCCATTCATCCATCATAAAGTTTAATCGGAATAATATAAGAGTTTTTTATATAAGGCGGTAGATTATGAATCTTTTAATCTCATAAGCTTGAAACGGGAATAGGTGGAGTCGTAGTCTTTTGAGTGTGGGATCCATAGACAACTATAAATTACTTGAACTTAATAGATCGAAAATAAGGGCTTCGAGACCGGCAGTTGGGTTTAAGTGGACAGTATATTCACAATCTTGGTTAACGTGTGGTTAGATTTGTTCTAATAAAATAATTGAATATATTGAAAGCCATTTGTTTTGATTGTGATTCCATTGTGAATAATTTTTTCGGGGACGAAAAAAGATAAGTGTGGGGATGTATAGGGCTGCCAAAAGTATTTCCTCCACCCAAAAATCCTATAGGATGTTGACCCCTCAATTAATGTTTTAACCTTTTTATAATAAATTCCCGTCAAGACCATTCCCGCGGGTCGCGGAACTATCACCAACATCCCCTCCGTGTCGCGGGCTTGAACCAATTGACTTCCTTTTGTTTTCGTCTGATGTTAACTTGCTGAACCCGTATTTTCAACTCACTTCTCTCGTTTAACCTCGTTTATACCTGTTTAAACCACGGACTACCATAAACACTTAAATATATAAACATATAACATTTAACATGTTTAACTTACTAAATCTAACACGAATAATTATAAATTACTACACATTTTAACCCGACATCACATGTATGAAAACCCCACGAGGGCTTTTACTTTTTCTGAGGGAATTTTGGCCATGGGGGGTTTGAGCCCTTCCTACTCAGTTCGTCCCAAGGCTTTTTTCGGTAAAAAGGTATCTTTTTGCCTTGGATCTGAAGTCATTTGTTTTTGTTTCTTGGTATTTGTGTAGTCATCTTTAGCGTTTTTCTTATGCAGAGTTGACTTTGTGGAGACTGCTTCAGGGGGATTCTAAGGATGTCAAGTTTGTAGTTGGTGATGAGGTTGATCCTGGTTTAAACCGGAGTGTAGGGATGCAAGTTACCGGGGGGTCTGCCCAGGCTGGGGGCTCCGTTGCTGTGGAAGGGGGCGAGGAAACCTCCTCTGATGGGGAGGAGAGTTCCCCTGATCCCGCCCCTGTTAAGCATTCTGATCAAAGTGATGATGAAGCTCTGGAGGTTCGTTTAGTTCGAAAGAGGAAAGCTGCAAGTCCTAGGCCAGCCCCTGTTCCTCGTGATATTCGGGAAAGGCTCCAGAGTGCCAGTGGACAGAAGCCCCCTCCTTCATCGAAGGCTGCTTCCGAACTTCCCCCTGTTGGGGTTAAGGGTTCTTTGTCCAAACACCTGAGGTCTTCAAGTCTTGTGAGTGCACCTTTGTTGGTGAGTTCCTTTTTCCTCTTACCTGTTTGCCTTATCTTTGTTTTGTTTTTTATGTTCTTTTTCTTTTTGTGTAGGGGAGTTCTCATGATCCAATAGAGATCCCTACTGGTCCCTCCTCTTCCCGTGTTCGGGACAAGACTCCGGAAGTAGGCATGGCTCATTTTACCTCAACCCTTGAACTCTCTCCTCTCCATGCTACTGGGACCAGTAAACCCACTCAACCTGAGGGTTTTGCTCATCGGTCCCTTTTAGCTCCCCTGTTTGCTGATGCTATCCCTTTCACCTATGTCCCTAAATGCAAAGTAACTCATTCCTCGGTGATAGGGACTCCTGAGGCTGCTAGGGACTTTTTGAGTTATGTTGTACCTCCCTCCCATAGATTCGTGAATTCTGCTTTGAGGGATGATCTTTTTGAGGATCAGTATAGCATGTCTCTCTGTGAGAGTTTTTTTCAGGGGTGCTGGCATGCTGCAGCGGATTGACGATTTGAGGAGGGCGAATGAAGGACTCAAGGGTGAACTCAAGACCTCCCAGTCTGTTGCTGCCGAACTTAGATGTCAAGTGGTTGAGGCTGAGAGAAAGCTGTAAGAGGAGAAGGTACATAGCCTTTCTCCCCCCTCCCCCCTTTTTTTTATTTTCCAACTGTTTTTTTTTTTGGATTTTTTATGATGTTTCTTGCCCAGGGGGCTGGAGCCATGTTGGAGAGGAATGAGCGAGCCTGGGAAAGAGAGATGGCGGTGTTGGTGGAAGAGAAGGAAGAGTTGGCCGCTGAGTTAAAGCATCTGAAGGAAGTTGGCTCCGTTTCTCAGGAGCAGCTGAACACTATGTATGCAGATTATGGGATAACTTCTTATGATAACCAGCGGTTGGCTAAGGAGAAACATTGGTTAATCACTGAAGGTTTCGGAGCCTTCCTTGTTGCCGTTTCTCAGTCAGAGGAGTTTAAAAGTGGTTTGGAGGAGGTGTATAGGGCGTACCGGGATGTTGGCTACCAGGATGGGCTGAAGGATGGCTATATTTACTCTGCTCAGGATCTGGGCAGAAAAGAGACTCCGCTTTACAACTCCAAAGCTAAGAAGAGATTATTCAAGCTGGATGAGGAGTTTGGGAGTAGGACCCCGACCATTCTCAAGAAGATCCAGGAGCATCCCATGATATCAATAGATGAATGGAAAGCCCTGTTTTCCTCCGCTGGTCCTTCGTCTCCACCGTCTTTGTCTGGGGGTGATCCCTAGTGATTTCTAAACATTAACCTCTTTTGATATGGTTGTAATCTGGATAACTTGCTTACCCTAGGATACTTTAAACTTTTTTTGTTGTTTGGAAGGAGAACCTTTGTGTTGGGGTTCTTCTAGGTACTTAATCATATAACCTATGACTGTATATTGCCGTCTTGTTTTTTTGCTTGGTTTTTGTTGTGCCCTTTTTTTTTTGTGTTGCAGGGGTCAGGTTGGCGCTTCCCTGAAGACTTTTGGGCTGTTTATAAGGAGCCGTGCTCTAGTCTGTTTGTTATGCCTGTTGGCTTGTATGTTGGTTGTTTAAGCCAATAGGGCTTCCTATTGTACATTCATTTTGTAATAAAACTTTTCTTTTTGTAGTTTGTTTACAAGAATGTGTTATGTTTATGGTTTGTTTGATAAACCGGGATCGTCTGTTCGAGGCTGATCGCTGGACAAGCTTATAATGTGAGATTATGTTTTTGGCTTATTTGTCCATTTTCTTTGGGTTAGCTAGACCCTGTTTTGCCCCACGGCCGGGCTTTTGGTATGTTCAATATACCTTGTACACGTGTGTTTGTTTATTGGTTAGGCTTATAATATTTATGGGCACGTCTGCCTAGATATAATACCTGTTATCTTTGTCAAAAGAGGACAAGTTATTTGTCCGTTTGTCCTTCATTTCTTGGGGACTAAACCTCCCAGTACAAATTCTTACAAAAGATTCTTTCTTGGGGTATGCCCCAGATTAATAGTTAATCATTACAAAAGTGGCTCCCTGGCCGTTTTTCCTGGGGATAGACCCCTCATATGCGATACTTCCTGAGCTGCATGAGGTTCCATGTCCTGGGGACCTCCTTGCCTTGGAGCGTTTCCAGTTTACAACTTCCTTTGCCGTTTGCCCATATGACCCGGTAGGGCCCTTCCCAATTGGGTCCTAGCTTTGTCGGTGCTCTCTTGTAGGCTGGCTTCGTTGGCTCTTAGGACCAAGTCCCCCGGAACGAGGCTAAGTTTTTTCATTTTGGCATTATAATAGCTTTTGAGCTGCTTCTTGTACTTAGCCTCCCTGATTGCTGCGACTTCCCTTCTTTCTTCAAGCAGATTCAGGTTCATCCGGAGGTCCTGCTCGTTTTCGGCCTCCCTGAGCTTCATTCGGGCAGTTGGGGATCCTATTTCAGCCGGGATAATAGCCTCCGTCCCGTAGGTTAAGCTGAAAGGAGTCTCCCCGTTGCAGTCCTTATGGGTGGTCCTGTATGCCCATAGCACAAATGGCAGTTCCTCCAGCCACCCGTTTTGTTTTCTTCCGAGTCTCCCTTTCACCCCTTTGATAACGCTTTGATTTGCTCTTTCCACTAGCCCGTTACTCTGGGCGTAGGTGACGGAAGTGAACACTTGGTGTATGTGCATTTGTTCACACCAGGGTCTGAAGGGTTTTCCAGCAAATTGTACGCCATTGTCACTCACGAGGTCCTTCGGGACACCATATCTGCAGATAATATTGTCTAACACAAACCGCCTCATTTGCTCCCCGGTTATTTTTGCCAAGGGTCTTGCTTCTATCCACTTGGTAAAATAATCGATGGCGACCACCACATACTTGACCCCTCCGGGACCCTCCGGGAATGGCCCGATTATGTCGATGGCCCATTTTTGGAAGGGCCAGGACGTTGAGACGGGTATCATTGGGTGTTTGTGTCGATGAGTCATAGGTGCATGTACCTGGCAATTGTCACATCTCTTAATCTCTTCGGATGCTGTTTCGTACATTCGAGGCCAATAGAACCCCGCATTCATTGCCTTTGCTACTACCGTTCTTGGCCCCGAGTGCATCCCACAAATCCCTTCATGTATTTCTCTGATCACATACTTAGCTTCTTCCATGTCAACACACTTCAAGGATGGGCCCAGGTATGATCTTCGGTAAAGTTCTCCGTCAACCAGCTTATACTGTAAGGCTTTTACTCTTACTTTTTTTGGCTGCCCAGTCTCCCTCGGGTAGCGTTCCATCCCTCAGGAATTTTGCAATTGGTGTCATCCATGTTTCTTGTGTGCTTTCAACAGCAGCTACCTCCTCTGTACCGAGGGAGGGGGAGGTCAGTACTTCCACTTTGACTTCTCTTGCTAGGTGGTCAAATGCCACAGAGGCCAGCTTACTGAGGGCGTCAGATTTTCTGTTTCTCCCGCGGGGAATGTATGCTAGCTTGAAGGTTTTGAATGCTTAGGCTGTCTCTTTTACTTTTGCCACATACTGAGCCATGGTGTTGTCTTTTGCCTCATACTCTCCTTGGTACTGCTTGACTACCAGCTGTGAGTCAGTGCTAGCTTCCACGTGTTTTGCTTTCATCTTTTTGGCCAGCCTCATCCCTGCTAAAAGGGCTTCATATTCTGCAGTGTTGTTGGTGTTTTCAAAGTCCAGTCTGATGGCATAAGTTAATTCGACCCCCTCAGGGCTGATTAGTGTAATGCCTGCTCCGCTACCTTCTTCACTGGAGGCCCCGTCTGTAAGCAGCTTCCATACTACCTCATCTTCTTTTTCCTTTTCCTCCTTCTCTAAAGTTTCCCATTTTAAAAGCTCTTTTTCTTCATCCTCCGGAACCTCTGCCAGGAAGTCGGCCAATATTTGTCCCTTCATTGTAGTTCTGGATTTGAATTCCAAGGAGTGTTCTCCTAACTCGACTGCCCATTTAGCCAGTCGTCCCGACAGCTCCGGCCTCCTTAACACCTTCTGGAGGGGTTGGTCTGTCATCAGGGTGACCTTGTGCCCCTGGAAGTATCTCCTAAGCCTCCGAGATGCGAAAACAAGGGCCAAAGCTAACTTCTCTAGAGGCATGTAGCGTTCTTCCGGGCCTTTCAGGGTCCTGCTGATGAAGTATATCGGTATCTGCTTCCCTTCCCGTTCCACCATCATGACAACGCTTATGGTAGTCTTTGAAGCAGATAGATACAGAAGCAGGTCTTCCCCTGGCACCGGGGTGGCTAAGGCCGGGAGCTTGCTGATGTAAGTCTTCATTTCTTGGAAGGCAGTTTCTGCCTCAGAGGTCCATTTAAACATGTCGGTTTGAAGGCAGTCCTTCAGCACCTTCATGAAGGGAAGGGTCCTGTCAGCTACTTTTGATAAAAAGCGGTTTAATGCGATTAGCCTTCCGTTCAGCTGTTGGATGTCTTTCAGGGACCTGGGGGATCGCATCTCAGCCACGGCTTGAGTTTTCTCCGGGTTAGCTTTGATTTCGCCCTTGGTAACCACTACCCCTAGGAATTTCCCTTCTTCTACCCCAAAACAACACTTCTCAGGGTTCAACTTCATATTCACATCTTGCATGGTTCGGATGGTCTCGGCTATGTCGTCTATCATGGCCATTTCGGTTAAGCTTTTGATAACAATGTCATCCACATATACCTCCAGGTTTCGTCCCCGTTGTTCCCTGAAAAGGGCATTCATGAACCTTTGATAGGTGGCATCAGCGTTCTTGAGTCCGAAGGGCATTTTGGTATAGCAAAATGTCTCTTCGTCTGTGATGAAGGCGGTCTTTTCCTCATCTTCCATTGACATCTGAATCTGATGGTATCCTTTATAGGCATCCAAGAAGCACTTCAGGGGATACTGGGATAAGGAGTCCACTTGTACGTCTATCTCTGGGAGAGGGTAACAGTCCTTGGGACATGCTTTGTTCAAATCTTGAAAGTCAATGCACATCCTCCATCCTCCATCTTTCTTCTGGACCATGACAAGGTTAGCAACCCAGGACGGGTACTTCACTTCCCTTACTATTCCGGCTCTAAGCAGCTTCCTGGTTTCTTCACAGGCGGCCCTCCTCTTACTGGGGCCCATGCTTCATTTTTTCTGTTTTACTGGCTTTGCCCAGGTGTACGTATTGAGTCGGTGTTCAGTTAAGCTTCTTGGGATTCCTGTCATATCCCCATGTTGAAATGCGAACACATCTATGTTGAGGAGGAGCAGCTCCTTGAGAGCACTCTTGCATTTGTCACTCAGGTGACTTCCTACTTTAACCGTCTGCTCCGGGAACCTGTCAGAAAGCACCCACTCTTCGACCCCGTCTTTTTGGGGTCTCTCAGATGTTTCTCCCTCGGATATGGAGGAAACTACTTCATAGGCAGATTTTACCCAGGCCAATCCTTTTGGCGTCTGAAACACTAAGGCTCCGTGTGGGGTTGATGCATGTGCTTGCAGACCTCCGATCCCAGGTCTTCCCAGGATTGCATTGTACTTTGAGGGTGCCCGGACCACCGTGAAGGTTAGGTTTATGGTTCGGACTCGATCTCTACCCCAACTGTAAATGGGAGTCTGATTTTTCCCAAGGGGTGCGACACACTGTTGTTGAAACCTACCAGGGGGATAGAGTCTTCCTGAAGCCTATCTCTCACATCCCTGTCAAATCTGAGGAAGCAATGCTCGTATATAACTTCCACTCCAGATCCTCCATCCACATGTATTATAGCCACCTTGTGTCCTGCTATTATGGCTGAGATATTGAGTGGGAGCCGTTGTACTTCGTTTTCTTCCAGGTACGGCATCAGGATGGGAGCTTTCATGCGGTTCGGGGAGCCCAGAATTCTGGCCTTTACACTTCTGGTGCTATCAGGTTCATCCCTCCTTCGGATCATGTCTACATCTGCCCTTCCAGGATCCCTCACATTTTTCCCTTTGCGATCCCCCCCTCCTTCCTTAATTTCTTTAACCAAATGGGCTAGTTTCCCCGTTTTCACCGCGGCCTCTATTTCTCTGTTTAGATACATGCAATCATCAGTTCTGTGGCCAAACCCCTTGTGAAAGTCACAATACTCGTTTGGTTGTGCCTTTGGTCCGGGTTTTATGGGTGGTGGCCTTGGGAAGGAGCTCTTCACCCTCTCAGTGGCCAGTATTTCACTTGGGGTTTTGGTGAGAGGGGTGAAGATGTCGGAGTAGGGGGACGGGCTTCGTATTCCCCGAGGTCTGTATGGGGAATACGAGGGCCTCGTTCTTTCATGCATCATTCTATCAAAGGCTGGTTTTCTTGAGTAAGGTGTACCTTTTTCGGGAGGCTTTGCCGCCGGGGTGACCCTCCGGGGTGGGGTGTCCATCTCCTTGGCCTTGCTAACTGTGTCTTTGCCCCTGACGAAGGCTCTGACTCTGTCCATGAGGTTGTCAAATGAATGTGGGAACTCTTCTCCCAGCTTCTCACATAGCTGTGCATGTTTTAACCCGTTAATGAAACTGCTTATCTTCATGACCTCCGGAACGTCCTTGATGTTCATGCTTTCCTTGACAAACCTTTCCATGTACTGATCTATTTGTTCACTGTCCCTCTGCCTTATATGCAAGATCTCGTTTGGGTTCTTAACTACCTTACTTTGCTGACCAAAGTTTCTTAGAAAATTTGCACTCAGCTCTTCATAACTATCGATCCCTCCAGGGGGGAGGCTGTCGAACCAAATCCTAGCCCCTTCCGTCAGGGTCTGCACAAACATGTGGTACCAAACCGGCATGGGCTACCGGCCCAGTTGCACTGCACCTCTGAAGGCATGGAGGTGATCCTCAGGATCTCTAGTCCCGTCATACCTGTCGAAGTTTGGAGGTAGCTTGGTCTTAGGGGGCATTGGTGCTTCTGCAATCCTCCTTGTGAATTTTGAGATTTCAGCCAAGTCCCGCGGGAGGTATGGTTGATTCAAACCACCATCACTTTGATCTTCCTTTTCTTTTTCTTTTCCTTTTCTTTTCGGTTTCTTCCCCGTAATGAGATCCTCCCTTTCCTCCGAGGACATTTGCCTAAGGGCCGTCATGAAAGTTTCCAGTGGGTCGCTTCCACTGCCTTTGTTTTGTGGATCAACCCCGTCCTGACTAGAGGGTGTGTCGAAAGACAGTCTAGCCCTGAGGCTGTCGAGTTTTTCCTGTCTTTCTAGATCCTTGAGACATTTTTTTAACTTTTCTTTGTGCATGGCAACGAAATCCGGAGTGATGGGTTCCTCTCTTTCCAGAATTTTCACTTGGTTCTCATTTTCTTCCTCATGGGTTATGTCCTCCACTGTGACTTTATCACGTTCATTCTGTACCGTCTGGATGGTACGTGAACCTGGTGGGGTTGCCATGTCGTTTCTTTGTCAAACGGGCTATCTTCAACGTCGGAGTTTCAGAGTGGGAACACCAGTCAGACTGAAGTCCCACGGATGGCGCCAATGTCGAATACCCAAATCTCTGCTGACGTTCAATGGGGTCTTCGCTGACGTCCAGATATCTCGGTCCTTGTTGCTACAAAAGAATAAACCGTTAGCCTCGTCACGGAGGGCCCCTGGAGGGGGATCCGTGACCAAACTCCGGCGTGAGAGTAAGTAAACTTGCCGGAGAGTGAGAGGAGCCTATTCCGATGAGTGTGATCACCGGAATGTTTCCTCTAAGGTGTAATCCAATAAATGTATGTGTGTGTTTAATGTATAAGAATATTGGTCGGAATAAATGAGGAAGAAATAAATGAGGGAGCTTTTAATGCAATACCTCCGATGATCCCCATTACCGTCTCCTTCTTCTTATATAAGTATTAGACCTTATCTTGCATGTGGGATATTTTGTTAAGGTAATCCGACGGATCTTAAGAGTCTTCGGGGGGCTCAGACACGTGTCTGACCCCCAACGGTAGGATAACAGCTTCATTAAATGTTTCCGGCTGAGAAGTACGACTTCCAGCCAAAGATCCTTTTCCAATCGAGCATTAAATATGGCCTGTCCTCTCTGATCCTAGTTTCCCGTCTGTTTCATAAAGGGAGAGCCTTAGTGGGCAAGGTAAGCCACTGTTGGGCTTATTTCCTGTTGGGCCCGCATGAAGGCAGCCCAAAGCAGGTAAAATGGGCTTTCCCATTGGCCCGTCGTCAAAAGAGGCTTTCTCTATTGTGTCTAAACCGAAGAAGATGACGACCCTGCTCTTCTATTAACAATGAGCATATGAAGAGAAGAAAAGAAGATTGATCATGTGACGTTATCAAAGAAAGAACTTGTGAGTGGTTCAAACGAAGACGATAAACAACCTGTGAAGGATACAATTAAACAATCCAGTGAATGGATCAAATTGAAGAATGGGTTGTGAGATACAACATCAAAAACATGTGATACAAAATTGTGTGAGATAATCATGATCCGCGATAGATCATATAGGAAAGTATGTTACCAATCAAAATGGAGGTCGTGTGAAGCGAATGAATTGCTCATCTTTGGCTAGGTCTCTGTGTATTAAATGTGCAATTATTTTGCTCTACAAGAAGTTCTGGTCAAGCCATAGAATGGATTGTAATTGCACATGATAAGATGGTTCAACCTCTCCATGAACATCTAGATGCCTGCCAATGTCATGTTTAATTTCTCAATCTTACTAGAATAACAGAATCGGGCAAAGAGAGTTTGAGTAGAGGGTTGAAGATTCTAGTCAAATTGCTTGGGCTGTGAATGTGAATTGCTCAACTATAATGGTCAGATTATTGAAAGTCTGAATGGATCTTATCTTTAAAGGATGGAGTGGGAAAGAGAAGGGTGGGATGGGGTGGGGCTCACTTATGTCTATTTTTTTGAGTTAAGTTCTTTTTGAGTCCCTGTGGTTTGTGTAGTTTAACTGTTTGAGTCCAAAAATCAAACTTGTCTTGATTTGAGCCCCTGTGGTTTTGTATTTTTAACCATTTGAATCCAAAATGCAAACCTCATCCAAAAACCATTTGGATTCAAATGGTTAAAAATACAAACCACAGGGACTCAAATCAAGAAAAGTTTTTGCATTTTGGATTCAAATGGTTAAAAATACAAACCACAGGGACTCAAATCAAGACAAGTTTGGTTTTTGGACTCAAACAGTTAAACTGCACAAACCACAGGGACTCAAAAAGAACTTAACTCCTATTTTTTTTTATAATCTTAGGGGTAAAATAGACCTATGGAGTTAATGCGGTAAAATATCGGATATCGGTCAATGACCGATATTTGAAATATAGGTTATCTTGGTGAGATATCGGTGGGATATCGGTAATTTTAATATAATGTAGAATTTATATATATAGCAATTTAACACCAATAATTCAGTGATATATCAGTGATATATCGGTTATATCGGTCAAATATCGGTGATATATCAGTTTTATCGGTCAAATATCGGTGATATATCGGTTATATCGGTCAGATATCGGTCAACTGGAATTCTCGGTAATCATCATTGCTCCTGTTGTTGCTTTTTTATTTCTTTTCTGGACTCAACTGGAAGATCTAATTCAAATAGAGAATGGGGTGAGACCCAAACTATAATTTTGGAAAACACAAGAAAAGTGACTGGACTCAAATGCCATTTGAACATAGAGCGAACCTGCTGCCATCACTTGATTTTCTACCCATTGGCATGTCTAATCTTCAGTCCACTTCTTCTGTAATCATCTGTCACGTGTATTCTATCTCGTGTATTGTAATATTTTTATTTGTATTAAACACACCCATGGTCTAAATATATTACACAACAGAGTGTTTTAAATCAAAACAACAATTTTACAAATATTGTCAATTATAAGCATCTATTAGGCTTCTCTGCCTCTTTTAATCTTGGAAATCTTCACTGCAACCACCACATATACCTTATCCATGGTTACCTCTGCAATCATAAAAAGCTTCCTTCTCCATTGCTTCTTGAATGCCAAGACTCCAATAATACCCCAAAAACCTGTTGCAAATCCACACGTTATGTCCAAGTAAAACCATACCTTCCTTAGCCCATTAGCCTTTTTGTATTTGTTCTTGCTTGTTGTGGCTGGTGGGTTTTCAGGATTGGAACAATTATTTTGCAGAGGTGCACCACAGAGATCCCTGTTACCAGCATATATTGATGGGTCGATAAGTGTCTGCAGTTGTTTTCCGGTTGGAATTCTTCCTGACAGTTTGTTGTGTGACAGATTCATTGAGCTCAAATCGTTCAAAGCAGCCATGCTTGGAGGGATCCTCCCGCTTAGTTGGTTGTCTGAGAAGTCAAGAGATGCTAACGCCTTCATGTTTCCGATGCTATCTGGAATACTCCCACTCAGATGATTATGAGACAAATTGAGACCCATCAACATAGCAAGTGCTGTTATCTCTGGAGGGATTTCTCCTGTAAGTTTATTGCTTGAAAGGTCCATGTTAACAACTATATATGTCGTTTTTGTATATTCAAGCTCGCTTCCTTTAAAGACTTGTATCACATCCATCAGATTATAATCCACCCCGGCATACAGTTGATAATCAAATGCATTTATTGCTTCAACCATCCCGCTCAACTCTCCAAAACAATGAGGGATGGATCCTGTTAAGCTGTTGTGTGCAATGTCTAAAATATGAAGATTTGAACATTTGCACAAAGAATGAGGAATACCTCCTGTGAAGTTGTTTTTATGAAACCTGAGAATCCTCAATTCTGAAAGTTCTTTTCCAATCCATTTTGGTATGTTTCCTGAGAATTCGTTATTGCCCAAATCCAAAACTTCTAAGTTTCTCAACTTTCCCAAGTCTTGTGGTATGTTAATGATGAATTAATATTTCCTAAAGAATTTGGAATGACTCCAGACAACCCATTTGAACTAAGTATAAGCATTTCCATGCCTTGTAGATTCTCTAGACAATCAGGAATATTTCCAGATAACCGATTTCTGGAAACATCGAGAATTATCAAGCTTGTTCTTCTACACATTGACCTTGGAATTGACCCATTGAAAAGGTTGTCTTCTAGATATAAAAACATCAAATATTCGCTAAATGGAAGGTTTATCAAAGATCCAATGAGTTTGTTGTGAGAGAGATCTAATTTATTAAGTATGGGCATATTCTGAAGCCATGTTGGTGGAAGACCATATAGGCTAGCATTAGACAATACCAACTCCTCAAGCATCCTTTGATTTTGCAACCACTGTGGAAATCCATTTTCAATCTTGCAAGAACTAAGTTGAAGATAATTCAGTTGGAATGGAGGTATCCACTCATGTGAGATATTAATAATCAACTTATGATTTGAAGATATATGCAACCACATCAACATCGAGAGGTTAGCAAAATGGGCTTCCATAACCACTCCTTCTAAAGAATTTTCATAGACATTTAATTCAACGAGTTTGGTGAGTTGCCCAACTGTAACTGGGATTGGACCTGTTAACAGGTTTGATTGCAGATTTAAATCAGTTAAACCTGTTAATCTTCCCAATGATTCTGGGATAGAACCACTAAATTGATTATTAGAAAGGTCAAGTTTGGTAAGGTTTCCAAGGAATGTCGGAACGGGACCGGTTAATTTGTTATGAAACAGATCTAATTCTTCTAAAGATCTTAATCTCTCCAAAGCTTTAGGGATTGAACCTGTAAAACTGTTTATACTGAGACGTTTAATTCATTCATATTTGATTCTTAAATTGTTTAGTTTTCCAACAGATTCTGGAATCGAACCGTTTAATTCATTCATATTTGATTCCAACACCTCTAAAGCATAGTGGGAACATTCAGACATGTTTGATGATGGGCCTATCAATTCCCCTCCAAAAAAAACTTCTTGATAAGCTCAATTCCTTCAGATGACATTGTCTCCAAATCCCAACAAGCTCGATGTGCTCAAAGTTATTATTAGAAACATCGAGCTTTAGAAGGTTAGGCATGACAGGAATTGATGAGTTCAAACTGTTTGATGAAAGGTCAAGGACTTTTAGGGAAGTGATGTTCACTAATTCAGATGGAAATCTACCCTCAATTGAATTATAGCTAAGATCAAGATATTGTACGTTAGAATGGGCACTGAAATTCAAATAAGTGGGTGAAAAGGGGGCATTGTGAAGCCCACAATGTGACAAATGCAATTCTGATAAAGAAGGGATCATGTTTAGCAGGTTTACAGAGTTCCATGCCAGACTAAGATAATATCTTGAAATATCAAGGAACCTTAAGGAAGTCCAGTTCTGAAAAAAGTGAGGGAGTTGACCTTCAAAGCTGTTGGAGCTAAGATCCAGATGTTCAATGTTGGGAAGTATCTTACTTGAATTAAGATGTAGACCAAGATCAGCATTCGAAAGTTCACAGGCACTCAAACTTAAATATTCTAATGAAGGAATCATGTAAAATACCATATCAACATTGTTTGCTTGAGAAAGATTTACGCCACTCAAGTCAAGATGCTCAAGTGAGGAAAGGCCAGAAACCCATGCTATCATTTGAGGTGATTAGCCCAGGCTCATCTGAAGTAAGATCAAGAACCTTCAAATTGGAGAGATTTCCAATGTGATGGGGAATAATACCACTAAAAAATGCATAAGAGAGATTGAGGTAACTTAGCTGCTTGAAGGATCCAATGAATTTAGGAATCTGACTTCCTTGGAAATTATTCAAACTCAAATCCAGATGTTTCAGATTCCTTAACTCAGCCAAATATTCATTCACCTTATCACTTTCTAAGAAGTAATCTCCTACATAGTAATTTCCCCTAAGATGAAGGCTGACAACACTTCTGGTGGCAGCATCACAAATGACTCCTTTCCATGAGCAACAATCACTGCCAACCCATGATGATAGCATTTTAAAGTCATCTCTGACGCTGTCTTTGAACTGGAGTAGTGCTAGTCTCTCTCGTTCATGGCAGCTTCTTGTTAAATTTTGAGCGCCCAGACAAGTATATTTGGTTGCAACCAAAAACATACTTAATAAAATGAGATGAAGCCCCCAAACCCACTGATTTCCCATGATTCAACCTCAACTTTTTAGAAGAATGTTAAGAAATATAAGTTGCTATGATGAACAAACTACTTGAAGTAATAGTTGTTTGTATAGATGGACGTGAGCTAATGGCCCATGGAAGACTTTGCAAGTCGTTGTGGATATTCAGTGCACAAATAGCATCCACAAAAATCCTCCAGTTCCCAATGGATAAAATTTTGTTAATTTTGTTGTACATAAATCCTCAACTCACAATCTATAGTTAATATTCCTCATTTTTCTTACAATTTTGTTATACACCTTTGAGCAAACTTATGTAAAAAAAAATTCTTTTTATATAACTAATTGTTTAGAGTCGTAGCTGGGCATGCTACCTTATAAAATTCTGTTAAGAGTAAATTACTTTTTGAGTTTTGTTTTAGTGGTTTTAACCACTTGAGTCCAAAATCAAAAAGTTTAACGCCCTGAGTCCCTAACCACTCGTTTTATAACACTTGTACTTTTTTATTTTGGACTCAAGTGGTTAAAAACACTAAAAACACATCGACTCAAAACGTTATAAAATGAGTGGTTAGGAACTCAGGGCGTTAAACTTTTTGATTTTGGACTTAACTGATTAAAACCACTAAAACACAAGGATTTAAATTGTAATTTACTCTTCTTTTAATATATCTAATTGTTTAGAGTTGAAAAGTCTTTCTTTAATATATATTTGAAAGTATAATTGTGCATATCCTTAAGCCCACAGGTTGTCTTCAACGGTTCAACCCATTTGAGATCCACATTGCAGATTATGTCTAGACCAATATAGCATTAAATTTACAAAGTCTTAATTTGGTCCCACAAAAGGCTGAAATGGAAATCCGATTCTCAGGCTTCCAAATCCAAACTTGCTTTCCTTGTGGATGATCATTGGACAAACTGTATCCACATAATTGCTTCCTTCTATTAGAGTATTAGAGGTGTACAAATAATCCGGTTTGGGCCTGATGAACCGGTTTATAGCCCGATTTGGTAGCCAAAAAAACGGTTGGCTAGACCCTTATCTGGTAGTTTTATATTGGTTTAAGATTTTTGTGTAAAGAATCATTTTCAACCCGAACTGGTTTGAGCCCAAAAATAAACCGATAAAAACTGGTTTAAATGCTAAAAATAGTTGTGAACCCAATCCCAATTGGTTTGGGTGGGTTAGGTTTTCAACCCTAAAATCAATTCTTAACATGAACCAGTTTGAGCCCAAGGTAAATAAAATGGACCGCTTTACAACCTAAACTAGTTTCAGACCAAACCGGATATTTGTACACCTTTACCTTTTTTTTTTCCGGGGGGGGGGGGGGGGGGGACGTGGTTTAAGTTTGCTAGTCAAATTGCCTTTAAATGTATGGGAGTACTTAATTTTAAAACTTGTCAGCAAGTGTTCATTCATGCATGGGCGGCTTCTATGTGGTGAGTTCTTAGGTTCGAGCCTAGTGCCCAAATATTGTTTACACATAATTCAATGCACACTTTTTCGCTTTGAGCATAAAATATTCAATCTTATTTCAATCTCACTTTAATGAAAAAAAACGGGCCTAACTATTTTTACATACATGGTTTAATCCTACTTTAGGCAATCCATTTTTTATACCTGCTCACAAAAATCTTAGATCCGATACAATTTATAACGTTAACATTTGAACAAGGGTTGTGAGTTTATACTTTGCCTTGGGCCACAAATTGGTTGAGCCACCCTACGCTCATGACGTTGAAATAAAGGAAAGTGAAGTCAACACCACACGCATGGTTTGTTCATGGTTTAGTCCTGTTACAGCTATATACCAAGGTTTAGTCCTACTACAGCTATATAGGATGTTCATTTAGTTCAAACATTCACACGCGTACATACACAAGATATATAGCGATAAAAAACATTGACTAGTTTATTAGATTAGGGTGGGAGTTGGCTACAAAGTCCATTTTTCTTACAAAGTGTAAAAAGTCATAAAACACCATAATGTTAACCATAAAACACACTCAAAACCCACAAATAACAAAGTGAAGATACCAAAAACACCATATTTGTGGGGTTTGTGTTGTGTTTTGTATGATAAGGCTTTGATTATCGAATTACTAACATTAGTGTGTTTTATGTTGATTATCATGTTGTGTTTTATATCCATAGTTCTACGATGATGTGTTTGAAGTTTTTATGTACAATTAGGGTTTGGATATTGTGTTTTAGTGATCTTCACTCTGTTATTTGTGGTTTTTGAATTTGTTTTATGGCTGAATTTGTGGTGTTTTATGACTTTGTACATTTTGTAGGAAAATGGACTTTGTAGCCGAACCCCACTCATTAGATTATATATATATATATATATATATATTATCATACAAATCCCCTAATCGTACATTATGTACGCTATAACCACAACCGTCAGATCATCTCATTTAAACCGAGTGTTTAACTATTAAATTAATCAAATTAAAATAAATAAATGAAACCGCCAAGGTTAAAATTGTTCATTGTGAAATCAAAACCCCTGATAATCAGCAAACAATAACTCACAATCATACCGTAAACCCAAAATCATCATTGCATTCTCCTTTGTCACACCCCCAAAATCCACATGCGGAGTATCACCGCTTGGAGGCGTGACTGACCAAGATCAAACCACTAATCATATTGAACAAGTAAACAATTAAATGTAAAAGTCCAACCAACACGATTAGTGTCCAAAACAACTATAGTTAAGTTATGAGCGGAAGCATAATGTTCAAAACCAAATCAAAAGTTTAATTATCCAAATGTTTAACATGGCACACAGCTGTCCATGTCCCACAACGACTCTTCCTTGTGCAAGCTCCAGCTAAGTACCTATAGACCTGCAAAGCATGTAGTAACGGGTCAACAACAAGTTGAGTGAGTTCACGTTTGGTTGTCCAGTTTATAGTTGTTCCGAAAACACAGTTTGCTCTTTACCAGCTATCCAGCCGTGGGGGTTACCCCATAGTTCGAAAAACGTTTATTAGTTACCCGTTCTTACGTTGGCTATTCCAGCCCGGCTCTATGGCCGTGGGGGCTACCCCATGTTTAATTCACCAGACTCGTTACCATATCGACTACTAACGTTCGTCATGTTTAAGTGCCCTAACGTCTGTGTCTATCATCACTGACGTGCCATAGTCCATTAGTCCACGCCCGTCCTCTGCGGCACGGTGTGAGGTTTGTTAAACCTAATAGCGCTATTTAACTAATGACCCGTTCGCCATTGGCCTCGGCGATTAAGTCGATACAAAAGGAGGGACTTCGTTGATAGAGTTCTAGTCTGGTATAGTTAAATACGTCTCAACAGGACGAGGAATCTATGTTCCTGATTACGTCTCAACAGGACGAGGAATCTATGTTCCTGATTACGTCTCAACAGGACGAGGAATCCCTATTCCTTAACCCATTCCCAACCCCTGGGAATCCCATGCTTTGTAGAGAAGTGTGAACTCACCTTGGTTTGCTCGGCAGATTACACAGAAAGGTCAAGTCTAGCAGCTAGTGGTCAACCACGTCCTAACATGATTATCATACAAGTCAGGTTTTGGTTTCAAGTAGTGCGTACAAGCATCACATAGATAGCACATAAGAAACACATACGGATCATGGCAACATGCAACATCACGTTTAACAGTTATTACACATTCGAGATTGGGCTCGCACAAGCTTAGTGGCCTTGTGCGAGTCATCCGTTAGAGCCCACTAATACCCGGCCCAATATTCAGAAACCCAATAATATAAGTCGTTCGATAAATAACCTGCTCAAACATATACATATATACGGTCCAAATAACAAACAACAAACAAACTTGTGCGGCCCGGATGAGCTTGTGTGATCTATTTGGGTTGTGCGATTAGAGTTAGCCCAGCCCACATGATCATCCGACCCAACAGTTAAACTAACATACAACTTGTGCGATCAGAGGCACCTTGTGCGACCGAGGACCTCTTGTGCGATCAGGTTCTCTTGTGCGACTGGTCCCCTTGTGCGAGTGGACCTCTTGTGCGACCAAGAGGCCTTGTGCGACTGGACAACTAATTTTCGTGATTCATGCATTCTGTTATATCTATTCAATAGTTTCCAAATTTACCATAATTCAATCAACAGTTTCCATCCAACTAGTGATCGATCAAATCAAACAATATTATTAATGATTCATAAGAACCCTAAGCATATTCATAACATTAACATCAACCACAACTTCATCATATTAACAGATTTGTGTCCTTACTTTTCTTAGCATACACTCGAACATATCATCATAACAATCCGTCTAATATGAACACTATTACAGCCGAGAATTTATATATATTTTTGATTCTAGATCATTAACACTCTCATGTAATTAACAACCCAACGTCGATCTACAACACTATGCATATGATCCGATTTCTTCTATATCAACATCAAGCATATATCGAACCCTAGAATTGTAAAGCAGTTTATTCATATCATCAAATCCGAGTAATATATATTCGAACACCTAGCCATATATCAATCATCATACAAGCCTCATCAATCATACATTATCCTTACATCATCATGTCGAGCATATATAACATAACATCATAAAATCATAGAAGCAAGTAGTTAACACACTAACCGATTAGAGAATGAACAAAGATGATTCGAAGGCTAAGATCTTCGATGATGAGGGATTGCTTTCCGTCGAGTTTGAGAGAGAGAGAATGAGAGAAGCTAGGGTTTGGTGTGTAATATGAAATTTGCAACAAATGATTAACAAACTCTCTAAGGGTGTGTGTGTGTAAGCGTATGAGGGAGTGGGCCGAACCCCACCTTGGGCTGCCCTAGATCCAAACACAAGGAGAAGTAGACCGAGAGTTGCATGGGTCAAAGCCCATTGGCTTGTGCGATCGGTTTATTAACATATACATACAATACACAAAGCACGTATCAATATAACATTCATATAATCATTCTTTTCATAAAATCACATATCGTACACATTCGTTACTTTAAAGTACAAAGACAGGTTCAGAAATACGAGTTGTCACATTATCCCCAAGTTGAAAGAAATTTCGTCCCGAAATTTAGCACGTACTCACTGAGGAAGCTAGTTAAGTTGTATGGTTTTCCTGGTTTTCCTGGGGTTTTTCCTGGGGTGTCACATCCTTCCCCCAAGTTCCCTACTACTCACCGTTGCGATTCAACTAAGGTTCATGAGTTTTGAGAAACGAAGCAAGGCCAACAACGACAGACCACAGGCGAAGAAGATGAATCCAGGTATCGATTGACATTTGCGATTTTATACTTATATTTACAGGGACTTTGAATGACATATGCGATTTTGTTTGTTTAGTAAGGTTTTGGTCTGAAACCTATAGTTTTATAAGATTACATATTGTTCATAACTACGATTTGGTTAGGGTTTATGACTGGTATGGTTATTTATTAGGTTTTGTATGATTATGTAGGTTTGTTAATGATAAGCTGATATATGTGCGATATTATATAGGGTTTTGTGAGGGTTTTGTATGACAAATGCGATTTTATATGTTAACTTTTGTTTGTTGAAGGTTTTTGTCTTAGGTTAGCTTGAGCATGCGAATTGATAAAAACCTCATGCGATTTTATATGATTAGTTTTTGGGGTACGATTAAATTATACATGCGATTTTATAAATATTAGTTGTCTAAAGCATGCGATTTATAAGATTGGCTAGTTTTGGTAATGCTTAACTAAGACATGCGAATTGATAACTCATTCATGCGATTTTATCAACTTAATGAGTTTGGGTACATGATTAACTGATAAATGCGATTTTATAAAGCTTTTTGACTGATAGCATGCGATTTTGTAGAAATAGATACCGATGATGACTTTGAAGACCCAATATCAACATTGAAAAAAGTTAACAAAAATAGAAAAAGAAGGATTGTTGAAGAAAGTTCTGAGGAGGATGACTTTGTTAAGCCACTACCGAAAAAGAAGAAAGATGACAGGAAATCTAAGATACAAACAAAAAAACCTTCAAAAAAGGTGGAACCACCTAGAACAGAACATAGGGATTTCTTCGAATACAGCAACGAAGCAATACTGTTAAGATGTCAACCTAACTCATATATGGATACTGTGAATTTTTTTTCAAAAAAAACAGATTGATGAGGTGAAGAATATGGGATTTGGAGCTATTCTAGATATGAATATCAACCATATTTCAACACGTTTGGCATATTGGCTAGCAAGAAACTTTGACGAGATGTTCGATACACTAAACGTAGGTAGACACCAAATAAAAATTACATCGGACACAGTTTATGAGGTATTTGGAATACCAAAGGGGCCAAAGCAAGTTGAAATAATAGTCGATAAGAGAAAAGTTAAAAAGGTGGAGAAAATTGAAAAGAGTAAAGAACCGGGAAATGCTGTCAGGGATACATTCGTCAGCCAATGGGGGGAAAACACGAGAATTACCCATGGCTTAATTGCAACTGCAATGGATGATCAAGGAGATGGGGGGAGCCTGTTTAGATTAAATTTCCTGGTGTACTGGATGACGTTCTTTGCGAAGATTACAAAGGCAACAACTTCAAATGATAGATGTTTGCTTGGTGTAGAGGCTGTTGAGGACATACAAAATCTAGATTGGTGCTCATATCTACTTGACACTTTGCGTCGTACACGAGCGGGCTGGAAGAACTATAAAATATAGTTCGTGGGACCTGTTGCCTTTCTTACGGTATGCATTACTACATTTGATAACATATTTAAAAGACTAGTTTGTTTTCTTATATAATTAAATGATACATGAGATTTTAAAAATAATTTTGTTTGATCTTGCGATTTATACAGCTTCTATACACGCATGAGTACAACAAGAGGCTTAAGCTGTTTGAGAAAGTCGTGGAAATACCGGTTATTCGTTATATCACATCTACGGAGATTGATAAAGTTGAGGAGCATATTTCAGATAATGGACCTGTGTGGACAGCAAATGAGAGTGAAAATGAAAAAGAAGAGGGTCGTTCAACGGAGGAGTATACACTACCACCACCCGTTGACACCACAATAAGCTACAGAACAAGGACTGCACGAGCAGTAGAAAACGTAGAACCCGAGGAAGACCCTAATGATAACGAGAACATTGATGATATGATGGATTTCAGTTTTGAAATCCATGAAATGTCTCAGTTGAACCTTGTGATGGGAGTTGGGACACAGACACAGAAAATGATGGACTATTGCAACACTCCTGCTCCACTTTCAGCATCTCGATATTCTACGATTCAGCTCAACAACAAGAACAAGAGGCTTCGAACGTCAACAAAAAGGTAAGCACAAAAAATATTAATTTCACTTAATCCATTTATATTTAACATCTGGATTGATAGTATCTTATCTCGAAAAATATTACAGAACCTGTTAAAAAAATGAAAGCCAATGTCAAAAAATACATTAAAATGGTTCAAGATGTTCAAGGAATGAACAACTTAGTTTCAGAAGCAAAAACTAAGTGTTTTTGGGATCCGGAGATTATGGAGGCCTGTAAGCAGTGGAATGAGACGCTTCGGAATAATCCCAGTTGTGTGCCACCCGATTCGGTTCAAGAGCATGAAACTGCACCCTCTCATGTTCATCAACAGCCTGAAAATGCAGCTTCTGAAGTTCATCATGATGTTACTACAAACGAAGAAAGTAAACAGAATGAAGAAGCTCAACAAGTAATATCCAATGTTTTGGTACAAATGGCATCAGAAGGTAAAACATGCGATTTCAAATTAACACATGCGAATTTATGTAAAAAATCACCATTTCCTATACACATGCGATACCTTAAAAAACACATGTGATTTCATACATACACTTCACATTTGATTTCGCATGAAATGTCATGTATACCATGCGATTTTGATTCTGATGTATTAAAATTCAATAATTTGTATCTATAGGGGTACTGCAGCCAGATGATGAAGGATTGACAAATAAAGATGATGGAGGAGTGACAGACACCCTTATTGCAAACATTCAAACTGTCGAAACGGGTGTATACGCTTACAAACCAGCTGCCAGAGGTAAAAAACACTTTATATTAGAAAAAATTAAAAAGAACAAAATATTATATTTCTTAACTTACTCTGGCCTGCAGAAAGTGGTGAAAACGAAACTGGTATGGAAGAAACCGTGAACTTAGCCGAATCCACACAACAAATTCAAGAAAAAGTTCAAGAAAAAGAGCCAGAAGTGGAAGCAGTTTCTTTAGGAGAAACTACACAGAAGGACCCTCAACAAACCGATTCAGGTATCAAAGTTCAGAAGGAACCAGAAGTTGAATGCCCTCAGGTGACGACTGAGGAATTACAATCAGTTGAGTTGCTTTTGAGCATGGGACCCAACATGGAAGAAAAAAAGGAAAAAAAAGCAGGGTGGGGGAGAAAAAACTCAAAACCAAATCAAGTTCCAAAACAAGTTCTACCAAAGGGGTTAAATGAGCTCCTTTATAAGACAATAGAAGCAGCCAAAATTCGAGCTGAGAAAAGATGTGCAGAACTTGGAGACGCATTTTGTTCCCCTTACTACAACATAGAGGTAAACATGCACGAAGCACTCTTGAATCAAGAATTGAGTGTGATCCGATATACATTTGCTATATTTTCAAACATAGAGTAAGTAAAATGGTTATATCAACTAACAAACATCTAAATATATACACTCAAAATATGAATTATTTAATTTTTGCCTGGCAGGGATGAACTTTACCGATTAAAAACTGGGGTTTACACACTCAAAGGTATCTTTGAAAGCTTCTACAGGGGTCAGTACGTAGCATCAAACGGAATAGATGCATTTGTGGATGTTCTAAACCTTGAAGAGAAGAAGAGGGATAAAAAATCATCACCATACAAACTCTACTTGTTTAGCACAATGATGGTATGATTTTCTAAACATATTGTCATTTGAAATTAAAACAGAAAATGAATAATCAATGATTTCGCATACTAATTATATTTAAATCGCATATAGAATATTAGATAGTTTTACTATGAAAACAAAAACAACATTTCGCATACTATTTTAATTTCGCATAGGGTATACATACAATTCGCATGTGAAAATTTTCACACATTATTTTGCATGTACTAATTTCGCATGTTTAAATACCTTTTAATACATTACTTAACTTTGATTCTAATTACATAACATACAGCCGGATATCATGTACAACGAGGAGAATTAAACAGATAACCAACGACTAAACGTATTTGCCTCAAATTTAGAAGACATCATACTAAAATAGGAGGTAAAAAACTTGATTCGGTTGACTTGGTGTTTATTCCAATACTTCAAGGTGACCACTTCTATGTCTTGTGCTTCCACTTGAAAACCGGAAAAATTGAGCTGATTGACAATTCAGCCACTGAACAAGAGTTTAAGGATAGATACAAAGGGCTTCCAGACACACTGGTAATACAAAAACTTCTTCATATACATGTTATATTTTATGTAAAAGCTATTGACACAATGTTTCTATATTATAGAGAAGGGTATTGGTTTTATACCTACAAAAGGCTTTAAAACCAACACCAGCTATAAAAGAACTTGAAACATCAGAGATAGAAAGAAAAGTGATGGAATGGAGGACGGAAAATAACGGCATAGACTGTGGAGTGTTTATGATGCGTCACATGGAAACATACAAAGGAGAGAAAACACCATGGGTGACTGGGTTTGTGAAAGAAAATGAAGTAAACAACAGACAAAATTCACAACTTCATCTCCTTAGGCACAGATATCTAAGTAAAATCATTCTATCCGAACACAATGTGCATCGTGAACAAATAATTAAATTGGCAAATGCTTTCGATAAAAGGCCAGACAAAGAAAAGTATATGAAAGATTTGGAGAAAATAATTCCAGATAGGTTGAGAGCATTTATTTGAAAGGACTAGTAAACTTGTTTGATGTTGGATTTCTGTTGAATATTTAGACTTGTTAGATAACATTAATGTTTTTAATTTCGCATGTTTTATGTATAAAATCGCATGTTTGACATTGAATTGCTTAAAATATGCAAAATGGGGAATATAAATATGCGAAATCAAAATTCCATTCCATAACATGACATGACATGCGAATTTAATGGAACATGTAAAACTTGAATGTTTTATTAAAATAAAGCACTAAAATAACACAAAGTTCATTCAAAAGATGAAAGAGCTCCATTTTCATCTTCATCGAGCATCTTAAGATAGTTATTGCATCCGCCAACTCTTTCAACTGCTTCTCATCCCTCTCACCCAGATCAACCATGAACATAACAGCAATTTCTTGAAGACTACTCACTTGCATCTGAGATAGCAAGTTCAGAATTTCTTGTCTTCTCTTCATGTTTTCTGTTACATGAGAAATGTTGGTCTCCAACATCTCTTGACATGATCGATCCTCTTGAATTTGTTCCTGAATCCTTTTTCTCAAAGCCTGCTTGTTAGGATCTAAGTTTCTTATGATTGTGTTTGTTTGAATATAATGAAGATGAATTAAGATAAAGTGCAGCAGAATTAAAATGGAAACAAACTTTCAACACAATCAAATGAGAGAATTGCTTTTAACAAACATGTTTAACAGAGAATCGAATGATTGTATTTATTACAAACTTCAATTACACTTTCTAATATACGATGACGTAGGTTTCCTAATTTAGGTATCCACATTCTCTTTTCATGGAATCTCCAAATTCCATCTGTTCCTTGTTCTAATTCTTTAATCATTCCTTTTAGCTTTTCAGTATCTTCCTTGATTACTGATTCTTGTGCCTTTTTAATTTGTTCATTTAAATCTACTTGTAGATTTAATTTAAGAGAACGTACCCTTTTTGGCTTTTCGTGATACTTTCGGCTTAAAGCATCGGCTACCACATTTGCTTTTCCTGCATGATATTGGATATCACAATCATAATCACTAAGCATTTCCATCCAGCGTCTTTGTCTCATATTCAACTCTTTTTGTCCAAAAACATATCTTAAACTTTTATGATCGGTAAATATGGTAAACTTACTACCATAAAGGTAATGTCTCCAAATTTTCAAAGCAAAAATTATTGCTCCTAATTCAAGATCATGGGTTGAATAATTTTCTTCATGATTCTTAAGTTGTCTAGAGGCGTAAGCTATAACCTTTTGACGTTGCATTAACACACATCCATAACCTAGTTTAGAAGCGTCACAATAGACTACAAAGTCTTCAGTTCCTTCTGGTAACGCTAGTATGGGTGCGTTGGTTAATCTTTGCTTAAGAATTCTAAAGGCTTCTTCTTGTTTTGTTCCCTATTCAAACTTAATGGATTTACAGGTTAACTTAGTTAAAGGAATGGCTATTCTAGAAAAATCTCGAATAAATCTTCTATAATAACCTGCCAATCCTAAGAAACTTCTAACCTCGGTTGGTGACTCAGGGGTCTTCCACTTGGTAATTGCATCGATTTTTGTGGGATCCACATGAATTCCTTCATGATTGACCAAGTGTCCAAGAAACTGTACCTGTTCTAACCAAAATTCGCATTTTGAAAACTTAGCATAAAGCTTCTCTTTTCTTAGTAGACTTAAAAGTGCGTGCAAATGCCTTGCATGTTCCTCTTTACTCTTAGAGTAAATGAGAATATCATCTATAAAGACAATTATGAATTTATCCAAATATGGCTTACATATTCGGTTTATCATGTCCATGAATGCAGCTGGGGCATTGGTTAAACCAAAGGGCATGACAGTAAATTTATAATGGTCATACCTCGTTCTGAAGGTGGTTTTAGGAATATCCTCTTCCCGTACCTTTAATTGATGATATCCTGTCCTTAAATTGATTTTAGAGAAAAATCGAGCTCCCTGCAATTGATCAAACAGATCATCGATTCTTGGTAATGGATACCGATTCTTAATCGTGACTTTGTTCAATTCACGGTAATCAATGCACATTCGCATTGATCCGTCTTTCTTTTTAATGAATAAAATCGGTGCTCCCCATGGCGACGAGGTTGGCTGTATGAATCCTCTTTCCGGCAATTCGTCTAACTGTTTCTTTAGTTCCTGCATTACTGCGGGTGCCAAACGGTAAGATTCTTTGGCAATCGGTGCCGTTCCTGGTAACAGGTGAATTCTGAATTCAACTTCTCTATCCTGCGGTAGTCCTGGTAATTCTTCTGGGAATATATCTGAAAACTGAGACACTACTGGAATGTCTTTTAGTTCTTTTCCTTTAGTGTTAGTGATTATGGAAATCAAATACACTAATGATCATTTTCTTATATAGTTTGCAGTTTTCATCACAGAGATGAATTTTGTGGACCTAGATGGTTTATTTCCTTTAATTGTGATCTTTTCACCCTTTGGTGAATTTACTTGAATTGACTTTTGATCACATAAAATACTGGCTTTATTGGTTATTAACCAATCCATTCCTAACACGACATCGAATCCTGCCAGATTCATTGGGTAAAGATTTGCAATAAACTTTTGATTTAAGATTTCTACTCTTGCTCCCTGCAAGATTTCAGAAATCTTAACAGTTTCTCAATTAGTTGTTTCTACTAGACATTCTTGTGGAAGTTTAGTTAATGATTGATTGAGAAGTTTGCAAAATGAAGTATTAATAAAACTTTGGTTTGCACCAGAGTCAAATCATACTTTAGCAAAAATATCATTAACTAAAAATGTACCGGCTATCACGTCCGGAATCATCTTGGCTTCATCGGCAGTCAAAACAAATGCTCTAGCATTTTTAGTGTTCTTGTTGTTCAGAGCTGGAGCAAATTTTGGACAATTTGGCTTGATATGACCTTTTTTCTCCACAGTTGAAGCACAACCCATTACTAGATTTCCTTCTACAATCTTCTTCCGTGTGTCCTGGTAACTTACAGAAATTGCAGTGAGTGGAGCATTTTCCTAAATGCTTCTTCTTGCAAGTCTTACAGTAAGGTGCAGAGGTAGAACCTATATTCCTACGGTTGAAATTACCGTAGCGGAATTCTTGAGTAAGCCTCTGTGCTAGGTTTTTCCTCTGGTTTTCTTCTCGTGTACGTACTAATTCATCAGTCAATGTGTTTGTTAATTCTACAGTTTCTTCTATGGTTTGAGGTCTAGCTGCCATGACTACATGTCTAATATCTCCAATTAATCCCCAGATGTAACGGGAGATTAATACCGGCTCTGGTGATGCAAGGGTAGGTACTATTCTAGCATATTCAAAGAATAACTTTGTGTACCCCTTACTATCCACTCCATTTATCCTAAGGTTTAGGAATTTGTTTGCTATCTGTTCTTTTTCATTAGGAGGGCAGAATTTCCTTTCTACCATATTCTTAAATTCTTCCCATTCCATATTATAAACCCTATCACTTCCTCTAGACTGGAGGATAGTGTTCCACCACTCTAAGGCTGAATTCTTAAATAGGTTGGAAGCAAACATTATCTTGTCCTCTTTTGCACATTTGCTTATTTTTAAGACTGCCTCAGTCTTTTCTATCCAGCGTAGAGCAGCAATGGGTTCTTCATTGCCCGAGAATTCTATTTGTTTACATGACTAGAATTCTTTGTAAGAACAACCGTAAGACACGGTTCTTCTTCTTTTGGGAATGGGCACCTGAAGTACGGGTCCATTGTTCACACTGTTTGCAGGTTCCGAGGGTCGCTTGCTATCATGTCTACTCTTATTATTAGCATCCTTAACATCTTGAAGAATATATGGCATTGCATCTATAATTCCTTGTGCCACTATATGTTGGATGGCACTATTATCCACTTGGTTTCCATTGTTATTGTTGTTCGGATTCTTATTAACCAATTTAATGTTACTCTGGTTATCGTTATTCAGATTTTCTTGATTTCCTTCGTCGGCCATCTGAATTTTAAACAGTTACCACGTATTAATATCACTAAATAATATTTAATATAGCCAATCACATGACACGCATTTTGGTCAAAAGCGGTGATCATTGCGACTTACTCTATTTTTATTATAATATGCATCAACTACAACCTAATACTGGAAATTAAAATTACAATACCAATTGAAATAAAATTACACTAATAGTAGTAGGCATCCGTAGTTTTTTTTTCATACACAAATATATTATTATTATTATATTATTATTATTATTACTATTACTACCGTTTCCACCATCATATTCATGGATATGGATTCATCCAGAAATCCATATTGTGCTCGTCATACTTCCAGACGAGTCACTCTCCCACCTGTCTCATCCTTTCACTATTTTCTAAAATTTCCTCACCAAATGTCCTAAGTTCTTGTACGTTTTCTGCACTCATTGGGGGTGCAGGTTCTAGGACTGGGTTTGGAATCTGGGGTGCGGGTTCCTGGTATGGAGGGGTAGGTGCCTGGAATTGGTAAGGATTATCTAAAATCTCCCTAATGTATATATCGTTATCGTAATAGGGATCTAGAGGGTCCAAACCTGGGTAGGCTCCTAAGTTTGGCATGGGCATGTCTTCGTGTATCGGGTAGCGTTGCACGTAGTCCCTAACGTCATCCCACCACGGGTCGTAATTTGGGTCTAAGGGATTTGGTGCTGGTACCCTAGGTATCTCTTCCGGGTTGAAATCATGCATTTCTACTTGATTTTCAGGGTTTTCTATTTCCATTGGTTAATCAGGAAATGATGGTTGTGGTTGGGGTGCTATTATTTGCTCCAGATTAGGGTCAGCTGCAGTGGTTGCTAGGATATGGAAATTAGCTAAACCCCTATTAATCATGTCCAGGGCATGGGCATCTGTCTCTCTTTTGGCTGCTGCTAGTGCTCTCTGGTCTTGTAACTTTTTCATACGTTTTCTACGCTCATGTGCTCCCCTACTGAACCATCCCCTTTTTTTCTGAGGAAATGGCTCTTCAGACTGAGCCTTAAACACGAATATTGCTTCTTAAGTATCAGCAGAGTACCCCGAGAGGGCAGGCTGAGAAGAGGCACCTTCGCTTCTAGGCGAACCAGAAAATTGACGGTACGCGTCAGATGGTCCTTGGTCGCTCATACTGTAAACTAACAAATAGTAAAATAACACATAACAATAAAATACAAGTATACACGTATTTCCGTAACTTATTTCCTAACAGATTGAATTTTGATGTCAGCAGAACGCTTCTGCGGCTAAATCAGTGGCTTAGCTCTGATACCACCTTCTGTCGCAACCCCTGATCCCTATTTCCTCGGGAACAAGCGGCCGCGAGCCAGTTTCGGTGGTATCGCGTTTTTAGTCAATTTTGGCAGCGGAATTTACATCAGGACCGTAGTTAGGAAATTTATTTATCAGAGTAAAATACCACACTTTTAATATATTAAACATATGGGAAAAATCTCAAGTTTAAGTACACACATTTTTATAGGGATAAAACCCTATTTTATTTAATAAAAACATCTATTTATTTTTAGGTAACTTTATTGCCACTTTTCCAAGCCTTCAATGCTGTCCATCTGGCTTCTATTTGGCTTTCACATTTTGTTCCCTGAAAGGCGTTTAAAAATATTTTGTCAGTGGGAAATACTGGTGAGTGAATCCCAGTTCAATCAAGATTTAATAAAAACCATTGTACAGTATTGAGGGCGATCTCGCAATTATATTTGTTTCCAAGTTATACCAATTACCACCCACGGTACTGTCAAACCCGACTTGTGGAAATGTTACCCCTCGCAAGGCAGTAACATAACTTTGTATACAAAACCCCAACATACCGACGATAATTGTATCCTTACAAATACTCAATAACTGTTTAATATATAATTAATCGTGTGAGGTTTTGTAAAAACAATTTACAAAAAGGAGATTACTCACATTGCTGTCTTAGATTATCCTTTAGGGTTTCCTGGTGACAATCTATAAATTACACAAATGCACACGTGTTAGTATAATAACCCATTTTAACATTAGTAATACCCTCCCCGAGACGGCATTCCAACGACTACGTCGGGCAAAACCACGACTGTTGGTGCATAATGTCTATAGCCTACGTCTTAAGTCTAGGTCATGTTTGTATAGGGTTTACAGGGGTCTAAAGTGTAATTTTATGAATTTTGATGTAATTCCGCTTGAAATGACATGTGTCATTTCAAGCGAAATCATATGCATATATATAGGCTAGTCTTGTTTCTCATTTGGCAAGGAATTAGGAAGTGTGTCACGAAGTGCTGCTGAAATTCCGCCGTGTATTCAAGTATATTTTGAATGAGAAGCTTGTTTTAAAGTGAAATAATCTGTTTCTACTCAATTCTTACTGATTCTAAGCTGTTTGTTTGATTCCGCCTCTCAAACAGTTGTGTATTGCCTCTGATTGACTCATTTGGTCGGTAAAACGATCCTACAATTGGTATCAGAGCCAGTTATGAGTCAATACACTTGAATCAGTGTCTTTTTGTACACTTTCTTGGACTTCTGGACAATTTAACGGACAAAATGGACTGAATTTCTAATATTGTGTGTAAAACACTATTTTAACAAACCCTTGAGAGAATCAGATCAAAATTCGGACTAAAACTGATAAAAATGGACTAAAAACCTAATTTCGCTTGAACGAACCATCTGATTCTGTTTGAAAAATTGTGGTAATTTCAAGCGAAATAAGTGATTCCGCATGAAAAGATCTGATTCCGCTTGAAAAGTTGAAGTAATTTCAAGCGAAATAAGTGATTCCGCTTGAAAACACCTGATTCCGCTTGAGAAGGTAATTCCGCTTGAAAGTACTTGATTTCGCTTGAAAGTACTGATTTCGCTTGAAACCTAATTCCGCTTGAAAATATGTTTTTGTTGTGAAAGTCCATTTCGTTAGTGGTATTTTGTTTGAAGTTCATTTGGTGTAGAAAGTGTTTTCACTTAAAAATAACCAGTTTTCAAAACTTGAAATTTTTTTCCGTAAACTGATTTCGTAAAATGGACAATCAAGATTTTTATAACTTCTTTGTCGGTGGGGAATGACAGCAGCACAAAACCGGGCCAGTATTGTGCAAAACGTGAATATGGAGAATGAACTTGGGACGATGCAGAAACCTCCTAAGTTGATGAATATTGACGAGTATTCGAGTTGGTCTGGAAGGTTTATGTCGCAACCCCCGGTCCTTGACCCCCGTGAACGGGCGGACGCGAGCTCAGTGACGGTGGTATCAGTTTGTTTTTAATTTGTTTTGGCAGCGGAATTTACATCAGGACCGTAGTTAGGAAATGTTTATCAGAGTAAAACCACCATATTTTATATTAATAAACACATGGGTAAAACCCAAGTTTCTTAGTACAATACATGTATAGGGATAAACCCTATTTTATTGAATTTAAAACATCATTTATTAGCTAACTATTATAGCCACATTTTTCCCAAGCCTTCAGTGCTCTCCAGCTGGCTTTTTACTAATTGGCTTTCACATTGTGTTACCTGAAACGCGTTTTAAAAACATTTGTCAGTGGGAAATACTGGTGAGTGAATCTCAGTTTAATCAAGTTTAAATACAAAGTCACAGTGAACAGTATTGAGAGCGATCACATTGTTTATTTCTACACAATTACTCCATTAATACTGTCAATCCTGACTTGTGGGTCATATTACCCATTAGCTAACTCATTGTCCAATGGTAACGTATTGTCATCCTCGACTTACTACTCACAGTGTAGTAAATTTTGTATACAAAACCCTAACATACCGGCAGTAATTGAAGAACTACAAAGACTCAATCGCTGCTAAATTTCATTGTAAAACATTTAAGGTTTGGTAAAACATTACAAAAAAGATTAACAAAAAGAGGATAAACTCACATTGCTATCGTAGACTTTGCGTAAGGGTTTCCTGGATATAATCTATAATTTATACAAATGTACATTGGTTAGTATCATAACCCTTTGAAAATATTAATGATACCCTCCCCGAGACGGCATTCCAACAACTACGTCGGGCAGAACCACGACAGTTATTACGGAACCCTAAATCAATCGGGCAGCGTATCTACTATGAAACCAGGGTTATAATACTTACAACGGAGCAGAACCTCGCTAATTAGGGGGATATAATACCCGCGTATTATAACTCTACTACAGAAATTGTGATTTAGAATGAAAGGAATGAGCGACGGAAAACGAAAACCCGTGGCCTTCTTATATAGTGCCTGATTCTGGTCTCTACGATCTCGCGTGAAAGGTAAGGGTCGCTTACGCGGCCCGCGTCAACATATGGTCAACGCGTAGCTTAGCTGATTCGACAACTAGCTTATCCGGGTGTTGGGCCACGTGGCGGCCCAGGGCTGCGCCACATTTTGGGGCTCTCGCGGCCCGCGTTAACTTAATAAGGCTATTACGCGGCCCGCCTGAACTTAAGAAATCAGACGACATCAGGTATCCACCTTGATACCGCCCGCGTAAATGGTTGGGGTGGGTCTACGCGGCCAGCCTCAACTTAATATTTATTGTTTTTAATTTATTTTATATGTTATAACATATTTCGGGCTCGGTTTTCACATACGGGGTGTAATAAAAGGCATATGAGGGTCTTTTAAAATATACAGAGGTGTCGGAAATATTATGAGAGTGTTGATTTTACCGAGGGTTGTTACATTCTCCCCACCTTGTTTTAGAGCTCGTCCGCGAGATCTACTAGAACAAGTGCGGATATTTCCTTTGCATTTCAGATTCGAGTTCCCATGTGTACTCAGGTCCTCTTTTGGAGTCCCATTTCACTTTGACTAGAACTAATCTCTTATGTTTGAGATTCTTGACTTTCCTATCTTCAATTTGTAGAGGCCTTTCTACAAACTTAAGTTGTTCATTTACCTCTATATCCTTAAGAGGTACTATCAGCGATTCATCAGCTAAACACTTCTTGAGATTTGATACATGAAACACATCATGTATTCCTGCCATTTCCTCTCGCAGTTGTAGCTGATAAGCTACAGGTCCTATTCTTTTAATAATCTCAAAAGGTCCAATATACCTGGGACTTAGTTTTCCTCGTTTGATGAATCTTACTACTCCTTTCCAAGGAAAGACTTTCAACAATACTTTATCTCCTACTTTAAACTCTAATGGCTTGCGTCGGTTATCAGCATAACTCTTCTGTCGATCACGTGCTGCTTTCAGTCGTTCCTTGACTTGAATAATCTTATCAGTTGTTTCTTGTACTATCTCAGGTCCAGATAGTTGCTTCTCCCCAATTTCTGCCCAACAGACTGGGGTTCGGCACTTTCGACCATAAAGTGCTTCAAATGGTGCAGCATTAATACTTGTGTGATAACTATTATTATAAGAAAATTCTATTAAAGGTAAGTGATCGTCCCAATTACCTCCGAAATCAATTACACAAGCTCTAAGCATGTCCTCCATCGTCTGAATAGTTCTTTCGCTTTGTCAGTCCGTTTGAGGATGATAAGTTGTGCTTAGTTTTAACTTAGTTCCCATTGCCTTTTGAAAAATTGACCAAAAATGAGAGTTAAATCGGCTATCTCTATCAGAAACAATTGATAAAGGAATGCCATGTAAAGAAACAATTTCATTTACATATAATTTGGCTAACTGTTCCATACTGAAAGTTTCCTTCATGGGTAGAAAATGAGCGGACTTAGTTAGTCTATCTACAATCACCCAGATTGTAGCATTTCCTTTATTTGTTTTGGGTAATTTAGTAACAAAATCCATTGTTATCAATTCCCATTTCCACACTGGCATTTCTAATTGCTGTAACAAACCTGAGGGTTTCTGGTGTTCAGCTTTAACTTGTGAACAAGTTAAACATTTAGAAACATAAGCTGCTATGTCCTTCTTCATTCCTATCCACCAGAAATTTTTCCTTAAATCCTGGTACATTTTATCACTACTTTGATGCATCGTATACTTAGATTTATGGGCTTCTTCTAAAATACGATAACGTAGGTTCCCTAATTTAGGTATCCACATTCTCTTTTCATGAAATCTCCAAATTCCATCTGTTCCCTGTTCTAATTCTTTTAGCATACCTTTTAATTTTTCAGTATCATCCTTGATTACTGATTCTTGTGCTTCTCTTATTTGATCATTTAAATCTACTTGCATATTTAACTTAAGAGAACGTACCCTTTTTGGCTTTTCATGATACTTTCGACTTAAAGCATCTTGCTACTACATTTGCTTTTCATTCATGTGTAACACCCTTAATATTTGAACGTAATATAACTAAGAATTATATTGATTAAAATACAAATAAGAGTTTTCAAAAACTTTTTCTTCTTTTAAGGACCATACATACCTATTATAATACCAAAACATTGTACGATAGTGCATAACAATTTAAAAGTTAACCCTTGCTAGTAAACTAACCACTAGTTTAAGGGATTTGAAACATGATTAACAAAAGTATTTACAACATAATTAAGTCTAGACAAGATTAGTGCGGAAGCTTCAAAATGCGTGTTCGGTTCTTGAAAAGTGCTTCATCACCATCCGGGAGAAACTCATCCATACCTAGGGTCAAACACTAAATACATTAGTTTTGACATTAATTCATTATGTATAAATGAATTCTAACAACACAAAGTAACAAACAAAATAAAATTTTTCTGGGTTCCACCGTAACTTACGGTGTCACCGTAAGTTACGGTGAACCTGGAATGTCCCTGGTTCTACTGTAAAACAGGGGCT
Source organism: Helianthus tuberosus (assembly GCA_030545235.1). NCBI lineage: Eukaryota > Viridiplantae > Streptophyta > Magnoliopsida > Asterales > Asteraceae > Helianthus > Helianthus tuberosus. The sequence goes on from CM060393.1 coordinate 36,723,445, forward strand.
TCATACCGTACACTTTTGATGTCCACCGTAACTTATGGTGGGACCATAAGTTACGGTGGGTTCTGCATCCTTGCCCTTTAACTATTTTTCAACCATAAAAGATCATAACTTTTTACTCGTTAGTCCTTTTTAACCGATTCTTTTTCCTACGAGTCCCTAATAAAATTTCGGACCCGACAACGTAAATTTCTCCTTACGGAAACCGGGATACCGACAATCGGTTCACAATTTCCTCATTTCAATTATCCAACCCATTAGTGTAAATGCATAGCACCTCTTTTTCCATTCTTAAAACCTTTTAGACATAATTACCCAATTTCCCGGACTCACATACTTTGTGTAATTGCGCCATTCCATGGCTTCGCGTTTCTCTTAGGGCTAAATACTTGTTTCTTCAGAATTCAAACATTCCGTTTCAAACGACACTTTCATAGAGCTTCTATTGTTTGACCCGATTTCCCGGGTTCTTACACTTAAATTAATATAACCAATTCAATAGCGTGGTACAATCCACCACTTAACGGAATATGAGACTTTCAAGTCTCTATTCTCATGATTCTTTTAAAAGCATCTTTTGACCCGTTTGGCTATTTAGTGAAAACTATCACTTTGTTGACATGCCAAACTAAATTTCAAATCCTTATTTTGACCCGCTTAATGGTCGAGTGTACTTCGCCACTTTAACGACACATCAAACGCATCTTTTACACTACAACATCATTTACACATCAAAGCAAAGCATTTAAACATAATTTAACGGGACTAAAGCCACGTACCTTTAAAGCACACCTTTTCAACGGGTATCACCTCCGGCGTGTCCACTCGACGTTCCAGATTCCTTGCCTAAAGAGTTCAATTCATAACAAGATTAGAACTCTTCCATAAGCTTTAACGCATGATTTCTTAACATATTCAAATCTGCGTTTTACCCAACCTTTAACATTTTAACCCTCTTTTAGGCATTTTATCAAACACCTAGCGGGTCAGATTTTTACATGATCTAAACCAAGTTCATGACTCGATTTTTATCACCCAAATTACTTCAATTTGACCACATGTCTATATGTTAACATCAACAACTTAGGGTTTTCCTCATAATTTCAGTTTACACTAGAACAAGAGTTTTAATCATAGTATTCATCAAGTTCTACTAGCATACTAATCACCCACTATGGTGATTTTAATTTATACAACTATCATGCAAGAATTTGACAAGAAATCGTCTAGGGTTTGTCCCTAAACCTTACATTACTTCCAATTTCATGTTTACAACACATAATCAAGCTCTACATTCGATTTTGATCACATGCATGAACTTTGAATTGAATGAAAATGACCTAATTCAACATACCTTATGACCCCCTTGACGAGGTGATCACGATTCCATGTTTAGATTTCGATTTCTACTGGATTTTGGCCTTCAATTTGAGAGTTTAGTAGATTTTTAGGTTTTGGAAGTGTGGGTGTCGCCCCCTTCCTGCTGTTGATCGACCAGACCTCAATTGAGGTGTTTGGTTTGTTTTATTTTACTAAATATTAGTATCTTAAGTTTCAGTTTTAACAACTTAAGTCCCTCAACTCTCATTTAGTTTATTTCTTTAGCTTTATAACTCATTCATGTGTTACTACAAGACTCCTAACTAACTGGGTTATTTATCCTAGTTAGTTTGTTCTTGTTTATTTTACACTTTATAATTCTAATATAAAGTTTTGTATTTTCGGGATGTTACATCATGATACTGGATATCACAATCATAATCACTAAGCATTTCCATCCAGCGTCTTTGTCTCATATTCAACTCCTTTTGCTGGAATATATACCTTAAACTCTTATGATCAGTGAATATGGTAAACTTACTACCATAAAGGTAATGTCTCCAAATCTTAAGAGCAAAAATTATAGCTCCTAGTTCTAGATCATGGGTTGAATAATTCTCTTCATGATTCTTAAGTTTTCTAGATGCATAAGCTATAACCTTTTGTCGTTGCATCAACACACATCCATAACCTAATTTAGAAGCGTCACAATAAACTACAAAATCTTCGGTTCCTTCTGGTAACACTAATATGGGTGTATGGGTTAATCTTTTCTTAAGAATTCTAAATGCTTCTTCTTGTTTTAATCCCCATTCAAACTTAACAGATTTACAGGTTAGCTTAGTTAAGGGAATGGCTATTCTAGAAAAATCTTGAATAAATCTTCTATAATAACCGGCCAATCCTAAGAAACTTCTAACCTCGGTTGGTGATTCAGGGGTTTTCCATTTAGTAATCGCTTCAATCTTTGTTGGATCTACATGAATTCCTTCATGGTTTACTAAATGTCCAAGGAATTGTACTTGTTCTAACCAAAATTCACATTTGGAAAATTTAGCATAAAGCTTTTCCTTTCTTAATAAACTTAAAAGTGCGTGCAAATGCTTTGCATGATCCTATTTATTCTTAGAGTAAATTAGAATATCATCTACAAAAAAAATTATGAATTTGTCCAAATATGGCTTACATATTCGGTTCATCATGTCCATAAATGCAGCTGGGGCATTGGTTAAACCAAATGGCATGACAGTAAATTCATAATGTCCATACCTTGTTCTGAATGCGGTTTTAGGAATATCCTCTTCCTGTACCTTTAATTGATGATATCCTGACCTTAAATCGATTTTCGAGAAAAATCGAGCTCCTTGCAGTTGATCAAACAGATCATCGATTCTCGGTAATGGGTACCGATTCTTAATCGTAACTTTATTTAATTCACGGTAGTCAATGCACATACGCATTGATCCATCTTTCTTTTTAACAAACAGTATCGGCGCTCCCCATGGCGACGAACTCGGCTGTATGAATCCTTTCTCTAACAATTCGTCTAATTGTTTCTTTAATTCTTGCATTTCTACAGGTGCCAAACGATAGGGTGCTTTGGCAATCGGTGATGTTCCTGGTATTAAATGGATTCTGAATTCAACTTCTCTATCTGGAGGTTGCCCTGGCAATTCTTCTGGAAATACATCTAAAAACTGAGATACTACTGGAATATCTTTTAAATCCTTTCCTTTAGTGTTAGTGATTATAGAAATCAAATACACTATAGAACCTTTTCTTATGTATCTTGCAGTTTTCATCACAGAGATAAATTTTGTGGATCTATTTGGTTTATCTCCTTCAATTGTGATCATTTTACCTATTGGTGCATTTACTTGAATTGACTTTTGATCACATAAAATACTGGCTTTGTTGGCTATTAACCAATCCATTCCTAAAACAACATCAAATCCTGCCAGATTCATAGGATAAAGATTTGCAATAAATTTCTGATTTAAAATTTCTATTCTTGCTCCCAGCAAGATTTCAGAAATCCAAACGGTTTCTCCATTAGCTGTTTCCACTAAGCATTCTTGTGGTAGTTTAGTTAATGATTGATTTAGAAATTTGCAAAATGATGTATTAATAAAACTTTGGTTCGCACCAGAGTCAAATAATACTTTAGCAAAAATATCATTAACTAAAAATGTACCAGCTATGACATCTGGGATCATCTTAGCTTCATCTGCGGTCAAAACAAATGCTCTAGCATTTTTGGTATTCTTGTTGTCCACAGCTGGAGTTAATTTCGGACAGTTTGTCCTGATATGACCTTTTTCTCCACAGTTGTAGCCCAATCCATTACTGGATTTCTTCCTACAATTTTCTTCCTTGTGTCCTGGCATCTTGCAATAATTGAAAAGAGTGGAGCATTTTCCCGAATGCTTTTTCTTGCAGACCTTGCAGAAAGGTGCAGAGGTAGAACCCATATTTCTACGGTTGTAATTCACAGAACGGAATTCTTGAGTAAGCCTTTGAGTTAGGTTTCTCTTCTGTTCTTCTTCTCTAGTACGGATTAATTCATCTGTCAATGTATTTGCTAGTTCTACAGCTTCCTCTATAGTTTGAGGTCTAGCTGCCTTAACTACGTGTCTTATCTCTCCAATTAATCCCCAGATATAACGGGAGATTAACACTGGTTCTGGTGAAGCAAGAGTTGGCACTATTCTAGCATATTCGAAGAATATTTTAGTGTATCCCTTACTGTCCACACCAGTCATCCTAAGGTTTAGGAATTTGTTTGCTATCTGCTCCTTTTCATTAGGTGGGCAGAATTTCCTTTCTACCTTATTCTTAAATTCTTCCCATTCCATATTGTAGGTTCTATCACTTCCTCTTGTTTGGAGAATAGTGTTCCACCATTCTAGTGCTGAATTCTTAAACAGATTAGAAGCAAACAGTATCTTATCTTCTTCAGCACACTTGCTTATTCTTAAGACTGCCTCAGTTTTCTCTATCCAGCGTAGGGTTGCAATGGCTCCTTCATTTCCCGAGAATTCCATTAGGCATGGTCCTTCTTCTTTTGGGAATAGGCATTTGAAGTACAGGTCCATTGTTAACGCTGTTTTGAGGTTCGATGGGTCGCTTACTGCTATGCTTACTTTTATTATTCGCTTCTTGAATATTTTGAATAATAAATGGCATGGCATCTATGATTCCTTGTGCCACTATATGTTGAACAGCACTATTATCCAATTGGTTTCCATTGTTATTGATACTTGGATTCTCATTAACCACGTTAATGTTACTCTGGTTATCATTATTCAGATTTCCTTGATTTCCTTCGTCGGCCATCTGAATTTTAAACATTTATCCCATATTAATATCACAAGATAATATTTAATATAGTTAATCACATGATATGCAATCTAGCCAAAAACGTCGATCATTGCGACTTTTACTCTATTTTCATATACTATTATGCATCTATTACATTCTAGTACTGAAATAAAAATTACAATACCAACAGAAATAGAATCACACTAATAGTAATATGCATCCGTACACACATATTTTATTTTATTATATTTTATTATTTTTACTATTACCGTCTCCTCCATCACATCATGGATATGGATTTATCCAAAAATACATATTGCGCTCATCGTATTTCCATACGAGACGCTCTCCCACCTGTCTCATTCTCTCACTGCTTTCTAAAATTTCCTCCCCAAAAGTCCTAAGTTCTTGGACGTTTTCTGCACTCATTGGGGGTGCAGGTTCTAGGACTGGGTTTGGAATCTGGGGTGCTGGTTCCTGATATGGGGGTGAAAGTTCCTGAAATCGGTAAGGATCTTCTAAAATCTCCCTAATATAATCATCTTGGTAGTAGGGATCTAAAGGGTCCATACATGGGTAGGCTTCTATATTCTGTATAGGTACGTCTTGATGGATTGGGTAACGTTGCACAAAATCCCTATTATCGTCCCACCAGGGGTCGTAATTTGGATCTAGGGGGTTAGGTACTGGTACCCTAGGGATTTCTTCTAGGTTAAAGTCATGCATCTCCACTTGATTTTCAGGGTTTTCTATCTCCATTGGTTGGTCAGGGATTTGCAATTGTGGTTGAGGTGCTATTGTTTGCTCTAGATTAGGGTCGGCAGCAGTTGTGGCTAGGATATGTAAATTAGCTAAGCTTCTATTAAGCATATCCTGTGTATGGGCATCTGTTTCTCGCTTAATAACTGATAAGGCTCTTTGCTATTGCAACTTTCGCATTCTTTTCCTACGACCAAAGGCTTCCTTACTGAACCATCCTCGTTTCTTAGGAGGGAATGGCTCTTCTGACTGAGCTTTAAAAGCAAACATTCCTTCTTCCTGATCAGCAGAATACCCAGAAAGGGCAGGCTGTGATGAGGTACCTTCACTCCTAGGTGAATCAGACAATAACGACTCATATTTGAGGGTCCTTGATCACTCATACTGTAAACTAACAAATAGTCAAATAACACATAACAAATAAATACAGTTATGCACATATTTCCATAATTTATTTCCTAACACAAAATTTAGAATTTAAGTGTCAGCAGAAAACTTTTTTGGCTCAGACCAGTGGCTAGGCTCTGATACCACCTCCTGTCGCAACCCCCGGTCCCTGACCCCGGGGAACGGGCGGACGCGAGCTCAGTGACGGTGGTATCAGTTTGTTTTTAATTTGTTTTGGCAGCGGAATTTACATCAGGACCGTAGTTAGGAAATGTTTATCAGAGTAAAACCACCATATTTCATATTAATAAACACATGGGTAAAACCCAAGTTTCTTAGTACAATACATGTATAGGGATAAACCCTATTTTATTGAATTTAAAACATCATTTATTAGGTAACTTTTATAGCCACATTTTTCCCAAGCCTTCAGTGCTCTCCAGCTGCCTTTTTACTAATTGGCTTTCACATTGTGTTACCTGAAACGCGTTTTAAAAACATTTGTCAGTGGGAAATACTGGTGAGTGAATCTCAGTTTAATCAAGTTTAAATACAAAGTCACAGTGAACAGTATTGAGAGCGATCACATTGTTTATTTCTACACAATTACTCCATTAGTACTGTCAATCCTGACTTGTGGGTCATATTACCCATTGGCTAACTCATTGTCCAATGGTAACGTATTGTCATCCTCGACTTACTACTCACAGTGCAGTAAATTTTGTATACAAAACCCTAACATACCGGCAGTAATTGAAGAACTACAAAGACTCAATCACTGCTAAATTTCATTGTAAAACATTTAAGGTTTGGTAAAACATTACCAAAAAGATTAACAAAAAGAGGATAAACTCACATTGCTATCTTAGACTTTGCGTAAGGGTTTCCTGGATATAATCTATAATTTATACAAATGTACATTGGTTAGTATCATAACCCTTTGAAAATATTAATGATACCCTCCCCGGGACGACATTCCAACAACTACGTCGGGCAGAACCACGACAGTTATTACGGAACCCTAAATCAATCGGGCAGCGTATCTACTATGAAACCATGGTTATAATACTTACAACGGAGCAGAACCTCGCTAATTAGGGGGATATAATACCCGCGTATTATAACTCTACTACAGAAATTGTGATTTAGAATGAAAGGAATGAGCGACGGAAAACGAAAACCCGTGGCCTTCTTATGTAGTGCCTGATTCTGGTCTCTACGCGGCCCGCGTGAAAGGTAAGGGTCGCTTACGTGGCCCGCGTCAACATATGGTCAACGCGTAGCTTAGCTGATTCGACAACTAGCTTATCCGGGTGTTGGGCCACGTGGCGGCCCAGGGCTGCGCCACATTTTGGGGCTCTCGCGGCCCGCGTTAACTTAATAAGGCTATTACGCGGCCCGCCTGAACTTAAGAAATCAGACGACATCAGGTATCCACCTTGATACCGCCCGCGTAAATGGTTGGGGTGGGTCTACGCGGCCCGCCTCAACTTAATATTTGTTGTTTTTAATTTATTTTATATGTTATAACATATTTCGGGCTCGGTTTTCACATACGGGGTGTAATAAAAGGCATATGAGGGTCTTTTAAAATATACAGAGGTGTCGGAAATATTATGAGAGTGTTGATTTTACCGAGGGTTGTTACATTCTCCCCACCTTGTTTTAGAGCTCGTCCGCGAGATCTACTAGAACAAGTGCGGATATTTCCTTTGCATTTCAGATTCGAGTTCCCATGTGTACTCAGGTCCTCTTTTGGAGTCCCATTTCACTTTGACTAGAACTAATCTCTTATGTTTGAGATTCTTGACTTTCCTATCTTCAATTTGTAGAGGCCTTTCTACAAACTTAAGTTGTTCATTTACCTCTATATCCATAAGAGGTACTATCAGCGATTCATCAGCTAAACACTTCTTGAGATTTGATACATGAAACACATCATGTATTCCTGCCATTTCCTCTAGCAGTTGTAGCTGATAAGCTACAGGTCCTATTCTTTTAATAATCTCAAAAGGTCCAATATACCTGGGACTTAGTTTTCCTCGTTTGATGAATCTTACTACTCCTTTCCAAGGAAAGACTTTCAACAATACTTTATCTCCTACTTTAAACTCTAATGGCTTGCGTCAGTTATCAGCATAACTCTTCTGTCGATCACGTGCTGCTTTCAGTCGTTCCTTGACTTGAATAATCTTATCAGTTGTTTCTTGTACTATCTCAGGTCCAGATAGTTGCTTCTCCCCAATTTCTACCCAACAGACTGGGGTTCGGCACTTTCGTCCATAAAGTGATTCGAATGGTGCAGCATTAATACTTGTGTGATAACTATTATTATAAGAAAATTCTATTAAAGGTAAGTGATCGTCCCAATTACCTCCGAAATCAATTACACAAGCTCTAAGCATGTCCTCCATCATCTGAATAGTTCTTTCGCTTTGTCAGTCCGTTTGAGGATGATTTTACCGAGGGTTGTTACAGTTTAAGACATGGGTTCAAGCAAATCACTTTGAATGCTGGATGAAGATTGAATCGAAATATGTTCCTCCGAAAGATGGTTTAAATCTTGTGAAGTCGATTGGCAGTTTGACACAAACTGAACAAGAAGATTTTAAGGCAGAGAAGAAGATATCTTGGTATTGTTGCAGCATGAGGATAATTCACAATCCATTTGACAGTCGTTGAGAGTAAAGGGTGAAACAACAAAACAATTGATTGAAAGATACAGCCATCTAGTTGTGGAGATGGGGAGATTGGAGATAACCAAGACTAATGAGGAGTGGATCGATAAATTGGCAGATGCATTGCCATACGATGAATGGGGTACTTATTTGCTGGTGATGAAAAACAATTCAGATTATGTTAATCTCAACCTTAGTTCGTTCATTGAGAAGATCGAGGCACATGAGCTTGAACTGGTGAAGATCAGAAAGATGAATTCTGTAAATGTTCAACAGGATGTTTCACTATATTACAAAGGCAGTTCTCCAGCAACAACGAATCTAAGCCCAAAGATTCAAACAGGGTTTAGTGCAGATTTAACATCCGGTGCTTCGTCTAGTACATCAAGCAACAACAAGCCTTCACCGTTTACAAGTTATGAGCCGAATCCCAAGACTTCAGAATAAATATCTCCACAAAGCTCATCAAGCTCGAACAATCAGGGTTATGTTTCTGGGATACAGTGTAACATTGCTGTAAACATCAAAAATGGACAAGAGTTTACAGAAGCAGCTGCAAAGCAACACATCGCACTGTTAGCTTCTGTTCTTGAGTCATATGAGAGTTTGGTAGCTGGAAGGATCGGTAATCCAGACATGACAAAGGAGGATTACGACCAAATCGATCCAGAGGAGCTAGAGCTGATTGACATAAAATGGGGAATTACTAGTTTGGTAAGAAGAGCCCAAAGGTTTATGGAAATTACGGGTCGAAACAGTTTGTCAGGACCAGATCAAAAGCTTGGTTTTGATAAGTCCAAAGTGACTTGGTTTAGATGTAAAGAGAAGGGGCATTTTAAGTGGGAGTGTCCGAATAGAGAGGTCAACAACCACCAAAATCCATTTACAAATGATTACTACAGACAGGCGATCTATCACAAGACAAATCAACAACCTGTCGTTCAAAGACCTCAGATTGAAAATAAGCCGGAAAAAGCTCTTATTGTTAACCAAGATGATGAGAAGGTAGCTGAAGGGTTCAGTTGGGACAAGTATATCCCGGGCAGTGAAGGTAGAGCAATGATGGCTGAGATTGTGGAGGTGTCTGAGAGTGTTGTTGAAACAGAGGTTGTTAGTGAAGATGTGTCTGAAGAAAGTTCGGTTGATCTCCAAGAAATTGCTGCAGAAGTCTACTATTATCAATCCGAACAGGAGGTTTTAGCTAGTTCTTTAAAATCAATTATGCCTCCTAATGTGTTTGATTCTTTTGCAGGTTTCTTCAGTGAGCCAACAACAGGTTTTTGCCGACAGTATGATGTTGTGAAAGCTCCAATTGAAGAGATTATTGATGTCTCCAAAGAAATGACTGTAGAGACACTGAAAGAGATTGCTGACAAAACATTAATGGCAAAATTGAAAGAGGTAGACACAGAATCTGTAAAACCAGAGTCTGTTGATACTGAGTCAGTTGAAAACGTGTCGGTCAAAACAGAGTTAGGTCAAAAGGAGTCTGACGGGAAATCCGAAAAGGAGGAGATCAAATAAGAAGCAGTGTCTGAGTCAGAGTCTGATGGTGTCGGTAAACAGGATGTTAAAATTGATCAAGAGGAAAAGACTGTTGAAAAGATTGATTCAATTTCTGAAACTTCATGCAAAAACTGTTCAAAACCATGCATGGAATGTCTTGAAAAAGACAAAAAGTTTCAGAAATTGAAACAATACACTGATGCGATTAAATTTGATCTAAGTGAAGCAAAAGAAGCTTATGACACGTTGGCTAGATCTATCAAAATGATTCAAAAGGAGAGTCTTGAAAACGATAAAGCCACAAGATTGTTAAAATCAACAGTTTTTGATAAACAAAAGGAAATCAACTTTCATTTGGACACAATTGCTTCATTGAAAAAAGAATTAGAATTAACAAAAATTGAGAATGAAAGAATTGATAAGAAATTGATGAGTTATGTTGCATCTTCATATGTGATTAATCAGATTGTCCCGCGACAACCAGATGCAACACCTGCCTTTAACAGTGTTCCACCCCCAATGTGGAATCATTACACACAGAAGTATCCAGATGGGGTGGAAGCTGCTTTGAACCTCAAACTGAGAACCATTGAGAATGAGTTGCCTGAGAATATTGATGTTACATTCTCTCCGTCCGACACTGATAATGAGTCACAGGTAATCAAAACCGTTGTTGACCAAGTGTTAGATGAAGAAAGTGATAACTCGGAGTTTGATACTGTGAAAACTCATTTTGAAAACTCCATTTCTGATTCTGAAGAAGATGGCAATTTCTTAGACAAGTTTATACCAAAATCAGATAAAGTTGTGAATGATGATTCGATCATGGTGGTGTACACAATGATCGGAACTGACAAACTCTATTCTGATTTTTAGTATCCAATTCAAAATGCCAAAATTGAGAATGTTGAGAAGGTGTTTAAATTGGTTGAGATTGACATTTCTAAGGTAAACAACAAAGAGTTCTTTTCAAAACCTAAAAAGTCTTGTGTAAGTCAACAACCTAACAACTCTGGAAAGAAAAATTGGGTGGGTAACAATGGGTCTAACAAGAGAAATGGAAACAACTTTAAAAACAAAGGTATTGGTTTTGAAAAGAAAATGGCTAAAAAGGAGGTAAAGTCAAAGGAAAAGATGAATGATGTTTTTGTGGCAGGAATGAACTTTGTTGATGAAAAGGCGTATATTTTCAGTCAAAAAGCTATTGACGATTTCAATGCAGCGATTTTCGCTGAAAGAAGAGACCTACAAATCTACTTTTGTTGAGTATGACAAAAGAGTTTGTTACCACTGCAATGAAATTGGTCATATGGCGAAACAATGCACCAAAAAGATTGAAAACCCCATTTTCAAGAAACCTGTTTTGGAAAAACCAAAATCTAAAACTCCAACTGATGATAAGGGTAAAAAACCAATGATTTCACCGGTTCGTATTCTAAAAAGAGGTGAATCTCCGAAGTCCGAAGAAAAACCAAAATCAACTTTTGAGGTTGGCGAATCTTCGAAAGTCCAAAAGACTTCAAAGATTTATCCAAAAATGAAAGTTTTTGAGAATCAATCTTGGGTGGTGAAACCAAAATCATCAGTTGAAGAGAAAAAGATGGAAAGTGTTTTGAAAACTGAACCAAAAGTTTTTGAAAATGATGTGGATAAACTTGAATTTGAACTTGGTAAGTTACTTGAAGAATTTCCACCGATTAAGAAGGAAGATTTAAAATCAAAAGTCAAACCTGTGGTCCCAAATGTCATTTTTAGTATTCCGAAAGTTGAAGAAGATTGTGATTTTGTGTTTGGAAGTATTCCGAATGTAAAGAAATCATGGGCGTCATTGTTTGAATAAATTGCTTTAATGGTTGCAGGGGCTGCGGAGGTCATTTATCTCGAAATGGATCATGGACAGCGGAGCTTCAAGGCACATGACCGGAATGCTAGCATTGCTCTATGACGTCAAATCTCTCAACAGAGGATATGTGGGATTTGCTGGGAATCAGGGTGGAAGAATAGTTGGTCAAGGAACTCTGACGAATGGAGTTATATCGTTTGAAAAAGTGAACTACATAATAGAACTTGAAAACAATCTGCTGAGTATCTCACAGATCTGTGACAAGTCTTTTACCGTACATTTCACTAAAAATGAATGTCTTGTCTTAAAACCTGGTTTTAAAATTCCTGAGGATATGGTGCTTTTGCGAGCTCCATGAGAAAATGATTTATATATTCTTGATATGAGTGTCGCAACAACAACAGATTATCAAAAACAATGTTTTGTCTCAAAATCTAAAGCAACTGAAAAAGAGTCGATAATGTGGCATCGAAAGATGGGCCACATTCATGTCAGAAAAATGAACTTTCTTGTACACAATGATTTAGTTGAAGGTGTAAATTTGAAAATTTTTCATTTAAATGATGATTGTGTAGAATGCAAGAAAGGAAAGCAGACGAAGAAGTCACATCCACAGAAGTTGTTGAATTCAATCAGGGTACCGCTCGAAAGGCTCCACATGGACCTTTTTGGACCTGTCAATGTGGAAAGCATTAGTGGAGACTTATACTGTCTTGTGGTCACCGACGACTTTACAAGGTTTTCATGGGTGGTGTGTCTGGAAAGGAAAGACCAAACTTTTGAGTCGTTGATGATATTATTCAAGAAGATGGAAACGCTGTATAAGCTGCCGATCAGAAGAATAAGAAGCGATAATGGAGTGGAGTTCAAGAATAATAGAATGCTCGAGTTCTGTAACGATAAAGGAATTCTTCATGAATTCAGTGCACCATACACTCCACAGCAGAACGGTGTAGCTGAAAGAAAGAATCGCACCTTGATTGAAACAGCTCGAACAATGCTTGCCGATTCCAAGTTGCCAATATTTTTCTGGAGTGAAGCAATTGCATCAGCTTGCTCTACACTGAATCGAGTGCTCGCCGTGAAGAAATTCAAGAAAACGTGTTTTGAACTTTTGCACCGTTATAAACCGAATCTGAAGTTTTTAGAACCGTTTGGATCTCCGTGTACTTTTATAGATCCAGATGGCAAATTTGGTGCAAAAAGCAATGAGGGTTTCTTTGTAGGATATGCGAGTCCGCTGAAAAGAGTGCCCGTTCCATGCCTAAGGAAGGTAATTGAAGTTCAACATGTAGACTGTCAAAAGCATACTGCTCCATCGCAACTTCCCGGACACAGATCGATTTTCGATTACGAAAAACTCTGGGAGTCTTTCCAACTTCCGACAAAGCCAAGTGAAGAGGAACTCGCTTACTTATACCAACAGCAGCAATCTATGGTACAAGAACAGGTGCCAAGACCGTTGGTAGTTTCTCAGCCTGATGTGGGTACAAACATTCCCACAAATGGTACACACAATCACGAGGCCGGTCCGAGTGGAACAGCTCACGAACCACCAGAGGAACCAGCTCCAACGTTTGATAATTCTGACAACTCAGAATCGGAAAACGATCCGATTTTTTACGAGGAACCAAATGTTGCTACGACAGAACCTGAGGATCACACCGGTGATCTAGACATCACGAATTTGCAATCGGAAGTGAGTGATGTGTGCAAAATGCAACATATAAATTACATCAATTGTGGCATAAAACTAACCCTTTTTTAGTACTAATGTTGGAAAAAGTGTGCTTTTGTCTTCCTTTTGTATTTTCAGGATTAAATGAGCTCAAATTAACAAAAGAAGCAAAAAGGCAGCTAAATCTAACATAAATACAAGAAAAGGAACAAACGTGGCGTGCCCGACCTCCCCGAAAGCATCTTCCTAAGCAAAACAAGAGAACAGAAGACTGAACACGCCTCGTGCTCAGTGAGCACAGGGGCGTGCCCAAGTGTCAGCAAAAAAAACAAAGTGGTAGAAGCTTCCATCGCCCACCACGGGGCCGTGCTCAGCGGACACGGGGCCGTGGTCAACTTTAAGATTCGCAAAATCTAGGCAAATCTTGATAGTACAGATATGCTTCTGCACACGGGGTCGTGCTCAGCGGACACGGGGGCGTGGTCAACTAATGCAGACAAAAGCAATTAATGAAGACAGAGAAGAGGATGGACACGGGGCCGTGCCCAATGGACACTGGGCCGTGCCCGAGCTTCTGTTCAGCCTATAAATAGGAGTGCCTGGCTCAAGCCCAAACCATCCCTTGGCACACCACCTCTCTCACACTTCACCCACCACCACCATAACACCATCATCCACCACCATCATCCATTGTCCATTATAGAGTGTGTGAGTCGTCTCGGGATCCAAGATTGATCGTAAGAGTTCTTGACAATCAAGGCCATGTTTGCCTAAGTCTTTTACATCACTTGGTGAAGACAAAGTGTCTAGTGTAATACTTTTTTATTTTTAATCTTTTTTCACTTTTTAATTGGTTATGTATTAATGACTTTAATAACTAGTTTCTTATGTTGAAGGTGATTCTTCCTTATCGTTTGTCCGTGGTGTCTTGGCATTATTTTACTGTCTATATAAAATAAAAGATTTTCACCCTTCATATCTCCACGGTCTATATGGAGGTATGTTGGCTACCTGGTCGGGGGTTAAGGGAACGGTTTGGTAAGAGTCTTGCCATTGTTCAGTGTATAGATCCTGCAAAGGACCTGGGTCAAATTTAGTAGGACCTCCTTCAATACTTAACGGTATTGGATGGCGGGGGTCCAAACTCTTTGATCCCCTCATAAGTTAAGCTACTATTAATACTTTAACCCGGCTACTTAGGACTGTATCCCTGCTGACTCAGACTACTTAGCCGAGGGTAACGTCGCCTTCAAAAGAGGGGCCTACCATATTATGCATTAATAACTTAATTAATTATCTTTCAATAATCCAACCCTTTAGGATTGTATCCCTGCTGACTCAAACTACTGGGTTGAGGGTAACGTCACCTCCAAAAGAGGGGCCTACTACAATAACTAAGATAATCTCTTAACAAAGTGCAAAAGTGTGGAAATAATCAAAGGTTACACTATACACGAGTCGGAACCAAGTGATTCATCTTGTCTATCTGTTTTTATTTTTATTTTTCAGCATTTTAGTTAGTTTTTATTTTCTTAGTTTAAAACCTTTTTCTAAACTTTTGATTTGATTAGACGTTGAGGATAAACCGGTACTAAAAGCTCTTGTGTCCTTGGACGACCTCGGTATCTTACCAACACTATACTACGCTCACGATGGGTGCACTTGCCCATATGTGTGTTTAGTGTTAGTAAATATCGTGTTTTATAAATTTAAAACTTGGCTAAAAAAGTGTAAAAGGGCTTAAAATATACTTAAACTTATATACACACTTCACACGCATCAAGTTTTTGGCACCGCTGCCGGGGACACAAGGATTTTAAGAAAGTTAGGAATCAGCGGCCTAATCGTTTTTCTTATTTTTCTATTTTTTTAGGATTTTTCTTAATTTTTCAGCTTCTGCAGAACTCAGCACGGGCCGTGCCCACTGAACACGCCCCGTGCCCAATCTTTGGAACTGGCAATCCTGTTTTAAGTCAGACAGTAAGCTGAACACGGGGCCGTGCCCACTCAACACGCCCCCGTGCCCAAGATTCAGTTACTGAAAACAGAACCGTAAGATCCCGACGGTTGGTAATTTCTGACACAAACATGAGTGATACTGATATTTTTTACTTTCGGCACTCTTATGGTACGCGGTGTCAAATATGTGGTGGTTCCCATAAGGAATTAGAATGTTATTTTCTAAATTATAAGCCCCACTATATAGACCCATCGTTTTCCGGTATCCTTAAGAGGGGCGAAAGTAAAAATAATCCCTATCTCTCCCTCGAATGCTCCCAACCAGATTTTCTAGGAGAAATGCTTCTTGATGAACTATTTCAATTAGAAGATCTAATTCTTAATTGCTTAAAAGAACTTAGGATAGATTTCAATAATTTATCTCAAGATGATAACCAAGAGGAAGTGTTGGAATCGCATTCAAACAACTTCGTTGTCCCCGACGATACTTCTAACTCTAGTGAGTACCTGTGTCGATTGTGCCATGAAGGACTCCCCATCGACTTCCTTCGATGCATACATAGACCTGAGCGATTCGACATACACCTTCTTTAACGAGAGCCCGGAAAAGGGTTGGACTTGTCCACCTACATATAGCATAGGAATCACCCTCACCGACAACCTCTTGCGTTCTCGTCTTAATCTAGAACAATTAAGGTATCTTGGGCACTTTGGGGTTGTTCCATCCAGTAAGGAACCGCCCGATCCGGAAAAAGTTCCTTGAAAATATACAAAACTTCATAAACAGCCTTTCGACACGGGGCCGTGCCCAGGTCAACACGCCCCCGTGTCCACCGAAAGATTCCCTTCTGACTTTTTGTCAGAATACGGACAAAACGTGTCAGGATCTTGCCTGCACACGGGGCCGTGTCCAGCCGACACGGGGCCGTGTCCAGCATGCTGTCGTTTTCTATAAATGCAGCCAAGAATCCTGCACATTTGGACCATCCAGGGACAGAGATTTGAAAGGATTTTCTCACCTACCATCCTAGGTATGTTCTAAAAGAAGGTTCTAACAAACATCTTGTCCTTTCCTCTTTTATCCATTTCCTTCTTCTTCATCTTTCTTGCAACAACACCTCCATTGAATCTAAATTCAAAGCTTTATGGTGATGTTTGTTAAGTTTTTGTTCAAAGAATCTTGTTAAAAATAAGTTGCACAACATGGTTTTAAATTATTTCTGCTCAAAAACGCTTCATAAGCTGGAAAAATAATTTGAAACTCCGAGATTCCTTGTTCTAAAACACTGCAGAAAGTTGAACACGGGGCCGTGCTCATTGAGCATGGGGCCGTGTCCGTCGTACTGTTTCATTAAAAGTGAACTATTTTTGGTTTGTTTTCGTAGAATGTCTAGCCAAAACAGCGGAACCTCTTCTGCGCACTCCAGAAACAGTCGAAGGGAAAGAAGGTCATCAATTGAAGCAACTCTCGTACGATACGTAATGGCGTTACGTGAAGCTCTTGACGAGATGACTTCGGTAGAGGAAGTCCTAATAGACCGTATAAATTATCTTACGGTGGGGTTGGAAAACAGTTTTCAAGAAATAAACCTCTTGCACCTGAGGTTAAACATTCTTGTAACACCTCCCATGGAACCAATCCTCCCTCAAGAGGATTGGAACCTAGCACTTGGAATCAACGATCATACCGGTTGGGACGACATTCCAGCGGAACCTCCTCTTGAAGATCTACAAGAAGTCCCGGTGGAGGTTGCACCTCCTCAAACCAATGCCAATGAGCCCGCTTTTCTTCTCCCTAGGGAGATAGAAGAATGGCTCGCCGACGTGTGAGGAACCCATGCCCGGAGAAAGAAGTTTTTCAAGCCACATCTAACCGAGGGATTTACCTTTTCGGAAATTTTGCTGATAGAATAAGTAGTAGGCTAGAACTTCTTGGTTTAGATTTCTTGTGTTTCTTTGACCTAACTATCTAGTATTTTAATTTTTAGGACTATTATGTAATTCTCTCTATGACTTAATGAATGATGGTTTTAGTTAACTTGGTGTTTGGATGGTGTTAAAATAAATAAAACACACTCGGAATGGCAAAGGATACAAGGGAAACTTGAACCAGCACACCATGCAGGAAAACAGGGCCATCCAACAAACTTTCTTCATTACAGCAAGTTCAGCACGGGCCGTGTCTGCCCAATACGACCCCGTGCTGCACAGTCTGCAAAAATCACCCAGTTCAGGTAAACTGGACACGGGCCGTGTTCACCCAACACGCCCCCGTGTCCAGGCTTCTGTTTCTTTTGTCTAACTTTTTGTTACTGGCACCTGAACACGGGGCCATGCCCGGACAACACGGGGCCGTGTCCAGGCACCCAGTAACACAATTTTTTGCTTTTTCACACCTTTTACACATTCAATCAACCTAAAAACTTATTTTTGGGACACATTGAGGACAATGTGTAATTTAAGTGTAGGAGGGATGCTAAAACCTTGAATCTTGCAAGTCCTAATAACAAGCCTTACACAAAACTCTATTGGAACCGCTAATCACCCCAATTTTTTTTCAAAAAATTTTCATTTTTTTACTTGTCTAGGTTTAATTTGGGAATTTCAAAATTCTAAAAAGGTTATATTTTTACAAAATTTACAACCGATAGCGTCGTGATAAAAAGAACCAACATAAGAAAATTATGAAAAGGCATGACAAGCTTAGTTAAAATTTAATTATATATACTTGATCACATAAAAACCCATTCCCACAAAAGTGAGTTTTGAGCCTTTATTGAGCATACAAATACATATCTTTAAACTAAATGCTCATTTTTCGTTTCTTGTGTGAATAGCTGCTTGGTTCTTATAACTCTAGAACTTGCCACGACGATACATTCCCGGTCCTTACCAACTTAAACCCGAGTAAGTAAATGATGGAGGCATTAGGACTAACCCTTTTTATTTCAACACCATTATTTTTCTTTTTTTACCACCTACCCAAAAATCCCCCTAGTTAACCCCTTTGAGCCTAAACCTTTTCATTTCTTAAACCCAAACCAAACACCCTTTCACCCACTAAAACCTTTTTATTTTTAACCCTTTGTTTTAGTAACAAGCTCAGTTTTTCGTATGCCTTTAAAAAAAAATGTGTTGATGATGAAGCAAAAGAAATAAACAAGCAAGTTCATCAAAAATAACTTTGTTTGAATTATGGCTTCATCAAAATAAAAAATGCAAAAAAATAAAAAGTCTTACGAAAACCGATGCTTTTTACGCTTTTTCGCCCTTTTCTACTAACCACTAACCACTAACCCAACCACCTACCTTTAACCCAAGCCTAACCCTTCACCCAAAAGTCCTCTTGATATTTACAAAGGTATATAGTTAAAAAGGAGGAGGATTGATTGCTTGGCAAGCCTATGGTAGGAGTAAGTTCCATGCCGCTCTCGAGTGATTCACTAAAATACATCTTCGGCCGAGTGTTGAGTGATCCCCCGTGAGGTATGTGAACTTGTATATAAATAGAATTTTAAAGAAGCATGTTATGCCCTAATAAGTAATTTATCTATGAAAAGTTTTAAATAAATCATGACGAATAGGATTGTAAATAAATAAAAATAAAACTTAATAAAGAATCTTGGAAATCTCGACACTCTATGACAAGCCCAAAGACCTTCTCTTCTACCCATTCCATTTGGGAGTGTGAAGCCACATTATAAAGAGTTTTGCTTGAGGACAAGCAAAGATTCAAGTGTGGAGGTATTTGATGTGTGCAAAATGCAACATATAAATTACATCAATTGTGGCATAAAACTAACCCTTTTTAGTACTAATGTTGGAAAAAGTGTGCTTTTGTCTTCCTTTTGTATTTTCAGGATTAAATGAGCTCAAATTAACAAAAGAAGCAAAAAGGCAGCTAAATCTAACATAAATACAAGAAAAGGAACAAACGTGGCGTGCCCGACCTCCCCGAAAGCATCTTCCCAAGCAAAACAAGAGAACAGAAGACTGAACACGCCCCGTGCTCAGTGAGCACGAGGGCGTGCCCAAGTGTCAGCAGAAAAGACAAAGTGGTAGAAGCTTCCATCGCCCACCACGGGGCCGTGGTCAACTATAAGATTCGCAAAATCTAGGCAAATCTTGATAGTACAGATATGCTTCTGCACACGGGGTCGTGCTCAGCGGACACGGGGGCGTGGTCAACTAATGCAGACAAAAGCAATTAATGAAGGCAGAGAAGAGGATGGACACGGGGACGTGCCCAATGGACACGGGGCCGTGCCCGAGCTTCTGTTCAGCCTATAAATAGGAGTGCTTGGCTCAAGCTCAAACCATCCCTTGGCACACCACCTCTCTCACACTTCACCCACCACCATAACACCATCATCCACCACCATAATCCATTTTCCATCATAGAGTGTGTGAGTCGTCTCGGGATCCAAGATTGATCGTAAGAGTTCTTGACAATCAAGGCCATGTTTGCCTAAGTCTCTTACATCACTTGGTGAAGACAAGTGTCTAGTGTAATACTTTTTATTTTTAATCTTTTCGCACTTTTTACTTGGTTATGTATTAATGACTTTAATAACTAGTTTCTTATGTTGAAGGTGATTCTTCCTTATCGTTTGTCCGTGGTGTCTTGGCATTATTTTACTGTCTATATAAAATAAAAGATTTTCACCATTCATATCTCCATAGTCTATATGGAGATATGTTGGCTACCTGGTCGGGGGTTAAGGGAACGGTTTGGTAAGAGTCTTGCCATTGTTCAGTGTATAGATCCTGCAAAGAACCTAGGTCAAATTTAGTAGGACCTCCTTCAATACATAACGGTATTGGATGGCGGGGGTCCAAACTCTTTGATCCCCTCATAAGTTAAGCTACTATTAATACTTTAACCTGGCTACTTAGGACTGTATCCCTGCTGACTCAGACTACTTAGCCGAGGGTAACGTCGCCTTCAAAAGAGGGGCCTACCACATTATGCATTAATAACTTAATTAATTATCTTTCAATAATCCAACCCTTTAGGATTGTATCCCTGCTGACTCAAACTACTGGGTTGAGGGTAACATCACCTCCAAAAGAGGGGCCTACTACAATAACTAAGATAATCTCTTAACAAAGTGAAAAAGTGCGGAAATAATCAAAGGTTACACTATACACGAGTCGGAACCAAGTGATTCATCTTGTCTATCTGTTTTTATTTTTATTTTTCAGCATTTTAGTTAGTTTTTATTTTCTTAGTTTAAAACCTTTTTCTAAACTTTTGATTTGATTAGATGTTGAGGATAAACTGGTACTAAAAGCTCTTGTGTCCTTGGACGACCTCGGTATCTTGCCAACACTATACTACGCTCACGATGGGTGCACTTGCCCATATGTGTGTTTAGTGTTAGTAAATATCGTGTTTTATAAATTTAAAACTTGGCTAAAAAAGTGTAAAAGGGCTTAAAATATACTTAAACTTAGATACACACTTCACACGCATCTGTGAGCGTGCCTGGCGAAGTCATGCCAAGAACTCTCTCTTATCATCCTTCGGAGCAAATTATTGGAGATCTTTACAGTGGAGTGAAAACACGCGACCAGATCAACAAATCTCTTACATGTTTTTATACTTCTGTCGCTCCGTTACAGGAAGAATTCTCACTTAAGTGTTTTATCTCGCAGATTGAACCCAGAACATATAAGGAAGCTTTGACTGAAGACAGCTGGGTGAATGCTATGCAGGAAGAGCTGCAGCAGTTTGAGAAGCTGGGAGTTTGGAGATTAGTAGACCTTCCTGAAAATCAAAAGCTTATAAAGACAAAATGGGTATTTAAGTGCAAAAGAGATGATAGAGGAGTCGTTATTCGAAACAAAGCACGATTGGTAGTACAGGTATTCAGTCAGCAAGTAGGCATTGACTATGATGAGGTTTATGCGCCTGTTGCTAGACTTGAGGCTATTAGGATCTTCCTGGCGTTCGCTTCATGGAAAGGATTCAAAGTCTACCAACTTGATGTGAAATCTTCATTCCTGTATGGAAAAATCAAAGAAGAAGTGTATGTAGGACAACCACCGGGTTTCACTGATCCACTACACAAGAACAAAGTCTATCTTCTGGATAAAGCGCTTTACGGACTTCATCAGGCCCCGAGAGCCTGGTATGAGACGCTTTCCCAACATTTGTTGGCCAACGGGTTCATCAGAGGGACAGTTGATAGTACTCTGTTTACAAAGGAAGTTGCAGGCCATCTTTTAATCGTGCAGATCTACATCGATGATATCATTTTTAGTTCAACAAACGACGACTTGTGTAAAGATTTTGAGAGAGTTATGAAGAAGAAGTTCGAGATGAGTTCAATGGGGGAGATGAAGTTCTTCCTAGGGCTGCAGGTGGAGCAAATGCCCGAAGGAATCTTCATTCATCAAACCAAATACGTGAATGATGTTCTGGAGAAGTTCAACATGGCTCAATATAGTCCAGCATCAACCCCCTTAGCTCAGAATCACGGTATTTGCCCAGATGAGAGTGGAGAGAAAGTGGAAGAGACACTGTATCGGTCAATGATTGGATCTTTGATGTATCTTACTGCTTCCCGCCCGGACATCATGCATCCGACATGTTTATGCGCCCGATATCAGTCTAGCCCACGCCAGTCACACTTGACGATCGTGAAACGCATCTTACGGTATTTGAAAGGTTGCCCAAGCATCGGCTTGTGGTATCCTAAGTCTGGCAATTTCTCTCTCATAGGTTTTGCTGATTCGGATTTTGGTAGCTGCAAACAAAATGCTAAATCCACCACTGCAGGCTGTCAGTTCTTTGGAACTCGACTAGTAACTTGGCAGTGCAAGAAACAAACCTCAGTAGCGCTCTCTACGTGCGAGGCTGAATACGTTTCGGCCTCGAGCTGTTGCTCTCAGATCCTTTGGATCCAACAGCAGATGCGAGACTTTGGTTTGCAGTTCTTGGACATGCCTATATTTGTGGACAATGAGGCAGCGATTAACATAACAAAAAACCCGGTTCACCATTCTAAAACTAAACATATAGAAATTCGACATCATTTCATCCGTGATTGTCACGAGAAGAAATTGATTAGAATTGAACATATACACACCGATGAACAGAAGGCTGATTTTTACACCAAACCATTTGACAAAAAGAGATTTAACTATCTTTTAAATTTAAATGGGATGAAAATTTTGTTTTCTGGGAGGGTTGTAGAATGTGAAGCCGAGGAGGACGGCGATCTGATGTGATCTACGTTATGTTGTCAAGTTTTTGTACAGTTTATTTTCTGTTTTTGATAAACCAAAAACCCAAAAATATGTTTTTGTTTTTAGGGGGAGAAGTTTGCAAAAAAAAACAAAAACATGATAAAATTTCAAAATCCAAAAACATTGAAAAAGTAAAAATGAGTTTGTGTAAAAAGGGGAAATGATAGTACATCAGCTAGACAGTGCAGTACGCTAAATATATGTAAAGTTAAATGTGTTAAGCAGTCTTGTAGATGATATGCCGATAGGTTTTTATACATTTAGTAGGTTTGTTCGGGATATAAACCTAAATTTCTTGCTTTTACGTGGGGAACATCTCTCGGATATATGGGTAACCCCCGAAATCTTGTTTGAAAGGTCCCTCTTTCTGAGATACTAAGTCTTTATGCTTAGTGATATCTGGGGTATTATCCCGGGACTTCTGATTTTGCGGAAGCAATGGCCTAGTCCCCGGAGAATACTTTACGCTGCTTGAAATAAAAGCCTCCCCTCAGCATAAAAAATGATGAAACATTGAAAAATGCTAATCATGTGTTGTTGAAGAAAAGATCCTCTAAAGGGGACCCACCAAAAGTCGAAGCCTTCATCTCTCTGCTGAACGGAAGTCCTGACCTAAGCTCTCACGGCCTTCGCAGTTAACCCCTTACAGATATCATCTAGGTATACTCACCTGTAAGACTGAATATTGGGATCTGGATATGGGGGTATATTCTGAGGTGGTACACATGTAAAAGTTAAACCTTAAAACACTAAACTCGTATCCTGAACAGATTGAAAATTGTGTGAAAATTTAAGTGGACCAGTATATCGGCAATCAATGCAAATTGTTTAATATTGAAAATGTAATTGAAGCTTAACGGTACTTGTATCTGTTTGGAAGCTGATATGATCCCCTAACACACTCACAAAAATATTGTGTGTACAGTTTCTTGCTTATCAAAAATCCAAAAATATTGTCTGTTTGTTTAGCATTTTTAAAATCCAAAAAGATTGTTTTATTTAAACAACGGATGTTGGAGATCAGAGGATCAAAGTCTTATGTGCTAAACATGTCTGGATCATGAGGGTTGGGTAAGCAGAAGATTCTAAAAAATGATTGGTAATTGCCTGAAAGTGTGAAAGTTCATTAACTTGAACTAAAAATTGTTTCAGAAAGTCAGCAAACTTCATAAACTGGTCAACCAAGGTCATTAACTTGGACTTGGTAGGCTGAATAGTTGACCAAGGTCATTAACTTGGACTTGGTTAATTGGGTGTGTCAGTAAAATCTGAAAAGGTTAAAAATTTGAAATTTTGAAAAAGTAATTTCGCTTGAAAATGCTTATTCCGCTTGAGTGGTGATTCCGCTTGAACTTACTGGTGTCATTTTCAAGCGGAATAAGACTGTCTATAAATAGCGGCGGTATTCCGCTTGAAAGGTTCATTGTTCTTATTCCGCTTCAAAGACACTTCTCCGGCGATTTCAAGCGAAATCCCAAAACCTTCGTTTTTAAGCTATTACTCTGTCCGATTGTTGTTAGATTACCTGATTTTAGTTGGTTGGTACAACTATTATCATGGGAAAGGTAAGATTGATGGTCAATTTGACCCAGATCCGTCTGTTTTTTGTTTGCCGGCGATGAACAGGATAAAAACTTAGATCTAGGGTTTAATATTGATTTAAAATGAACGTAAATCATATATGTGTAGTCGGAATGTGTTGTAGAACTATCTTAGGGTTTTGATGTAACATCCCGAAAATACAAATTCTTAAATTTCGATTAAACCAGGAATGACACTAAGCTAGTTAGTTTATCACTTATGAGTAGTTAAAGACATAGAAATAAAACAAAAGAAACTAGAGGGACCAAAAGTGTTAAACTTGAAAATAGTTTTAATAAAAACTATTTTATTAAAACACAAACCAAAAATTTAGTACGGGGATCGACCAGAGCAAGTAGGGGGCGACCTGGGTTCTTTCAAAACCCTGGTTCATGCTAAATCCCACAAATTGAAGATCAAATTCGCTCCCAAATCGAAATCTGAGTTAAGATTAGTAATCCCCATTACAAGGGGGTTGTAAGGTATGTAAAATTTGATGTTAATTCTCTGTTCGAAATTCTCATGAATTTGGGAAATCCCAAATTAGAGGTTGCATGTTTGTTATTTGGATAGAATAGGGATGATATAGTGTCTAGGGATAAAACCTAAACAATAACATGTGAAATCATGTCTAAATTCAGGAAATTTCATGAACTCATTGAAGGTGGTTCATGGGTTTTGTAAGATAATGATGAACACTAGGGTTTTGAGCATTATTCTTGTGTAATGTGGTTCATAGGAAGAGATTATTGAAATCTGAATGTTAAACCTTATATATGAAAGCTTGATTGATGGAAATTTAGGGTTACATGACAAGTTATGAGCTTGTTAATGAATTATTTAAATTCTGCCCTTAAGGTGTTTGTGAAAATGCCTCAAAGAAGGCTTAAAACTGAAATTCAAAGTTGAAACACATAATTATGATGTTTCGGTTTACTACGCGATATATGATTTAAAGGGAGTTCTAAACATGTTATAAATGAACTCTATAGGAAAGGACGCAGGAGCGTCAAGTGGACAAGTGGGTGGCGAATCGCGTTTGAAAGGCTTACTTTGAAGGTATGTAACTTGACCCGTTACATTAAGTGATTTGTGGTTATATTATGTATAGTCGCATTTTAGAATAGAAATTTGTGGTTATATTATGTATGATCACTACTTGAATTAATAGAGTTAAAATTTATAAGGAACCGTTTGGTAGTCATCACATTGGAGGATTTCCACAAGATGAGCCAACGGGTCAAACAATAGTGTAAATTGTAGTATTGGTGTTCTAATTAGTTAGCATTGGCGATAAAATCACAAGAGCGTTAAACCATGGAATTGGTAAAGAAGCGCAAGTGATGCTAAGCCCCGGATGATGGGTATAAGGCGCCATAGGCTTACTAGTGTAATGTAGTAAAATAGAAAAAAAAGTTAGAATGGGTCGAATGTTAGTATAGTGGCTTTTAGCCGTATTAATCGGTGAGTCAAATTTTGGTATGATAGTCGTAAGGAACATGTCCTTAATAAATTTACATATATACAGGAAAAGAATCGTCTAAAACGATGTGTGGAATAGGGTGAAATTAACAAAAATAGTCAAATGGGAAAGTTGCAGAGTCCACCATAAATTACGGTCTCCACCGTAATTTACGGTGGAAAATAAAAGACTTACGGTGGTTTTCTACTGATTTACGGTAGACCAGAAAGTTCAAGGGACTACCGTAACTTACGGTAGATACCGTAAGTTACGGTAGAGTCCTGGAATTTTTATAAGTTTT
This sequence comes from Helianthus tuberosus, assembly GCA_030545235.1. Classification (NCBI taxonomy): domain Eukaryota; kingdom Viridiplantae; phylum Streptophyta; class Magnoliopsida; order Asterales; family Asteraceae; genus Helianthus; species Helianthus tuberosus. The sequence goes on from CM060393.1 coordinate 36,749,491, forward strand.
TGCATATTATAGTTAATCGAATCCGTTTTGATTGTAGTTTCGATTATGTAATATTTATAAGAACTCTAACACTAAGATTTGTTAAAAATCTTCAGTTTTCAGGTTTTGCAAGTATGTGGACGATGATCAAGCATGATTTTGAAGAACCGAACACGAACTTTTGAAGCTTTCGCGTTATCTAACTCTAATAGACAATCTTTTTGAAAATGTAGACTATGTGCTAAACAACTTATGAATGTTTGAATTAAACATTAGTTGACTAATGTTTTGATACTTATGAACTTTATCTATGGAACTTATGTTATAAGTTGGACATCTTTTATATAAAATTGTATGAATTATTATTAAATTCAAGTAGTAATTAGAAGGGTGTTACATTTGATTGAACCAGATCTATTGATTCTGCATGAAAGACGATGAACAGGAAGTTCAGACTTAGATCTAGGTTGTGTTTGTGTTCTAAAATGAGAATAAATCATACCCACATGCTCGAAATCTATCATAGAACAAACCCAGTTGATTGATTTCATCATAAGAAATGTTTTGAAAAATTTGCTCATGATTCCGTTTGAAACATGGTATTCCGCTTGAAACTGATTTCTTTTGAAATCAGTTGATTTCGCTTCAAATGGTATTCCGCTTCAAATGGGGATTCCGCTTCAAAATGATATTCCGTTTGAAATGGACATTTTTTTAAAACAAGGGATTTCGCTTCAAACTGTCATTCCATATTATATGTGATTTCGCTTGAATGATGTTTGATGAGAAAATTTTTCAAAATGTTTGATTTATTTGTATTGTGTTGATTTTCAGGCTTCAAATGTGATTTTTGATCCATTGCACAACAGTTGTTGTGATTTTGATGAGGATAAGATTCCAAAGTTGTCTGAATTCAGGAGTATTCTGGAATTTATGAGAAGGTTGCCTATACAAAAAGCCTTGACGAATCAACATCTGGTGTTTAGATCTCATATCAAACGTTTTTGGGAAAAGGCAACTTACAACGCTGAGAGCAAATGGTCATCTAAATGGCGAAAGATAGAGCAAGAAGAAATGTTGAAGGCTGAGAAAGAACGGAAGGCACGTGAAGATAGAGACAACATGTTAAGACATACTTTGGTGCAAAGAATGGCTACTGAAGAAAAGAAAAGAGTTGAAGAGAACGAGAAGCTTAGGAAGTTACTGAAGAAAAAGCCTAAACCAAGGGAAGAAAAGTTTAAGTCGCTGTAAAGAGCTGAAGACGGCTTAATGTCTATAGCCTACGTCTTAAGTCTAGGTCATGTTTGTATAGGGTTTACAGGGGTCTAAAGTGTAATTTTATGAATTTTGATGTAATTCCGCTTGAAATGACACTTGGTCATTTCAAGCGAAATCAGAAGTTGTAATTCCGCTTGAAATGACATGTGTCATTTCAAGCGAAATCATATGCCTATATATAGGCTAGTCTTGTTTCTCATTTGGCACGTAATTAGGAAGTGTGTCACGAAGTGCTGCTGAAATTCCGCCGTGTATTCAAGTATATTTTGAATGAGAAGCTTGTTTTAAAGTGAAATAATCTGTTTCTACTTAATTCTTACTTATTCTAAGCTGTTTGTTTGATTCCGCCTCTCAAACAGTTGTGTATTGCCTCTGATTGACTCATTTGGTCGGTAAAACGATCCTACAACGACAGCCGTTACGGAACCCTAGATCAATCGGGCAGAGTATCTAATACGTATCCAGGGGTTATGATACTTACAACGGAGCAGAACTTCGTTAATTAGGAGGTATTTTGCCCGTGTATCGTGCCTACTATAGAGAATATTGATAGAGAGATTGAAAATTTTGAACGAATTGGATTGAAGCCGATCGAGGGAATTTATAGGGCCTGATTTGGCTTTTCCCGCGGCCCGCGTAAAGAGAGACCACGGGCTACGCGGCCCGCGTAGTAGCCCGGGTAGGGTTTAGGTGATCCGGGTCATCGGCTAGCTTCGACGTGTGTTGGGCCACGTGGCAGCACCGGGCTGCGCCATATTTTTGACCTCTCGCGGCCCGCGTAAGGTCCCTAAGGGGTCTACGCGGCCCGCGACAAACCCAAAAATTGATTTTTAATTATTTTTAAAAATATTCAAGGTATTCGGGGTCTGTTTTTCGCGTATGGGGTGTGTTTTAGGACATATTGGGATATTTTAAAATATATTAGGGCGTCCTAAAAATTCAGGAGAGTGTCGGTTTAATTTAGGGTTGTTATAAGGGGTTAATGGGCTACTTTGATCAACAACTATTGAGGTAGAAGTGGTTGAGCTTTGACAGCTATTTTGAACATCTGCTGCTCTGGCAATGGATTTGAAGGTTTGTTGTGGAAGGATCACTTCATACCCATTGTCTGATGGAGGATTTTCTGATGGACCTGCACTGTTAGTCTTGACAGAAACATTTTCAAAGGTAAATTTATCAAGATCAAACAATTCTACAGGATTTGCATGGATTTTCATTGAAGAAAGTTCATTGAACTTTACATTCAAAGTCTCTTCCACTATTTTGGTCCTTGTGTTAAACACTTTATAGGCCTTAGCAGTGGTTGAGTATCCCAAATGATATCCACTGTCTACTTTGGCTGCAAATTTTGAAATTGAGTCTTTTAAGTTCAAAATAAAGCATGGGCAGCCAAATACTTTAAAGTATGAGATCAGTGGTTTGATTTTATACAGAAGTTCATAGGCAGTCTTTTGATCCTGGGGTTGATTAAAACTCAGTTCTAGACATAGCAAGTAGTGTTTACTGCCTCTGCCCAGAAAGTTAATGGCAAACCTGAATCAGCAAGCATGGTTCTGGCAGCCTCAATCAATGTCATGTTTTTTCTCTCAACAAACCCATTTTGCTTTGGTGTCCTTGGAATGCTGTACTGCCTTATAATTCATTTTGACACACAAAACTCATCCAACTCCCTATTTCTGAACTCTGTGCCATTGTCACTCCTGAAGACTTTTACTGGCAAGTCAAACTGCTTTTCAACCTGTTTGATAAAGTCTTGCAGAATGCCTGCAGTCTCATCTTTGGAATGTAAGAAATCAGTCCATGTAAACCTAGAAAAGTCATCTACAATTACCAAACTATTCAAAATTTGACTGTCCTTCTTCAGTTTCCAGCCCTTCTTGTATTGACTCTAATGCCATAAAACAGCATTCATCATTAGAAGCATCATTAGTAGCATAGAGTGCAAAATTTTCATCACCTAGCTCATTAGGTAAGCTGCTCCAGTCAACAAAGCCTTGGGTGAAAAAGCTTTGTTGATCTGATTAAACCACTGTTGGTGCAGCTTGTTGAGGTGCAACTGGTTGCACCTGAACCTAAGGGACAGGGGCTTGGACATACTGAATTTGTGGGACAGTGGTTTGGACATAATGCACAGGAACAGGGGTTGCAGGATGTGCATAATGGGCAGTGTTTACATGGGCAGCAGGTGTATATTGGGAATACTGCATAGTGCCTTGGTGATAATAGGTCCATTGGTTTGACTCCTACATTCCCTAGCAAAGTGACCTAACCTGTTGCACTTGTAGCATTTGATTTTTTACTTATCCAACCCTACTTTTAGATTCCCATGCAACCCTGGGAATTTTCTCCCTGTCCTTTTGTAAAACTTGCTGGTTCTAACACTCAGCAGTGCAAGTTGGTGTAATATGTCTATTTCCTCTAAGTCAGTTGGATGAAAATGCTGAAGATCATTTAGTTCAAAGCATAGATTTTCAGAGTTCTGATTTTCTCCATTTGCTGTGAAAGCATAATTGGATGAGTGAGGATCAGAGTTGAAGTTTCCACCAGCAATTATGTCAATAAAGTGATCATAACTCTGATCCTTACTACTGCCAGACTCTTCCTGACCCAAAAGAGCTGTGTTTCCAAATGAGTAGTCATCTGTAACTTTGCCAGACTCTTGCAACTTCTTTTTCTGGTTTAACTCTCTTTCATAGGTCAGGAGTCTACCATGAAGTTGGGTCAGTGTCAGATCTTTGAACTCAACAGAGTTTCTGGTTACAAAAGCAATTGTATCCCATTTTTCAGGAAGTGACCTTAAAAACCTGCTGTTTACAGTTGTTTTAGGAAATTCAGTTTTAACAAGCTTAAGTTCACTTATGAGACAACTAAATCGCTCAAACTGTTGTGTTAATGTTTCACCCTTAATGTGACAAAAGGTTTCATACTGTTGGTTCAAAATTTCCCTGTTGTTTTCAATTACTTCTTCAGTTCCCCCAAATTGTTCCTTAAGTGCATCCCACAATTCCTTGGCACTGTTACAGTGTAACAGCCCAGCATAAATTTCATTGGGAAGTGCAGATGCAACGATGCTAAATGCCTTGGCATCCAGTTCAATTTTCTGAAAATCCTAATCAGTATAGTTCTCAACTTTCTTAGGTTCGAACTTTTTTGGATCCTCAGCACGGCACCATTGGAACATGTGGTCCAAAGCTAACCGAATTCCAACATCCAGTGTTCTGTTGAGCTAAGATGTGACCCATCCTTCGCTCCCAGATGTTGTATTCATTTCTCTTCAACATAGGTGGTTTGAAGAGAGAACCAATGTTATTGTTCATATCTTGTGATTGTGACGTCATCCTGGTTGTTTTACAGGCACTGATTAATCAACTTTGCTCGTGATTAACCCTTACTCTGTTTTTCAACGAAACGAACAATTAATAAGTATCAACGATTTTGAGCCGAACTTTTTACGTCAAAATGATTGTTAGATCAAGTTTGATTGTCCAAGCTCTGATACCAATTGTTAGGATCTGAGTTTCTTATGATTGTGTTTGTTTGAATATAATGAAGATGAATTAAGATAAAGTGCAGCGGAATTAAAATGGAAACAAACTTTCAACACAATCAAATGAGAGAATTGCTTTTAACAAACATGTTTAACAGAGAATCGAATGATTGTATTTATTACAAACTTCAATTACACTTGCATGAATGCATACAATCTCCCCCTCAGCCTGAGCTCACAGAGAATGTTCGCATAGAATGAGTTGTGATGAAGAGAGCTAATAGAACAGTACAAGGTACTGTTCTATTTATAGTACCGAACAAACCACTGTGGCATCTTTGCTGACGTCACCATGAAAGTGACATCTAACCTCCTAACAACCTGTAACTACTGATCTAATACAACTACTGCTATTACAAACTACTGATTACAATAGATACAAAGGATAGACTAAACTACTACTTCCCATTCCACTGTTATACTCCTAGCAGTGCTTTGTCTCATCAGTAGTACTTGAACCATGACAGTAGATTGAACATCAGTGCTTAGTCTTCAACAGTCTTTAGCAGTTGTTGAAGATCAGCAATTGTGTAGACGAACAGTGGATGGAGGTCATCAGATATTAGGGCCACTTCTAAGGGGAAAGACTGATGCAAACATCTGTTTATTCTGAATCCACTGATCTGATCCAGTTTTGGCTTTATCAACTGTTCCTTTGTAGGGTTCAATCCCAACACTGCTTGATACTTGATTCAGAAGAGGATGTTGGTAGGTCTGCCATTTTTAATAGGATGTTTGAAATGCTGATAAAAAGATAAACTTTATAATAAAAGAAAAAAGCACTGAAAAATTATTGATATGAATTATTGAAATCAATTATTGAACTGAATTATTTGATTTGAATTATTGAGCTAAATTATAAAACACATTGTGCGAAAATACATATAATTACTTTTAAAGCGTGCGAAATATAGAGCAAAATATGTTAAATACTTTCTAGTCTGCGAAATGTCCAACTTAAACATGCGAAATTAAATATTAAACTTCATTGTGTGCGAAATGTCCAAATTAAACATGCGAAATTGTTCATATGATCCAATCTTAAATACCTGGGATATGTTAAAAACAAAACATGCGATATTTAAAACAACACATGCGATATGATAAACTCGACAAATAAAACCAGAAACAACTTATCTTCAACCTCGTTACAATCTAATAAAATGAAAATACCTTCAAATCAAATAAAACCCAAACCTCAACCGTAACCCTATGATGAAAAACCCAAAACAAACATCCTAAATGACGAATCCAGCATTTTCGGAAATCGCCAATCTGTGTTCGGTACAGGAATCAATAAAAAAACCTACAAATCGAATTGATACGAACAATAATTAGATGGACGGTTATGAAACAAGCTCGTAATCTGCTTCCTTCTTGACGGAATTCCCTGATTAGCCCTCAGATGTTTGAACAGAATGTCTGATATACCCTTATCTAATTAAATTGAATTAGGACACGTGTATGGCTGTGGGCATCGCGTACATAATGTACGATTAGGGGATTTGTATCCTACACTTTACCTATATATATATATATATGGTAGGGCTATATAGAAAACCCTATCTATATAAAAAACCCTAGAAAACCCAACCTCCCGACATTTTTTTTTTGAAAAAAATAACACATGTAATATACATGTTTTTAAGAGTTTTGGGCCAAAAAAATCAAAAAAGCGCCGAAGGGATAATTTAAAAAAAAATTTCAGCAATTTATGTCTTTTGTGCCTAACACATGTTAGGCACTGAAATTTGTTTATTTATTTAAAAAAAATCCCTTCGGCGCTTTTTTGTTTTTTTTGGCCCAAAACACTCTAAAACATGTATATTACATGTGTTATTTTTTTCAAAAAAAAAAAATGTCGGGAGGTTGGGTAAAAATGGGGGGAGATTTGGGTTTCCAGAGTTTTCTACCTAAATAGGGTTTTCTGTCTAGCATTGTCCTATATATATATATATATATATATATATATATAGAGAGAGAGAGAGAGAGAGAGAGAGAAACAGGATCAGGAGAAAACGCCCAAAAGTGTGAGAACGGTGAGAACACATCCTGGCCCAACACGTGGCGCGGGACATGATCAGGGTCCGAGAGGTTTTTTGTCTTTTTAGTATTCTTATCCTTTCCCGATTTTCACGTTTGACATGGTGCTTCATTTTGGCGTGGAGGATAATTTTGGCGTTATCTGGAATCATTAATTATTTGGCGTTTTACTGTTCTTCTCAGATTTCTTCTCGTTGAATTAATTCTTTTTGTGTCACATAGTTAATTTTTTTGGCGTTATGGCTTTTTCCATGTCATTTTTTTGGCGTTCTGGGTCTTTTTGTTAATAATTGATTACCATAGATTAATATTTTATAAAATTACAATAATACGAAATCAAAATAAACTAATAGTCTTCCGTGGGTGGGATTACATAAGAGATGTACACATCGCTTTGTTCATCACTTTCTTCAGATTCATCATCATCAAATTTTAGATTGGCGTATAACGCCATTAGCTCGTCTCTTCTTTGCTGTAGCCTATTCTAGAATATCACTGCATCCTTGGATTTTGGATCGTTCGAAGGTGCTAAATCACAGAGTTGTTCAATGATAGATAGCAACCTTGTCTTCAACATTTCCTCCATTGGCAATGAATATTGCACCCCGTTTTTATAAGTCACTTCAAGCGTTCCTTCTTCCTCATGCATCACCCAACTGCGAAGTTTTGGTAGAGGAATATCATCAATATCATCATCATCTTCTGCCGGAAATTTTCTCTTCAGTCTTTTTATTACAGTTCGGGTTCTTTCACAATCGTTGGCCATTGGAACCCCAAGTGCGAGGATATCCCTCTGAACCCCTTCATTCATACCAAGCATGGCTTTGATTGTCCTTACCTTCACCCTTCTCCTATCAGAGAACTTTATGATGAATCGTTTCTCTTTCCTTTCATACCTCCATGCAATAACCTTAGCCATTTTTAAAGTTTTTGTTGTTTTGGACAATATGTGGCGTTTTTAGTCAATGTTTTTGGCGTGTTTGAGCTTGTGTTCTCATGATCTTCTTTTATATTGACTTTTTTTCCCACGCATGACAGGTAATTATGGCGTTTTGAAAAACATAAATAAATTCAATTCCCTAAGCATTTGGCTTTCAATATAAGAAATGTTAGTAATTATGTTTTCCGTCGTTTCATTTTACTGTTTTTGCAGTTACCGTGTTTTGTTTTCAGACTCAACTGTTTTTATGGTGTAACATGTCTAATCTTGACGGCTGTAATTATGGCGTTATGTTTTCCAATGGCATTTAGATAACGATGAGACTTTTTTGTTTTATTTTCTTTGCACATTGTTTTACGCTTTTTTTTATAATAGTACTTGTTCAAAGTAATTTTATTATAGTTTGGTAGTTTTTTGGGGGCGTTTTTATGACATGATGGCGTTTTACAAACATTTGCTCGTTTTGGCGTTTTATTACATTTTTCATTATAGTATTAATATACTTTTGTTGTTTATTAACTGAAATTACAAAACAAACAACAGATAAAGAAAATTAAAAAAAAAAACCAAATAGAAGCAGTTTATGATCTAAATCTTCAGTGTCTTTTTTTCTTTTGAAACTACAAGAACTGTCACAAATAAATAGCGTTTTGGGGTTGGCGTCGTTTATTTTCTTTGTTAATGTGTTGAAGTGTCTTTGTGGATGTTGGAGACATAGATCGACCCTGTGTGGGTGGATGCTATCTGTCAGTCGTCTTCATTATAATCATCGAGGCCAAAGTAGCATTTACACTGTGATAGGTCTCTTCTAATTATCCAAACCTTCTTTAAGAACAAAGATGACAGAATGATATATGGGTGTCATGAGTCCCTCTTTTTTGAATTTTGTCCATCTCATGCAGCAAAATCTTATTACACTCACGTAACAAATCATTCAGCGAAACTTCATGCAGAACATTACTGAGTATCAAAGAAAAGATATCAAAGAAAAGATGTTTGTCATCGTTGTATTTTTTGGCGTTTTACATTGAGTTTATTTTTTTTAGGAACCAGTGTGTTTTTGTGTGTTTTTTTGGTGTGATAAACGGAAGGTGGTGAGACGTTTCTATTTATAGGATTTTTTTTGGCGCGTAGTTTAGGCGGGATATTATTTTTATAACAAAAAATGTAATTAACATTTATCTGGATGTAAGGCTTGGCGTTATATTATGGCGTTTCACATTTTGTGGCGTTTTTGTAGCCTGTGAGCTTAAATAAAAACACAGAAAAAAAGTACGCAGTGATAAAATTGGCGTTTTGTATTTATTTGGCGTTTTATATTTCAACGGCATTTTATGTGAGAAATGATGTTTTACCTTTTTTACCCTTAATGAAGCGCGTCCACGTAATAAAATTGATGTTATTTACGAAAACGTCACCGCCCCAATCTAGTCCATAGATTGTTTTGATCGGACGATCCATAAGCGTTCTCACCGTTCTCATACTTTCTACCGTTTTCTCTAAATCCTTCCCTATATATATATATATATATATATATATATATTGTTCTTTGGCCGACAATAGATGGTGAAAGAAAAGAAGGTACATATAATTCAACAAATGGACAACCTACTTTTCTTATTTTCAAAAGGTGGTGGCCAATAATTCTACAAAGAGACAAGATACTTTTCTTATTTTCCAAAAGTGGTGCAATCATTCTACAAAGAGACAAGATACTTTCCAATATGGTGCAAGTAATTCTCAAAATGGACAAACAACTTTTCAACAAAAGCCATTTCATACGGAAGCTTTTCCAAGATTCAATTATGAAGACCCTTTTATTTCATCTATAAAAGGGAGGATGATCAAGAAAGAAAACACACTTTTCTACACACCTTTTCTTACATTTTCTCTTATGTATGAAAAAACCCTCAAACCCAAAACTTGTATTATCAACTTCTCTATGTTCAAGATCTTTAGATTTTCAAATTATAGTTGCTCCTCCCGATTGTAAAGAAATCAATTGTAATCAAGATTATCAATCAATAAATTCAGGTATATTTTAAATTTATATCATGGTTGTTTATGTTGCCATCTCTTTAAATTAATTCATATTGTCTTTATGTTTAATCTTCTTCATAAACATATATTTGGTATCAGAGCCATGACTCTGTTTAGAAACTGTTTTAATAATTAATTTATTATGAATATTAGCCCTGAATTTTTAAAGGGGGGTAAAGCTGTGTTGGTAAGCCCTGTCGATTGTCGGTTGGATTAGCATTATGCCCAAAAAGATGAAAATGGGCAGCCGGACCACGACGATATGGAGTGTTCCCTCAGTATAAGCTCTACTTTAAAAATTTAAAGACTAATAATTATAATGAATCAGTTATCAAAATTCTTTTCTAAACGAGATTATAGCTCAAATACTAATGATAATGATGAAGAAGACTTAAACATGAACTCGTTACATATGAATTCTGTTGAAATTAATATTTCTCAAATTGAAAACAATCTTTTAAATTGGAGTATACCAAAACAAGATGTTAAAACTATTTACAAAATTGGTACTTTTGATTTTTTACAAGATTATTCTATAAAAACTCATGAACAAACTATACCTATTAATAAAGAGTATCAAAACATGCAATTATTATCAGTAGAAGCTATTAAAAGACATAGAAAATTATATAAATTTCTACACATAGGATTAGTTCAAGTCGCCATTAAACCTATGTTCAGATTAGGAATTGATGCTCCTGTTTTACTAATTTTAAGAGATGCAAGACATACAAATTTTAATAATTCTTTGCTAGCTATGGCTGAGTCTAATATTTCAAATGGTCCTATTTATTTTAATTGTTATCCAAACTTTTCAATTGGTTTATTTGATCCACATATTTTAGATACTTTAACATTAACAATTAAAACTAAAAACTTAGAATTTAAAGAAAAAACTAATGCTGCAGTAGTTATATATAGAATATATTATAAGACAATGACTACCACTATAGAACCTAAAACAAAATTAGTATCTCCAAAAGATGAAACTATTATTTTTGAAGCTAATACTATGCATACAAAAATAAGAACACCTAAAAAATTAAAATGGAATGAAATAACTCAATCATTAACGTGGAATTTACAAGATATAAACCCGCCGAAACCTATAGAGATAGATAATCAAACATCTAGCATAGTAGAACATTCTGATGGTTCAATAGATATTTCTTTTAGTAATATACCACCAAGGCATTCTATGGGAGCAAGTACTTCTAGAAATACTTTAGATGAAAGTCTATTTAGAAGAAGTTTATCAATGAAAATAAAAGGTGTTGATTTTTCAAATACTATTCCAAAACCACTATATGAAGAAAATGATAGTGATAATAATACTTATGTTCCAACTAAGTCTGATATGGGAGATTATGAAGATATACAATGAGTGATTCAAAGGTTCAAGCTCGAAGAAATTGCAATATTTGGCTTTTAAAAAATTGCAATAGAAGAATAGAAAATTTGAATCAAAGATTAGAAGAATATAATAAAATTCCATATATGATACCTCCGTCTGAATATATTCCATGTAATATGCCTCGATCTGACCCATATCATCCCTCTAATTATATAGATTATAAGAGTCAATATCGATCATTTTTAAAAGAAAAATTAAGAGAAGAAAATAATCATAGAATAAAGCTTATGGAAAAAATTTCTAGAACAACTTGTTAAGTATGAATAAAGAAATGTTAAAATATTTAAAAGATGAAATGTTCAATAATTATAATAATAAAAATTTAATATGGTATTTTTCTAAATTTAATGAGGATGAAAGATTTTTACATGAAATTGATTGGCAATTATATATGTGTGAAAATGATGAAAATATTCCATTTTTCTCCTGGTTTTATTTTTACTGTATAGAAAATAAAATTGAGTATCCATTCTTTGAAAATATATCTGTTAATAATACTATAACCAAAACCTATACAATTATAGATAAAAATAAAAATATTACTAGTATACACCCTCCACATATGGATATAAAGATAGAAACTGAAAATAAAGAATATATTGCAAAACCTTTAGCAAACCTTAAGGAAGATATAGATAAAAATGTAAAGGCAATTATTTTTTAAAATAATTATACTAATGAGAAATTAAATACTATAGGAGAACAATTAGAAAGAATAGAAACTAATAAAAACTTTAGATCAACCTAGTACTTCAAATACTAAAACAATAACTGAAACTATAGAAAATCCAATATTTAAACCATACAATATAGATATACCAATACGTCTAAACAAACAACAAGACATGTTACAAGATATTAACTCAAAACTCTCAAAATTAAATATAAATGTTATTTCAGAACAAAAAAATTCAGAATATTGAAGAACAATTTAATGATTTTCAATTAGAAGATTCTATAAATAAAATTAAAAGAAATTATCATTTTTCAAAAAATAATACTTATACTACTATACCTGAAACAAGAAATTATTACCCTAGACCTACTCCACCTGATTTACAATTTGAAGAACGACATACTTTAGTTCAAGCCAAATATGATGGAAGTTCTCTATATGAATGGAGTATAGAAGGTCAAACAGAACATCAAATTCTTAGTTTAATGCAAGAAATGATAATGGCAGCCAAAGCATATAAAGCAAATGGAAATGATGATACTGCAATTCTTAATATGATAGTTTCTGGTTTTACTGGAATTTTAAAAGGCTGGTGGGATAAGTATCTCACAGAAGAAGAAAAACATATAATTAAAAATGCTAAAAAGATAGTTATTAAAACAGAAAATAATGTTCAAACACCAACTGAAATACCCGATATAATTAATACTCTAGTATTTGCTATAATCCAACATTTTATTGGAAATCCAACAGATTATCAAGAAAGAAATTCATTAATACTATTAAATTTGACATGTAGAAAATTACAAGATTTTAGATGGTATAAAGATGTTTTTCTTTCAAAAGTCATGACAAGAGAAGATAGTAGAGAAGCCTATTGGAAAGAAAGATTTATAGCTGGGTTACCAAAATTATTTGCAGAAAGAATAAGAGAAAAAATTAAACAAGACTTTAATAATAGTATTCCCTATAGAGACTTATCTTATGGTCAAATAATAAATTATATAAATCAAGAAGGATTAAAAATATGTAATGATTTAAGACTAAAAGAAAAAATAAAAAAGGATGGAATCCAAGGTCACCAGGAATTAGGAAGTTTTTGTCAACAATATGGATTTGAACCATTTAAAACTCCTTCTAAACCTAAAAGGAAAATTCCTAAACAATTTATCAAAAAGAATTATAAAAGAAAACCATATATTAAAAATAAACAAAAATATTACAAAGATAAGACTGATTTTCAAAAGAAAAAAGGAAAACAAGATATTGTTATTTGCTATAAATGTGGAAGACAAGGACATTATTCTAAAGATTGTTATACTAAGAAAAAGATAAATGAATTAAATATTTCTGATGAATTAAAAGAACAAATAAATAAAATACTTATTTATGATAATTCAAGTGAAAATAGTATTTCAGACTATAGTGATAATGATTTAAATTATATTGAAGATTCTAATTCAGAAAGTAGTTCAGAAGAAAATTTATGTGAATGTAGTGGTCCTTGTATTTGTGAAATTGATGGTACAATAAATTCTTTAACATCAGATAATAAAGACTTATTTGAATTATTAGAAAAAATTGAAGATAAAGAAGTAAAACAAGTATATTTAAAACAATTAAAAGAAAAATATAAACTACCAATAGAAAAGGAAACAAAAGCATATAATTTTAATGAAATATGTCAAAGATTTCAAACAAAACAAATAAAAGAAAATCCTGTCACAATAACCGAATTACAAATAGAATTAAAAAATATTAAAGAAGAAATTCTAGAAATAAAATTACAAATTAAAGAATTAGAAAAAGAGAAAAATAAAGAAGATGAAGAAAATACTAAAAATGATACTGAAAATGTAGAAAAAATAAATCGTATAAAAGGATTAACTTCTCAAAAATGGTATACTAAGTTGAATATAATAGTCAATAATGAATTTCGATTATCATTAGTTGCTATGATTGATAGTGGAGCTGATATGAATTGTATTCAAGAAGGTTTAATACCCACAAAATACTATGAAAAGACTACATATAGACTATCTGGAGCTAATGGAAACCCATTAAATATTCAATACAAACTATCAAATGTTCATATTTGCAAAGAAAATTATTGTTACAAAACTCAATTAGTTTTAGTAAAAGATTTAACATCTCAAATTATTTTAGGACTCCCGTTTATAACACAATTATATCCTTTCACGGTTGAAGAAAAAGGAATAAGTATTAAGGTATTAAATAAAAAGATTTATTTTGAATTTGCCCATCCAATTACATCTAAGCAAATAAACATTTTAAGTTTAAAAGAAAAACAGAAAGAATTTTTAATTGAAGAAATTGATCATGTTAGAATAAAGAATCAATTGCAAGATAAAACAATTATAAAAAGAATACAAGAAACTGAGAATAAATTCAAAGATAATGTTTGTGCAAATATTCCAAATGCTTTTTGGGAAAGAAAACAACATGTTGTAAAATTACCTTATATTAAAGATTTTAATGAGAAAAATATTCCAACAAAATCTAAGGCAATACATATGTCTCAAGAATTAGAAAGCTATTGTAAAAAGGAAATACAAGAATTATTAGATAAAAAACTAATAAGGCCATCTAAATCCCCTTGGTCTTGCTCTGCCTTTTATGTTCAAAATAGTGCAGAAATAGAAAGAGGAGCTCCTAGATTAGTTATAAATTATAAACCATTAAATAAAGTTTTAGAATGGATTAGATACCCTATACCAAATAAAAGAGATTTATTAAAAAAGATTTATGATTCAAAAATATTTTCTAAATTTGATATGAAGTCTGGATTTTGGCAAGTTCAAATTGCCGAAGAAGATAGATATAAAACTGGATTTAATGTACCATTTGGACACTATGAATGGAATGTTATGCCTTTTGGATTAAAAAATGCTCCTTTAGAATTTCAAAATATAATGAATGATATTATTTTACCATTAGGAAATTATGCAATTGTTTATATTGATGATGTACTAATATTTTCAAATTCCTTAGACCAACATTTTAAACATTTAAATGCTTTCTATAATATTATTCATAAAAATGGATTAGTAGTATCACCCTCTAAAATGAGTCTTTTTCAAACAGAAATAAGATTTTTAGGACATAATATTATTCAAGTAACAATAAAACCTATTAACAGAAGTTTAGAATTTTCAAATAAATTTCCAAATGAAATTAAAGATAAAAAGCAATTGCAAAGATTTTTAGGATGTTTAAATTATATTCATGATTTTTTTCAAAGATTTAGGAATTATATGTAAACCTCTATATGACAGATTAAAAAAGAATCCAAAACCATGGACTCAAGAACATACAGATATAGTAAAATATATTAAAGATAAAATAAAATGTTTACCATGTTTACATATTCCCCATCCCAATGCAAAACTAATTGTAGAAACCGATGCAAGTGATCTAGGATTTGGAGGAATATTAAAACAAGAATTAGATAATAAAGAAAGTTTAGTTAGATATTATTCAGGTGCATGGAATGATACTCAGAAAAATTATTCTACAATCAAAAAGGAAATTTTAAGTATAGTTTTATGTATAAAAAAGTTTGAAGATGATTTATATATGAAACCGTTTTTATTAAGAATTGATTGTTTATCTGCAAAATATATTTTAGAAAAAGATATTAAGAATTTGATTTCAAAACAAGTTTTTGCAAGATGGCAAGCATTATTAAGCAACTTTGATTTTCAAATAGAATTTATAAAAGGAGAAAACAATTCTTTACCAGATTTTTTATCTAGAGAGTTTTTACAGGGAATATGAGCAACGATTCTTCAAAAAAGATTGTATTATCAAAAAAACAATTCTCAAAGTCCCAATTATCAAGTTCTCCAGGTACTCCTTCAAGACCAGCCCATGTACAACAATATCCTTTATTACCCAATATACAAAACAGATTTGCCCCTTTATCCCCAGGGCCTAGACCTAGACCTCCATTCTCATCTATTATTAAAAATCTAGAATCAAAACCCATTATTCAATCCCCTTCTTTCACAAGGCTTTCTAAACCAGCCTCTCCTTCAAGCTCTTCTCCAGCCACTATTCCTTACACTATTAACCCCAATAAAAAGATTATCAAAATTTTAGAACCTTTGGAAGTTGAAAAGGTTAGCCAAAATTTTTTATCTCTAATCGACTTCATCTATCCAAGAGGATGTCACTTTTTCAAAGGAGATTACAAGACCCGAGAGTATTATCAAGCAATTTTAGTAGATTCAGAATCAGCAGCTATTCGACATAATTTTAATAAGGAAGATCCTACTAAGATTGCTTATAGTCAAGTAAAAATTTTAAGAGTCCTATCTTTAGAAGACTGGAATTCTAAGTTCTATAATCCAAAAACCCTTTCAGGCTTTAGCACCTATCCTCAATACGACTATTATGATTATCAAGATGCATGGGAATATGCATTCTTTCTAAGAAACTTTGACCATTCCTGGTTCTTCCAATTTGATGAAGAATTCTCAAATACTTATCCTAGATGGTTTGTTAAATGGTTCAAATATATGGGAATTATTCCAGAAGCTTTTCCCAAGGAGATTTCAGAAGCATTTTCAAAATTTGTCGAATATTTTCAACATGAAGGAACACCAATTTTTGAATATACTTTACAGTTTATGAGTGTATTCAGAATCCCATGGATTTGTTTATGGACGTACAATTTTCAAGAAGAAAACCCTTCAGAACTTTCTCTTCCATTGCTCTTTAGGCAATATAGATGCAAATGGTGGAACAAGTTTGTTACTACAAAGGCCAATTCTCAAGCAGTTACCAAGTACTATAAAGAATTAACCATTCAATATGAAAAAAGTCTAAAGTCTCCAATTCTAGATATCAAAGCCAGCGATGAAGATCAAGAGTATATTAAAAGATTTTCAGATTGCAAGTCTCCAGAAGATATTTTAAAATTAGTCAATGAAATTAGACAGTCTCCATCTCCTTCAAAACACTCATCCCCGGAGACTGAAGTTTTTCAAGATTCTCAAGACCCATATGATTTGATGTAAAAAAAATAGTAATAATAATAATAATAATAATAAATGTAATCATTGTTCTTTGGCCGACAATAGATGGTGAAAGAAAAGAAGGTACATATAATTCAACAAATGGACAACCTACTTTTCTTATTTTCAAAAGGTGGTGGCCAATAATTCTACAAAGAGACAAGATACTTTTCTTATTTTCCAAAAGTGGTGCAATCATTCTACAAAGAGACAAGATACTTTCCAATATGGTGCAAGTAATTCTCAAAATGGACAAACAACTTTTCAACAAAAGCCATTTCATACGGAAGCTTTTCCAAGATTCAATTATGAAGACCCTTTTATTTCATCTATAAAAGGGAGGATGATCAAGAAAGAAAACACACTTTTCTACACACCTTTTCTTACATTTTCTCTTATGTATGAAAAAACCCTCAAACCCAAAATTTGTATTATCAACTTCTCTATGTTCAAGATCTTTAGATTTTCAAATTATAGTTGCTCCTCCCGATTGTAAAGAAATCAATTGTAATCAAGATTATCAATCAATAAATTCAGGTATATTTTAAATTTATATCATGGTTGTTTATGTTGCCATCTCTTTAAATTAATTCATATTTTCTTTATGTTTAATCTTCTTCATAAACATATAAGTGAATTATTCGATGATATTATGATATATGTGTATATGTATGGTTTGTACGTTGGATTGGTTGATAGGCAATATTTAATCTATACTACCTTATTAAGCAAACTAGGTTTTCTACCCTTATGGTAATTTTACATTGTGTGCACATCTTCAAGCAACATATATGGAATTAGGAGAAGCCTACATTAATTATGTCAGACTTAAACCGTCCAGGAAGGAGAGGGAGAGAGAACCATAAAAGAGAGCGAGTAGCGGGGTTAGAGAGTGAAAGAGCGACGGGAGAGGGAATGGGGAGACCAAGCACGGCCTCCGGCCACCTTAAACCTGCAATAACGACGACAGTGATGTGATGGTGTCACTTGGTTAGAGCACGATGGGGGTTCCGGTGATGAGGTTGAAAGTGAATCCCAATCGTTCCTCTTGCACCGTCGTTGAATGCCAATCGTCGCCTCCTTCACCGCGCTAAAGGTGTCGTCGATTAGGTAGTGAAACCCATTGTCGGGGATTCTGAATCGACTTTATGTCTACCGTATGGCGAATGTGAATCGCCCCTTCGTTCAATTCTAACATCGTCTGCAACGTATGGTTTATATATATTTGCTCTCTCCCCAACCAATGATATATTAAGCTGATAATGAATCCATTGTTTTTGCAGGGACTTAGGGTTCTTCGGCTTACCATGTACATAGGGAGACGTCGGTATTATCGGACCAGGAGAGATGGGTCAATAATGATTCAATTACATTCAAATAAACCCGGGTACAACTCAGACGTGAAGAACTTTGTAGCCCATGCAACCCCAATACATCATGCAGCAACTTGTTTTTAGTTTCTAATTTTATCACATGCAATTTTATTTCTAAGTTATTTTATTTTAGAATAAAGTCCTTTTTGAATCCCTGTGGTTTGTGCATTTTAACTATTTGAATCCAAAAACCAAACTTGTCTTGATTTGAGTCCCTGTGGTTTGTATTTTTAACCCTTCGAATCCAAAATGAAACCTCATCCAACCCTTTGAGTCCTTGTGGTTTGTATTTTTAACCCTTTGAATCCAACCCTTTTAGTCCATGATTTGGATGAGGTTTGCGTTTTGGATTCAAAGGGTTAAAAATACAAACCACAGGGACTCAAATCAAGACAAGTTTGGTTTTTGGATTCAAATAGTTAAAATGCACAAACCACAGGGACTCAAAAAAGACTTTACTCTTTATTTTATTTACATTTTCAAAGCTAGGTTTTCCACTTCCCTAAGATGTAGCAACATGGGTTGTACCGGAATTTCATCACCTGTGTATTGCGATTGAATGAATGAACACAGGCAGAGTGACACTATTTAGAATTTGTTAATTCTCTTGTTCTTGAGATTTCCTTTCCAATGCTATCTTATTTTGGCCGATTAAGAGGTGATCTTTGGAATCCCGACTTGAATTACATGGTGTTTTCTGTATCCTTTCCAATGTTATTTAAATTTTAACGGCGGTTATTTAAAGTTCAATATTTTGATTTTCCTATTTTCCCACTTACTAGTAATTTTTAAAGTGAAATAATTTCCGTCTTGAAAACTTTATCATCTCTTAATTTCCAACTACTTTATCAACTCTTTGAAAACCAAGTTTATTAATTGGGAATGAGATAAAGAAACAAATATAACTAGTTTAATATCCGTCCGGTGGACGGGTTACGTAGATGTATTTATATTGTAACAACATGAATTACAAAACACTAATAAAATGTTCTTTTATGTAAAAGCGATCCTATGTGTATTTAAATTCATCTAAAAAATATTAACTATCACAAAAATAATTGACATTACCCATCCGGTGGATGGGATCATTCACTTCATAGTGTAAGCACTGTATCAAATCATATTGCCAACAAAAAGTCATCTTTCTTAGATAAAAATGAAAAATAAACATAAAAACATAAATAAACAACAAACATACATTCGTAATATAAAGTTTAAAAGAAACACTCACCAACATTCGACAAATTTATGACATTATGATGACGAAAATTAAAGTATGTAAATACTCCAAAGTTTCCTCAAATCCACGTGGAATTCCTATCGATTTCCAATGGATAACAATCCATCTTTCTCGCGTTCGCTCTTTCTCCCAATCAGTCGCGAGGATATATAATATTGAACAAATAAATATCCATGGAAATAAAAATCCAGGTGTTTATTTATTTATATACTTCATCATATATATTGTCCCCCTCAGAACTGTTATATTCTGTAGTATATTACACATGTCGTTTCAAGCAACACATGACGTTTCGAAGGAATGGCAGTTATTTCTTTTTACCCATTCCTTCCCTTTGAAGTAAACACCGACACAAACATTCCACTACCGGCATGAACCAAAGAGAGGCGTCTCCTCCCACCACCCCGTCGTTTGTCACCTTGCCAAACAGTGCGTCTCCTCCAACAGCCACCACCCCCATCGTTTGCTACCTTTTCACTGCTCTATTTAACCATCACCACCCCCATTTTTGTTCTTTTATCATATGAACGTCCACATGCTTTTTCTGGCTTTCACCCGTCAATAGGTTTTCTAATTAGTCTTCTATTTTCTGACTTTCTAATTCGTTCCACATGTTGGAGATTGCAGAAATGCAGATGAAGATGAAACGACCAGCGTAGGGAAGATGTTTGGAATTGCCACTAACCTTAGATCTGAAATTTTAGTCTTTGATGTATGGTCATCGGAAGGTGGCGATAGGCGTGTCAGAGTACAAGACAGGAAAACGATGTACGATGTATGGTCATCGGAAATTTTAGTCTTTGATTGCTTCATCGCCTCCGACTTCCACTGTAACTGCAATTTCCAGAATGTCCGACGGTGGTGGTGATGATTTCCACTTAATAGGGTTATCCGATGAGAATGTTATTGTTGATTTCTTGCGGTTTATCCCTCAAGTTGTTGTAATTCGATTGATTGAAATGAAGATAATTTATCCAAACAAAATTTCCGGTTAGCCGTTGCGACGTGCGCTGAAAGAGGATATTGCGGAATACTGATAAGATGATAACTTAATTTTGTTTAGTTGGGCTTTTGATGTTGGCCCGTTCTCAAATTCCTGATTATTTTATTAGGTTTTTGTTTTTTTTACTACCATTTTTGTCCCTGTGTTTTGTTCACTTTTGCCATTTCAGTCCAATTTTCAAAAATGTGCCGTTTTCCTTCCTGGAATACTGGAAACGTGCCGTTTCAGTCTAAAAATTAAAACCCAGTTAACTTAGACAGGTTTAATAAATGGTATTTTTGTCCTTTTATATTTCTTTTATTTTCACCTTATTATGTCTGACCAAGGAAAAGACAAAAATACTCTTCATTAAACCTGTCTGACTTAACTAGGTTTTAATTTTTGGACTGAAACGGCACGTTTTCAGTATGTCAGGGAGGAAAATGGCGCATTTTTGAAAATTGGACTGAAACGGAAAAAGTGAACAAAACACAGGGACGAAAATGGCAGTTAACTCTTTTATTTATATAAATTCTTGATTATTTTATTAGGTTTTTTTTTTTTACTATTTATATTCGGTGAGATAAAGCTAAAGCTTTAATAAAAAGTAATTACGTGTATACAATCCCATAGCCACATGGTAATTGAGAGAAACAGCACATCAACCACATGAGTAAATTTAATTCAAATATTTAAGGCTAATTTCATAATAAATATTACTTTTTTTTACATTCATTTAGTTATTCTTTTTGCCATTTCACTTTTACATCTAAGATAGACAGAATACCCGATCTCATGGTGATTTACATATCGTTCCTTGCTGTTAAAAAAAAAACTCAAATGAAACATTTAATGAACATAAAAACCTTTCCTTACTTATTAAACTAATAATAATTAGATCCTTAACATCAATTTGCTAAAATATAAAATTCACATTAATAATGGTTTCTATAGTTATGGTACATAAATTGGGGTGGGATTCGGTTACAAAGTCCATTTTTCCTACAAAGTGTACAAAGTCATAAAACACCACAATTTCAGCCTTAAAACACACTTAAAACCCACAAATAACATAGTGAAGATCACTAAAACACAATATCCAAACCCTAATAGTCTATAAAATTTCAAACACACCATCGTAGAACAATGGATATAAAACACAACATGATAAAACACACTAATGTTAGTCAGTCGATAATCAAATCTTTATCATACAAAA
This sequence comes from Helianthus tuberosus, assembly GCA_030545235.1. Taxonomy (NCBI): domain Eukaryota; kingdom Viridiplantae; phylum Streptophyta; class Magnoliopsida; order Asterales; family Asteraceae; genus Helianthus; species Helianthus tuberosus. The sequence goes on from CM060393.1 coordinate 36,771,261, forward strand.
CACAAAACAAAACCCACAGGTATGGGGTTTTAGTAATCCTCACTTCGTTATTTGTGGGTTTTAAGTTTCTTTTATGGTTGACATTATGGTGTTTTATGGCTTTTTACATTTTGTAGAAAAAATAGACTTTGTAACGAACTTCCACCCCATAAATTGATATAAATGATTAATTAAATATTAGCAAGTGAGTGTAAAAAGTTTATACTACAACACTCAATCGACTCTATGTGAAATACAGCAAACTCTCGCTTTAGTATGGTATTGTAGGCTAAAGTTTGGGCAAAATGAAAATAAATAATAAAAGAAAATTTTGTTTCATTTTGTTTAAACACTTATTGAAAATCATTTTATGTATTTTTTAACCAAACAAAATCAAACTATGTTTTAGCCTTTTTTTAATAATTTGTTTAAACTAAAACATATTCATGTTAGCAAATAAGCAATAACAATCGACTTTCCGCTGCAACGTGCGGTTAGCGTGAACTCGTTATTGAATATTTATTAGTTTGGTTCAGGCTACAAATCATAGGACACATGCATCAAAGAAATTCTATACCCCTTTTTTTGCCAACCATGGAACACACTTTATTAATCAAAAACCACACACACCTCACCTAGCAAGCCGCTAAGGAGGAACATACACCAAATAGAAAAGGAATACAACAAAACAAAGCCACCACAAACAAACAGAACCAGACTAATCCAGCATCCCAAATAGCAAACCTGCTCTAGCCTTCCATACTGATACTGATGCCGCTGAGGTTACTCCTTTTGAATGTTGGGGCAGGGACTTTCAGCCAAACACACACAAGACACCACACTGACTTGGCGAAGCAGCAACGAACCAAGAGATGGCCTGCAGTTTCATCCCGTCTCCAACATTCACATTCCGGACTGCCAAGGTCGTGACAGTTGGAATGCTCCCGCTGCAGGGCCCCCAAATGAAGCAGTTAACTTTCGGGATTGCCATTTTACTCCGTAAAAACGTTGAATTACTTGCAGCCCCGTCAAAGCTATGTTACAGGCTAGAGCGCACTTAACCGAATACTCCACCTTGCTGTTACCTGTTTTCCATAGCCACATATCGTTTTCGGTATTTAAAACCTGCTGCCCCAACATAGCCAGCAGCAGTTCCAACTCATCCCTTTCAGCCGACGACTGCACAGGGCTTTTCCAGCTCACTTCCCAGCAAGCAAACAACCAAAGCTTTTCTGACATAATGCTCACTAACTCGCTTCGTTTTGTCCTTGGCCTTGTTAAACAGCATCGCGAACCTGTTGATGATGAAAAAATAAATTAATATTACGGACATCAGCTTCAGTTGGAGGGCAATTGCCTATGTTCAAAAGTGGACACTGGAAATTAATACAGAGATCGAAAAGAAAAATTATTAGATATAAATAAATATACTTTTATAACGTATACATGTGCATACACATATATGTTGCATATGTACCAGCTGAATATTAGTTGTTGAACTTACAAATACTGGTTTTGGTGAAACCATGCAAGCTAATGATTCTGCAACCATCTTTTCAGCCTCCTTGTGACCTATTGTGAGCCGTTTTGCATAATCATTAGCACTTTTTATTAAGATGTACTGCTAACAGCACCATGATGCTGAGCAATCCATGAAGCATCACCAGATAGTCTGTAGTGGGCCTTGTTTTATTTCATCCATTCATTACTTGCTTCAGAAACAAAATGAAAACCACATATACATGATTGTGAAAAAAAAATTATCAAAAGGGGTACACTGGTTACCTTCGTTGCCAGGAGAGACAAATGGTGACGTACTTGAAGTCTTGTCCTACAACACAGAAGTTTTGATGTCAGTTCATATATTACAAAAGCTACACATGCATTTTAAAATATAAGAATATATACCTTGATGACTGGATCGCCAACGTCACCGTTACCAAGACGTTGAGAATGCCGACCCTGCATAGCTCGAGCTACTGCGTCTCTCCGGTCCCTTCCTGATCCAGGTGTTTGATTTATACTGGTCTACAAATAAGATGATCAAGCAGTTAAAAACCATAATAAACATGCTGGATATCAAAGTTATGAGATACATGTTTTAAACCAGAAACAGGTTCTGCAGAAGAGACATCAGTGAACGGAAGCTCCCCGATGTTACTCTTATATTTCTTGTATTCAAGCAGCGCCTGCAAACTTTTGTGTCAGCGGTTTGATAATGAACCTAAAAGATAACTTCAGCAAACTTTGATATTCAAGTCAAAGAGAAAGCGAAAAACAGTAGAGTTTCACCAAGATGTATGGGTGCTAACCCGTTTGTGCTCATGGGTTGACGGGTTGACCCCGACACAAACCCAAAGATTGACTCAAATACATGAACTCAAACATGAGTCATGACACGCGTATTCATGGGTTGTTACAAACATGGCCCTTTAAATCCGGGATGTATTACACGTTTTTTTGCATATTATACACTAAAATTGCAACTAACTTGCAACCAAAAATACAAATATGTACAAAAACAATTACGTTTAAATTATAAAACGTGATACTCGTTTCTCTTTTTAACCTTTTAAACTTTGGAACAAAATACCCAACCAATTTAAGTTATGGCACAAAATATATATATAAAATAAATGGGTCAATGGGTGAACCCACCAGGTTGGCTCGGACCATCCTGTTTAGCTAAACGTGTTCGCAGGTTCCACCATAAACAAAATCGGGCTCATTTAGACTAAACACAAACCAATGAATTCCGTGTTAGGTTTATAAGTTTAAGGACCAAATGTAAACTAGTGAAGATGGAGGGGGTTAAATGTTTAAATACACAAACTACTTTTACACCTTTTATGTAGAAAACTACAAGTTTTAGTGTTTAAATGTAAACTAGTAAAAATAGAGGGGTTAAATGTTGAAATAACTAAACTTCTTTTAAACCCAAAAAACCTAAAACACACCCATACGCAGCCGCTCTTCTTCTTCCCCCTTCTTTCTTCACCTTCTTCCTGGACACATTGTTTAAACTGACTCAGCATATTCCCGCCTAAAATTAGCCTTGTATAGTTGTACCAAAACGATTTAGAACGCCGTACCAGTTGAATCGGAACATGGTACCAATTCAATTCGGATCGCTGTACCCAACCGATTTGGAACTTCGAACCAGTTCAATCTGAAACGCTGTACCACATCGTTCCGGTACGACTGCGAATTGCGATTGGGTACACCAAGATCCAATACGTGGATCGTGGCAAACCCAGCGATTTAGGTAACTATGATTCTGTATGTATATTAGAAAGACACGAGTAATTAAGTACCTTCTCGAAAAAAAACTCGGAATGTCCATGAGACAGTAGTACAAGTCCTGCAAAAATAAAGCGTAAGTGTCAGACTGGTCATCAGATAAAAATTATGGAAATAATTAGACATTACAAGTAAACATTCCAGTCAAGAGATGTGATGCTTACTTAGGGGGTTTAAATGATTCTCCAATTTGTCGCCACAACTTGCAAGAGGTCACCTACAAGTGCAAGATTGAATTAGCTTGAATAAATTAATAGATGTCTTCTTCCTCTTAAGAGAAAACACAAATGGCCTGAGAATCATATAAATTCATGTCTCCTATGATTACTATGTTACGACAAGAAGCATCTGAAGTGTAAAGCTAACTGATTATGAAAAAGCTACATGAAACATTTAGTGGAAGTAGCATATTATGGTTCACTTCAATAGATCATTTCTCTTCAACTACACTCCCCAGTTAACCAAATGAGTACTAAGAAAACCACAGAAACGCACATCTTCAGTAGTCTGCTATGGAAAGCCACCACCATAAGGTTGTAGCATCGATACAAGTTATATACGACGGGTAAGTAGAATAATCAATAATTAGAAGTTAATATCATCATTGGTTGAATATCTAAAAAAATTATGCAACTATGACCCTGGCCCATGTTGTAAGTCCATTAACAAACTTTTACATATTTGTTTAACTAAGCCAGTTTACCAAATTTGTGATCTTTCACATACGCTAAGCCCTTTATTTCAAAGTATAACCTTAAGTAAACAAAATGCATCCTCAACCCTTATACAAGTTAGTGGCAAAACGCAGAATGAAGATATGTTCGTGTCGCCTACAA